>OY728126.1:316619412-317837886 GCA_963277665.1 Viscum album
TACAGAGTGATGTTCATACCTCTAATCATCGATTTATCTGCAACATAAATGGAAAAAATTACCTGATCTTTTTATGGGTCATACATGCTTGGAGTGTTTTCCTTTCAAGAACTACATGTTTCTTGATTAATATTACCGTAGGATATGTAGTGATACCCCAATCTCTAAACCTTAGTCCAGCCAAAAAATAAATTGAAAATGTTTCCCCTCTATAAATGGTCAAGACCTACAAGAATATATTTCCATTCAAGTGATATGTCTGGATTTATTATTTCAATAATTGGATGCATACTGACACTCAAACATCCAATAATGGTTCTAACTATAACATAAATGGGAAACATTCCACCTCTGTGTATGGGTTAGACTTACATGGAGAGTTTAAACTCAATAACTATGTGTAGATTGATTGATATTAATATTGGATTTATAATGATGATAGATATACAATACTAGGTCTATCTATAATAAAAAATGTTCCCACTCTCTGCACATGGGTCTGACGTGAATAGGGAAGTTTCATATAAGAGATGTGTGTTCCTTAACTCCAATTACTGTAGAATAGGTAGTGACAACCATATATTCAATACTAGTTCCATCCACAATATATAAAATGAAAAAAAAATCACCCTAGAATATGGGATGAACCTATATAAGGAACTATCAAATAACTACATGTAGATTGATTCCTACCATAAAAGGATACATAGTTATTCATGGATCCAACATTCCATGACCAACCACATGTTTTCACCATTCCAAATAATATCCCCTTTATATGAATCAAATATTTTTAGAGGGATCAACTTAATGGAACTTATTTTTGAATGGATCATTCCCTTACAATATGCATGTGGAGACCCATGGAATCTCGAACATATAAATTGAATATACCTCAATTTTAGGAGACCTGATTCATATAGATTGGGTTTTCCTATATAGGAGTTAGATCTACATGCAGATTTATTACACATGAGATAATATTGTGTAATAATGGATCAATCACATGGATACTGATCAATTAAAATGTTCATAGATAAAATATTCTTCTAAAATCAATATTTCTATGACTACTGAAAAGTGTCCTCATGGATATATTGCACAATTTGACATTTCTTCAAATGTCTATATAATATGAAGATAAAATACAAAGAAAACATCTTTTTCAGATGAATTTAATATTTATGGGAGATATGTACTCACTACATGATGTTAAAATGTTAATACCATCACCCATAATCATTTTTTATCATATAACCACAATAACTGGACCTTAGTATACCAGAATATGTGGTGATTTTGTCATCTTTTAATAAAATAAAACCATAAATTATAGTTAATTTATTTATTTCATTGGGTTTCCATATAAACTTACCATCCCTTGGACAGAATATTAGATCTCTTTGTTTGACCATGATTGATGTTAATCAACGTAAGGGATAAGACTAAACTTCGAGATGCATCTTGGCTGAATGGGAAGAGATTTATGATTCTAGTGAGCATTGACATCACTATGGTGTAACTCATAACCTTAGGGTGTTTTGGATTATCCCTATCATGATTCTACCATACCATTCCTATTGACCATAGAACATTGATCCATGATTTATGACATTTTCATCCACACTAAAAAGGTTTTTGGACTAATTTTGACCCAAGTTATTGTAATTAAGAACATTTTTTACATTCCCCTCGTACAAGGTTTATGTGCATCATGACCTTAAACTAAAGGAACATTGGTCAAATTTGTATGACCATAAATAGTATCCTTTAATGCTCTAAATAAAAAGACCATAAACTACCTGTGAAAGAGACATAATACTTGTAAATATGGAAATAAGAAAATGGGGGCCTCAAAAAAATGCATGTATCCACTCTCTAAACAATTTATCTTTAGAATTTAGGAAAAACATATGTATTTAATAAAAAAGTCATAAAGCTAGTTTTTTCTACTTTGTGGGCCTAGTAACATTTAAACCATGCTCACTAGACCCCCTAGTATAGAAAAAATTTTATTTGTTAATGTTTACATCTCCTTACCATGATAACATGTTCACCAGGTTGCGGAACAACTTTTAGGACTCTTTAAAACATTTTTAAAATCACATTTTCCATAAACTAAATTCATGTATTCGAATTTTGATCTGACAAAACAAGTTCCTTAGGTTGATATCTTCCTTATAGAACCTCATAAACCTTAGGATTCCTAAATCCTTTTCCTTCCATATACACAACTTTTAATTGGGACTATCTTTATCAAAAGAACCTGGCTTGTACTTATTGGACAATTATACCCTGCCAATGAGATTATTCCTAGAGTATTGTTTCCAGAGAAGGTTCCCACTTAAAATTAGAAGTTATTATCCTTGAAACTTAGAATTTGGGATTCTTAAATTATTAATGATTGAACAATACCCATTGGGTTCAACCTCTATTTAACTCATATGTTTTTAGACCATGATATACAATCTCAAAAACTAGAATATTCAGGTAGACTCCACATCCTCGACCTTATGACACTATGATTTAAACACATTATCAATGAATTAATGTGATACTGCATTTCTAAAACTTTTTATAGGCAAAACTATGTGATTCAAAAGCACATGGAATAGGTCCAAATCCTCCCTACTAAAATATAAACTTCTCTGGTGTTCCAAATCCCTCCTTGGAATGATTTCTCCATGCATCCTACTTTATCATCCAAAAGTTTGTTTATTTAAAAATATTTCATGGACCTTAGATATGAGTCAGGGAACCTATACATGGCCATGCATTTAATACCTAAGGGTGTTAGAATAAGGGATTCTAACATACCAACTACTTGAAAATCCTTCATGCAGTAAGGGAACTCTAATCCTAATGAGCCTCGGAAACACCACACGGGAACTCAACACCATAGGGGGTTTTGGGTCTTCCCTTATATGTATGTATCATTCCACTCATGGGCCTTGGTAATAACATGGTGGAACGTAACCCTTATGATGGTTAGGTTTATCCCCAATGTGTCTTCCATATTAAACTTGTGAGCCCCGACCAAATCGTGGAAGAATTTAGCATCTTAGGGTGTGTTGGGTCATCCTTGTTAGGTCTACCCCACGCAATAGTAATCAATTCTAGATCGTGGAAATGTGATTTACCCAACCCATATTATAGCAATCCATGTGGCATCAACATCTATAATATTGTTCCATATACCGATAATATATTTACAAACATTCCATGGCCCTTGGAAATGAGTGGGGGTCCTCTTTAGTTGACAATTCATGTAATCCATATGGGAAAATGCATAAGGTCCACGGACCCACTAACTAGAGGAATATCCTCATTATAGGAAAGTGTATATAACTTCCATTATCCTCAAAAACACCAATGAAACTCTGTATATTATGGTTTTTTGGGTCTCCCCCTCATATATTCCCTATTCCATTATAGTTTTCATGTCCTTGTAAAAATACTCAGTAATGCACAACATATCAAGTCTTGGAAGAAGGAATTTAAACATTATAAATTTTTTAAAGTTTAGCACATGATATTATACTAAATTTAAGAAGTACATACCATATTATGTTAAACTATATGAAGAAAATTACTTTGTGAATGTTACACTACTAGAAATATGAGTTTAGATCTAGAATACCCTAAACTATAGTAGCATATGGTCTGATCTAAAAGATCCTAAACTAAAACATCACAAATGACTAGTTTTCAATACCTCAAAAAACCCCATGGAATGAGACACAATTCCCCATGGGTTGAAAACTAAAAAAAAGTTCACCCATGGAAAAATTCAAGTCTCTAGTCAATGGATGTGCACATTGACTAGTCCAAAAAAATATTGAGCACTTATAAAATCGAAACTGAAAAAAATATTCTATTAAAAACCAGTAAAGGGGAATATTTAAGAAAACCATGTCCATTACCGCTAATATTTTCCCATATGAATATTATTAAAGTGTTATAGTTGAAAAATAGAAGATAAAAATATTTTAGAGACCATGATCGTTCCCTATAAGAAATAAACTATTCTCTCTAGGTCCACATATCATTTAAATATTAGAACCCATTACTATTTCTTCAGACCCTCCTAGTGGTACATATTACTCTCATGACTTAAAACATAATGACACTTGATCCATCATGAGGGACTCTATATTTCTTAGAGTGGCTTACATTGTTTGTTTGGGAATATGGCATTAGATATAGATCCTTCTAATATCTCCACAAAAACAAGGGTATCTACCCAATATTTCATCACAAAACAATGAAACCCCCTTAATAAATATGTTATAGACACACATTAGGGTATTAATTATAGATTACTCTATTTAAGAACGTATATCCCCTATGTATAAGACTAATTTTAATTAGAGTTTCCCTTAGAACTACATATGTCTACAATACCATTCCATTTGGATACATAAAAATGTCATTGCCTCTTATTAGATATCCATAAAGAAATCCACATTCATAGATATCCTAGAATTTATACATACTCTCTAATTTATCATATTCATGCCTCAAGACATGTTTATTCCTATGGGAAACCCAATGGATTGAAATCACCCATCCTATAAATCTAGGGGATATTCATTCTGGTATCTCATATTCAGGGAGATGAGAATATCTTCTTTCTATTTCTCAAAGGACCATAAGATGATAAAGAACATGGTAAAGTGATATATGTTTACCTTATAATCAGAATATTTTTGTTCTAAATGAATGTAATTCTATCAGTTTTTATTTTTTAGAACCCAAAATTATGCATTATAAATTTTTCTATAATAGAATAAAGAGGTATGCAGACCATGAAATATATGATTTTATTGAGGAAATTGGAATTAAATTGGTTTGTTATTTATTTTATAAAGTCTAATACTTTCCCCATTACTATAATAATTTTACTAAAATAATTATTCAACATATATAGGTGTATATCTTTAAAATTTGTTTGAGCCAAGTCTAGCTAGCCAAGCCAGATTGAACCACGATCATATGGGTGTCACCTCAAAAAAACTTAGGGAGATAACAAGGATATCTAGAAAATGTGGAAGGGGTTGCATGGATAAGAACTCTTGTAAGTGAAGCAGAGCCCCTACATGGGTAAGTAGCATAGTGCAGGACAGTGTTGTTGTGGGGTTCTGCTAGTGAATGTTGGGAGAGAACTCTAGTACTCACTTATGGATGGATAAGGAAGCTCTTTATATTATCATGGGCAGCACAGATCTACTGAAAGATTGTTGTGAGATGGGTGTGGCATGGACATTGTTCATAATTTTTTTTTAAATATAGATATTAAATGTGTTTTCTGATCAAAATATCTGAGCTACGCGATTACCACCATGTAATCATCTTCAACCATCACCCATCACGAGATACACATGAGATCACATGGAGTCCGACCTCCAGTAACCCAATACTCTAGTGTTGGACATACTATGGTCCAACCATCTCTATTGACCAGGATGATCCCATCAATATAATTTAATCTTGCATTCATATGGTATTTTGGAGAGTAGAGGCATCATGCTAACTTTTCATCATTTTGAAATCATGTATCTACTCCAATGTTCCTTGATTATTTTTATCTCAAGTGGAAGCCTCAGTTGTGTGTGGTTATTTGGATCATGTGGCTTTGAAACAACACCTAAATACAATCATCTATAATGATATCTCATCAGGATAATCATGAAAGCACTACTACACATATTCCCTTTAACATCTCCCAAAATAGATTTTAATGGTGCTGAAAAAGAATTGTTAATCGTAGTGACGATAAGGGGGTCCCATTTATCAACGAAAAAAGTGCTGATAAAGGGTGTCCTTTATCTCCTCTATAAAATAGCTAATAGAGAAAATCTTTATCAGTGAAATTTTTAACATTGATAGAGTCTTATCTAGATTCAATGTGCTGTTAATATAAAACCGCACCTAGCTAAAACCTACATTACCATGTAATTTCAAACAATGCAATATACATTTAATGTGACACTGGGAATAAAAAAATTTCTAAACATGGTATATAAAAATATAACTTCTATATACATTTCAAAAAATGTTTTATATAATTAGATATAAAATTATCTAAAAAAATTAAAAAATAACATTTCAACTTTTCACGGTCATGATCTCCTCTGAATAATGTCCGCCCATGGTATCAGTTTCTGAACAAATCATCTCAAACTGGGTAAAATATTCCTCCTATACAATAAAACAAAAAATATGTTAGTAATAATACAATGAAATAACATCATCCATATGTTCCTTTGGAGTGGTCTCATAGGCATGTGGAAATGGTCATTGTACCTATCCATTGGGAGAAACACCCAGTTGAGAAACATGTTTTTTCGTAAAAATGTTAGTACCAACACAGGTAGATGGTTATTCCTCTGAACTGTGAGTAGTAGTAGGTTGAGATACCTATTGTGCATCCGTATTGAGAGAACCAGCATGTAAGGAAGTCATTATCTACTGAAGTAGTTTAACAATTAATTAATAGTATATAAATGCAACACTAAACGGATAATAACATGAGTAAATATTATTTACATTAAAAAAAAAAATAATACCTAATTATCAAATTCAATTTTTCTTTTTAAAAGGATGAAGTGATTTTACCCCTCTATCGATTATCCAAATCCCTTCATTACGGTCTCCTATGATATAAAAATGGCATCTACTTTGGGACCACTATAAAATGATAGTGGTTTCCAAATGAAAGGTTTATCCTCAGTCGAATTTTCATCTCACACTTCCATGGTTTAGGTCGATAACAGAACAATTGAACACTTTCGGTTTGCAGGATCTGGAATATAAAATACATGTACTTTCAATGATGCCATTATAAAGAGTTTATCTTTGTACCCATCTTTACTAAAATAAACTTTCAAGAATCCAAATTATTCTATTTTAACATCACTCCTATTATCAACCCACTTGCATTGAAAAATTGGCACATGGAATATTGTATAATCAAACTACCATATTTGTTTGATAATGCCAAAGTATGAAATATTCGTGTAAATTGGATTTCTATACTTATTACTAGAAACATGAATAACTTCATCCATAAGTGTAACTCTCTATTTTTAATGTGCTGTATTCATCATGGTGATTTGTATAAAACATATAAAGATTAATTACATAACAATTGTAAGATAATATATACACACTAGTTCCTTCAACTACCCATCAAAGTTGTTCTGAAATTGAATCTGAATTTTAATCTAAAACCTTAAAAATATGATTAAAACCTTCCTATAAACTATTGATTATGTGTATTTGATATCCATCATTAATCCCTTGATAGATTCAAATACCTAATAATTTCATTGTGGGTTTCAACATATAGGGAAACCTCTAAACTGTTCAAAAAAATGCAAAGGCTAGCCTACTCCAGATCTGTAATATTGATTGTGACAACATCCCATCCATAAATTCATTCTCCCAAACATCGCCTAGTGTGATGAGATTTTGTAAGACCAATGATTTCCACACTGGATAGGTATTCATCATAGAATTCATCTAATTCCTCAACAATATATCAGTCTTCAAAACAAACCTCTTGTCAACTTCGATTTTTGACATAACTTTTCAAAATTGACATATACCATTCAATGGGGTATAGCTATCTATATTGTATTGGATCACATAGTAGAATATCTATGACCAAGTAAACCATCAAATGAACCATCATATCAATGAATTTTGGTGAGAATAACATTTCCAATTAACAGAATTTGAAATCAATTTCTCCTTCCGTAGTCAGCTATTTCACTGGGTCAATAACATTTCTCCATATAGCTTTGAAGAAGAATCAGATCTTGGATAATTTATGATTTACATCAATGGAAAAAATGTAACATAATGCTACAGGCATTAAATAATTCATCAAAACTTAAAAATTCATGTGATTTCATACCCTTTAAATAGAAATCATTCATTGAAACAATTTTCTTTATATTCAATTAATACCACTAAAACATTTATGTCATTCAAGAGATTCAAAGCTGATATCCCCCCTATCTGGAAAATTTGTAAGAAGATAGAGGAAGAAAAGTTCATTTTTCATACTTCACGGGTCCCAACTCTTCTCATATTCTTATGTCAACCATGACCAAGAAAATATCAGTTAATTTTTTTCAGCATGCATAACATCAAGAAAATATCAAACATACAGAAAGTTCTAGTATGGTAATTTAAAAATATGATCTCTTTTTCCAACTGCTTTTCATAAATTTTTTCAAAAATGGTTTGCAAAAAATCATTTTCCACATATTTTACATTTTCAGACAGTTGATCACCTGTTAGTGGAGATAGTGATGTACATTATTTTGGACTTCCATCTATTTATGTTGTCTAAGAACATTACTTATGTCATTGGGGTATAAATATGAAATGTATTTGAAACATAGTTTTTGAAGAATGTTTCAACCTAATTGAATGTGTACCTTGTTCACAGACGAGACACCCTTGGTTCCTTTGATTCTATATCCTGAAATATTTTCAAAATAATGGAAGTCATTTATCATCCTGTATAACATATCTCTCAACATGAAATCTTCATTTTTGTAAGAATCATACAACTTAACACCTGAATTACAAAATAATTTCAAATCCTCAATCAATGGACTCAAATATGCATCAACATAATTACCATGTTGGTTTGGTTTTGATAAAATCATTGATAACATGATTTATTTTCATTTAATGCATAACCACAATGGCATGATATAATTTTCCAACATATTCGACCATGTACTATGATTCCTGATATGAAAACCATAAGGATTAAATCCATCTAAAGATAATTCAAGAAGAAGGTTTCTCTAGTTGTTTCCAAATTAAGGATACTCATAATCAACTATCTTCCACTGAGGGGAGTCTACCAAGTGATGTAGTTTACCATCTATAATTATTTTACCTATGTTCCACGTCAATTTCTATGTAGTCTCATCACTTCTATATAGGCACCTAAACCTTGGAATGATTGTAAAGTACATAAAACTTTTGTAGGACCAGATCCATCCTTCTTATATCATGATGAAACACACTTTTTTCATTCTATAGATGATTTTTTATCCTTGAAAAATAGTATGCAATCATTCAAGAATGCGAGTATTATTTTATAGATCATACCCATAAATCTTTCCATTACTTTGGTATATTATGTTCGGCTCGAGAAATCCTTATCTTATGGGAGCATGTTATTCATGAGATAAAGTAGTTTCATAAAAATGGTGACACACCATATTTTGCCTACTTTAAAATTATACAGCTTCACTATAGATGAAAATGTTTTATATTTAGTGAAACTAGCATATAATGGAATTTTTTCGCAACTCATAAACTTCTCAAAAAAATTTGGGCAACCCCAAAGTTCATCTTCAACTGTCCTTGTCATTTCCTCAATATGATATCCATCATCATTCACATATGTAATCACAACCTCGATATAGTTTTATTCATTTTCTACACTTCTAATCATATTAAATGATCCATAAAACGCACTATCCTAACCACTAGTGACATTCCGTTTTTGCATATGTTTATTCAATCATTTATAACATCAATGTATTCTATGTAATATCAAGTGTTTTTCAAACTCTTCTCGACTAATTTAAATTGAATAACAATAGTGTAAACATTGAAAAAGTATTTTAGAAGGTTCATATGCATGATCTTTTTCAAAATTAATGATTTATTTCACTCCATCTTCATACTCGTTTTTCAGACATTTGGCATCTATCCATTCTTTATTCATATCTAACCAATTTGATTTTATAATATTAATATTTAAAAAAATAAATACACCAAACATTAAGATGAAAATTTTTTACATTACACCTTCATATATTATAAATAATTTACATTACATGACATGAAAATTAATTCTACAATGCAAGAATTAAAATTCCATTTACACTATCTTGGAGCCAACTTAGTCCCACAAAAATCCATTTAAGGATGGAACCAAACCTTCTAATCTATTTAGAATGAAACCTTCTAGGTGATCTATGAAGATATATTCCTATGAATATCTATGAATAGAGATAATCATGACATCCATTTGTTCTATAAATTAACTTTCAATTGATGCCAGGCTAAGAACCATCTGAATTATTATATGCATTACAACATGATAGAAAATCAAACTAAAATCCAATTCTTATAACTACTGAAATAATTTTTCTACTAGATGCACCTTTAAATATTTCATTTAATTTAATTTCTCCATTGGATGATAAAAATAATTGTTCTATATATCCCGATTTCATGTTTTCAATTATATTATCTACAATATATCAAAATCATAAAGGGAATTCAATTATTCCTTCATTTTGTACTCACAATACAATGAACCCAATTATTGGCCTATGTTGAATTTTAAAAAATAGAAAATCCACTTGAATTTCCCAAAAATTTCTTATTAGGGACACTAATAAATACTACTAAGACCATACAGCTAGGGGTAAGTAGCTAGTGCATGAGATAACTAGTGTAGTATACATCTGGACCTATTTGTTAATCCATAGGGTCCCCATATATCCAAAAAAGTGAAATTGAGGAACAAAAAGTCAATGATCATCACAAGAATAAATATAATATATGTAATAAATAACCGGCCTATTGTAACACCCTTACCTGAAAGAGACCATTTTTACATTCATGAATAAGCATCAAGCATTTTATATTAATAATAAATCGCATCCCTCTAAGGGAAAATTCCAAAATAGACATATCAAACAAGGGTCCCCCGAATTTAAACCATGCAGGTGATGTTGGATGCATAATAGTTTTAGGAGTTGCAACCAACTTTTTCAAGAAATAGGTCATGATGGATATCTTATGGATTGGATAGAGTTTGTGACACTCCATTATCAAAGTGTAATTATCACTCTAATTGTCTTTCCTATATAATGTAATGGTTTTCTTATTCTAAAAAAAATCTAAACTAAAATGATTATAGAAAAACAATATTCTTTATGTCCTTTGAACACTATTATTAAAATGGAACATGAAATCCCATTTAAAAACCAACAATTTACACAAATTACTCTTCAAAATAACACACCCTTTTTAAAATAGACCAATAAGTTCCAAACACTATTTCACAAATACATGAACACTTTGAAAACAATTTAAATTATTACAAATGAAATCCAACATTTTCTTGTTAAATACTTTCCAAAATTTCAAAAAAGGTTCTCTAATTTTTCATAATTAAAACAACCACATCTCAAATGTTTCAAATTAAATAAATTCTTTCTTACAAGGAAATCGTCACTTATGGTTTCAAACATTAATGCATTTCTCCAAATCCGTTTTTTTATTTCAATAGGAAAAATTCAACATAAAATGGAAAATAGAAGATAAAACATAATTAAAATATTTCACAACTATTATAATATTTTTAATCCCCTAAGAAAATTAATTATAAAAAAAATCACTCAATAAAGTTTCACTTTACATTTAAAAATATTATTTTCCAAAAAAACAATATTTTATGTACTAAAATAGGATATTCCAGAAAAACATATATGAATTGGTATATAATGCACTATTAATGTTTAAATGATTAGGGAGAAATATAAAAATGAAATTTATGGTCATTATAAAGATATCAAATCAAGGAAAAGATTTAAACAATGAAACTGAAAGTATACGAGGATTATCCAAATGGGGACGTCATATGAATATTCAAGTAATTAATTTATACATTGAAGTAGGTTCCTCGATAATAAAACTAGAAGATTGAGGTTGCATGGTTGAATAAGGATTCAGTTAAAGAAATACAGACCACAATTTATAAAGAAATTTATAGTATTGATGATGTTACATTATACTTCTTTTATAATTGGATGACCTATTAGTTTTTGGATTATGATTTATGATGATTATTTATTAGAAAATGATATTTCTAAAAGGACCAAGATGAAAGATCCTGGAATTTTGAAGAAACTTTTGGGAGTCAAAATTGGGAGAGATTGGAAGGCAAGAACATTGGTGATATCATAGAAGGAATACATCCCAAAAATAATAAATATATTTTGAGATACCTAAAAGATCTCAATTTTATTAGTGTTATCCTATGGAGGTACAATGGTTAATAGAATGTATTAGCTATAATTGGTAGTTAATTTTTCGAATATAGAAACTCAATTTGTGGAAGAAATTAAAGTGGTAAAGGCATTTATTTACTTATGGTGGTTAATTAAAGAGCTTATCATATTATACGGGGATGAGATACTTTATTATGATATTTAGAGTGTGATTCACCAAACAAATTGGGTGATTTATCCAAGGATGAAACATATTGGAATTATGTTCTATTTCATATAATATGTATTAGAAGAAAAATTATTATATTAGTGAAAAAAGATGAGAAAGAGAACCTAGTTGATACATTCATATTGTTTCATATCTGTGAAAAACTAATGAAATAATATGCCTCGGCGAGGATACTGTGAAGACATCGGATAGGGAACCTCACATACTATGTAATGAAGGAATGATGGTTATGATTAACAATTTTATAGTGGTTTCCAAGAATTTCCATCAAATAAACATAAAATGGGATATTATTAAGAAATTATGCTTGTTTTAATTTTTCTAGTTCATCTAGGAGTATAGGCCAATAGATGTAAGGAAAGTGTTGATGGAAAGGATATAAGCAACATAAAAACTGTAGTAGTATGTAGAATGATCAAAAGGGTGTGTTTTATGGTTATTTCTAGATAGTGGTAGATAATTAGTTCACCATAAGGGGAAATCAATACATAAAATAGACTCTTACGCTACGGGAAAAGGGCTTCTTGCGACGGTCCTTTTGCGATGGGAATAAATATCGTCGCAAAAGGTTCGTCCAAGAGGTTATTTTCGACGGGGGTAACGACCCCTCACAAATAACCAACTATTTACGACGGGATTTCGTCTCCCGTTGCAAATAGTTTGGCACGGATAGCGGGCCAAACCGTACGAAGGTTATTTGTGACGGTGGGATCCCACCGTCCAAATACTTAAGTATTTGCGACGGGGCCCGTCGCAAATAACCGGCGGTGGTTTATAGCCTTTTACGACGGGATGTCGTCCCGTCGCAAAAGGTGTCTCGGCAGGGACTATTTGCGACGAGACCCGTCGCAAATAACTTTTTAACCGCCGATAGTAATTAATGTGGGCATAGGTATTTGCGACGGGTCTCGTCGCAAAAGATACTATTTGCGACGGGATACCCATCACAAATAATCTCATCGCAAATAATCTAACCTATATATACCCCCATCCGTTTTTCATCTCAATCCTCTCAAATTTTAGATCCAGTTTCTCTCTAAACTCGGATTTTAGAGAGAGAATTTTTCGAAGTTAATTTTTTTGTTCACGAAGAAGTTGTGAAGTCGTCTGTATCAATAGAAAATCAGTCTTAAAGGTATTTATGTTTTTTTAGTTTATTATTTATTTCATTCTTTTATGTTAATTTTTTTAATTGTTGATTAGTTGTAATTGAATTAAATTTAAATTGTTTTATCATTAGTATTTATTTGTTCTAATAAATTGAAATTTTTAGTATTAATTTTTAATAATTAGTAGTAATTATTAATTATTAATGATAATTAGTAATTTATATAATTAATTTGTAGTAATTAATAATAATTGGTAATAAATATCAACAAATAGTAATAAATAGGAATAATTAGGAATAATTAGTAATAATTAGGAATAGTTAGGAATAGTTAGGCATAAATATTAATAATTAGTAATAATTAGGAATAAGTAGGAATAATTAGCAATAATTAGGAATAATTAGCAATAATTAGTAATAATTAGCAACAATTAGTAATAAATAGCAATAAATAGAAATAATTAATAATAATTAGTAATAAATTGTAATAATTAGTAATAAATACTAATAATTACAAATAATTACTAATTAATACTAATAATTAGCAATAAATACTAATAATTAGAAATAATTAGCAATAATTAGAAATAACTAGCAATAATTAGAAATAAATAGCAATAATTAGCAATAATTAGGAATAATTAGGAATAATTAGTAATAACTAAGAATAATTAGCGATAATTAGGAATAATTAGCAATAATTAAGAATGATTATCAATAATTAGCAATAATTATCAACAATTAGCAATGATTATCAGTAAATAGCATTAATTAGTAATAAATAGCAGTAAATAGTAAAAAAGAAGAATAATTAGTAATAAATAGGAATAATTAGTAATAATTAGGAATAATTAATAATAATTAGTAAAAAATGGTAATAGTTAGTAATAAATTGTAATAATTAGTAAAAAATTGTAATAATTAGTAATAAATACTAATAATTACTAAAAAATACTAATAATTAGAAATAATTAGCAATAATTAGGAATAATTAGAAATAATTAGAAATAAATAGAAATAAATAGAAATAATTAGCAATAATTACGAATAATTAGAAAAAATTATCAATAAATAGAAATAAATAGCAATAATTAGAAATAATTAGTAATAAATATAAATAAATATAAATAAATAGGAATAATTAGTAATAATTAGGAATAATTAGTAATAATTAGGAATAATTACGAATAATTATGAATAAATATTTATAATTAGTAATACTTACTAATAATTTGTAATAATTAGCAATAATTAGGAATAATTTGCAATAATTAGGAATAATTAGCAATAATTTTGAATAATTAGCAATAATAGTAATAATTAGCAATAATTAGCAATAATTAGCGATAATTAATAATAATTAGTAATAAATTGTAATAATTTGTAATAAATTGTAATAATTAGTTATAAATACAAATAATTACAAATAATTTGCAATAATTAGAAATAATTAGGAATAATTAGAAATAATTAGCAATAAATAGAAATAAATAGAAATAAATATAAATAAATTGCAATAATTAGCAATAATGAGAAATAATTAGAAATAATTAGCAATAAATAGAAATAAATAGCAATAATTAGCAATAAATAGTAATAATTAGTAATAATTGGAAATAATTATTAGTAAATAGGAATAATTAGTAATAATTAAGAATAATTAGTAATAATTAGGAATAATTAGGAATAATTAGGAATAAATACATATAATTTGTAATACTTACTAATAATTAGTAATAATTAGAAATAATTTGGAATAATTAGGGATAATTAGTAATAATTAGCAATAATTAGTAATAATTAGCAATAATTAGCAATAATTAGTAATAATTAGTAATAAATTGTAATAATTAGCAATAAATTGTAATAATTAGTAATAAAGTGTAATGATTAGTAATAAATTCTAATAATTAGTAATAAATACAAATAATTAGTAATAACTACTAATAAATATTAATAATTAGCAATAAATACTAATGATTAGCAATAAATAGCAATAATTTGGAATAATTAGCAATAATTAGAAATAAATATTAATAATTAGCAATAATTAGTAATAATTAGCAATAATTAGCAACAATTAGCAATATTTAGAAATAATTAGCAATAATTAGAACTAATTAGCAATAATTAGACCTAATTAGCAATAATTAGAAATAAATAGCAATAATTAGAAATAATTAGGAATAATTAGCAATAATTAAGAATAATTAGCAATAATTAGTAATAATTAGTAATAAATAGGAATAAATTGTAGTAATTAGTAATAAATTGTAATAATTAGTAATAATTAGTAATAAATAGTAATAAACATTAATAAATAGTAATAAATAGTAATAAATAGTAATAAATATTACTAAATAGTAATACTTAGAAATAAATAGTAATAGTTTGTAATAAATAGTAATAGTTAGTAATAAATAGTAATTATTAGATATAAATAAGAATAATTAGTAATAATTAGGAATAAATACTAATAATTATGGATAAATACTAATAATTAGTAATGTTTAGCAATAATTAGTAATATTTAGTAATAATTAGTAATATTTAGTAATAAATTATAATAATTAGTAATAATTAGGAATAATTAGCAATAATTAGTCATAATTACTAATAAATACTAATAATTTTTAACAAATACTAATAATTAGCAATAATTAGTAATAAATAGTAATAATTATATATAATTAAATATAATTAGATCTGATTAGTAATAAACAGTAATAATTAGTAATAAATAGGAATAATTAGTAATAATTAGATATAATTAGATATAATTAGATATAATTAGATATAATTTGTAATAATTAGTAATAATTAGTCATAAGTAGATATAATTAGATATAATTATTAATAATTAGTAAAAATTGGTAATAATTAGTAATAATTAGTAATAATTAGTAATAATTAGTAATAATTAGTCATAATTAGTCATAATTAGTCATAATTAGTCATAATTATTAATAATTAGTCATAATTGCTAAAAATTAGTAATAATTAGTCATAATTAGTAGTAGTTAGATATAATTAGATATAATTGTCCTTGCTTGGTTGATCACCTTGCAAGTAGCGTTGCAATAGGACAACAGAAGTCATTTCCTTATCATCTATAAGAATTATATCACATGACCCTCTACATAGACCATTCCTCCTTGAAAATTTAAGGGAAAGATACTGATGTCCCCTCAAATTTTTAAAGGAAGAATGATCTATGTAAAGGGAGGGAGATGATTCTTAGAGATGAGAATGACATTACATTGGTCGTCCTATTGCAATAATACTTGCGAGGTGATCAACCATGCATGGAAAATTATAGAGTTTACATTGGACATGGCTGACACAAACTTTTTATTACACATGACCTGACAATTAGCAACCCTTTGAGATTTGAACATGTTAAGAATAGAGAAAAGCCTGTTGTGAATATTTATATCTTTAATATGTTATAAATTTTTTATTATTTAAATAATATTAATATTGTTTTTCATAAATATTGTTAATATAATTCTTTTATTAGTAATAATTAGATATAATTATAATTAGTAAAAGAAAACTGTTGGGATAATGTAGGGAAAATTTGTAATCATCTCTTCAATGATGATTACCAAATTTCCTTTCATTATTCAAGTAGTTTTCATTTTTATAAGTATTTATAAGTATTTCTAAATTAGTAATAATTAGCAATAAATAGTAATAATTAGTTTGGAATAGTTATAATGAAATTTTAATAAATTTTAATAAATTCAAAGAACCTAGAACAATTTCCAGTGGATTGACGACACTCCTTTTTCTCGATGAATTTTCTCCTTTCAACTCTCACCGACTCAAAACAATATGAAAAACATGCTGCTATATAGGAATATTCAATCTTGTATACATGAGATTGGGTATGCATTCGTAGGATCATATTTTTTATAATGTTTTTTGGTAGTGAAAGTTGGAAGAAGACCATTCATCGATGAAAAGGGGGCTCTTTGGTCCGACAGCTCATTTACTTGCATCTTTCTCACACTGAAATCACAATGAAGAATATGGTCAGAGATACATATATTCATTCTCGTGATTACGAGAATAAATATGCGTACCACCGACCAGATTCTTCATTGTGATTTCTGTGTGAGAAAGATGCAAGTAAATGAGACGTCGGACAAAAGAGGAATCGTCAATCCACTGGAAATTGTGTCTCCATTAATTAATGGTAATTATTAAGAAGTAGTAGTAATTATTCATCTTCTTTTTTCAAATAGTATTTTAATAATTTCAAATTATTCAGAAACAGTAATTATTTTATATATTGTAGAAAAATATGGAACTAGGAAGTCGACATTAGTCATTACTAGATGATCGAGCTTGGATAAATCAGTGCATAAATCCAAATGGTTCTGGTTTAAATCCTATATATATTGAGGGTGTTGACGATTTCTTAGCATTTGCATCATCAAAACCAGAATATGTTTCAGAAGGCACAATTAAGTGTCCTAAAAAATGTTCTCTGAGAATGTTTGACACATTTGACAAGGTTGGGGTACATCTCTTGCGATATGGTTTTCAACCAGATTATGTTTTTTGGTATCAACATGGTGAACATAGTTCTAGATAAGATACTAATAACTTGATTCTGAATCCATCACAGTTCCAAAATTTAGTACATGATATTGCTGGTCCATCTTTTCAACAAACTGAAACTCATGATGATATCTGTTTTACTCCTGAGTTGGAACCATCCGAATTTTATGAGTTGTTGAGGTCTACTGTGGATAAATTATATCCTGGTTTTAGGATAAGAAAATTAGAAGCGGTTGCAAAATTTATGGCTATTAAATAAGATAATGCAATGTCAAAAAACTGTTTTGATCGGATAATTTCTTTGGTTAAAACATTGTTACCTGAAATAAATGTGTTTCCTGCAAATTAATATGAGAGCAAGAGGTTGGTTCGTAATCTAGGCCTTAGTTATCAGAAGATTCATGCATGTGAAAATGATTTCAGATTATATTCTGGTGAAAATGAGTCATTGGATAGTTGTCCAACATGTGGACAATCGAGGTATAAAGAAGCTCAACCAGGGAAGTCTGGATCGATTCCTATAAAACAGTTGAGATATTTACCACTTACACCCAGGCTACAACATTTATTTATATCTTATAACACAACATCAATTATGTCAGGGCATAAAACCAATATTTCGACCGGTAGAAGCTTGAATCATCTATTTGATGGTTATTCAAGGAAAAAATTTAATCTTCTGCATCTATCTTTGGCTTTAGAAGCCCAAAACATGCGATTGGATCTTTATATTGACGATTTATGTCTTTTTGGTTCTTATGGTAGTCAGTATTCATGTTGGCCTGTGTTTATAACTCCGTACAATCTACCTCCAGGGATGTTGATGAAATAGCCCTATATATTTTTGACCTTATTAATCCCAGAACATTTGAAAAAGAATATTGATGTTTATTTGAAACCATTTATTTCTGAGTTAAATGCATTGGGGAGAAATTGTGTTAGTACATATGATGTTTTTGCGAAACAAAATTTCACATTAAAAGATGCATTGATGTGGACAATTAGTGACTTTTTGGCATATGACATGTTATCTGGATAGATTACACATGGTCCGAAATCATGTCCCTGTTGTATGAAAGACAACAAAGCTTTTATGTTTTTCAATGGAAAAAACCTTGATATTTTGACTGTCATTGCAGATTTCTTCCAACTGATCATCCTTTTCTAAGGAACAAATCTCATTTCAGAAAAGCCACAATTGAAAGGGATGAACCACCAAAAATGATGTCATGTAAAAAGTTAAAATCAGTTGTATTTTCATTACCTCCCATCCCATTAGGTTCAACAGTAAACCAACATAAAATTCATGGCTTTGGGAAAGAACATAATTGGATAAAAGGAATCATTTTTTGAGATCTCCCATATTGGTCTGATTTGTTGGTCCGCCACATGTTGGATTTCATGCACATTGAGATGAACTATTTTGATAATTTATATAATACAGTTTTGGATACACCAGGTAAGACCAAAGATACTGTAAAAGCACGATTTGATCTTGCCCAAATTTTCAGGTGACCAGAACTTGAACTATTTGAAATTGTCAGATCACATAGTTTAATGAAGCCAAAAGAAGCTTATACACTATCCAAAGAGAGTCGTTTATTATTTCATCAGTGGATTGTAGATTTGAGACCTCCAGATGGCTATGCTTCCAATTTGGGCAGATGTGTTATGAATGGTCATATTACCGGATTCAAAAGTCAGGATTGTCATGTTATAATGGAAAGACTTATGCAGATTGGATTTACAACTTTGTTGAATTATATGATTTTGGATTCGATAACAGACATATCATATTCTTTTTGAGACATTTTTGCAGTGAAAACTAACTACGATGTGCTAAGAGAACTGGAAGAAGATGTTTTTGTAATTATATATAAACTGGAAAAAAACTTTCCACCTGCTTTCTTTGACTCAATGGAACATCTGATATTACATTTTCCACATGAAGCTAAATGTGGAGGTCCAAAAAAGTTTCAATGGATGTTCCCATTCGAGAGATTCGTGTAGAAATTGAAGAAAAAAGTACGTAACAAATCATTAGTTGAAGGCTCAATTGCTGAATCTTATTTACAAGAGGAAATTTCTTTTTTCTACTATCACTATTTTGAATCTGAATATCCCTCAATACAAAACCGCATGGGACAGATTGAGGGAAATGTTAATGATGAAATTGACAATCATTTATCATTTTTTAATCATCCAAATCTTGTCTTCGGTGGAGTTCAAGAACGATGTCTTTCAGATGATGAACATCACAGAGCTCATACATATGTTTTGCTCAACTGTGAAGAAATGACAGCATTTGTATTATGAGTGCTTCTATCATTTATTCTCTAATTTCTGTTACATTATGTAAACTTATTTTACTTGTAGGTTATATGATAATCATATTAAGAAAAAAGTTCCACAAATTACAGTAACTGATCTTGAAGAACGCAGACAAATTTTTTTTCTCAATGGTTTCAAAAGCTGGTAACATAAATTATTGATGGTTTAATATGAATTTAGTTTACTATTTATTATATTGATAATTGTTTTACAAATTTTCATGTGTCTCAACATGCTGATAAAATTGATAAGTGACTGTTTATATTGAGTAACCCACTATCCAAAATGGTTAAATATTATAATGCATATGTGGTGAATGGTTTTCAATTTCATAAATGTGCATATGGGGAATCAAAAAAAACAATGAACAGTGGAGTTTGTTTGATAGGATGGAATCATAGAGAAACTGAAGTTAAATTTTACGGCATTCTGGATGAAATTATTGAGCTATGTTATCTTGGAAAAAATTACATAATGATGTTTAAATGTCTATGGTTGGATATTGAGAGAGGCTTGTGTGTTCATCCAACTCATGGAATCGTTGATATTAAATATAAATGTCTTCTTTTAGTAAATGAACCATTTTTACTGGATCAACAGGAACATCAAATTTATTATGCAAAGTATTGTGCTACTTCAAGAGACCTGAGTGATTGGTTGAGCATAATAAAAATGAAATCTCGGGAAAATCAATTTACTCAAACTGAATGTGGTTCTGTTTAAGGGGAGGAAATTGAAATTTTTTAAGAGACTCCTCAAAATCCATCTTTTTCACAAAGAATCATGAATATCGATGAGGACACCCCACAATTAAGGTTTCATGGTGACGAAGATATTAATAATGTTACAAATGAAATTGAAATAACAAGGGATGATGAAAGAGAAACTCATATGGATATTGATGATGTCGAGGAGGAATATGAAAACATTGACATCGTTAGATATGAAGATGATGATGAAGGTGAACATTAGAATAGTTAAATTCTTGTTATGATCATAACTAATATATACATATATATAATAGTTATTTTCAACTATCTGCTAACAGCAATCATTTTGTGTTTTAGATGGAATCTGATCTATTTCATGAGTTAGAGGAGGCTGAGATACCTTTGGATGAGGGGGATGTGGGATCATATGACCCTCAACCTACTGATGGTTCAGGAGGTACACGGAGGGGGCAGGGTCTTGCGCGACTGATGATTCCTGACCCTATCCCCGAGGGACATCCACGTCTTGGCATCGATCCACGAACACGGAGGTATGGAAACCTGTATATTTTAATTAGATTTCATTAATTTATTTATATATATACTAATTGTTTTATTATTTATTCTTTTTTCAATGTTTTTCACATGTAGCTATTGGACAGGGGAGCGCTATATTGTACAATAATTTTTCTCAGACATGGACCACATGGGAATAAATTCCCATTGATGTGCAGCTCGGCATGTACAATCATTCGTTGGTACGTAAATAAATAATATTTGTTTTGAAATTTATTTTATTAATAACTTGATATTATAAATTATTTGTAGGGTTTATGGCATCCCATCGATGAAAGCATGCGTGACGATATCCATGCAGCATGGTATGTGGCTATGCGTGAGCATTTGCGTCAGTTTTTGCATAATTTGAGAAAGATGGTCATTAAGAAAGCAGGAGCGACACTATTTCATGAGTAGTGTAGAGCCCACTGACCAGATTAGATTTTATCTCAAATTTGGGATGGATTATGTGCACACTAATTAGGTGGTGGATTTTAGAGGAGGTGTTCATTGGGTCGGCAGAACCGGGGGAGACAGGAGGTGACGTATCGAGCTGGTAGTCGTACATTCAGTACGCATAGAGAGAATCCGGTAAGTATTTTTTTAAATATTTTATATAACTTGAACTATAAATTGCTTATTTTATATTCATGATGGCAGTCGAGCATCCCGATATTATAGAGTACAATGTTTATTGGAAGATGTACAGTGATCCAGCCACCGGAGAGATTAGAGGTGATCGCCATCATCAGATTGTGGTTAGTCTTTTTTTTCTGTTTGATAATTAACTGCATATAATATTTTCTTAATTTTAATTTCAAATTAGAATTGAAGGAGTCATATGAGGTTGCGACTTCTCACACACAGGCTGAGGGTCAAGACGAGGAGACTGATCAGACCAGTGCCCACCATTTCGATAAGGCGGCATGGATGCAAGAGACTCAGTATGGATTTGAGAAGGGATGAGTAGTTGGTATCGGCTCTGATGTGACTCCTGGTACTTATTATGGTATTGTTGCGATGTCGGTGTCCATCTAAAGAGGAGCTCATGTAGAGACATCATCTTATGGCGCATAGTATCAGGAGCAGTTCCAAACTTAGAATGACCTTATAGAGAGTTTGCAGAAGCAGCATGAAGAGATACGTCAGCAGCAGCGGTAGCAGAAGCAGCATCACGAGGAGGAGATGCATTAATGGAAGTAGCAACAGCAGCAACATGAGGAGGAGATGCATCTATGGCAACACCAGCATCATAATCAGATGGATTACATGCGCCGTCTGACTCGTAGTTTAGGGATGGAGTTTCCCCCACCAGCTCCATCAGCTCCTCCACCTCCTCCAGAAGACGACCCCCTAGTGATTTTTTTATGTCAAAAACATTTGAATTTAAATTTGTTGTAATATGTACTATTTACATTTTCTGTCTTTTATATCGGTGAGATTATTACAAAATTTAATTTTTAATATTTTATGATTTTTTTGTGAATATTGAGAATTTTAATATTTTTTTATTTTTTTATTTTAATAATATTAATATTATTGTTTCATTAATCATAATTTTATTAAATATATTTTTTCAATATTATATTTTTTAATATGCATTTATTTTACTAATAATATTATTATTATTTTATGATTGTTTTATATTTTTTTGTGAATATTGAGAATTTTAATATTTTTTATTTTTTTTATTATTTTAATAAAATTAAAATTAATTTTTCAATAATCATAATAATATTTTATTATTTTTTTATATTTTTTTGTGAATATTGAAAATTTTAATAATATTAATTTTTTTATTATATTAATAATATTAAAATTAATTTTTCAATAATCATAATTTTATTAAATTTATTTTTTAAAAAAAAATATTTATTATTTATGATGGGATATGTTGTGACAGGATCCCGTCGTAAGTAGTCTAAATATTTTATCTTAGAAAATGTATTTGCGACGGGATTATGGGCCCGTCGCAAATCGTCTAATTTTTTTTTAAACAGTTGGGACGATATTACAGGCCCGTCCCAAAAAATTATTTACGACGGGACCATCGCAAAAGAGCATATATATATATATATAAAGTATATAATTGGAGACTTATTTGCAATAGTGAAGTTTCCCGTCCTAAAAAAATATTATTTACGATGGGCCCGTCGCAAAAAAATATTTTTCTGTGACGTCGTCTTCTACAACGGGCTATTTGCGAAGGGGACCCGTCGCTAAAGCCTATTTGCGACAGGATCCTGTCGCAAATACCTTGAATTCTAGTAGTGTTATGATTCATATACACTAATTTATTATCACATTAGAGCCTCATACAGTGAAATCAAGGAAATATAGTGTGGTAGAAATACATAATGTTGTAATAAAGAGAGAACATGACAAGAATTATAATGCGATAATTTCTAGTAATTTTAATCATTAGGGACATGAGTATATAAAAACTACATAATGGTTTCTTAGGTCCCTCCTCATGATATGTCTAACGTGAATGATAACTTGGGAACATAATCTTTCAACCACTATGAATTTGAATTTTTTTAACTTACTAGCACTATGTCACATTCAATGAAGTCTCATGAAAATACATGATACAACCCACAACCAAAATAATAAGAATTTTGATTCCCTATCCTTTATTCCACAAAAACATTATAGAATTATTGTATTACACACCAATATTATCTCATCATTTAACGCATCTTCCTCCAAACATCCAATATAATTTCAATAATCAACATAGGGTGATTTGGCCTCCTAATGTTTCCCAGATAATAAGATCAATAAAAAATTCTAAACCCAAAATAATATAAACCTATATGAAAAAATAATATTTTTATGCACAAATAATTTATATATTTTGGATCTTATGGTCTAGCAGTAGGGATGAAAAGTGTAGTGGTATGGGTGGCAGCATCGGCGGGGGCAACGAAAATGGTGAAAATGGGATGGGGGTAATGGGAGCAGTAAAGGAGGATGTAGTGGAAGGGTAGGAAGTGGTAGCATAGAATGAGGAAGAGGAGGTGGAGGAGGGGTAGTAGAGGCAGAGGTGGGGGAGGAGGTGGTGGGGGACGTGGTGGCAGAGCAGAAGGCAGAGGCAGAGGTGAAGGCAGAGGCGGCGGTGGCTGCGACGAAAGGGATATCAGAGTGGGGGTAGTATAGGTGGGAGAAACATAGAAGGGAAATCATAGGTGGAGGTGGGGGTAGCAGAAGCGGAGGTGCGGGTAACAGAGGTGAAGGTGGAGGTGGGGGTGGTGGCAACGATAGAAGCCGATCTTGACTTCCATGAATGATTGAGGGCAGTGCGGCAAGTAGACCTATTATGATTCCATTTATAAAAACATGAAAGTATTTTATCAGAACATTTTCAAAAGTTCTGTTAAAGGTCATTTTTATCATCGCTAAACTATAAATCAATGATAAAACTAACTTTTATCAGCACTTTTTGAGCACTAATAAAGGTACCCCATTATCAGTGCTAAAAAGCACTGATAAAACATTCCTTTTCATCATTTAAAATATAGCACTGATAAATCATGTTTATATCAACACTTTATTATCTATATTAAAAGGGTTATCTTTATGAGATCTAAAAAAGTACTGATAAAGTTCTAAAGTTAAAAATTGTTTATAATTATAGAATTATAATAAATATATTTCTTATAATTTTATAATTATTTTGATGAAATATGTATATATATATATATATTTATAATTATAACTATATATATTTATATAGATATATATATATATATATATTTTTTTTTTAATAATTATGAAATTATAAAAATTATATTTATTATATTTATAATTTTATTAATATATATAATTCAAACAATTATTATAATTTTATAAATTTAAATAAATATATATTTATTTATAGTAATAATTATAACTAAATAAATCAATATTTTTCTTATATATAAATTTATAATTATATTTAATAATATAAATAAATTTTCATCATTATATCTTTATCATCATTTTTAAGTTTTGAGAAAGATAAGCGCTTATCATCCCTAATAAAGTGATGATAAAAGGTGTCTTTATTAGTATTTTAGATTTAGCACTTATAAATGCCTATATTTATTAGTGTTAATAAAGTGAAGATAAAGGCATGTTGTATCAGCGCTTTATAATTTAGTAATGATAAAACATACTTTTATCAAAACTTTTTGACTAATGTTGTTAAAATATTCACCCGATTTTATAAAAGAACCATAACAATCAACTTCTTTTATCACGCCCCTCGAGATTTCATTAATGTCGACACTTGTGCCATTGACCGCTCCTCTTCCCTGACCTCACCTCTAAAGCTGTAGACCCTTCCTCTACCTCTAACCCCACCTTCACTACCACGAATCCCTCAGCTATTATTGTGAACCCCTACTATGTTCCAAACCCACCTTCAACATGAACCGTCATCCGCCACAAAAACCTCCTCCACCGAGAACCAACTTCCATTGTGAACCCCACCTCTGCTCAAACCCCACCACAACCTCTGTTCCCACTACCACCGCCACCTACCCCAAATCTACCACCACCAGACCCTACAGCTACTACTGGAGGGGTATTCCATTTTTTGACATTATTATAAATTCTTAATATATAGATATATTTATGCTTTGTTTTGGTATATTGTTTCATTACAATTAATAAGCAATAAATTACACTGAATACCTTCAAATGGAGTTTCATTGATTCAATAACCCTAGTAGTATCATGTAAATACTTTCAAACATATATATATTCTATATTTTCCCCAATGAAATTGTTTGAATGATTGACCACAAAATAGGGAAGTGAAAAAACATTCACTTTAATGTTCCAATGTGTACTTTTGTATGATTTCATGTTTATGAAATATCTTAGAATTCTACTTTTAAATCCCCAAAATAGTTGAATTAAAATTAGTGCAACATTGAGAAATGTGAATAGAAAAATATTTTGTTTTTCTAAAGCAAATATAATTTTCTATAATTGGTTATCCCACATAGATATAGAGATGACTTACCCATGGATCATTATTATAAATCTTGCGGTTTCACACTTGTATCATGTAATTCTTTGAGTAAAATGAATGTCAAAGAAAAAAAGGGGAGAAGAATTTTAATTAATTCATATGAAGAAAGGGGATAATAAATTATAACTTGAAAGATATTCTCATTTATTTACAGAATGAAAATGTGGAAAAAGTTGTTCTACTCCATTTTTTTATTATCCATATGAGGGTGTGGAAAACTAAACTTTTTTTAAATTAGATAATAGTAAATCATTTCAATGGAATTGAAAATAAATATAAAGGGGTTGATTAAAGCTCCCAGATTTATGATTAATTGTATATTTCCTCAATAGTTATAAATTAACATTTCAATATTAATGTGAACAATTTCAGTGATAGAATGAGTATCCAACCAATTTCATGATGATTGGAGGTGTTTCCCTGGAACTATGTTAATGGAGATAAATGGAACTTTCTACTACCTAAAAATACATGGATAGATATATACTAGTTTGATGATATAATATTAAATGATTAAATGTACTAATCTTCATGATAAAAAATGAAAATTACTAAAGTGTTCTAGTGTTTTCTACAATAGTTTGGTATGTAGTTTCAAAGAATATAGGTACTTAAGGAGATTGAAAATGTTGAAGAGTCCCTTTTAAATTATTTAAGTGCTATTAAATTTTTCTTAAAAAAGTATATGTGTTTATCATACAATTTTATGGGTTTAAATTGATTTAAATTCACTTAAACACTTGGCATAGACTTAAGTTTCATGCTAAGTGTTTTCCAACTCACTTGATTATATTTTATAAAGGGATTTGAAGGTTTTGAAAATTAATTTAATACTAGTTTCATTTTAAGAAGGGTTTTGTGATGTTTTAAATGAAAACTTGTAAAATAGAGAGGGTTGTCACTCATTTTAAATTAATAATATTATTGGGTCATGAAGTTTTCATGAATACTTAAAAATGGAATTGTAATTTTGTGAAGGGGTTATTGGAATTGATTAGTTTATTTTAAAAAGGGTGTGTTATACTAAAAATGAATTTGGGTAAATGGTTTAGTTTTAATTGGATTTCAATTGTAATTTTATAAATAGTTTTTGAATGACATCAGAAATGAAGTATTTCCATAATATTTCAAGTTTATATATTTATAAAATTAGTAAACCCAATACATTATATATAGAATACAAGTAGATTAATTATAAATCCATAGAAAGGACATGTCACTAACTCGATCCAACCCATAGGATATCTATCATGACCTCACTCCCAAAAAAGGTGTATTAATTTTTAACCCCATTGTAACTCATATACCTAATTCTCATCCAACATCACCTGTTTGGTTTAAATTAGAAGGCCCTTTATTTGATATGTCTATTTAGGCCTTTTACATCAGTGGGATGAGATTGAATAATAATATGAAATGCCTGATACTTATTCATGGATGTGAAAATGGAATATTTCTTTTGATAGTGATAGAGTTGACATGTGATTTACTACATATATTATATTTATTCATGTGATGATCATTGGATTGTAGTTTCTCACTTTCACCTTTTTTGCTTCATTTGAACTGTATGACTTAATAAATATGTCTATATGTATACTATACTATTCATCTCACACACTAGATACTTTCCCATTGTTTTATAGATTTATTATTCTATAGAAGTGTCCCTAATATGGAATGTGCGGATATCCCATGTGGATTTTCTATTTTTTAGGATTCAACGTAGGACGAATATTGGCATCATTGTAGTGTGAGTACAAAATGATGGAATAATTTAATTCCCTGTAAGATTTTGATACATTACAGATAATAGAATTGGAACAAGGAAAAGGGGGATATATATAAAAATTAAATTTATCACTTAATGGATAAAGTGTGTGATAATAAATATTGAATGGTGTCTCTAGATGTAAATGTATTTCAATAATTAAAAGGATTGGGTTTTAGTGATTTTTCCTCTCCAACAATATTGAATATAATAATTTGGATGATTCTCATCTAGGATTCAAATGAAGGTTTATTTCTAGAACAATTGGATTTCATGATTATATTCCTTCATGGTGATTCATATGAATAGATATACATATATCAACTGGAAGGTTTCAAGAAAAAAGGAATATCTGGTTTGGTTCCAGTCTCAAACAGAGTTTTTGTGGACTTACGTAGGCACCGAGATAGTGTAACAGGAATTTCAATGATTTCATGATATATTTAATGTGTAACGCCCCGACCCCAGTTACCCAGAGTCGGTGCATTATTTTAATAAATTGGCATGATTACAAGGAATCAAGTCCCGAAGGACCGATCAGTTTAGAAATCTTGGAAAAATAGATCACATACATGAATGTTACATTTGCACTTTAAGACGTACAAAACAACATAAATAATCTTTATGAACGCCATTATTACCTTGGCTTAACCCTGCATATCAATCACATTACACTTCTTGGATTACTGGGAAAAATAAATATATAAAGGGGTGAGCTCAAATGCTTAGTAAGGGTAAGCAATACAGCAGAAACTTTCAAAAATAAGCATAAACATTTAAGGAAATGTATAAAACTAAAACAAAATCCTTTTAAACTTGAAATTCATCATAATATGGAAAAAATAAAATGAAATAATTCCATTTACTTATTCACATGGATATTATACTAATCGAATAATCACATGCAATATCACTAACCACTTTCATAATGATGGAATGAATAATGCCATTATATCATAACCACATAGCCAAGGCCTCGTGCCAAGAATCCAAATAAGATCTTGTCAAGGCCTTGTGCCAAGACACTAGTTTGTATCATGAGACCTACCGATGCGTCGAAGAGCTATATCGGGCTCCACCCGTCACTTACTAAGTCCAATGCATTCCCATATAAAAAGGTTTAAACATAACATAAACATTTGTATTAAAACTAGCATACGAAATGTCAATACTTTCTCCATAAAGCAAGAATGGTATAAAAATAACACATCCACTGTTAAACATATCAAAAAACCTTCAATAAAATACAAAAGATTTGTATCATAATAAATCAACTTCAAATAAGCTTAAAATCTATCAAAGGATGTTGACATAGATGAAATCAAAACTATTTGAGAGAAATATCTCTTTTCTCGAAATCATTGAAAAGTCACACATTTATAAAGGGATTAATTTAAAAGATATTTTTGAATCAAATTTTCCCATACCAATTTGAAACTTTTGAAAAGAAATATCATTTCAAAACATTCATGTCCATATAAATAAATCCATAAAATCATTTTGAAAACATGGACATTAATTGAAAAGATTTAGAAAGATAAATCTTTAAAACATTTTAAATTTTTATCTTGATAAAGGGTACCTTTAAAAATCCTTAAAATCTTCATTTTGAAATAATTTTTATGAAAAATGGGCATGTAAGATAAAAATGTCCTAGTAAATATTTACACACAAACAATCTCGGATAATGATGAGATTGAGGAATTAACCCTTACCAATTTGGTAACTTACGAAACATACAACACATAAAAGAGGTATCATACAATGAATATGTAAATACACATAAATTAAAGTGTATTACACAAATAATACAATTATGGGCAGTACATACACCACACAAAAGGTAATAGTGGCAATATGGCATGAATCTCACGGGAATAAGGAGTGAGATGAAAACCCCTTACCTTGCACTTTCCTTTAGTCGAGGTTACGCTTAACCTCCTGTACGAAGATCATAGTATGTTATTAAATCATACCAGAACCATATTAATATTTATGATATCATACCTGATTCATTTATGACTTTATATTACCCATTTAATAATAATTTCCATGTTAAGTTAACATTTTGGGTAATAATCACTTTCCTTATCGTACGTGTTTTAACTTGTCACTCTTGGTTGTATAACTTAGACCATGATTTAAATAATTCCAGAATATAAAACATGATAAATATATCATATATATTTAGAATATAAATATGTATAATAGACATATATATGAAATGGAAAACACCGTTTATGGAGACGATAGTCTGTACGTACACATAAACACTGATTCTGTTTTCATATAGTATTGAACGGAAGTAAATGAATAAGATATATGTAAGTACATAAATCCTTATATATATATATATATATATATATATATCTCCGGTAGAATTATTATTTCATATATTACATACTTATTAGTAATATATATTTTTAAAATCGTCGATGAATGGTGAACTTGGAAATGAATCTCATCGCGTCGTGGAGACGATAATCCGTACGTACGCACGAGAGAAAATATCATTCTTTTGATATTAAAATAATATATAATTGGTTGGTATATCATATATACAGAATCATTATCATGTTATATTTATTATTTACATGAATTACAAATCATTATTATACCCATCCAAATAATAATATATTGAATAACAATTACACCATGACGTGGAGACGGTAAGCCATACGTACGCACGTATGGTGACATGTCATTCAAAGGATGGGTAGAATACTGAATATGGTTGTACAATATTTATATTAATATTACAGTATATATTAGATACTGGATTCATTAATTTATAATGGTAATAACAAATAAAGAAGAAGTGGAAGAAGAAAGGAAATTGAAAAAGGGTGGTGAAATCATTACCTCTTCTTCGGGTTCTTCCTTTTGATTTGATCAAAAGGGATCCTTAAGTTGGATTTCTAACTAAAGTAAGTCCTCTAGGATTAATTGAGGGAAGTTGAGAGAGTATTTGGGCAGATTTTGGCCGAACCAAAAGTCTTTTAAGGTGTGAGTTAATGAGAAGGGAGAGTGCCCTTTTATAAGAGGGGTGAGGGGTACCTTTGGAAAAGCTAGAAATATTATTTTATAATAAATTCATATTCGGTTTATAATGTCTCCAAAGTGGATTATTTAAAGTTTAAGGTGGGGATGGGTCGAAAAACACTCAACCAATAGAATTTAGACATCTTTGGGTCATTATATTAACCTTATCTTTAAGTATTAACTCTTAGTTAATTAGTTTCACTTTTACAATGTCTCTTTGTATTTTTATATTATATGGTTAATAAACGTACTATATACATCCAAACGACCACCAAGTGGTCCATTAATGATACAGATATCATGATATAAGTCTCTTGGACGAACCTTATATTTTTATGAATTTAATATCAATTGATAATATAATGTTTGTTTTAAAAACTCTTTTATGTCAATTTTGACATTTTTCAATAATTGATTTTTGTAAAACTTATAAGAGAATTATTACTTCGAAAAAAGTTAATTAAATCAATAATAACATGTCATATTAACCTAGAAAATTATTTTTATTCATAAAAAGTCTCAAATTATATTTATTTGTGTATTTATAATATCAATTATTTTAATTTTTCATTAATTAGGTAATTACTGCATCATCATTGTGTCATAAATAAATTAAATTATTTAATGTCTAAAAATTATAAATAAACTATCATTATGTAAGAAATCATTTTATCTTTCTGATTAATATTTACAATCGAATTTATCTTATGTATAACCCTATATTAAAAATATTTTAGTAAATAAACATTGATTTTAACTCTTTTAACTCTTTTTTGAATTAATTAATAATAAATGTCCTAATCTAATCCAAGTGGACCTAAATGATAATATTTTATTCCTAAGGTTTTTTTTGGTCGAGATACACTTGTCCAATAGAATTAGTACTTGTGTTAGGGTAATATTAATATCATTTTTACCCTTAATTACCCTATTTACTTTTAACCTTGGTAAATAGAAGTAAAAAAGTTACTATTCACCAAAATTTATTTTCATTTCATTGAAACACATTTTACTCCTTGATATTAACCGTGTCTCTAGTATTTTCAAAATTCTAATCACAGAAGTGGTAAAATTATGTTTTATGAAAAATTCAGTTTTTTTAACTACCACTTAGTAGTTTCACTATTCATCAAAAATTGATGTTTTTCAGAACAATGCCAAAATTTCACCCTAAGCTATAATTGATATTTTGAATTCAAAAATGATGTCTATTTTACAAAATTCCAAACATATAAGTTGCATTAATTAATTTTATAATCAATTCTCGATGTCAAAACAAATAACGTGTTTTTAAGAAACAATATATATCAAAAGATTGACAATTGTTTATGTCCAATTTCAAAGTGAAATTAATTATAATGAACACCATTAGATAAAATGGTAAAAATATATTATAATTATAATTTAAAACCACTCAAATTCATAATTTATCACTATTAATTATTTTGATTAAAAAAGTTGTTCTTAATTAAAATTTTGTAATTTTCACTGTTCATCAAAATATTAAAGTTATCCGAAAAGTACCAAAATTTCACCATAGGCTAAATTCAATACTCCGAATCCAAAAATGAAGTCCATTTTGGGAGATAAAATTTTTAAAATTTTAAAAATTAGGTATTACTATTCATAACGGCTACTTTGATTGGTTGTGGTGTGTGTTAGAACTCGAAGTTGCGTACAACACACACTACTATATTATTCAAAGAGAAGCGTATTGTGGAAGCTCGGGGTGTTACATTCTCCCCTCCTTCAATAAATTGCGTCCTCGCAGTTTGATATTGTTCTTTGAAAATAAAGGTTGAAAATAGAAAATATCTTTGTGGAAAAACCCACATCGGAAATTTGGTTAATAAAATTTAGTCTTAAAAAGATGAAAAGAGAAATAAAAGGGTCACCACAAAATTATGATCTCTATTAGGAGGACATTGATGGAAATTATAGACATATAATTGGAGGAAAAACATAAATGTTTATAGGTAGTGATTTAGGTCATCAATCACAAACAAGTTTAAAATTGTGGTCCTTAAATTCATCAATCTATGATGATTTAAAATACCATCGGTTCAACAAAACATAAGGTATTAGGATAACACATTTTTGACGTTTCAAAATATATTATTTGAAATCCCACATCGAAAAATGAATTAATGAGGCCTCTATTTAAAATAAAGAGTGTAAAGTATGAAGATTACCAAAAATAACACATATTAGTGTTCCATGCTGGAAAATATGGATATGGAAGAGAAATCTAACCATTAATTATCTGATGGAGAGTGGTAGAGAACATGGCTATGAAAAGTCCAACAATCCCAAAGCCATAAATTAGTGATGATCTATGGTACCATCTAGGACAACATTTTTGTTCTAAGTTCCATTTCTTAATGTTGAGGAATTTATTTATGAGATTGGGTAAGATCATAATGAGATATACTTAATTTATAATTAGAGTTTTATCCATTAATAAATTTCTACCACAAACTCATCTTTCACCCCAAAACATAATATTACTCAAAAATACTCTATTTATCCTAATCGTATAGGGTTCCAAATATAATGAATTTATAATTCACATATCAGACCCTTTATGTAAAGAAACTACATTATACCATCCAGGAACTTCATGTAGCACAATGGTAGGCGATAAATCTAAATTGGACTATGGTTGTGGGTTCGATTCCCACAGCTTTGTCCGATATGATGGGTCGTCACATGGTCTGCATGTTGTCCTTTTATAAAAAAAACCTTTCAAATTTAATCCATTCCAACCATTAGACTTATCCCAAATACTATTATCCAAACTCACAGTCCGAAATTTACAAGGAAGTTAAACATAATGAGGATCCTTTTTTCTAGGTAATAACATGTGAACGCCTTCCTCATAAATTCTTTTACAACACTACAACATCCTGAATTACCAAAATCAACCATCTCTTATTCCAAAATCACTACCTCAATATTAAGACCATATTAAGGTTTATCTTTCCTTTAACCATGTAATTTCCAAAACAAAAAATTAACTCGCTGTAGAGTCACTTATCTTAGTACCATAAATTCTAAAATCCTTAATTAAATAGTACTGCAGTACAATCCTTATTTATTTCCAGAATATCATTGATACAACACTTAAATGAAATAATTCTAAAATAACAACATAGGAAAACTAGTCATTCCTCTTCATCTGTGGCAGTATCATAACTTGATTATTATCCAATAGCATCATTTGCGGCATAGTTTGATGACTGGGACATTGGTTCGCGTAGTGTCCAAACTCCTTGCAAATGAAGCATTGTACATTTGAAACCATTTTCTTACCCTTGCAGTCACGTACTTTCACTACTAGAAATACAGGTATTTGCGACGGGGCATTTGCGACGGGATCCCGTCGCAACTGGCTTTTTGCGACGGGACCCCGTCGCAAATAGCCCGTTGCTGAAAACGCCGTCGCAACTGCCCTTATTTGCGACGGGCCCGTCGCTAAAGCCTTTTTTTGCGACGGGCATTCTCCCCGTCGCAAATAGTATTCCGTATTTTTGTAAAAAAACTTTTAAAATAGTTTTTGCGACGGGTCCCGTCGCAAATACCTTTTGCGACGGGTCCCGTCGCAAAAACTATTTTTAAAAAAAAATAAAAAACTATTAATAATAGTTTTATTTGCGACGGGCATAGTATCCCGTCGCAAATACTATAAAAAAAATAAAAAAAATAAATTATTAATAAATTTTTTTAATTAATATAATAATAGAATTATTAAATAATAAATTATTTTAATTACTATAATAATAGTAGAATTATAATTCAAAAATAAAAAATAATAGAATATTAATAAATGATTTAATTAATATAATAATATTACAATTATAATTCAAAAATAAAAAAATATTAATAAGTTATTTTAATTAATATAAAAATAATAGAAGTATTTTACATTCAAATAATAGAAGTATTTTACATTCTAATTATTGGTAATTATTACTAATTATTGGTAATTTTTCCTAATTATTGAGAATTTTTCCTAATTTTTTCTAATTTTTCCTAATTTTAGGTATTTATTACTAAATATTGCAAATTATTGGTAATTATTGGTAATTATTGGTAATTACTGGTAATTATAGGTAATTACTGGTAATTATTCCTAATTATTCCTAATTATTCCTAATTATTCCTAATTATTACAATTTATTACAATTTATTACTAATTGTTACTAATTATTACAATTTTTTACTAATTATTACAATTTATTGCTAATTATTACTATTTATTACTAATTTAACAATACTTAGCAATACTTAGCAAAAGGAAAACTGCTTGAATAATGAAAGGAAATTTGGTAATCATCGTTGTGGAGATGATTATAAATTTTCCCTTCATTATCCAAGCAGATTTTGTTTACTAATTATTAGTAATAAAAAAAATATTATCAATATTTACGAAAAAACAATATTAATATTATTAAAATAATAAAAAATTTATAAAATATTAAAATTATCAATATTCATAACAGAATTTGTTCTATTCTTAACATGTTCAAATCTTAAAGGGTCGCCAATTGTCAGGTCATGTGCAATAAAAAGTTTGTGTCAGCCATGTCCAATGTAAACTCTATAATTTTCCTTGCATGGTTGATCACCTCGCAAGTAATGTTGCAATCAGACAAACCAAGTCATTCCCTTCTTATCTATTAGAATTATCTCACATGAACCTTTACATAGACCATTCTTCCTTAAAAATTTGAGGGGATATTATTTTTCCCTTAAATTTTCAAGGAAGAATGGTCTATGTAAAGGTTCATGTGAGATAATTCTTATAGATAAGAAGGGAATGACTTGTTTTGTCTGATTGCAACATTACTTGCGAGGTGATCAACCATGCAAGGACAATTATAGAGTTTACATTGGACATGGCTGACACAAACTTTTTATTGCGCATGACCTGATAATTGGCGACCCTTTAAGATTTGAAATGTTAAGAATAGAGGAAAGTCTGTTGTGAATATTGATAATTTTAATATTTTATAAATTTTTATTATTTTAATAATATTAATATTTTTTTCATAAATATTGATAATATAATTTTTTTTGCTAATTATTGCTAATTATTGCTCAGTATTTCTGAGTATTCCTGAGTATTCCTGAGTATTCCTGAGTATTCCTGAGTATTCCTGAGTATTCCTGAGTATTCCTGAGTATTCCTGATTATTCCTGATTATTCATGATTATTCCTGATTATTCCTGATTATTCCTGATTATTCCTGATTATTCCTGATTATTCCTGATTATTCCTGATTATTCCTGATTATTCCTGATTATTCCTGATTATTCCTGATTATTCCTGATTATTCCTGATTATTCCTAATTATTCCTAATTATTCCTAATTATTCCTAATTATTCCTAATTATTCCTAATTATTCCTAATTATTCCTAATTATTCCTAATTATTCCTAATTATTCCTAATTATTCCTAATTATTCCTAATTATTCCTAATTATTCCTAATTATTCCTAATTATTCCTAATTATTCCTAATTATTCCTAATTATTCCTAATTATTACTAATTATTACTAATTATTACTAATTATTACTAATTATTACTAATTATTACTAATTATTACTAATTATTACTAATTATTACTAATTATTACTAATTATTACTAATTATTACTAATTATTACTAATTATTACTAATTATTACTAATTATTACTAATTATTACTAATTATTACTAATTATTCCTAATTATTCCTAATTATTCCTAATTATTACTAATTATTCCTAATTATTCCTAATTATTCCTAATTATTCCTAATTATTCCTAATTATTCCTAATTATTCCTAATTATTCCTAATTATTGGTAATTATTGGCAATTATTGGTAATTATTACTAATTATTACAAATTATTGGTATTTATTGGTATTTATTACTAATTATTACTAATTATTGTTAATTATAGATAATTATTACTATTTATTGGTAATTATTACTACTTATTGGTAATTATTACTAATTATTACAAATTATTACTAATTATTACTAATTATTGGTAATTATTACTAATTATTGGTAATTATTACTAATTATTACTAATTATTGCTAATTATTACTAATTATTGCTAATTATTACTAATTATTGCTAATTATTACTAATTATTTCTAGTTATTACTAATTATTGGTAATTATTACTAATTATTACTAATTATTACTAATTATTGGTAATTATTACTAATTATTACTAATTATTCTTAATTATTGATAATTATTGATAATTGTTCCTAATTATTCTTAATTATTACTAATTATTCTTAATTATTATTAATTATTACTAATTATTGGTAATTATTACTAATTATTGGTAATTATTACTAATTATTACTAATTATTCTTAATTATTAATATTTATTCTTAATTATTAAAAATTATTACAAATTATTCCTAATTACCATTAACTATGAACAATACTAATAATTTAAATTTATTAAGTAAGAAAACAATGTAAACATAATTAAATTACAACTAATCAAAAATAATTGAAACTAATAAAAAATTAAAAATAAATATTAAATTAAAATGAACATAAATACCTTGGAAATTGATGAGCTCTGATCGTTCTTCAAAACTTTAATAACAGCTCCGAAGAAAAAAATTAAACTGAACAAAAACTCAACTTTCGAAATAGAAATTTTAGAGCAGAAGAAGGTGGAGAATGAGAATGATTTGAAAAAAACGGATGGGGGTATTTATAGGTTAGACTATTTGCGACGGGTCCATTTGTGACGGGATTCCCGTCGCAAATAGTATTATTTGCGACGGGCACCGTCGCAAATACCTTGACCCGCATTTATCACGGTCAACCGGTAAATAGTTATTTGCGACGGGTCCCGTCGCAAATAACATAGTATTTGCGACGGGAATACTTTCCCGTCGCAAATACCTTTTACCGCCGCCGGTTATTTGCGACGGGGAGCCCTTTCCCGTGGCAAATAGTTTTCCCGCGATTTGGCGCCAAATCGCGGGAAAACTATTTGCGACGGGAAAGGCCTCCCCGTCGCAAAAGCCTACTTATTTGCGACGGGTAAAGACCCCCGTCGCAAATAAGTTTTTAACGGGACTATTTGCGACGGGAATAAATCCCGTCGCAAATACCCATTTTTCCCGTAGTGTTTGTGCCCTTTTCCTACACACTTATAACAAAATCCCATTTCTTTCAGGAAAGTTCGAGGGTGTTTCTTCCCACAGTTATCACATATGGGGAAATTATTCTTTTCCCTCTTCCCTTTATCCATCTTTCTCTCTTCCATCCTTTTCTTCTCTTGCTTCCCTTCAAACCCATAGGAATCAGTAAACTCTTTAGTTATCTTATCCACACATGATACTATTTCTTCATATGATGATAATATATGGGAGACTATTTCCCTTCTAAATGATGGCTTAATACCATGAAAGATATGATCCTTCTTACTCTTTGGATCATACGTATTACTGGAGTTCACATTCCTTCTACTGGGTGCCATTTCTATACAATAGCATAAACTAGGTCAGTTTATGAATTGCAATGAATAATTCAAAATTTGTAAAATACCTAACACAAATTGAAAAGTTTATGGATATAATCCATAATCATAAAAATGTTTTCTTTTAGTAAGTATATACTCATGAGCCCTTAATAATGGTTTGTAATGAAAATGAGAATTATCCTAAGAATATCCCTCGAGAGTGTCGTAACCAAGAGTGCATCAAGGCCCGTTGTCGTGCACCAGTTCCCCTTCGAGTCTAGCTCAAAGCGGTGTTTTCGGATTTTAACCCTAGGGACATCTGCGCCAGAGCCACCTCTACCTGCTCGTATCTAGACAGGTATTTATTGCTCGAAAAACTCACAAAATCTCTACAATACCAAAATTCTAGGAAGTTCTTCTATACTAATCCTCAAAGTCTATCTTAGGGCTATGTGATCTAATTAGAGTTTATCTAAATCTAGTTTCCAAGGTTATTGCTAAACTTCCTCTGATACCAACTGTAACGCCCCGACCCCAGTTACCCAGATTCGGTGCATTATTTTAATACATTGGCATGATTACAAGGAATCAAGTCCCAAATGGCCGATCAGTTTAGCAGTCTTGTAAAAATAGATCACATACATGAATGTTACATTTTCACTTTAAGAAGTACAAAACAAAATAAATAATCTTTATGAACGCCATTATTCCCTTGTCTTAACCCTGCATATAAATCACATTACACCTCTTGGAATCCTGGGGAAAATAAAACATAGAAAGGGGTGAGCTCAAATGCTCAGTAAGGGTAAGCAATACAGCGGAAACTTTCAAAAATAAGCATAAATATTTAAGGCAATGTATAAAACTAAATAAAACTTTTAAACATGAAATTCATCATAATATGGAAGAAATAAAATGAAATAATTCTATTTACTTATTCACATGGATATTCTACTAATCGAATAATCACATGCAATATCACTAACCACTTTCATAATGATGGAATGCATAATGCTAGACTATCATAACCACATATCCAAGGCCTCGTGCCAATAATACAAATAAGATCTTTTCAAGGCCTTGTTCCAAGACACTAGTTTGTCTCATGAGACCTACCGATGCATCGAAGAGCTATATCAGGCTCCACCCGTCACTTACTAAGTCCAATGCATTCCCATATGAAAAGGTTTAAACATAACAAAAACATTCATATTAAAACTAGCATACGAAATGTCAATACTTTCTCCATAAACCATGAATGGTATAAAAATAACACATCCACAGTTAAACATATCACAAAACCTTCAATATAATACAAAAGTTTTGTATCATAAAAAATCAACTTCAAATAAGCTTAAAATCTATCAAAGGATGTTGACATAGATGAAATCAAAACTATTTGAGAGAAATATCTCTTTTCTCGAAATCATTGAAAAGTCAAACATTTATAAAGGAAGTAATTTAAAATATATTTTTGAATCAATGTTTCCCATACCACTTTGAAACTTTTGAAAATATATATAATTTCAAAACATTCATGTCCATATAACTAAATCCTTAAAATCATTTTGAAAACATGGACATTAATTGAAATGATTTAGAAAGATAAATCTTTAAAACATTTGAAATTTTGATCTTGATAAAGGGTACCTTTCAAAATCCTTAAAATCTTCATTTGGAAATCATTTTTATGAAAAATGGACATGTATGATAAAAATGTCCAAGTAAATACTTACACACAAACAATCTCAGATAATGATGAGATTGAGGAACTAACCCTTACCAATTTGGTAACTTACGAAACATACAACCCATGAAAGAGGTATCATACAATGAATATGTAAATACACATAAATTAAAGTGTATTACACAAAGAATACAATTATGGATAGTACATACACCACACAAAAGGTAATAGTGGCAATATGGCATGAATCTCATGGGAATAAGGAGTGAGATGAAAACCCCTTACCTTGCACTTTCCTTTAGTCGAGGGTACGTTTAACCTCCTGTACGAAGATCGTAGTATGTTATTAAATTATACCAGAAACATATTAATATTTATGATATCATACCTGATTCATTTATGACTTTATATTACCCATTTAATAATAATTTCCATGTTAAGTTAACATTTTGGGTAATAATCACTTTCTTTATCGTACGTGTTTTAACTTGTCACTCTTGGTTGTATAACTCAGATCATGATTTAAATACTTCCATAATATAAAACATGATAAATGTATCATATATATTTAGAATATAAATATGTATAATAGACATATATATATGAAATGGAAAACACCGTTTATGGAGACGGAAGTCAGTACGTACGCATAAACGATGTTTCTGTTTTCATATAGTATTGAACGGAAGTAAATGAATAAGATATATGTAAGTACATAAATCCTTATATATATATATATATCTAGTATAATTATTATGTCATATATTACATACTTATTAGTAATATATATTTTTATAATCGTCGGTGAATGGTGAACTTGGAAATGAATCTCATCGCGTCGTGGAGACAGTAATCTGTACGTACGCACGAGCGAAAATATCATTCTTTTGATATTTAAATAATATATAATTAGATGGTATATCATATATACAGAATCATTATCATGTTATATTTATTATTTACATGAATTAAAAATCATTATTATACCCATCCAAATAATAATATATTGAATAACAATTACACCACGACGTGGAGACGGTAAGTCGTACGTACGCACGTATGGTGACATGTCATTCAAAGGATGGATAGAATACTGAATATGGTTGTACCATATTTATATTAATATTACAGTATATAGGAGATACTGTATTCATTATTTTAGAATGTTAATAACAAATAAAGAAGAAGTGGAAGAAGAAAGAAACTTGAAAAAGGGTGGTGAAATCATTACCTCTTCTTCAGGTTCTTCCTTTTGATTTGATCAAAATGGCTCCTTAAGTTGGATTTATGACTAAATGAAGGCCTCTAGGATTAAGTGAGGGAAGTTGAGAGAGTATTTTGGCAGATGTTGGCCGAACCAAAAGGCTATGAAGGTGTGAGTTAATGAGAGTGCCCTTTTATAGGAGGGGTGAGGGGCACCTTTGGAAAAGCAAGAAATATTATTTTATAATAAATTCATATTCGGTTTCTAATGGCTTAAAAGTGGATTATTTAAAGGTTAAGGTGGGGATGGGTCTAAAAACACTCAACCAATAGAATTTAGAGAGGTTTGGTTCATTATATTAACCTTATCTTTGAGTATTAACTCTTAGTTAATTAGTTTCACTTTTACAATGTCTCTTTGTATTCTTATATTATATGGTTAATAAACATACTATATACATACAAACGACCCCCAAGCGGTCCATTAATGATACACCTATCATGATATAAGTCTCTTGGACGAACCTTATATTTTTATGAATTTAATCTCAATTGATAATATAATATTTGTTTTAAAAACTCTTTTATGTCAATTTTGACACTATTCAATAATTGATTTTTTAAAACTTATAACAGAATTATTACTTCGAACAAAGTTAATTAAATCAATCCTAACATGTCATATTAACCTAGAAAATTGTGTTTATTCATAAAAAGTCTCAAATTATATTTATTTGTGTATTTATAATATCAATTATTCTAATTTTTCATTAATTAGCTAATTACTACATCATCATTGTGTCATAAATAAACTAAATTATTAAATGTCTAAAAATTATAAATAAAATATCATTATGTAGTAAATAATTTTATCTTTCTAATGAATATTTACAATCGAATTTATCTTATGTATAACCCTATATTAAAAATGTTTTAGTAAATAAACTTTGATTTTAACTCTTTTAACTCGTCTTTGAATTAAATAATAATAAATGTCCTAATCTAATCCAAGTGGACCTAAATGATAATATTTTATTCCGAAGGTTGTTTTTGGTCGAGATACACTTGTCCAATAAAATTAGGACATGTGTTAGGGTAATATTAATATCATTTTTACCCTTAATTACCCTATTTACTTCTAACCGTGGTAGATAAAAGTAAAAAGTTACTATTCACCAAAAATTATTTTCATCTCATTGAACCACATTTTACTCCTTGATATTAACTGTGTCTCTCGTATTTTCGAAATTCCAATCACAGAAGCGGTAAAATTAAGTTTTATGAAAAATTCAATTTTTTAACTACCATTTAGTAGTTACACTATTCATCAAAAATTGAAGTTTTTCAGAACAATGCAAAAATTTCACCCTAAGCTATAATTGATATTCTGAACTCAAAAATGATGTATATTTTACAAAATTCCAAAAATATAAGTTGAATTAATTAATTTTATAATTAATTCTCGCTGTCACAACAAATAGAGTGTTTTTAAGAAACAATATATATCAAAAGATTGACAATTGTTTATGTCCAATTTCAAAGTGAAATTAATTCTAATGAACACCATTGGATAAAGTGGTAAAAATATATTATAATTATACTTTAAAACCAATCAAATTCATAATTTATCACTATTTATTATTTTGATTAAAAATGTTGTTTTTAATTAAAATTTAGTAATTTTCACTATTCATCAAAATATTAAAGTTATCTAAAAAGTACCAAAATTTCACCTTAGGCTAAATTCAATACTCCGAATCCAAAAATGAAGTACATTTTGAGAGGTAAAATTTATAAAATTTTAAAAAGTAGGTATTACTATTCATAACGGCTACTTTTATTGGTCGTGGTGTGTGTTAGAACTCGAAGTTGCATACAACACACACGACTGTATTATTCAAAGAGAAGCGTACCGTGGAAGCTCAGGGTGTTACATAATGTCTATAAAATTTAATGTAAATAATTTATACTATTTGATTTTTTATAATTACTGGATTTTTGTAATTTTAATTCTTTATGTAGATGATTTTTTTAGTTGGAACAATGAAGGAAAGCTTGGAAGAGTTGAAGATTGATTTATCATGAAGATCCTAAATAAAGGACCTTGGTTCTGGAAAGTTGATATTGGGGAAGAATATTGAACAAGACTTAAAGTCTATAAATTATTTTAGCCTTGGTTAATTTTTATATCAGTGTTTTTTATATTTATAGAGATAAATATTAATATTGTAGAATTAAATACGATGGATATCAACAATTAATGGATGGATGATAATCGTATGACAAAAGAGCATGAAGATTTATTGGAAGAGTTCATCATGTTTGCAAAATATCATGCATATGGCCCTTCCCAAATCCTTTAACCATGTTTATGATATTTTTATTAAAGACAAATTATTCTATAGGAGTAAGAATAATACTTTATATTTCATGCAATAGATTGAAGTTATAAAAGCAAGAATAAACATGGGGAAAAAGTTAATGTAGCTACTGGATGGGATAAAAGTACAGTTTATGGATCATCTGATATGATTACAAGTGTGTAAAATGAATAAGACTATATCATGGATGTGATTATAGATGTGAATAATGATAAATATTATACTATGTAAATGAGAACAATATAGTTGAAGAAGAACTTTTTGATTGCCCAAAATTGTTTGAGGAGTTAAAGTGTTTTTCAAAGACATCATTGTATAATGGATGCACTAAATTTACAACATTTTCAACCATACTAAAGCTTTATAATTTTAAATATGGAAATAGAGTGAGTGAAACCAGTTTTAAGGAATTATATGATCTCTTGAATTACATGATCCCAAAAGATAATGAACTCCCAAGACAAACATACAATGCCAATAAAATGTTATTCTTGATGGGTATGATTTCTGATTGAATACATGCATGCTCAAATGAATGTATAATCTTTCATAAGGACTAAAAAATCACTTAAAGAATTAAAAAAGTTTGGTGCTTCTCAACATAATAATGTTGAATATGTTCATACAAAATTGTTTTAGTACTTTCCAATTATTACATGGTTTAGGTACCTATATTAAAGTGAGGCGACTATAGGGAAATTAACATGGCATGTAAATACATTAATTATAGATGGGGGACTACGTCACCTGAAAAACTCTCCTCCATGAAATAGAATTGATCATGAGTATCCTGAATTTTGAAACGATCCAAGAAACCTTTGTCTCGCATTATCTATAGATGGAGTCAATCCTTTTTTTAAAGCAGCACTCATAGTACATGGCTTGTTATATTGGAAAATTATAACATTCCACCATGTTTATGCATGAAATGAAAATAAATCATGTTATATATGCTTATATTAGGACCAAAACAACTGAGTAATTATATTGACATTTATTTGGTTCCATTGATCGAGGATTTGAAATTATTTTGGGAGTCAGGTTTTTCTTTGTATGATTCTTATAGAAATGAATATTTCACATTCAGAGCCTTATTTTATCAGATGATAAATGAAATTCCTGCATATGAAAATTTGTTCAAATATAGAATTAATATAAATGAAGGTTGTCCTATTTGAGAAAAAGGTACATAGTAAATTAGGTTGAAACTTTAATTGAATACTATGTTTCTAGGACATTACAGATTTCTACACTGATGAAATAAGTTTCAATCTTGGAATACATCATTCAATAGAAGTTCAAAAGAACGTACATCATCATCACCACTAATATGGGACAAAATATTGGGTGATGTAAAAGATGTGGAAACTACTTTTGTTAAATAAGTATTCAAAAAGCCTTATGAAAACCAGTTGGAAAAAAAGATTTGTTTTTTTAATTACCATGCTGGAATTTCCTATACGTCTAACATTTTGTCAATGTTATTCATGTTGAAAAAAATTTAACTGGTATTTTCATCGACATGTTACTAAATGCACCTGACAAAACAAATGATGATATTAAGCCTATGTTGGACATGGTTGAAATGGGAATATGATTAATGTTGGTGCCTGTGAAGGGTGAAAAATGATCTTTTCTTCCTCTAGTTTCTTACTCACTTTTCAGGAAGGAGAGATATTAGGTTTTCAACATCTTGAATGATATAATGGTTCTAGAGGGGTATTCATCAAATATCAACAACATCTATTGAATGACCAATTTAAAGTTAAATTGTCTAAAATTACATGAATTACATGTTTTTATGTAAGATCAAATTAAAATACCTTTATGTTGCATTTTTCCAAGAATTTACATCATACAGTAACAATGAACTATTTCTTATTCAAAGCTACGTGCAGAAAAGTTACACACCCATGTAAACTTCTAACTATGTATGGAGAAATTTCCCATAGATTATGTGAATTAGAAATTTCCTTATAACAACATTATTTGGTATGATGGTTCATTACATGGTTCGCATGGTGAGAGGTATTCCACAATCTAGTCTTGTTCACTATATATGGATTAACCCCCTTGAACAGTATATGAATATTTTGAAAAGGTATATACAAAATTGAATTTGACTAGAGGGTTGTATTGAAAATAGATATATTATTCATGAAGTCATTGAATTCTATACCAAATTATGGTATGTTATTGAAATAATTGGTCTACCAAATTCTTGTCATGTTGGCTGACTTGAAGGAGACGAAATTTATAGTAGAGATTTCATCACAATCAATATTACAGATCGAGAGAAGGCGCACCCTTACATTTAGAATAATAGATTGTATTTTTTCCCATATGTTGGAACCCCCAAAAAAATTATTAGGCATTTAAATCTATTAATGGATGAAATATTCATATCAAATACACATAAGGAATAGTCTATAGGATGGTTTTGGGATAATATTTTTAATTAGTTAGATGAAATTCAGGATTCAATTTTAGAACGAATTTTATGGATTTTTAGAGGACCTAGTGTGTATGTATTATCTTACAATGGTTATGTAATTAATGGATATACATTCAATAAAAATGAACATGATGGAGACAGTACCATATAAAATAGTGGATTAACACTTGTGGCTAAAGAAATTACAATTTTTGGTACGAAGGACATGAATTCAATTTATTCCAATAGGACATACTTTAGCATCATCAAAAAAATACAGGAGATGGATCCTAAAATAGTTCAAGTTCTAAATTTCCAATGCAATTTGGACGATAAAATGAGTTATGTTAAAATAGATGACTTGGGATTCGTGAAAGATGATTTCAGTAAGGAATGGTAAAAATGAGAACCATTTATAATGGAATCATAGGTAATTCAAGTATTTTTTGATCTAGATCACACAAATTCAATGTCATAAATTTTTATGTTAGTGGACAAAACCACTGTATGGTCAGATTAAAATTCAATTGAGGATGAACCTTTCATTTGGTCATCACAATTATTTCACAAGGGTCCCAATATAGACAGTGTTTATTTAAGTCATATGAGACCATAATGAAGGGATTTGGATAGTTGATAGAGGGTTAAAATCAATTAAACCTTTAAAAAAAGGGAGTTCAATAATAAGGTAATATTTTTTTTATTATACATCATGTTACGTCATGTTATTATCCATTTACTACTGCATTTATGTACTATAAATTAAATGTTAAAAAACTTTTCTGGATAATGACTTATGTAGGTATAAGGCCACAACCTTTAACTTTACATAGTATTGATTTAATAAAAATGAATTTACATTGATAATATATTTAGGTTTAGAGTTTTAGAGAATTAGGCCATAACTATTACATAACAACTCAAATCTTACACAGTAGACAAGTCTACTCAATATCCATTTTTTCATAATCTAAAACATTTTAAAATACATCATGATTTCTTTTTCTTGATAAAAATACTCCTAACATGCATCTTAACTTCTTCCGTTATATTACCCATCTTTATACTATGTGGAAAAGAATTTCAAAAACATGGGATAGGAACAAAAATCTCAATAAGGAATATAAAATTAGTAATGAAACCCTTAGTCCATGAATACTTTAAACGTGTTATTTTTTTTAACAAAATCATAACATTCATCGATAAAACATAATATCTTAACAGGACTCAAGAAATCATAATATTCTAGAAAAAATTCATTGTAATTATAAATCAAAATTGTAACTTCTGGAATCAATATCATACATACATTATAGCTTTCACAACTATATATGGAGTATCCTTCATGTTTATGTTTGGAATACCCATCACAATATAATATATAAATATATTAGGAGAAACCTTATCATTTAACTTAATCTCATTACCAAATTCAGTGGAGTGATATCACATGCTCACCCTCCCTGAGTTTATCATAGAACCACCGATTTACATAATGAATTCCCAAGACCATAACATAATCATAAAAAATAAAACAATCTTAAATGAAAAATAACATTTCAACTTTGTAATAACATTTCATCTTTATAATAAAGTCACTCATAAATGAAAACACATTATTTTAAAATTAAATAATAAACTTTTATTGTAACACTAATACATAATAGTGACATGAAAGCGAGAAATTTCATTAATGGTGTATATGTTAAAGAAAATATTCCAAGTTATTGAAATAATCAATAAATTTTTAAAACATTATTAAAAATTTATTTTTTAGAAACAACATGTCCTATAGTATATTTAAAATTTTGAAAGGAATTAACATTTTAAAACATTCATGTCCATATAAATAAATCCTTTACAATTTTGAACAAATAAATTATAAGCCACAAGAAAGTATAAAATTTTACAAAAAATTAAATAACTTTATATTATAGATATAATATGGATATGTAATGTCATAGGGGATTCATATACACGTTATAAAGTAATAAAAGTGCATATAATCAAGAAATGCCTCAATGAATGCGTATTGATATGAAGTCTCTTACCATGAGTATAACTCATCATGTAAAATATTTATATTCCTGGTTAATAAAAATTGTTTAATTTATAGTTTCTTGAAAAAAAATTTCAATTTTATCATTTTTTTATATCAATTGTTAGCATGTTATAAAAATTACATAACTATTTAAGTTGATATTGGACGTTTCGTTGATATTCGGTACTCGAGACGAAAAGGAACATGGTTTCATGTCACTAGTCCATGTGACAATAAGTCCATCATCTCTAGAATAATTTTAATGAAATAATATTAAATTTTATATGTACCATTAAATCAAATCATTTATTTATGTTATGAAAAAATGAACAACGTTGTAATCATGGAGATAGTAGGTTGTATGTATGCATGAGTGAGAGTTCCATTTTTTCATTGATCATTATGGAAATAAGGTAACAATTATTTTACCTTTTCCTAATGATAATAATATAATTAAAATCATAATAATATTTTAAATAAAAATATTTATATATATATATCTTAAAATTTATGTGGTGAATAGAAATGATTCACATCGCTTCATAGAGGTGATATTTCACACGTACGCACAAACACCATTATCATATTTATGTTCATGGAAAGTAAGAATAGAATTGATATATTACTATATTATAATGATAAATATGTCATTAAAATCATATAAAAAATTAATTCCATCATTATTACTAGTCTTAGAAGATAGTTATGGAAAACAAATCATATCGATTCGTGGAGGTGATAGTTCACACATACGCACGAGTGGTTAATTACATTCTCATTTAACGGAAGTGGAGATGGATTTAGGATATGATATTAAAATAATAAAATCTAATTATATTTATAATACTAGATTTATTATTTCATCATGGGTGAAGAAGATTTTAATGTAGTGGATGATGAAATAAAATAGAAACACTTAGATAAAAACATTATCTTTCCTTTGGATGATCACATTTCTTAACACCTTTAAACCTATAATAAGGGTGTTATGGCCATCATATGGCCTCAAGAATATGGGTAGATATTCTTGGAATAGTTTTGGGTCAATATTGGATAAACCAAAATGTTTTATAAGTATTACTAATAGAGAAAAATGGGATCTTTTTTACAGGAGAGGGGATGGGCACCTTGGAATTTTAAAATTATTAAATTAATATAAATTCAACGCCGATTTAAAATGCTACCTAAATGATTAATTTTTTTTATAAAATTATGTTAGGTTAATTAATAATCAAAAAATTAAAATTATACATGATTTTAATTTTTTTAATCTTTATCGTTTTTATCCTTTTTAACTCTTACTATTTTATTAAGTAATTTACAGTTTGTGAGTTAAAATAATTACCATATCATGCCAAACGACCAATTAATGAGTAATTAATTACATTTTTAGACCTATATAGACTTTATGGAAGATTATTAGATTTAAAGAATTTTTATATCATTTATTTAGATATTTTTTATTTTATGTTATGAATTATATCAATTGTGAAACTATTCATTACATGGATTTGTAAAAAAATCCAAACAACTTGATTCCTTCGAAAAAAATGCATTACCTCAATACTAAAATGTCATATTCATACAAAAAATTCATTTATGGAATCAAATATATTAAAGAATATTTATTTTAATATTATTAATATCATTTATTTGATTCATTTTTTAATAAATATATCACTACATCTCTTTGTCTCACAATTATATTTAATTATATAATTTCTATAAATTATAAATAAATTACCCCACTATAGTTAATAGTTTTAATTTTATAATTTCTATTTATAGTCGATGAGATCCCATGTATAACTCCATATTAAAAATAATTTACTTTTAAAAAATATAACTGTAACAAAAATGTCTATTCATTGAGTATAATATTATAAATGCTTTAAAGTCATCCAAGTTTCTCCATGTGGTCCTAAAATTGACCCAAGGTTGATCATGGTAGTAATACACCCTTCCAATTTAATCATGAAAAGAATTAGTCTAGTTTTCTATTATAATATTATTATTTTTACCTTTACTTACCCAATTAACCTTCAACTATGGTAATAAAATTTATTTCTAAAGTTACTATTCATAACCCCCCAAAATAAAAGGGACCTATTTATGAAATTTTTACCTTTTGATTCCAAATATGGATTCCCTTTTTCAAAATTCAAAACCCAGAATTGGAATAAATTAATTAAAATATAATCTCATCGATTTAATGAGAAAACTTGTCTTTAAAGTAAATCATTCAAAAGTTCACATAGTTCTTCTATTTAATTTTAGTTGGAAAAATCATCCAATGAAATATATTAGGTCAACTAATAAAAAATAATCTATTTATACCTTAAAACCATGTGAAAGGATAATCTAACAATATAAATAAATCAGACGAAAAGATAATTTGAATTAAAAATGCATTATTTTTCACTATTCATTAAAATATGAATTTAATTAGAAAACTACCGACAATTCAACCAATGTAAATTTTGATGTCCTTAATTCAGAAAAAAAAATTTATTTTTCCAAATAGAACATGTAAAATTGAAAAAAACTAAATTTAAAATGGGTTCACTATCAAAATGTGGTAAAAATTCTTTTTTTGAAAATACAAATTTTATCTAAAAAATTGAATTTGTTCTTATATCATGTCTATAAAACCTATAATATTAATTTTAAAAATTATATTGAATATATTACACATATATTTCACTAATAAAATAAATCAAGAGTGATATTATTATTTTGTGAACTCATTTAATTTCTTTTAGAAATTTTGTTTCATAAAAACACATCCATCAAATTCACTTGGTTTTTTATTTTCATTTCTAATTAATTTTATAACCAATTAATAATTATATAAACATGTGTAAACCCTAATTTCATACTTTGGTTAATATATTTCATTCCAACTTTTCTAATAGCTATGTGATAACTACAACATAAAGTAATAATATTAATAACATATTAATTTTTAGTATAACTCATTCTTGTGTCCAACCTGTGATTTTGGAGAAACCCATTATTGTGTGCCGAGTACGTTATCATACATACCATATTTTTTAAATTAAAATTACTATTTAATTCATAAATATTAATAAAATATTAAAAGGTATTATTTTATATTTACTAGGGATGTTACATCGTTCCCCCTTTTGGAAATTGCGTCCTTGCAATTTTAAATTTGGGCTTGGAAACTAATGTTTTACTTTTAAAAATTACTTTATTGAAATCTCCCATCAGAAAAGACTCAATAAAACATACTAATTAAATTAATTAATTTAATTTATAAAGGTCACCAAAGCTAACCCATATTAGGATTCCATGTAGAAAATCATGGATATGGAGGAAAATAATAACCATTATGTTCTCATGGAGATTGATAGAAAACATGGTTAGGAGAAAGTTAATAATAAAAAACCATAAATATGTTATGGGTTAAATAGAATTTGAATTCATATTAATAAAAGAAAATGGAAAACATTTTTGGTTTAAGATCATTTTCTAATAGTTGAGGAATTTTATTACAACATTAACTAAGATCATAAGGAAGTATACTTATGTAGAGTTTCATACATTAGTTATTTTCCACCATAAAATCATCTTTTTCTCCAAACCTTGAGTAATTATGTTGATTTTTTCACACATTAATAACTAGAATAAACTTCTTGAGAATAAAATAATCCAAAAAAATATTAGCTATATGTTCATACTATTTTGAAACATTAACTGAAACCAAAACGATTGTATAAAATAATATTGTTCCACAATTATAATAAACTTTTAAAGAATAAAGACTACTATTAATCTTCAAAATTCAACTTTAAAACCAATATTTCAACATAGACCATTCAAAAAATAACTATCCTTAAAATTTCCCAAATAATCTAAAATAAGATTAAAACCCAAAATTTAGAATTATTTTATCACATAGTCTTTCAGGATAAATCATAACATTTATCTCCAAATAAAATATTTCACTCTTAATGTCTCATACTAAAAAGTAATTTCCTAATCACGTATTATCCATGACAGGTTAATCATTCCCATTAATAACCTAATTTCTTATAATTCCATAATTAAAATCATAGATTATTCCAAAATATAATTCAACCATTACTCCTAAAATAAAATCCCATAGTATTCAATTTACCTTAGACATATTGGTCTCCCAAAAGAGTGAACATATTTAAAAATAACATTTATTACATAATCTCATAATCATATTCCAATACGTTGTTTATATAGTTAATAAAGTATCTGTCTACCAAATTAAATTATTATTAATCAATAAAATTATTTAAAAAAAAAGAATATTTCATACTAACCATAGACTTCACAAGTGATAGTGGTAGGCTATACAACCTTGTCGCCCTGTGGTTTTGGGTTTGATTCTCACGGCCTTGTCAGAAGCAACGAGTTGTCACTCATCTAGTGGGTTGTACTTTTTCAAAAGATATATAATTCTCATAAATTTTAAAAAATATTATAAATTCCACTAAAATAACCATATAATGTTTTAACCTCAAAGGTTATTTTATACATTTCATTTTTCATCCAAAAAACTAAAAACCTATAAATCCTTAAAGGTGAATGTCTCCAAAAATACCATTAGTTGCCTTAATATTTCATAAGATAAATCCTCAAAATGGGATTTAAGACATTGAACATATGATAAAACTTAAAATTATAAACCCATGAAGATATCTATAACTCTTAAGAAAACATCCTCATATCCAAAGTTTCCCAAACCATCCTCTAATACCAACTATAAGGTCGCAGCCTTTAACATTACATAATCTTGATTAAAATCATTAATTAAAATTGAAGATATTTTTAGGTTTAGAGATTTAGAGAATTAGGACATAAATATTACATAACTACTCACATATTAAAAAGTATACAAGTCAACTAAATATCCATTTTTCATAATCTAAAACATTTTAAAATAAATAATGATTTTTTTTCTTTTGAAAAATATTCCTAACATTCATCTTGACTTATTTATTTATCTTACCCATAATTATACCCTATTGAAAAATATTTCAAAAACTTTGGATGAGAACAATATGACAATTAAGGAATATAATATAAGTAATGAAATCGTTAGTCCAGAATACATTAAACTCACGAAAACATTTTCAAAAAATCATACCTTTCACACATAAAACCTAATCTATTATCATACCTAATAAAATAGTATAATTCCTAAAAAATTTCCTAGAAATTATAAATCATAAGGTAACTTGTGGAATTCATATCATATTTACACTGTAGCTTTCATAGATATATAGGGTGTAACCTTCATGGTTACTCTTGGAATTCCCATCACAATATATTCCATAAATCTCTTTGGAGAAACATTATATTTTAACTTGGTCTCATTAACTAATGCATTGGAGAGTTATCATGAGCTCCACTACCCATGGTTTATCATGGAACTACCTATTTACATAAACAATTCCCAAGAACCATAAGATAATAAAAACACATAAAACAAGCTTAAAGGAAAAAAATAGAATTTCTACTTTGAAATCACATTTCATCTTTTTAGGGTGCATAGTCATAAATGAAAACAAAATATTTTAAAATAAAATCATAAAATCTAAAGAAAAAATAAATACATTACAGTGACATGAATTAAATAAATTCTATTTATGGTTTGTATGTTAAAAACATTCAATGTTATTTAAATATTCAATCCATTTTTAAAACAAAATTAAAACATTTAAAAAGGAGATTATTGAATAAAATTTTCCCATACCACATTGAATATTTTAGAAGGAAATAAAAATTTAATAAATTCATGTTAGAATAAATAAATCCTTAAATCCATTTTTAAATCATGGAAATTAAAGAGAATGATTTAGATGAATAAATATTTAAAACATTTAATGTGATGTTTTAGTTAATGTACCCCTTACCATTTTGAACATTTAAATTATAAACCATATGAAAGTATACCATTTTACATAAAATTAAACAAGATTATTATATAAAAAATATGGGTATGGAATGTCAAATGGGCTGTATATACACCTTATATAAAAAATGTGCAAATCATCATGAAATACCTCAATAATTAGAGATTGAGACGAAGTCCCTTACCATGAGTCTGAATCATCACATACAATATTTATATTTTTTAACAATTAACATTGGTAAATTTATGATTTCTTTATTAACTTTTTTAAGTTTATTGTATCTTTTATATCACTTATTTCCATGTTATAAAAATTACATTGTTATTTATGTTCATATCAGACATTTTGTCATTATTCGGTACTTGAGACAAAAATGAACATGGTTAGATGTCACTAGTCCATGTCATCAAAAGTAAATCATATCTAGATAATATTAAACACATAAAAATAATCTTTATAAGTAATTTAAATATAAAATCATTTAGTTATGGTATTGAAAAATGAACAACCTTATAATAATGGAGACGGTAGGTCGTACGTACGCATGAGTAACGTTTCCATTTTTCATTAATCAATATAGAAATAATGTAAATATTATTTTCATCTTACATAATGATCATAATATAATTAAAATTATAATTATTATTTAAATATATCTATATATATCATACAAGTGATGTGGTGAATAAAAACAATTCACATCTCTTTATGGAGGAGATAGTTCACACATCTACACGAATGAAGTTATCATTTATGTGTGCATAAAAATTATGAAATAATTGATATATTATTATATTATAATGATAAATATCTCTTTAAAATCATATAAAAATATTAATTCCATCATTATTAATAGTGTTGAGTAACAGTTATGAAAAACAAATTTTATCGATTTGTGGAAGTGATAATTCACACGTACGAACGAATAATTATTTCCGTTTCAATTTAATGGAAGTGTAGATGGATTTAGGTGATGATATTAAAATAATAACATATCAGTATATTTAGAATATTTTAGTTATTATTTCATAATGGGTGATGGATATTTTATTGTAGTGGAAGAATAAATAAAATAGAAACACGAAAATAAAAACATTACATTTCCTTCAGATGATCACCTTTATTAACACTTTAGAACATCTAAGAGGGGTGTTATGCCGAATGAAAGAGATAAATAATATTGGTAGGTATTCTAGGAAGGGGTTTTTCAGATATTGGCCGAACCCAAAGGTATTTAATGTGTGATTAATTAATAAGAATGGGTAACTTTTTATAGGAAAGGGGAGTGGAACCCTTGGAATTATTAAAAGTATTAAATTAATAAAAATTCAATTTTGATTCCAAATGATCCCAAACTAATTTATTTCGAATATAGGATGATTATGGGCAGAATAATCATTATCAAATTAAAATTTTCAATGTTTTAAATATTACATATTCCTTATCTTTTTGTTTTAACCTTTTTATGTCTTATCATTTTATCAAGTAATTTACACTTTGAGAGTTAAAATAATCAGAAATCATGAAAACAACCAATGAATGGTTCATTAATGAAATTTTTGACTTATTGAAACTTTTTTTGTTGAATATTTTTTTTTATAAATTTTAAATTATTTAATTAGATATTTTATATTTGATGTTTTGAATAATGTCAATTTTGTCACTATTCCTAACTTGTCTTTTTTTTAACATAAAAAATTGATTCCTTAGAAAAAACTATAGTAACTCAATTCTAATATGGGATATTCATCCAAAAAATTCATTGATTGCATCAGATATTTGAAATTATATTTATTTTAATATTATTAATATGGTTTATTAGATTTATTCATTAATAAATCTATTACCACATCATCATTGTGTCATAATTAAATTGAATTATTTAAATTATAAAAATTATAAATAAATTTTCATGATGTAGGTAATAATTTAAGCTTTATAAATACTATTTCTAGTTAAAGATATCCAATGTATAAATCAATATTAAAAATAACTTACTTTTCAAAAAGAAAAGAGTATCAAAAATGACTATTCATTGAATATAATATTATAAATGCGTTAAAGTCATCCAAGTGGATCCCTGTGGTCCTAAAATTGATCAAAGAATGGTAATGGTAGTAATAAAATCATACAATTAAATTATGAAAATTTTTATAGTAGTTTCATGTTATTATAATATTACTTTTACCTCTAATTACTCAATTTACCTTTAATAGTGCTAATAATTTGTTTTACTAATGTTACTATTCATAATGCCCAAAATTAAAAGTGGAATATTTTTATAATTTGTACATTCTAATTAAAAATATGGGATCAATTTCTCCAAATTCAAAACACTGAATTTGTAAAAATTAATTAAAAATTAATATTTTTGATAGAATGAGATAACAAGTTTTAAGTAAAACGTTCAAAAGTACATATAGTTATTCTATTTAATTTTAATTTGAAAAAGAATCCAATAAATTAAATTTTATTAAATAATAAAATTTTCATCTATCGATAGATTTAAACAATGTAAATGGATAATCTATCAATATAAATATTTTCGATGAAATGTTAGTTGAATAAAAAATGCATTATTTTTCACTATTCATTAAAATATGAATTTAATTAGAAAAATACCAAAAAATCATCCAATGTAAAATTTTATGCCCTTATTTCAAGGGAGAAATTTATTTTTTCAATTAAAACACATAATAGTTACAAGAAATAAATTTAAAATGGTTTCTCCATCAAAAGTCAGTAAAAATGACTTTTTCCAAAAATATTTCTTTGATCCGAAAAATCGAAATTGTTCTTATATCATATATAAAAGAAGTATAAGTTGAATTTTAAATATTACATTGAATATATTACACATATATTTAATTAATATGATCCATCAAGAATGATTTTATTATTTTTTGATCTCACTTATTTGTATTTAAAACATTTTTTCCTTAAAAACACATTCTTTATATTCAACTGGATTTTATTTTCATTTATAAATTATTTTCATTCCAATGAAAAATTATATAAACATGTTTAAAACCTAATTTCCTAATTTAGCTAATATAATTGATTCCCAAAATTCTAAGAGTTATGGGATAACTACAACTTCAAATAATAATATTAATAATATATTATTTTTCGGTATAACTCAACCTTGTGTGCAACGTAAGATTTAGAAGAAACCCATTGTTGAATTTTAGGTACATTATAATACATATAATACTATATAAAGTAAAATTAATATCTAACTCATAAATATTAATAAATATGAAAAATAATTTTTCAATATTTACCTATAATGTTACAGTACTTACAGATGCTCTTAATCCCGGTGAACAACAGGTCTCTCGACCTTCTACTTCTCAGAGTGTAGAGGAACAACGACCTTCTACATGGGATAGTGCTAAAAATCATAATGCACAATAAGTATCTTAACCTAATTCCTCTCTTATTGTAGGTTAAAAATGACCTTTAATATGTTTTGGGTCTCTCGTTCATAAGGAATAATAGGTTTCTCAACCGGTTGTTGCTCCCAGTGCAGTGATACAATGAACATCTACACAAGCCGATGCTACCTCTATAGTGGAAAATATTAAAGATTTTGAATCTAAGGAATGGTTGGGTGATGAAGTATCGACGAAATATAAAGAACATGAGTTCCTTAGTTTCATGGTGTTAGGAAAAATCATTAAAAAGAAAGTCAAAGGCATCAAATACAAGGTCAGATAGAATGTGTGTGGCCAACATGTTAACCACAATATGTCCATGTTCGATGGTTACATTGTAATCATCATTTGTAAACACATGTTGATTGATGTATATTTATGAAACCATGTTGTGCTCATGATTAAGACACTAATGTGGGAAGATATTTCATTAACATTATGATATCATTTAATTATTTTACTGAAAATAAAATAACGAAACATAAAAGTACACTTCATCATTAATTGTAGAGTGATTTTATAGTACATGACTCCAATAATAAATATGTTTTACTATTTTTTTAAGGATTTATAGAGGATTACACACAATTCAAACAAGACATCATCTTAAATATATTGAAATAAATATAAATACACACCCAGTGGTTATCTATGAACACCTGATAACCTAAGAAGCGTGAGATGTGTTTTCTGGCAGTTGTGAAGATGTGTCATTTCTAGTAAATTGTGTCTTGTAATACATTGTTGGATGATATGTGTATTCCTCACATTAATTTATTTTTTATTTATGAAATATGAACATAGTGTTGGAAATAAGGAATGAGCAGCAAGACCAGTGTACCCCTACTACCAAGAAAGGATTGAATATACTTCACTTAAAAAATTGGTACATATTTTAAATCTATTGTAATAATTTTATGTTACATGAAACAACACTATAACTATCTTCCTATATTTATATGAATATTTATTAATCCAAATTCAATGTCACTTCCATCCCACTACATGTACTATGGATGAAAAAACATTTAAATAAATATGGGATACTAATAGATAAAAACACATAAAAATTGAGGGAAATATGTTTAAGTATTACATAATAAAAATTTGTGTTTCTTTACATCTATATTACATAATAATGATAACTTATTTTTCTATATTTTTTCTCCAATATATTCATAGTAATTAGCAACACTACGACTAGATGAACATATATTGTTGTTGAATTTGAGGTGGCTAAAACAATATGGTCGTGTCATAGGTGTGGGTTTATGGGTGACACCCGAACATATTTTGAGAACAAACAAGAGGAGGATCAAAGTTAACTAATGAAATAGATGAAAGAAGTAATAGCTACCCTTGAAGAAGAATTTCAATTGATGAGATAGTTTATTAAAACTATTGTGGGGGGAAGAAAATATAAGAAACAACTTAAGAACAACAATTTCATGAAGATCCAACCCCACCCCCATAATCTTTGAGGAGAGACATTCCTTTAAAAAAAATTAGATGAGGTTATCAATGTTCATATAATTGATTTTATGAATTTTGAATTAGATAGACACAGATACCTTTCCTATATTGATACTCTATAGGGTGATAATTACTATTATTTATATTTATCAATACTCATCCATGATGTCCAATATCAAAAAAACATTCTACACAAAAAAACACACCCAACAGGTCATAGTAGAAGGTCGATTAGAATATCCCCTAAGTCGAGCACCGAGATACCTGTTCCAATTGATGAGGAAGATATTCATAAGGTCAAACAAGCTATTGGAACATTCATCATATGTCCGTCAAATCTTGTAAAAAATGATGATAATGAGGTATTCATTTCCAATTTATTTTTTATCATAAAAATTTAACAGTTAATGAAAAAGATCTAAACCAATAAATGTTATTATAGACAAACATAGGGATGGGGTGAAATGAAAGACTAGCTCAAAACCAAGGATCGACTAACCGATCGAAAATAACTTTCGGAAGCACCTTTATCCCACTCATTCTATATATCTATTTACTAATATTAAAGTTTCATGTGGATACATAGTTAAAAAATGGTCTTACTCACATATTTTATTTTAAATAAAATATATACAGAGTTAAAGTTAAAGAATTAATGGGGGTTGAGAATATAACTTAAATACTCTACTATGATTGGATAATATTCTCAGTTTAAAATGTATACATGAGGTATGTTTTTAAGATTTGATTTTCCAAAAGCTAATATATTGTGTTAATTATGACTAAATACATTTCATATTTTTGGCAGTCATATATATGGAAAACAATTGAGGGTTTTCCCCATAAAAAATATATGGAATTATAAGTCCTCACACCACCTCTACATAACAACCAAAAATAGATTCCAAATAATATGATGATATAGTGGTCAACCTGGTCAAATTGTTTGAAAGAAAAAATTTAGATGAAAGGCTCTTCTTAATACCAATGATACATGGTAAAAACTCTATAATTTATTAACATCACATTTAATTGAATTTATTTCATTACTTGTACCTTTTTGTGTTTTTAGGAAACATTGGATTATCATTTCGGTTAATTTGGATAGTCCAAAAATTTATTTGATGGATTAAATGCATGGATACACAACAAACCAACCACATATGATGGAAATTTTCAATATGTAATACACTACATCTAACATTTTACAACTAAAAATAAAGTTACATAATTTATATTAGCTTTTAAAGAGGTTTATGTTATGATTTTGTGGTGTATGATTATTTTGAAAAATAATGAATTATTCCAAGGGTTAAGTATGATAATGCTGAAAAGTTCTATGACCTGACAGTATGGGGGTATATAAAAAATTATTTCACTATCCAAACACTTATCAAAACAAATTAATTATTTTTCATAATGTTTCTTCCATGTCCAAAATAAACAAATATAAAATATTGGGGTTATTAAATTTTTAAATTTACGAGATCCATCATATTACATGAACAATTAGCATCCTTAAAGAGGTATTTTCAAAGATAATTACTTTTTCATTTAAAATTTGTATTAATAATTATTTTATTTATATTTCTTCAGTACTACTACCACAATTTAAAAGACTCATATTCATAAGATGATATAGATTTTTTAGAAACGAATGGGTAACATACCTAATGGAAGAATTTTCACAAATATTATGATGAGTCAAATTCCATAAAAGTCATGTATTATTTCATATTTATGTTTAATTTACTTTATTTAGTATTGCACACATTGTAATTATTTTATTATATAGGTGGATTCCATTGTTTATGTTGGGGTGGTTTCTTTAAAACATATCACGCTCTTGGGAGATTGGACTTCGAGGCTACAACTGAGATAATAAAAACAATGAAATGGTTCAAGAATTTATAAAGGTGAATTACTTCTACTTATGTTACTAATTATTTTTTTCATCATTTCATCTATTATTTTTAAGTTAATTTCCCAATCAATTTTATCTAATATTGTTTTAGTTTTTTTATAGTTATTTTCATAATTTATAGTTTCCTTTCAACTATCTGAATCAAGATAGAATAAGGAGAACATGTTTCTTTTGGGTCGAAGAGGAAACACCATATTGTTTGAAATGTAAAGAGAACCATAACGATTCATATACTAAGGTATTTATTAGTAGTTTAATATAAATTATAAAATTTCAAAATATCTATCATGAATATTTTCTTGAACAATATAGTAATCAGCCACACATCAATCAGATACACATCAATCCGATACATAGTGTGCTCAGTGTGACATAAAGTGAATGTTTTCTATTTATAATATTATTTTATCCATTAATATTCATGTATTCTAACCTAACATGATTTAATCCATGACTCCGGATTGTGATCTATGATAATTAGTATAACGACCCATACATTACATACATTGTTAATACTTCAAAATTGAAGAATACTTATTACAACATATAACAAAACCACGAAAGGACCGTATAGGTATAGTGTCTTTAGAAACTGGGAAACATAAACAACTGGTTCATAAAGTGTCTACAGTGTCTCCCATCTATTTCATCATATCTATAGTCCCTTTTGTCATATCTTACTTAATAACCTTCTTCCTGACCTGGGGAAAGAAAACATACAAAAGGGTGAGCTCAAATTCTCAGTAAGGGTAAACAAAAGAAATATCAATCACATCGTATACATAAGCACATAACTTTTGTAAATCTTAACCTGCAAAAGAGATCATAATTTCATAACATGGGATAAATCATGGCAGTGAAATGTAATCACAATAATCATAACATAAAACATGAAACTTTGTGGCATACACACATAATCATAGAGAATCATTTCTTGTTAGTCAAGACTCATTTCCATGACTATCTTAGTGGACAAAGTCCCTTTCTGAACCGAGTCACCCTTGTTTCAGTCCTGTTTCACTGAACCGGTATAACCTACCGTTCCATCCATGTCTATCTCATGAGATATAAAATCTTTACCCAATGCATTGGAGGGAGATATAGGTCCCACCCATCTCATAATGATACCATTCTTATGTGTGCCACAAAATCATAAATCATACATCATTGCATAACCCATGTAATAAAAATGGGAATCTTTAAACATCGTGACATCATAAAACAATTCACATAAGATAAAATAATTCATAAAAATATTTCCATCACAACATAATCAAATCCATGTAATAATAGGGATAGAAACAGAACCCTTTATTATCTTAGATGGAAAATAATTTTGATAAAACACTTGAACTTCATTCTTGAGGAAAATATCCTTTCTACTTCAAAAACATTTTTCCTTTCTTAACATTTCATACAATTTTAAACTAAAGGAAGTTGATTAAAAATAAACTTGAAAACTTGTAAAGGAATATTCTTGTAAATTTTGTTTTAAAGGTCCATTCATTCCGTATAAGTTTAAAAAAACATTCTTCTCGTACTTTTGTTGGAAAAGTCAAAAAGTACCTCGTATGAAAAACGACAAAAGATTCCTTTCATATCTTTTACTAAAAACTCACTGAAGGGTAAAATTGGATTTAAACAATTGTATATGGATGTAAATAATATTACATATTGAGGAAACATGGATTTGGATGATAAAATACACCCCAGTAAATACCAAAGTATAAACAATCTCGGATAAAAATGAGATTGTGATATTTCCTTACCTTAGGTCCAATATGATTTGTACATGTCCAAACCTCCTGTATAATTATTTAAATAATTTTATTGACTTATTAATGAATCATACTTATTTTTATGATATCATATATGGTCATATTATTAGCTTCTTAGTAGTAATATTTCATTGCTACTTGTTATTCGGGTGTTTATAACTTTTTGTTCTTATGCGTGTCTTGTCGAATAAATTCTTATTATTCTCTTTAGGTTATAGATACATCATTTCCAGAATGTTATTAGTGTAATATATATCATATTCATTCATTCAATTCATTTATATAATCATTATGAAATGAAGATCATGTAGAACGAGTCGCATCACATCGTGGAGACGGTATTCCGTACGTATGCACGAGTGATTATATCATTCCTATGATCGTGGAATTATATTGGAGTGTATGTATACTATTTCAGAATCAGTATTGCTTTATTATATTCATATATAGTCATTATTTACACCATTATACCCATCCAAGTAAGGTGGTGGTGGAAAATATATTACACCACGGCGTGGAGACGGTATTTCGTACGTACGCACGCGCGGTGATTTCTTTTTCCATAGGATGGATAGATGGTGAAATAGGGTTGTTTCATACTTATAATAACATATAAGTATATGAGTGATACTGATGTTATTACTTCATAATTAAACAACTAAATAAGAAGAAGTGGAAGAAGAAATAAAGATGAAAGAATCAGTAACGGACATTACCTCTTCTTTGAAGTGCTTCTTTGAGACCTTCTTTTAGGGCACTAAAATTGGTCTTTAAAGAAGACCAGGACCTCTAGGATGTCTCTAGGGAAGTGTAGAGGAGGAATTGGCAGGGTTTGGACGAGCTTGAAGGCTCAAAGTGGTGTGAGGAAGTGGGGGAGAAGGTTCCCTTTTATAAGGGAGGAGAGGGGCACCTTTGGGAAAACTAAAAATATTATTTTATTATAAATTCATGTTCGGTTTTAAATAGCTCCAAATTGATATATTTCGAAGCTAAGGTGGGGATGGGTCGAAATAATCTCATCCAATAGAATTTAGACAAGTTTATGTTCCTATTTTAACCTTATAATTTAGATTTAACATTAAGTTAAATAATTTTACTTTTACCGTGTCTTCTTGTGTTATTATACTATATGGTTAATAAACATACTATAAGCAGCCAAACGAACCCCAAGTTGTTTATTATTAATTATATATAACCTTATATAATTCATTTGACCGAACCTTAGATTTTTAGGAATAAAATAACAATTATTAAAATTATATTTGTTTTAAAAACTATTTTATGTCAATTTTGACACTATTTAGTAGTTGATTTTTTTGAAAATCATAACAGAATGATTAGTTCAAAAAAAGTTAATTAAATCAATACTAACATGTCATATTAACCTAGAAAATTAGTGGAATTTATAAAAAGTCTCAAATTACATTTATTTTGGTGTTTATAACATTAATTATTTCAATATTTCATTAATAAGATAATTACTTCATAATCTTTGTGTCATAAATAAATTAAATTATTTAATGTCTAAAAATTACAAAGAAAATACCATTATGTAGGAAATCCTTTTATCTTTCTAATGAATATTTATAGTCGAATTTATCTTATGTATAACCCCATATTAAAAATTATTTACTTATTAAACTTTGACTTTAACTATTTTAACCCTTCTTTAAATAAATTAATAATAAATGTCCTAATCTAATCCAAGTGGGCCTAAATGGTCATATTTTATTCCTAAGTTTGTTTTTGGTCGAATTACACTTGTCCAATAGAATTAGTACATGTGTTAGGGTAATAATAATATCATCTTTACCCTTAATTACCCTATTTACTTTTAACCGTGGTAAAAAAAGTAAAAAGTCACTATTCACAAAAAATTATTTTCATCTCATTGAACCACATTTTACTTACTGACATCAACTGTGTCTCTCGGATTTTTGAAATTCCACTCACAGAAGTGGTAAAATTAAGTTTTATGAAAAATTCGGTTTTTAACTACCACTTAGTGGTTTCACTATTCATCAAAAATTGAAAGTTTTCAGAAAAATACCAAAATTTCACCCTAGGCTAATTTCGATATTCCGAATCCAAAAATGAAGTCCATTTTGAAAAATAAAATTTATAAAATTTCAAAAAGTGGTTATTACTATTCATAAAGGCTAGTTTTAATAATATTTTAATAGCATATCGTTGTTTAGTGAAACTCGGTATTGCGTACGACGCAAGCTATCGAGGAAGGTCGCGATTTCGTGTAAAGTAATCCAAGAAAGTGTTGTGTAGAAAAAGATTCCTTTGATGATTTATATAACATAAAAGTCTCGGGTGTTAAATTCTACCCCCCTTAAAATGAATTTCGCCCTTGAAATTCGTCACTTTGTAACAAACAGATGAGGATACCTCTCCCTCATCATATCCTCAAGCTCCCATGTAGCTTTTTCTAATTTGTGGTTCCTCCATAAAACTTTCACCAATCGAGTGGTCTTTTTTCATAGGACTTTTTCGCTACGATCCAGAATCTCTATCGGTTGTTCTTCATAAGAAAGATCTTGCTCCAGTGGTAAAACTTCTGAGCTGAGTACATGTGAAGGATCAGGTATGTACTTTCTCAGGAGAGATACATGGAACACATCGTGAACTTGAGAGAGATTCGGTGGAAGCACCAATCAGTAGGCTACCTTCCCAACACGATCCAGTATTTCGAAAGGACCGATATATCTAGGGCTCAACTTCCCCTTCTTTCCAAATCTCATAACCCTCTTCCAGGGAGATATTCATAAGAACACTTTATAACCCACTTCAAACTCTAGGTCTTTTCTTCGGTTGTCGGCATAACTTTTCTGTCGACTCTGAGCTGCTCTTATGTGTTGTTGAATAGATCTGACCTTTTCTTCTATTTCATCAACGAGATCAGGTCCTAATAGCTTTATTTCCCCAACTTCATCCCAGCAAGTTGGAGTCCTGCATTTCTTTCCATAGATAGCTTCATAAGGAGCCATCTGAATACTGGAGTGAAAGTTATTATTATAAGAAAATTCCACCAAAGGTCGGTGTTGATCCCAACCACCTTTGAAATCTATAGAGCAAGCTCTCAACATATCTTCTAGGGTTTGAATTGTTCTCTCAGACTGACCGTCTGTCTGAGGATGATAAGCAGTGCTGAAACTCAACTCTGTATCCAGCGTATGCTGAAGACTTCTCCAGAACTTTGAGGTAAATCTCGGATCCCGATCAGATATAATAGAAAGTGGTACTCCATGAAATCTTACCACTTCCTTTACATATATCCTGGCAAGCTGATCCAGAGAGAAATCATCTCTAATAGCAATGAAATGTGCAGACTTGGTAAGACGATCAACTATGACCCAGATAGAATTATTGCCTTTGGATGTTTTAAGAAGTCCGGTGACAAAGTCCATAGTGATGTTTTCCCATTTCCATTCGGGTATGGGTAATGGTTGTAACATCCCCTTAGACTTCTGTCTCTTATCTTTAACTTGCTGACAAACCAAGAATCGAGAGACATATTCAGCAACATCTCTTTTCATGCCATCCCACCAGAAGTACTCTTTCAGGTCCCTATACATCTTCGTGCTTCCAGGATGAATAGAGAATGAAGAACTATGAGCCTCATCCAGCAGCTCCTTCTTTAATTCGGGGATGGGAGGAACACAAACATGATTCCTGAACTTTATTATCCCATCACAATCAAGGTTGAATTCAGGAACATTTCTCACCTTCTTTTGTAACTCGACATCTTCTTTCTGTGCCTCTTTAATCTTCACATGTATAGATGGTTGAACATTCATTTGAGAAAGATAAGATTTTTCCCCTACCATTATAATTCCAAGATCTATCCTTTGTAAATCCATAAATATTGGATCTTTTGTGATCCTCATCATGGATAAACTAGCATGGTCTTGTCGACTTAATGCATCTGCCACCATGTTTTCTTTCCCAGGGTAGTAATGGATTGAGCAGTCATAATCCTTAATCAGCTCCAACCGTCTTCTTTGGCGCATATTCAGCTCCTTTTGTGTGAAAATATACCTTAAACTTTTATAATCAGTATAAATATCACACCTTTCACCATAAAGGTAATGCCTACAAATCTTTAATTCAAAGATTACCGCAGCTAACTCCAAATCATGTGTTGGGTAATTTTGATCATGGATTTTCAACTGTCGTGAGGCACAAGCTATCACCATATCATTTTGGATAAGAACACAACCCAATCCCTTCTTGGATGCATCACTATAGATCACAAACCTTTCTCCACTACAAGGTAGTGTGAGCACAGGTCCACTGGATAACCTTCTTTTCAACTCCTTGAAATTCTCTTCACATTCTTCCGTCCAGACAAACTTAACTCCTATCCGAGTCAACTTGGTGAGTGGATTAGATAATCGTGAAAAATCTTTCACAAAATGTCGATAATATCCAGCCAAACCAAGAAAACTTCGGACCTCAGTTACTGTTGTTGGTCTCGACCATTTTTCGATAACCTCTATTTTTGCTGGATCCACAGATATCCCCTCTTTTGAGATTATGTGACCCAAAAATGCAACTTTTTTAAGCCAAAATTCACACTTGGTAAATTTGGCATAAAGCTCCTCCTTTCTCAGGGTCTTCAATATAATTCTCGTGTGATATTTATGTTCTTCCTTGCTCTTTGAATAGACAAGAATATCGTCTATAAAGACTACCACAAATTGATCAAGATAGTCTCTAAAGACTCTATTCATCAGATCCATGAAGATAGCAGGGGCATTAGTAAGACCAAATGGAATCACTATAAATTCATAGTGTCCATACCTTGTACGGAAAGCCGTATTTAATATATCCTCCCTTTTGACCCTTAATTGATGATACCCTAAACGAAGATCAATCTTGGAAAAGTATTGAGCTCCGCATATTTGGTCAAATAGGTCATCAATGCGCGGGAGAGGATATTTGTTCTTGATAGTGATCTTATTAAGTTCTCGATAATCAATGCAGAGTCTCATTGATCCATCTTTCTTCTTAACAAATAGAACAGGTGCTCCCCAAGGTGATGCACTAGGGCATATGAATCCCTTATCAAGATTCTCTTGGAGTTGCTTCTTCAATTCCTGCAACTCAATTGGGGTCATTTTATAAGGTGTCTTTGAAATAGGCAAAGCACCCGATACGAGTTCTATTGAATACTCAACTTCACGATTCGGTGGAAGACCCGGTAATTCTTCCGGAAAGACATCATCAAACTCCCGTAAAATGGGAATATTCTTAATCGTGAGTTTCTCACCAACCATTTGAGATAAATAACCTTCATTTAGTGGAATCAATACCCATAAAATGGAAGAAATTTCCACTGGAAGGTTATGTTCATCCTTGCATTGATAGACGATCATAGATTGATCTGGAATATGAAATGTGACTTCCCTTCTTTGGAAATTGATATGATATCCATATAAAGGAAGCCAATCCATGCCAAGAATCACATCAAATTCCACTATAGGAAGGATCATAAGATTTGCAGGAAGCACTTTTCCACAAACTTCGATCGGAGAATAATTATAAACTTTTGATGCGAATGTTGTGCCATTAGGTGTTGTCACAGCTAACTCAACATCTAATTGTTGAGGTAATACGGTGATACCCTTAGAAAATTATTCAGAAATAAAAGAGTGGGTGGATCCAGAATCAAATAAAACATTTGCTACTTTAGAGTGGATGGTAAGTGTACCTTTCACCACATCGTTATCGTACTCCACATCGCTGATAGAAATTGCATGTGACTTTCCTTTGTATTTAGCCTTAAGAGTTTGTTGATGTCGACCATCATCATCAACCCTTGGATTAGGGTATTTATTGGCATAATGTCCCATCTCCTTGCACTTGAAACATTGAAGTGTAGTAGGTTCATTCTGTGTATCCCTTCCTTTGTTTGCATCATTAGACATCTTCTTCCCATCATCGCAGCAGTCAAATGCCCGATGACCTTCCTTTCCACATTTGAAACATTTACTTGTCCCTTTAAGACAACTACCTCCATGTTTCTTTCCACACATTGAGCATAAGGGAAATCTCATCTTCTTTTCAGTGTAGTCTTTAGATTTTCCTTTGAATTCCATTTTCCTCTTCTTATCAAACCCATATGACTGATGGGTTATTCCAATCTCCATCTCGACTTTGAGATCACATCGAACGATTTCCTCGTAGCTATTGAAGTCCCTTATGGCTAACGCCCTTCGAAGACTTGGTTTTAAGACACTAAAGAATCGATCGATCTTACTCTCAGGTTGGATAATAATACCAGAAGCGTACCTTACAAGTCTTGTAAAATTTGCTTCATAGGTACCAACAGATTAATCATCCTTTTGCTTCAGTTCAAGAAACTCTTTCTCCATCTTTGTTCGGAGAATACGAGGGAAGTACTTATTGAAAAATAAGTTCTTGAACGCGTCCCATTCCATGGACTCAATTTCATCACTTTGCCTCATATTCTTAATAAGATTCCACCATTGATCAGCATCTCCTTCCAAACGATACACTGCTAGGATGACTTTATCATGTTCAGAACATTGAAGAACTGAAAATATCTTTTCAGTATTACTAATCCATTGTTCAGCTACTAATGGATCAGTAGACCCACTGAAAGAAGGTGTACGCTGCCTCACGAAGGATTCAACAGAATGTTCCTCCTTCCTTTGCTCGTTTGGAAGTCCTGCATGATTCATAGCTTGAGAAAGTTGTGTGAGCATGGCTACAAGATTTTTCATTCCATCTCCCATAACGTTTGGTTTCTCAGGGGGACAATCATTGCATTGCCCGTCGTATTCCGCATTATCACGATTCCTTCGGGTTCCAGCCATTGACTAAAACCAAGAAGAATAGTGTGAGAAACAACAATTATAATAGGAAAACCACATAATCAAGAATAAAATTTCACACTTAAGGTCTTATCCTAGGTTATTCATGGCCATTTCTAAAACACTAAGATTGTGTTTTATGCTTAGACTTATCCTTAGGGTTCTTACTAAGGCTTTCACATCCTAGTTTCCAAAGTTTGACTATACCTTTCCTCTGATACCAACTATAACGACCCATACTTTACATACATAGTTAATACTTCAAAATTGAATCATACTTATTACAACATATAACAAAACCACGAAAGGACCGTATAGGTATAGTGTCTTTAGAAACTGGGAAACATAAACAACTGGTTCATAAAGCGTCTACACTGTCTCCCATTTATTTCATCATATCTATAGTCCCTTTTGGCATATCATATATGGTCATATTCTTAGCTTCTTAGTAGTAATATGTCATTGCTACTTGTTATTCGGGTGTTTATAACTTTTTGTTCTTATGCGTGTCTTGTCGAATAAATTCTTATTCTTCTCTTTAGGTTATAGATACATCATTTCCAGAATGGTATTAGTGTAATATATATCATATTAATTCATTCAATTCATTTATATAATCATTATGAAATGAAGATCATGTAGAACGAGTCGCATCACATCGTGGAGACGGTATTCCGTACGTATGCACGAGTGATGATATCATTCCTATGATCGTGGAATTATATTGGAGTGTATGTATACTATTTAAGAATCAGTATTACTTTATAATAGTCATATATAGTCATTATTTACACCATTATACCTATCCAATTAAGGTGGTGGTGGAAAATAGATTACACCACGGCGTGGAGATGGTATTCCATACGTACGCACGCGCGGTGATTTCTTTTTCCGTAGGATGGATAGATGGTGAAATAGGGTTGTTTCATACTTATAATAACATATAAGTATATGAGTGATACTGATGTTATTACTTCATAATGAAACAACTAAAGAAGAAGAAGTGGAAGAAGAAATAAAGATGAAAGAATCGGTAACAGACATTACCTCTTCTTTGAAGTGCTTCTTTGAGAATATCTTTTAGGGCACTAACATTGGTCTTTGAAAAAGACCAGGACCTCTATGATGTCTCTAGGGAAGTGGAGAGGAGTAATTGGCAGGGTTTGGCTGAGCTTGAAGGCTCAAAGTGGTGTGAGGAAGAGGTGGAGGAGGTGCCCTTTTATAAGGGAGGAGAGGGGCACCTTTGGGAAAACTAAAAATATTATTTTATTATAAAGTCAAGTTCGGTTTTAAATAGCTCCAAATTGATATATTTCGAAGCTAAGGTGGGTATGGGTCTAAATCCTCTCATCCAATAGAATTTAGACAAGTTTAGGTTCCTATTTTAACCTTATCATTTAGATTTAACATTAAGTTATATAATTTTACTTTTACCGTGTCTTCTTGTGTTCTTATACTATAAGGTTAATAAACTTACTATAATCAGCCAAACGAACCCCAAGTTGTTTATTATTAATTATATATAACCTTATCTAAGTCATTTGGCCGAACCTTAGATTTTTAGGAATAAAATAACAATTACTAATATAATATTTGTTTTAAAAACTATTTTATGTCAATTTTGACACTATTTAGTAATTGATTTTTGTGAAATTTATAACAGAATGATTAGTTAGAAAAAAGTTAATTAAATAAATACTAACATGTCATATTAACCTAGAAAATTATTTTAATTCATAAAAAGTCTCAAATTACATTTATTTTGGTGTTTATAACATTAATTATGTCAATATTTCATTAATAAGATAATTACTGCATCATCGTTGTGTCATAAATAAATTAGATTATTTAATGTCTAAAAATTACAAATAAAATACAATTATGTAGGAAAGCTTTTTATCTTTCTAATGAATATTTATAGTCGAATTTATCTTATGTATAACCCCATATTAAAAATTATTTACTTATTACACTTTGATTTTAACTAGTTTAACCCTTCTTTAAATAAATTAATAATAAATGTCCTAATCTAATCCAAGTGGGCCTAAATGGTCATATTTTATTCCTAAGTTTGTTTTTGGTCGAATTACACTTGTACAATAGAATTAGTACATGTGATAGGGTAATAATAATATCATCTTTACCCTTAATTACCCTATTTACTTTTAACCGTGGTAAAAAAAAGTAAAAAGTTACTATTCACCAAAAAATTATTTTCATCTCATTGAACCACATTTTACTTACTGACATCAACTGTGTCTCTAGGATTTTTGAAATTCCACTCACAGAAGCGGTAAAATTAAGTTTTATGAAAAAATCGGTTTTTTAACTACCACTTAGTGGTTTCACAATTCATCAAAAATTTAAAGTTTTCAGAAAAATACCAAAATTTCACCCTAGGCTAATTTTGATATTCTGAATCCAAAAATGAAGTCCATTTTGAAAAATTAAATTTATAAAATTTCAAAAAGTGGTTATTACTATTCATAACGGCTAGTTTTAATAATATTTTAATAACATATCGTTGTTTAGTGAAACTCGGTATTGCGTACGACGCAAGCTATCGAGGAAGGTCACGATTTCGTGTAAAGCAAGCCAAGAAAGTGTTGTGTAGAAAAGATTCCTTTGATGATTTATATAACATAAAAGTCTCGGGTGTTACATTCTACCCCCCTTAAAATGAATTTCGCCCTCGAAATTCGTCACTTTGTAAGAAAAAAATGAGGATACCTCTCCCTCATCATATCCTCAAGCTCCCATGTAGCTTCTTCTAATTGGTGGTTCCTCCATAAAACTTTCACCAATCGAGTGGTCTTGTTTCATAGTACTTTTTCACTACGATCCAGAATCTCTATCGGTTGTTCTTCATAAGAAAGATCTTGCTCCAGCGGTACAACTTCTGAGCTGAGTACATGGGAAGGATCAGGTATGTACTTTCTCAGGAGAGATACATGAAACACATCGTGAACTTGAGAGAGATTTGGTGGAAGCACCAATCGGTAATCTACCTTCCCAACACGATCCAGTATTTCAAAAGGACCGATATATCTAGGGCTCAACTTCCCCTTCTTTCCAAATCTCATAACCCTCTTCCAGGGAGATATTCGTAAGAACACTTTATCACCCACTTCAAACTCTAGGTCTTTTCTTCGGTTTTCGGCATAACTTTAATGTCGACTCTGAGCTGATCTTATGTGTTGTTGAATAGATCTGACCTTTTATGCCATTTCATCAATGAGATCAGGTCCCAATAGCTTTCTTTCCCAACTTCATCCCAGCAAGTTGGAGTCCTGCATTTCTTTCCATAGAGAGCTTCATAAGGAGTCATCTGAATACTGGAGTGAAATCTATTATTATAAGAAAATTCCACCAAAGGTAGGTGTTGATCCCAACCACCTTTGAAATCTATAGAGCAAGCTCTCAACATATCTTCTAGGGTTTGAATTTTTCTCTCAGACTGACCGTCTGTCTGAGGATGATAAGCAGTGCTGAAACTCAACTCTGTATCCAGAGTATGCTGAACACTTCTCCAGAACATTGAGGTAAATCTCGGATCCCGATCAGATATAATAGAAAGTGGTACTCCATGAAATCTTACCACTTCCTTTACATATATCCTAGCAAGCTGATCCAGAGATAAATCCTCTCTAATAGCAATGAAATGTGCAGACTTGGTAAGACGATCAACTATGACCCAGATAGCATTATTGCCTTTGTATGTTTTAGGAAGTCATGTGACAAATTCCATAGTGATGTTTTCCCATTTCCATTTGGGTATCGGTAATGGTTGTAACATCCCCTTAGACTTCTGTCTCTCAGCTTTAACTTGCTGACAAACCAAGCATCGAGAGACATATTCAGAAACATCTCTTTTCATGCCATCCCACCAGAAGTACTCTTTCAGGTCCCTATACATCTTCGTGCTTCTAGGATGAATAGAGAATGAAGAACAATGAGCCTCATCCAGCAGCTCCTTCTTTAATTCGGGGATGGGAGGAACACAAACCCGATTCCTGAACTTTATTATCCCATCACAATCAAGGTTGAATTCAGGAATATTTCTCACCTTCTTTTGTAACTCAACATCTTCTTTCTGTGCCTCTTTAATCTTCACATGTATAGATGGTTAAACATTCATTTGATAAAGATAAGATTTTTCCCCTTCCATTATTATTCCAAGATCCATCCTTTGTAAATCCATAAATATTGGATCTTTAGTGATCCTCATCATGGATAAAATAGCATGGTCTTGTCGACTTAATGCATCTGCCACCTTGTTTGCTTTCCCAGGGTGGTAATGGATTGAGTAGTCATAATCCTTAATCAGCTCCAACCATATTCTTTTGTGCATATTCAGCTCCTTTTGTGTGAAAATACACTTTAAACTTTTATGATCAGTATAAATATCACACCTTTCACCATAAAGGTAATGCCTCCAAATATTTAATGCAAAGATCACCACAGCTAACTCCAAATCATGTGTTGGGTAATTTTGATCATAGCTTTTCAACTGTCGTGAGGCATAAGCTATCACCATATCATTTTGCATAAGAACACAACCCAATCCCTTCTTGGATGCATCACTATAGATCACAAACCTTTCTCCACTACAAGGAAGTGTGAGCACAGGTGCACTGGATAACCTTCTTTTCAACTCCTTGAAATTCTCTTCACATTCTTCCGTCCAGACAAACTTAACTCCTTTCTGAGTCAACTTGGTGAGTGGATTAGATAATCATGAAAAATCTTTCACAAAACGTCGATAATATCCATCCAAACCAAGAAAACTTCGGATCTCAGTTACTATTGTTGGTCTCGACCATCTTTCGATAACCTCTGTTTTTGCTGGATCCACAGATATCCCCTCTTTAGAGATTATATGACCCAAAAATGCAACTTTTTGAAGCCAAAATTCACACATGGTAAATTTGGCATAAAGCTTCTCCTTTCTCAGGGTCTTCAATATAATTCTCAAGTGATCTTCATGTTCTTACTTGCTCTTTGAATAGACAAGAATATCGTCTATAAAGACTACCACAAATTGATCAAGATAGTCTCTAAAGACTCTATTCATCAGATCCATGAAGATAGTAGGGGCATTAGTAAGACCAAATGGAATCACTATAAATTCATAGTGTCCATACCTTGTACGGAAAGTTGTCTTTGGTATATCCTCCGTTTTGACCCTTAATTGATGATACCCTGAATGAAGATCAATCTTGGAAAAGTATTGAGCTCCGCGTAGTTGGTCAAATAGGTCATCAATGCGCGGGAGAGGATATTTGTTCTTGATAGTGATTTTGTTAAGTTCTCAATAATCAATGCAGAGTCTCATTGATCCATCTTTCTTCTTAACAAATAGAACAGGTGCTCCCCAAGGTGATGCACTAGGGCATATAAATCCCTTATCAAGATTCTCTTGGAGTTGCTTCTTCAATTCCTGCAACTCAATTGGGTCCATTCTATAAGGTGTCTTTGAAATAGGCAAAGCACCCGGTACGAGTTCTATTGAAAACTCAACTTCACGATTCGGTGGAAGACCTGGTAATTCTTCTGGAAAGACATCATCAAACTCCCGTACAATGGGAATATTCTTAATCGTGAGTTTCTCACCAACCATTTGAGATAAATAACCTTCATTTAGTGGAATCAATACCCATAAAATGGAAGAAATTTCCACTGGAAGGTTATGTTCATCCTTGCATTGATAGACGATCATAGATTGATCTGGAATATGAAATGTGACTTCACTTCTTTGGAAATTGATATGAGCTCCATATAAATAAATCCAATCCATGCCAAGAATCACATCAAATTCCACTATAGGAAGGATCACAAGATTTGCAGGAAGTACTTTCCCAAAAACTTCTATCGGAGAAGAATTATAAACTTTTGATGCGACTGTTGTGCCATTAGGTGTTGTCACAGCTAACTCAACATCTAATTATTGAGGTAATATGGTGATACCCTTAGAAAATTCTTCAGAAATAAAAGAGTGGTTGGATCCAGAATCAAATAAAACATTTACTACTTTAGAGTGGATGGTAAGTGTACCTTTCACCACATCGTTATCGTACTCCACATCGCTGATAGAAATTGCATGTGAATTTCCTTTGTCTTTAGCCTTAAGAGTTTGTTGACGTCAACCATCATCATCAACACTTGGATTAGGGCATTTATTGGCATAATGCCCCATCTCCTTGCACTTGAAACATTGAAGTGTAGTAGGTTCATTCTTTGTATCCCTTCCTTTGTTTGCATCATTAGACATCTTCTTCCCATCATCGCGGCATTCAAATGCCCGATGACCTTCCTTTCCACATTTGAAACATTTACTTGTCCCTTTAAGACAACTCCCTCTATGTTTATTTCCACACTTTGAGCATAAGGGAAAGCTCATCTTCTTTTCAGTGTGCTCTTTAGATTTTCCTTTGAATTGCATTTTCCTCTTCTTATCAAACCCATATGACTGATGGGTTATTCCAATCTCCATCTCGACTTTGAGAGCACATCGAACAATTTCCTCGTATCTATTGAAGTCCCTTATGGATAACGCCCTTCGATGACTTGGTTTTAAGCCACTAAAGAATCGATAGATCTTACTCTCAGGTTGGATAATAATACCAGAAGCGTACCTTACAAGTCTTGTAAAATTTTCTTCATAGGTACCAACAGATTCATCATCCTTTTGCTTCAGTTCAAGAAACTCTTTCTCCATATTTTTTTGGAGAATATGAGGGAAGTACTTATTGAAAAATAAGTTCCTGAACTCGTCCCATTCCATGGACTCAATTTCATCCCTTTTCCTCGTATTCTTAATAAGATTCCACCATTGATCAGCATCTCCTTCCAAACGATACACTGCTAGAATGACTTTATCATGTTCAGAACATTGAAGAACTGAAAATATCTTTTCAGTAGTACTAATCCATTGTTCAGTAACTAATGGATCAGTAGACCCACTGAAAGAAGGTGGACGCTGCCTCATGAAGGATTCAACAGAATGTTGCTCCTTCCTTTGCTCGTTTGGAAGTCCTGCATGATTCATAGCTTGAGAAAGTTTTGTGAGCATGGCTACAAGATTTTTCATTCCAGCTCCCATAACATTTGGTTGCTCAGGGGGACAATCATTGCATTGCCCGTCGCATTCCGCATTAACACGGTTCCTTTGGGTTCCAGCCATTGACTAAAACCAAGAAGAATAGTGTGAGCAACACTAATTATAATAGGAAAACCACATGATCAAGAATAAAATTTCACACTTAAGGTCTTATCCTAGGTTATTCATGGCCATTTCTAAAACACTATGATTGTGTTCTATGCTTAGACTTATCCTTAGGGTTCTTACTAAGGATTTCACATCCTAGTTTCCAAAGGTTGACTATACCTTTCCTCTGATACCAACTATAACGACCCATAATTTACATACATTGTTAATACTTCAAAATTGAAGCATACTTATTACAACATATAACAAAACCACGAAAGGACCGTATAGGTATAGTGTCTTTAGAAACTGGGAAACATAAACAACTGGTTCATAAAGCTTCTACATTGTCTCCCATTTATTTCATCATATCTATAGTCCCTTTTGGCATATCTTACTTAATAACCTTATTACTGACCTAGGGAATGAAAACATACAAAAGGGTGAGATCAAATGCTCAGTAAGGGTAAACAAAAGAAATATCAATCACATCGTATACATAAGCACATAACTTTTGGAAATCTTAACCTGCAAAAGAGATCATAATTTCATAACATGGGATAAATCATGGCAGTGAAATGTAATAACATTAATCATAACTTAAAACATGAAACTTTGTGGCATACACACATAATCATAGAGAATCATTTCTTGTTAGTCAAGACTCATTTCCAAGACTATCTTAGTGGACAAAGTCCCTTTTTGTACCGAGTCACCCTCATTTCAGTCCTGTTTCACTGAACCAGTATAACCTACCGTTCCAGCCATGTCTATCTCATGAGATATAAAATCTTTACCCAATGCATTGGAGGGAGATATAGGTCCCACCCATCTTATAATGATACCATTCTTATGTGTGCCACAAAATCATAAATCATACATCATTGCATAACCCATGTAATAAAAATGGGAATCTTTAAACATCGTGACATCATAAAACAATTCATATAAGATAAAAGAATTCATAAAAATATTTCCATCACAACATAATAAAATCCATGTAATAATAGGGATAGAAACAGAACCCTTTATTATCTTAGATGGAAAATAATTTTGATATAACACTTGAACTTCATTCTTGAGGAAAATATCCTTTCTACTTCAAAAACATTTTTCCTTTCTTAACATGTCATACAATTTTAAACTAAAAGAATTTGATTAAAAATAAACTTGAAAACTTGTAAAGGAATATTCTTGGAAATTTATTTTTAAAGGTCCATTCATGTCGTATAAGTTTAAAAAAAACATTCTTCTCGTACTTTTGTTGGAAAAGTCAAAAAGTACCTCGTACGAAAAACGACAAAAGATTCCTTTCATATCTTTTACTAAAAACTCACCGAAGGGTAAAATTGGATTTAAAAAATTGTATCTGGATGGAAATAATATTACATATTGAGGAAACATGGATTTGGATGATAAAATACACCCCAGTAAATACCAAAGTGTAAACAATCTCGGATAAAAATGAGATTGTGATATTTCCCTTACCTTAGGTCCGATATGCTTTGTACGTGTCCGAACCTCCTGTATAATTATTTAAATAATGTTATTGACTTATTCCAGAACCATACTTATTTTTATGATATCAAATATGGTCATATTCTTAGCTTCTTAGTAGTAATATTTCATTGCTACTTGTTATTCGGGTGTTTATAACTTCTTGTTCTTATGCGTGTCTTGTCGAATAAATTCATATTCTTCTCTTTAGGTTATAGATACATCATTTCCAGAATGGTATTAGTGTAATATATATTATATTCATTCATTCAATTCATTTATATAATCATTATGAAATTAAGATCATGTAGAACGAGTCGCATCACATCGTGGAGACGGTATTCCGTACGTACGCACGAGTGATGATATCGTTCCTATGATCGTGGAATTGTATTGGAGTGTATGTATACTATTTCAGAATCAGTATTACTTTATAATAGTCATATATAGTCATTATTTACACCATTATACCCATCCAAGTAAGGTGGTGGTGGAAAATAGATTACACCATGGCGTGGAGACGGTATTCCGTACGTACGCACGTGCGGTGATTTCTTTTTCCGTAGGATGGATAGATGGTGAAATAGGGTTGTTTCATACTTATAATAAAATATCATTATATTAGTGATACTGATGTTATTACTTCAAAATGAAACAACTAAAGAAGAAGAAGTGGAAGAAGAAATAAAGATGAAAGAATCGGTAACAGACATTACCTCTTCTTTGAAGTGCTTCTTTGAGACCTTCTTTTAGGGCACTAAAATTGGTCTTTGAAGAATACCAGGACCACTAGGATGTCTCTAGGGAAGTGGAGAGGAGTAATTGGCAGGGTTTTTCCGATCTTGAAGGCTAAAAGTGGTGTGAGGAAGAGGGGGAGGAGGTGCCCTTTTATAAGGGAAGTGAGGGGCACCTTTGGGATAACTAAAAATATTATTTTATTATAAAGTCATGTTCGGTATTAAATAGCTCCAAATTGATATATTTCGAAGCTAAGGTGGGTATGGGTCGCAATCCTCTCATCCAATAGAATTTAGACAAGTTTAGGTTCCTATTTTAACCTTATCATTTAGATTTAACATTAAGTTAAATAATTTTACTTTTACCGTGTCTTCTTGTGCTCTTATACTATAAGGTTAATAAACTCACTATAAGCAGCCAAAAGAACCCAAAGTTGTTTATTATTAATTATATATAACCTTATCTAAGTCATTTGGACGAACCTTAGATTTTTAGGAATAAAATAACAATTACTAATATAATATTTGTTTTAAAAACTATTTTATGTCAATTTTGACACTATTTAGTAATTGATTTTTGTGAAAATCATAACAGAATGATTAGTTCAAAAAAAGTTAATTAAATAAATACTAACATGTCATATTAACCTAGAAAATTATTGGAATTCATAAAAAGTCTCAAATTACATTTATTTTGGTGTTTATAACATTAATTATGTCAATATTTCATTCATAAGATAATTACTGTATCATCTTTGTGTCATAAATAAATTAAATTATTTAATGTCTAAAAATTACAAATAAAATACCATTATGTATTAAATATTTTTATCTTTCTAATGAACATTTATAGTCGAATTTATCTTATGTATAACCCCATATTAAAAATTATTTACTTATTAAGCTTTGATTTTAACTATTTTAACCCTTCTTTAAATAAATTAATAATAAATGTCCTAATCTAATCCAAGTGGGTCTAAATGGTCATATTTTATTCCTAAGTTTTTTTATGGTCGAATTACACTTGTACAATAGAATTAGGACATGTGTTAGGGTAATAATAATATCATCTTTACCCTTAATTACCCTATTTACTTTTAACCGTGGTAAAAAAAAGTAAAAAGTTACTATTCACCAAAAAAATTATTTTCATCTCATTGAACCACATTTTACTTACTAACATCAACTGTGTTTCTCGGATTTTTGAAATTCCACTCACAGAAGCGGTAAAATTAAGTTTTATGAAAAATTCGGTTTGGTAACTACCACTTAGTGGTTTCACTATTCATCAAAAATTGAAAGTTTTTAGAAAAATACCAAAATTTCACCCTAGGCTAATTTCGATATTCCGAATCCAAAAATGAAGTACATTTTGAAAAATAAAATTTATAAAATTTCAAAAAGTGGTTATTAATATTCATAACGGCTAGTTTTAATAATATTTTAATAGCATATCGTTGTTTAGTGAAACTCGGTATTGCGTACGACGCAAGCTATCGAGGAAGGTCGCGATTTCGTGTAAAGCAAGCCAAGAAAGTGTTGTGTAGAAAAAGATTCCTTTGATGATTTATATAACATAAAAGTCTCGGGTGTTACAAGTAGGGTGTAATTTTCTAATATTAATATTATATTCTAACATCTTTATGGTCATGTTATCCTTATATTATCATTAATAACTCCATTTTTGACACTCATTGATAATCTATGACCACCATTCCTTATGTTTCATATCCTTAGGATATAAAGAAGAGTTTTTGAAATGATATGTCTAAGATGGTTTCTAGTAAAGAATAACTTAATGAGAGACTCTTATTAAATAGTTATTTATGTATCCATGATTCCAAAAGCACTAAACTGAAAAAATTATTGCATGGATCATTATGTCATGTAGGGAATATTAATCTACTAATATGTGATATCTATGTATGAAAGGTCTATGTCAATATACTTATTATCAGTGAAACTAACCTTCTCGAAACCAATAAAATGCATTCAACTATTTTTAATCTTTTTATAAATGATCCATAAGACATTTTTGAGATGTATGAATCAAACCCACCTCAATACGACCCAATATGTGACCAGTATAACTAAATGTGGCTATATATATATTTAATGTTGACATTTTTTTTAAAAACAAAATGTGACATATCAAAAACTATGAAAATTAATTCATATTTTTTTGATACTTTTGGAAAACAATCCATATGCCTTTTTTGATGTTTATGAATCAAACACACCTCAATTTGATGCACTGTGTGAATTATATTACTTTAAATTTGTATCTTTATATTAAATTGAAATTAGATTTTGAAAAAGAACAAGTGACATTCTAAAAACTGATAAAATTAATTTTGATTGTTTTGATACTTCCAGAAAATGATCCATGAGTCATGTTTGACAAGTACGAATCAACCACCCCTCAATTCTATGCATAGTGTCACCGGTATGACTAAAAGTGTTTTTAATGAGTATAAAATTGACTTTTCAGCTCAAAAATATTTCACTCACTAAAAACTAAGAAAACATTCTCCAATTGTTTTTATAAGTTATTCCAGTGATTAATCAGTCATTTATGACATTTATAAAGTAGTATCACTTCAATACGATGCACGATGCAACCGATATGACTTAAAATACAGGTTTTCAGTTTGAAATGACATTTTTGTAAAAGAAAAACTTGCAAATTAAAACCCAATCAAACACATTTGAACTATTTTTATACTTTAGGATTAAAATTCTAAAGTAATTTTGTGTTTTATGAATCAATCGCACCCTAATATGATGCACCATATGGCCGGTGTGACTCAAAGTGTTTCTTTTTATTTAAAATTGACATTAATTTTAGTTACAAGAACAGGTGACATAATGAAAAATGAGAAAACACATTATAATTATTATAATACACTAGAAAAATTATTCAGGAGTCATTTTTGATGTGTTGGAATTGACTTCACCTCAATACGATGCATGGTGTGAATGATATGACTTTTAGTGTTTATTTTTATATTAATTGACATTATATTTAGAAAAAAAGATCTCGTGACATACTAAAAACTAAGAAAACACATTAATATAGTTTTTATACTTTATTTAAAAAATCCATGTGTCATTTTTGACATGTAGGAATCAACCACTCCGAAATCCAACATACAGTGTGACTGGTATGACTAAAACTGTCCGTTATCAGTTTAAAATTGAAATTTTAACCCAAAACATGTCACTCACTGAAAACCAAGAAAACATGCATCGATTGTATTCTTAAATTATGAAAGTGATGCATAAGAAATTTTCAATCTTTAAGAAGTATTATTATGTCAAAATGATGCATGATATGACCAATACAAGTGAAAATGTGTGTTTGGAGTTCGAAATTACATTTTAGTAAAAAAACACAATTGGCATACTAAAAATTTTATAAAAATCATTCATATTGTTTTGATAATTTGTTAAAAATATATATTTCATTGTTGACATGTAAGAATCAATCGAACATCAATATGATGCATGGTGTGGCTGGTATAACTCAAAGTCTATCTTTTTATTTATAAATGTCATTAATTTTAGTAAAAAGAAAAATTGACATATTGAAAACTGAGAAAACACATTCATATTGTTTTTATAATTTTGGAAAATTATTCATGAGCCATTTTTTACATGTAGAAATCAACCCCACCTCAATATGACACATTTTGTGACCGACAGGACCTTATGTGTGCATTTTTATATTAAATTGACAATAAATTTAGAAAAAAGAACAAGTGACATACTGAAAACCCATAAAACACATTAAGATAGTTTTTGACTCTTTATGAAAATTATATATGTGTCATTTGTGATGTATAGGAATCAACCACATCTCAAGTAGACACAAAGTACGACTGGTATGACTACAAGTGTCCATTACCATTTTAGAATTTTCATTTGAGCTCAAAATGTGTCACTCACTTAAAAACAAGAAAATGTGCTCCAGCTTCTTCATAATTTAGGATAGCGATTCATATGTCATTTTGGACATGGTTGAAGTATTATCATGTCAAAACCACACATGATGTGACCAGTATGACTCAAAATGCATGTTTCTAATTTGAAATGATATTTTTGAAAAAAAACACACCTGACATACTAAAAGCTTATAAAACTCATTAGGATTGTTTTTATACTTTAGTAAAATGATATATATGTAATTTTTTATCTGTAGGAATATATTACAGCACAATAAGATGCACTATGTGGATGGTATAACTCAAAGTGTATCTTTTTATTAAAAATTGACATGAATTTTAGTAAAAAGAATAAGTTTGATACTGAAAATCGAGAAAATGATTTTAGATTGTTTTGATAATTTAGAAAAATGATCCATGAGTAATTTTGGCATGTAGTAATCAACCCCACAACAATATGATGCACAATGGGACCAATATAAATCCAAAGGAGTCTTTTTATTTATAATGACATTAATTTAAGTAAAAAAGGATAAATGACATACTGAAAACTGAGCAAACAAAATCATATGGTTTTTATACCGTAGTAAAATGATCTATCATTAATTTTTGATGTATAAGGATCAAACACACCTCAGTCTGATGCAGGGTGTGACCAGTATGAATAAAAGTGTTTGTTATCAGTTTAAAATTTACATTTACCTAAAAATGTGTCACTAACAGAAAACCAAGAAAATACTCTCTAATTGTCTTCATAATTTTAGAAAATGATTAATAAGCCATTTTTAATGTGTATGAATCACTATCACATCAAACCAACACATGATATAACCAGTATGACTCAAAATACATGTTTCCAATTGGAAATGAAATTTTAGTAAAAAACAAAACTGATATACTAAAAACTAAACAAATGCATTCAGATTATTTTGATACTTTAGGACAAAAATCCATCAGTAATTTTTGATAGGTAAGAATTGGCCTCAATTCAATCCAAATAATGGTGTGATCAGTATTAATCCAAATTATTCATTATATAAATTTGATATTAATTTTATTAATACAACATATTACATAATAAAAACTATGAAAACACATTCAGATTGTTTTTATATTTTAGGACAATGATCCAGAACTCACTTGTGATGTGTAAGAACCAACCCCACCTCAATATGATTCATAGTTTGATTGGTATAACTCCAAATGTGTATTTTTATTAAAAATTATCATTTTATCAATGCATTCTTTCATATTAATTTCTAATTTATTTATTTATTAATATTTTACTAATATAATATGTGTTTTCTTATATAGGTGGAATCTTTTTTTCAATTTGGGATGATTTTTTCAAAAACTAATATCATGGGAGGACATTATTGAGAGGGGATCACGGGTGTTAAATGGTGATACATTAATGTTTTTAACTATTTGTTTGATAATTGAAAATTTAATTATATAAAATTTTGTTTGAAATGTATATAGTAGTGTTTTTTCTAAATACCATGGGTGTATATTTTCTTCATGTTGTCAATTACATGTATATATCATTATTTACTGGGTGTGTTGTATATACCTACATGTTTTTACTGGGTGTGTTATTATATTAGTAGAACGTTGCATCTATCTAAGACATTATCAGTTCTATTTTGAGGGCTGATAAAGGCCCTCATTTATTAGTTCAATTTAAAGCACTAATAAAGTGGGCCTTTATCAGTTCTCCAAATAGAACTGGTAAAGGTTCCCTTTATCCGCAATAAAAGAGCACTAAGAAAGGGGACCCCTTTTATCATCGTTGTAATTAACAAAACTTTTTTAGAACTATTAAAATCCATTTTTCATGTTGTTAATGGACATATGTTTAGTAGTGATTACATGGCCTAAAAAATTAGGTTGATCATGTGAAGACATCCTTGACAATTTTGTTTTTTAATGCGAATAAATCCCAAATAAGTCACATTGATCAAGAGATCTCATCCTGGATAAGTCCCATTGGTCATGAGATGACATCATAGATAATCTACTAGATCAAGAGAAAGGCCCTGAACATGTCATCTTGGATCATGCGAGTCATCATGGAGATGTCATGAATATACCCCTATACGTTTTTTCATGTTATAATTTCACCCTAAAAAAGTGGGAAAAAAACCAAGACATGTAAAGATGGCAGTCTATACATTTTGGGTAGCCACCCTATACATGTTAGAGAGACACCTATGACATATCAATTTTTCTTGTAGACAAAAATGTACTACACTATGTGAATCTATGGCCAAGAAACTTCATCCAAAGAACCCCTTTATATGGAAAGTATCCTTAATGAGTGGTTCGTAGTTCCTTGAAACGTGTGTTCTATATTTAAGAATCACTGTTTCTAGGAGGTTTCCATTGGATTTATTCATAGAACTGGAAACTTCCAATAGTTATTTATCCAAAGAGGACCTACTTTCCAAAGGCAGGTGTTTGTTAAGTTTTGAACGTTACGATACTTGAGAACATACATTGGTTGAGAGGATGTGAGGTCTGACTCATCACACCCTTTATGGGGGGAATTATTGTCTACTCTGGGACTTTCTTTGTAAAATTAAAATATTTTCATGAATCCTTATTAATTCACCAACTATATCATAAGTATCTCTTGGAATTTTCAATCACTTATTAAATTGTGAAAAATTTAGAATCATCAGTATGCATTCAAGGTTCTTCATTAATGGAAACATCTGTATGTATTCAAGGTTTTCCATTAATGGTATACTCTAATATACCGATTAGAGATTCTTTTAATCGTCGTTATGATGAAACTGGTTTTTAATCCACTCATTAGGGCACTATGAAATTTATTGTCATCGAGGGAGATGAAGGTTTGTTTTAATCTTGGGATCGTGCTCATAAAATGAGCTACCTACGTATCCTTGTGAAAGGAATCAGAACCCTCGTATTTTGGTGCCGCTTAATAAGACACATCATACCTTTTATGGTCATTTGATAAGGTCCTTTAAGCGAAAGGTGCTTAGTCAAAACTTAGTATGGGACTTATGCTAAATCAGCCCGAGGAACATGGAAAGATATAAGTTTACAAGTAGGATCAGACCCTATTGAGAACATGGCCCAAGGAAAATATGGTTGATTTGAAGTGTTGGGTTTCAACCTCAAGAATGCATCCTACATATCCCACATGGACGGGAATAAAAATCCCACATAGTTCGATACATATCATAGGAATGTATAGTCATCTCAGAGAGATGAGTATGGTCTTACTTCCTGAAAAAGTATGCCTTGATGATTTGAGGATTGAATTTAGGGCTTATTTCTTAAGGAGTATGCCAAAATTGGGGGAATTAGGGTTAGATTCTCGAGGAGTTATCTCGGGCTCTGAAGGAACATCCTACGTATCCTAATGTGAACAGGAATCAGAGTTCTTGTAGTTCCTTTGTTGAGTGTTTCTGAACATATTGGAACCATCACATATCTCTAAGCCCACGTGAGTCATGCTCAGTGTGAGAAAAAAGAGGATGTGAAAGATTCAACAATAACACTTCAAAATTTTCCTCCTCTACTGTTGGAAGAGGGTGTGTCGACCGTGGAAGAGGGTCAGGCGACGAGCCTTCCCTCTGTTCTATTTACATTGCACAAGGGTCCAATATAAGGAAGAAAGGGTGAAGGTGAGGGGTTTATACTAGTATGGCTACACTGTTTGAGATTGGTTGGGGCTTACCCCTATGGAGGATGCCCATTTTATATTTCATGGGGATTACTCCTAAGGAGGATTCCCATTTGGAATTTGTGGGGGCTTACTCTTATGGAGGATTCCCATTTGAGGTTTAACATGGAAAAGAAGTCAAGTGATGAGTTTTGAGGAGTTTTTTTAGAATTGTATCGACTAAAGGTACTTGAGGAATCCATAAGGAGAGTCCAAAAACATAACATGTGAATGGAACCAAAAGGAGTAAGTTGACTCAAGGCACATCATTGAGTGTGATGGAGTGTCTCAGATCATGGTATTCTAATGTTGGAAGTATGGCTGCATAAAGGGGGAAATGGAAAATGTCCTTGACCGGATCTGAAAGGTTCATGGAGTGACTCTCCATTTTTCATGGGGGTCAGTGATAGGGCAAATTTAATTAATTTCCTCCATTATGGTTTGAACAAAAGGCTAGACCACATGGTGATGGGTTATACTGATAACTGTATCATCCCGATTTGAATCTGCCAAGTCTGTAGCCGCATTAGCTAGTGCATCTGCTTGGGAATTCTGTGATCGCGGGACATAGGACAATGTTGGCTCTAAGGGAAATCCATCCATTAACTCTCTTATGTAATCACACAAAGGGATTAACTCTTCTTTTCTGATAAAATATTCTCCATTGATTTATTTGATTACCAATTCTGAATCACCTTTTACCTTTAAATGATCCATTTTGCACCTGAAGGGCCAATTCCAAACCTGTGATGAGAGCTTGATATTCTCCTTCATTGTTGGTACCACCTTCCAATAATAAGAAATAATATGGAAATACTACCTTTTCTAGGGAAATAATGACTATTCCTAATAAACCTTATTGAGTTTAGGATTTTACAGTCTCTTCCATGTTGGACTTCTAGAATCACTATCAAAATACATTTTCCATTTTTTGGAATTATCTTGAATAGAGAAGATCTCTTCATCCTGAAGTTTAGTATTAAATTATGTATCTTTCGCAGATGGGTGCTCAACAAGTAAATCAGCTTGATCTTGGCCCTTTATTGCCTTTTGAATCACAAATTAGATATAAAACTGTTGTAAAATAACCACCCACCTTACTAGACATCCTGTAAGAATAGGGCGAATGAGGATAAATTTGAGCAGGTAATTACGAGATATCAATTGGAGCTCATGATGTTGTAGGTAATGTCTCAATTTATGAACAGCAAATATTAATTCTATTCAGCACTTCTCAAAACATTAATACTAAGTTTCCGCATCAATCATAGTGCGAATGAGATAATAAAGGTTTTTTTTCCTTTCAAGCATCATTATTTTGGGCAAGGAAAGAACCTATTCATCGCTCTAAAGTTGTCACGTAGAGAATGATTGGTCTTCCTTCAACAGGAGCCATCAATACTGGTGAAATCAAAATATATTTCTTGAGTATATAAAATGATTCTTGGAAATCCTCAGTACATTGATAAGTGATTCCTTTCTTCATTAATCTGGTGAAAGGTAAACATTTTTCTGCCAAATTGGTGATAAAGCACTTAATATAGGCCAAATTTCCTTGAAGTCCTCTCAATTATTTCAAATTTTGAGGAGGTGACATACCAAGGATTGATTTTTTTTTTCTCAGGATCAAATTTGATACCATAATGGAATATAATGAAGCCAAGTAATTTTCCTGTGGTTACCTCGAAAGCACATTTTAAGGGGTTTATCTTCAAATTATGTTGCCGAAGTTTGCAAAATATGGTTTCAAAATCAGACAATTGATTGGAACGTTGTTTTGATATGACAACCAAATCATCCACATAACATTCAACATATTTCCCTAAGAATGGTTTGAAGATATAGCGCATAGCACGTTGGTATGTCACACCTGCATTATTTAAGACAAAGGGCATTACCTGATAGAAAAACACACCTTTAGGATCTCTAAAGGCTATATATTCTTCATCCTTTGGGGCCATTCGAATTTGATTATACCCAGAATATACATCCATGAATAGAAGAGCTTCATATCCAGTCGTTTCATCAATTAGAAGTTCTGTCATTAGGACTGGAAAATCATCTTTAGGACAATACTAGTTAAGATCTCTGAAATCAATACAGACTCTAATTTTCTCGTTCTTCTTTTTCACTGGGAAAATATTTTCCAGCAATTTGGGATACATATCTTCCCTAATAAAGTTATCCTTTATAAGCTTATCAACTTCAGCTTCAATTTTAGAGGCATTAGTTGGGTGTGTTCTCCTTGCCGTGAACCCTCGATGTTCTTCTGGAAAACCCAAATGATGGGTGGCTACCTTAGGATTAAGACTTATAATTTCCATATAATTAAAAGAAAATATATCTCTATTTTTCTTTAGAAAATAATTATACACCTCTTGCTCCTTATAGGTAATGGACACACTAATTAAGGTGGATCATGGATCTTCTCATGTACCCAGATTTATTTCTCTAAGTTCACCCACGGTTGTAGAAACACCTTCTTCAAATTCTAGAAGAGAACCCCTAGGATATTACTCTTCTACTTCATTATGTGTTACCTCTTTTGTTTCTATTTTCATGGTAGGAGACAAGTAAAAACTCCCAAATTTAGGTTCGGAGTAAGTATTTGAACATCCTGAAGAAGAAGCCACCATATCTGACCCAACTGATGATGATGGGTCTTCCTATCGTAAAGAGGTATTGATGGATTAAGAATCAACATCCTTTTCTTCCTATAATATTTCTATGATTTATTCTATTCTGATTGATGAAGTAGAGGCTCGTTGTTTTTCATCAGATGAAATAAAAAGATCTCTATTCAAGATTCCATCATTGCTTGGTGCATTAATAATTTCTCCCATGTTATCGGGCTCAATTGTCGCAATAGACATTATGGGAATTAGTGGATGAGTTCATGGATTTAGTTTTACCCTTTCAACTTGATTGACGGGTAACAAATAATCTATACTCAAATACATGAATGAATTTTATGTAATCTTTTCCAGTCCATTTGGTTCATTTACTCTACTTATCTTCTTGGTCATGGACTTTGTTCCTTTTGTGTGATAAAAATCTGCCTCAATGTATTGAGATTTACATGTTTTGAATGGATCCTTATCACCATAAAATGTTCCAATTTGACCATTGAAATAGTATTTTAGACATTAGTGGTATGATGAAGGCATGGATTCATGTTGATGCAACCAATCCCTTCCAAGTAGAATATTGAAGGCTGTGTCCGGAAGAACAACCATAAAATCTGAATTAGACACAAGATCTCCAAACTGAGTTCTGAGTGTAATTTCACCTAGAGGTTCGTGTTAATTCTTGTCATATCCTTGAAACATTGAATTTGAAGGATATTTTTTAGATTTAGTCAGGCCCAATTGATGAAGTGTATGAACGGGAATGAGGTTGACCCTGGAGCCATTATCAATGAAGGCTCATCGGATATCCATGTCATTAACCTTGCCAGACATATACAATGGTCTAAAGTTTCCATGTACCACATGTTCTTCACCTATAAAATATATGACTACCTGATATTCTGCAGAATCATTCTCTATATGGTAAACCACTGCAGCAGCAATTTTGGTTTCAAATTCTTGAGGACTTAACAAGGCCCCAATGAGTGATTCTCGGAGAACTTTTAATAGATTCAAAGCATACAAAATTGATAACTTGGCAAGTACTTGGGCCAATTGTTTCAATACATCATACTTTTGTTCTAAAGATCCATGTTTCCCAGCATGGAGATGTGGTTTTGCAGGTGCTTTGGAAGTTGATGCTTCTGTTGTAGATGTATTTTGTGTTGAAACAGAAGTGGAAAATATATTAGACTTTGGTAAATTAGACTGAATAAGTCTATTCATATGCTGGGAAGATGATGGTGTGGCTTTTAAATGGTCCTTCGGAATAATTGTGCTAGAAAAAGACTTTTTTGTATGGAAGAAACTCCTTATTCTTATTGAGCTCGCAAAAGGGATCTTCCATGAGTTTCTACTGCATATATTGTTTGAGCAGGGGTAGAGTTAAAATTATCGTTTCTAGAATTCCCATGTATACTCCTGTATCCTCGACCTTGGACTCTTCCTCTAGTTCCCCAATTAGGCACAAGGAATTCCAGGTCAATAAAATTAGAATCACAATTGGCATAAGGATCTACTAAATGGATAACATTAACGGAACAAAAGATAAACTCTTCATCTAATGAGGATTCTTCCTGACATGTTATTTATGGTTGTACCATTTGGTGGCGTGGTGCCTGTAATTTTGAAACATATGGCATAAAAGTTTCTAGGGTTAAGGACAACTTTGGTCTCGATGCAAGCTTGTCTTTTTCTGAATGCTCTTTATCCTTATGACCACTTTGTTTCTTTGAGGAACAAACTTTTGATGAATATGGTTTTGCTATGGCAGGAGTGGTAGAAGACACAATTGATTATTTCAACTGTGTTCGTAAAATATCATGAGTCTGGTTGATTATTTTCCTAATCATCCAATCATCATATTTTTGCACACTTTTAATTTTAACCTCTTTCTTTTCTCCGTCTTCCTCTGGATTGGTGGCAGTAACACATGCTACTTGAGCTGATGAACTTTTCAATTTCACTTGTCCAAATTCTACCATCTTTTGCAGAAGGTCTTTGAAAACAAAACGCTCCTGAATGGTGTGTCCCAACATTTGATGAAAGGGGCAATAATTTGGACGATCTTCATCTCCATCTTTATTTGTCTTCACCGACCTTGGAAACTGAACCACATTGTTTTATAAGGTTGAGATGATGTAACCAGGAACTTTTTCGTTCCTTAAAGAATAAAATTTATTCTTTAATTCCTCAAACTATTTTTGCCTTTGATCTCTTTGATCATCTTGATGAGGTAGCCTTGCTGCTGATGCTCAAAAAGTAGATCCCTTCAGTATGATTAAGGTCTTGATGTAGAAGCAGGTACAAGTGCCTGTTTGAGTGTAACTGTAGCAGATTTTTCCCTTTCCTATTCTCCTTCCTAGAACTAATATAATTACACGAGTTTTAGACTTAGTCTCTATAATAGAGTCTTCTATCTACTGAGCGATTGATGTAAGGTCTCGAAACCCTCCTGTATATTTCACAGGGATCAATGGTGTGCATAATTCATCACGCACATTTTCCATATAAAATGGAAGAAACTCTTCTTGAGGGAGTGTTAAACTTATGGAATTTTTTAATCCCTTCCATTGAGAAATGAAATCTAAAACTCTTTCATTTTCCCTTTATCTACAATTGTTAAGATCAAAAATTGTCTTCCTTGGCAATATTGATCTAAATTGAAGAAGGAATTTCTGATGGAGATCATCCCCCTAGTAATTGATTGAGATTGAAAACTTGTGTACTAGAAAAAATTTGGTGCTTGTAATGACTGCAAAAAACACCAATGTTTAACTGCTTCTTATTATTGAGAGGTTCACATCATAGTATCACAACGAGAAACAAAATGTGTTAGGTTTTATTCTGAATTTCCTGAAAAATTATACATTGGGAATGTAGTATTCACAAAATTTAGTGGGGGAGGAATTGCATCCACCCATTTAGGGTAATCCCTCTTTTCTGGTTGAACCGGTGCACGTCGTTCCTCTATAGCTTCCAATCGAGTCGTTAGTGCCTCAATTGTGTTCATAAGAATTTGGGGAATATATGGATGAGCTGGATTCTATACAATTATAGCAACTAGAGCTTGAACTGGTGCAACAATTGGTAAGATCACTAATGGTGGTGCTGATATCTGTCTTAGATAACCCATAGAAACAGGTCTATCAGGATGTATATGATCATGTCTTTATTATGTACCCAATAGAGGTAATTAATTATCTACCTCTGTAGTTACTACAAATCCCCTTTCCTAAGGAGATATTATAGGATTTGAATGTTGAGGACTTCCTTGGGGAGTATGTCTAGCAGAAATGATTTTTTGAAGGAACTCTGCATTGAGTCTCATTAACTCCTTCATTTCCTCTTCTTGTTGTGCTAATTTCTCTTCAAGTGAAAGATATTTACATTCTCCATTGGAAAAGGGATGTGCAATCTGAATTTTTTCATTTCCCCTAGTTATGTACCTTTCAAAGAGGTGGAGTTGGTTATTTGAAGGCATACCAAGATTCTGGGTAGGCCTCTGATTTCGGGTACGCACACCTTCTTCATTTTCCTCGGTGTGTACCATATTGTGGGAAAGATATTCATCTTCTGATTCCCCTGAACTGGACTTATTTTCTATACGATCTTCTATAATGTTATTGATAACATTCACTAACACATAACGCATTAATGGAATTCTATCAGTGTTTCTGGTAGATCGTCTCCCTTTTTGACTTTCAAAAAACTCAGTTCTCCTATATGAAAAATTCCCTAGAATTATTTGGCGGACAGTAACAAGAATGGAATCATTGGATAGTTCATTTTTACACTTTCCATGTGGATTTTTCCCTACTCAGGAGAAAACTGAGTTCCGTTGAGGAGGGGATTATAGATGCGAAAGAGCCCCCAGCCTTGCAGGTTGGGGTGCATCATGTTCTTCTTTTTCAAATCATTGATCATTGTTTAATGAATTTTAAGGTTTCATTAAACGAGACCCCATCCTGTCAATCTAGGATGATTGTTGAACAGCTAAAGCTAAAATTCATGCAAATGCTCTTCTGATTTTGCAGATTCTGGTTCAGACATTGGTTGGGTGCATCATCTGAAAATTACTTAAATCACCTGTTTCAAAAGATCGTTGTGATATTTCAGACATTTTCATTCTCTGATTCCTAACATCCTCTAAATGGGATGCCTACTCAAGATTCTCATAGTCTTGATGTATAAGTAGTTCAACAACTTCTTTTCTTTAGGCTTGATTCTGGTAAGAACTGGTTGAGGCCTGTTCTTGAGCATAAATTTGATTACATACAAAACCTTTTTATTGTGGTCAGCCATGGGAAATAACATTTCAGGAGACCACTTTTAGTGGACATTACTGATTTTGGAGTGTATTGAATTGAAATGATCTATATTCACCCCATCCTCTGAAATAAACATTATATGGGGAATTAGAAATTAATTTGCGTAGCCTCTTTAGAGCATTGAGACATGCGCGCTGAATGGGTTCTTTGTTGTTTTTCAACCCTTGGATGTTGGAAAACTGAAAGAGATGCCAAGTCAATTTGGTGTTTTAATCCTTATATTACCTTTATATTATTTTGATATTAATCATATGGTAATACTTTAGTTTTCAAATGAAAAATAGTTTTCCACAAGTTGATATGAATGTCATGAATGCAATCTTCTATCATCAATTATTGAATATCAAATTGAGAATTTGCTAAAGACCAAAAAATGAATAGTATTTCTCATTTAGCTAATTTTTTCCTCATGTTTAACACGTCTTCATCATCTTTCTCTAGAGGTTTCTCCACTTCATCTAACCAAAGTGGATGCTCTGTATTAGAGGATAAATGAACCAAAGTAGGTTCATAGAATGACCATTCACTTATGATTCCTTTTAACTAATAAAGTGTTTCACCCATCAATGACAAGGCATCATACATGACTGGCCTTGTGCTTTCATGTGCCTCGAGATAGGAGGGATTTCTTGTTGCTACATTGTCAATTATGGAAATGTTTTTGACAATGTGAAATGCTACTATAGAGAGGAATTTTGAAACAAATTACATCAGTGGGAGGATCACCACAATGGATTACAGCAATGGATAAATCTTCTTTATCCTTGGTCTTCTGGACACACTGAGGGTTTTCGTGGCTCTCATCCAAAGATAGACACTCTGGATTGACCAAATTTTCATGAAGCAAGCCTTCATGATAAATTTTCCAATGAGGAACTTAATAATTACAACTATCACTCCCATAATTTGGTAATAAGAGGGTAGAATCATGAGGAGCAATAGATAAATGTCTGAGGGCTTCAAGAAGTCCCACATTAAGAGGAGCTAAATAAAAGTTTGACTCTTGGTTCTCCAATGGTATTTGCTGAGATTTCTTTTTTGAGTTTATCTTATACTTAGTTGGGGGCACCTGTTGGGAGGAGTGGTTATAATAGGAAGGTGTATGTGCCTGCCTTGAAGTGGTTACTTGAACAGACTGAATAACTTTAATTGGAAAGGGTGTATGTTCCCGATCCTGTTGTCCATATGATATGGGTAAAAATGCCTCCAGACCCTCTTGGACTGGAACAGAGGTGTGTATCTGCTCTGGGATGGCATGCCGATGTGTCATCCCATGTATGGGAACATATTTATATGTCTGTTCCCCTGATACTGTGGAAGTAATTGTTAAAATATCCTCCCATGCTTCCAGAATATGGGTAGGGATATGCGTCTAGCCTTTCACAATTTATAAGATGCGTTTGGTGACTTCAGTGACCGGAATAGGAATATACGTCCATTATTTATCTGGAGTAGGTGTATGTGCCTACTTCTGTCCTCATTTTCATGTCAATGGATATTGGTATTACTCTCACATAGGGGTAGAGAGTTGGTTCTACATCATGTTTGTTGTCAGAGCTTTTCAACTAACTTCTCCGAGTGATACCAAATGAAATTTTTGGCAGGCTTGATGAACATTGGTAGGTGTATATTCCTGCTGGATATTTTCCATCAAGTATGGTTAACAGGCTTCCTTCAATACTGGTAGATGAGACTGCTGACATAATTGGTGATTGTAAATAGGTATATGTTCTTGTTTATCAGTTTCCACCATATTAGATTGGCAGGCCTCTTTAAATGCTGTCAAACGAGCCTATTGACTGAATGATAACTTATGAGCAGGTGTATGTGCCTGTTCATGATACTACATTGGTTTTATCTGGTGGGATTGGTGGGTTTCTGTCAGATGATCCTACTAAGCAGCCAAATTAGAACAGATGGGTGTATATGCCCACTCATTGTTTGTCATCAACTTTGGTCGATGGACTTCTTCAGAAGAGGAAGAGGTGAGAACCTACTCACTGTTGACCGGACGTTGTCCCCGACAATTCGTCTTGCATGCCCGAGTCTGAGAGACCTAGGCCAAACATCCAGAGGCAACACCCCCATCATGATGGGGATACACTACTACATGACTCTGGCAGCGATTTCTGGTGGTAGTCCTCAGAAAGGACTCCTGCATTCTTGAATTAAGGCATTTAGTGACCTCTTGATCCACCTCCATGTAGTATGGGAGAGATTAATTATTGCGCTCCAGAGATAAATACCCTAAATGGTTAGAGATGTTGGAACCGTTTTCTTCTTGATCATTGGTCATTGTTGGCCAGATGATCAAGGATTATTATTGAGCTGTAGGGCTTGTCGAGCAGCCTCCAATGTCGGGATAGTACTATGTGGGCGATATTCCTTTATCATCAAATTAGATAACTAGTGTTGAAGACGCTGGGTTGGTGATAACATACTTCTTGTGGATGAAGATCCAGCTTGAACAGTAGTCGAGAAGTTCACAGATGTTGTCTTGGAGAAATCCATTCTTTGGATTTAAGTGAATTATGTGAAAAAACCGAGAACAACAACAAGATCTTTTTAAAGTGACATCTTGTCAGATGGATACAAGTGTGATTAATTACTTTTTCTATCCTTCCTTTATCAATTGATAGGGGCCTAACATATGGGTAACATTATTAAATTTGGTTTATGATTCACATCGGGTTCCCCATTTATGTTCCGCAGTTCCTTGAAACGTGTGTTCTAAATTTATGAATCAATGATTCTAGGAAGTTTCCATTGAATTTATTCATGGAACCGGAAAATTCCAAAAGTTATTTATCCAATGTGGACCTACTTTCCAAAGGTAGGTTTTCGTTAAGTTTTTCGCTTTACGATACTTAAGAACGTGCATTGGTCGAGAGGATGGGAGGTCGGACTCATCACACCATTTTTTAGGGGAAGTATTGTCTACTCTGGGACTATCTTTGTAAAATTAAAATACTTTCATGAATCCTTATTAATTCACTAACTATATCATAATTATCCCTTGGAATTTGCAATCACTTATTAACATGTGTAAAATTTAGAATCATTAGCATACATTCAAGGTTCTTCATGAATGGAAACATCTGTATGTATTTTTGTTTTTCCAATAATGGTATCCTCTAATATACGGATTAGAGATTCTTTTAATCATCATTATGATGACACTGGTTTTTAGGCCACTCAGTGGGGCACTCTAGAATTTATTTTCAGCCAGGGAGATGAAGGTTTGTTTTAATCTTGGGGTCATGCTCATAAAATAAGCTACCTACGTATCCTTGTGAAAGGAATCTGAACCCTCATAGTTTGGTGCCGCTTAATAGGAAACATCATACCTTTTAAGGTTATGTGATAAATACCTCTAAGTGATAGGTGCTTAGTCAAAACATAGTATGGGACTTATGCTGAAGCAGCCCATGGAACTTGGAAAGGATTTAAGTTTCCAGGTAGGATCAGACCCTATTGGGAATATGGACCAAGGAGAACAGATTTGATTTGAATTTTTGGGTTTGAACCTCAAGGAGGATTCCTACGTATCCCATATGGATGGGAATAAAAATCCCATGTAGTTTGATAAATCTCATAGGAAAGTATAGTCATTTGAGAAAGATGATTTTGGGCTTACTTCCTGAAAAAGGATGCCTTGATGATTTGAGTATTGAATTTAGGGCTTATTTCATAAGGCGGATGCCCAAATTGGAGGAATGAGGGTTGAATTCCTAGGGAGTGAGCTCGGGCTCTGAAATAGATTCCTACATATCCTAATTTGAATAGGAATCAGAGTTCTCGTAGTTCCTTCGTTGAGTGCTTGTGCACATGTTGTAACCATCATGTATCTCTAAGCTCACGTGAGTCATACTTGGTGTGAGAAATAAGAGGGTGTGAAATATTCAACAATGAAACTTCACAATTTTCCTCCTCTGCTGATGGAAGAGGGTGCGTCGACTGTGGAAGAGGGAAAGGTGATGAGCCTTCCCTCTGTTCTATTTACATTGGACAAGGGTCCAATGTAAGGAAGAAGGGGTGAAGGTGAGGGGCTTATACCCATATAGCTACCATGTTTAAGATTGGTTGTGGTTTACTCCTATGGAGGATGCCTATTTGAGATTTCATGGGGATTAATCCTAAGGAGGATGCCCATTTTGAATTTGTGGGGGCTTACTCTTAAGGAGGATGCCAATTTTAGGTTTAACCTAGTAAAGAATTCAGGTGATGTGGTTTGAGGAGTTTCTTGAGGATTGTATCGACTCAAGGTACTCGAGGAAACCATAAGGGGAGTCCAAACTCATAACATGCGAAAGGAACCAATATGAGTAAGTTGACTCATGGCACTTCATTAAGTGTGATGTAGTGTCTCAGATCATGGTATTCCAAGGTTGGAAGTTTGGTCGCATAAATGGCACAATGGAAAATTTCCTCGACAGGATTCAAAAAGTCCGCGGTGTGACTCTCCATTTTTCATTGGGGTCAGTGACAGATGATAAGGGGCCGACCCAAAGGGCCAGAACCACAGCCCGGCAGTAACCCTGAGAGGGGGTACGGGGGCAGAGCCCCTACAATATGAACTATTGGTGTTATGCAGGTGCTCCACCAAGGTTCCTCGCGTAGGTGCTCAATGTAGCTCCCCAGCGGAAGTACTATTCGCATGTGTGGCGCGTAGGTGCATTGCACAGGTGCTCCATGAAGGTGCTCCACATAGTTACTCCATGTAGGTCCTCCATGCAGGTCCTTCGCATAGGTCCTCCTCCACATAGGTCCCTCACGTAGGTCTCTTTGTGAAATTCTATTCATCTTCAAAGTGCCAAAACTTTTGATCTGTAAGCCTGTTTACGCTCCACGACCAGTCAAATAGAAGGTCTTTAAGAGATATACACTTCTTGATATGGTAGATACCGAAAGTCTTCTCAGATGAAACTATAAAATTGAATTTAATGTGTTGAAACCTTTTTGTCATCGATCATTCAAATCCACTTCCTACTTCTAGATGGGGATATCATTCCACTTATACATCGTTATGGAGTAGTACTTTGTCACATTGAAATCCTGCCTGCATCTTGTTATTTCCTAGTGAAAACATCTTTACTCATACTATACATTTTTCTTCTATGTGAGAATAATATGTTCACTCTATGAAAAAGTTCATGGAACACATTTTATGGTGTCAACAATGAGTTAGGGTTACACACTCATGTGACACTTTTTGTGTTATTATATTATACAAGCCTTCCATGTTCTACCAAACATATTCAACATAACTTTTTTGGTCAACTTCTCTCTTCATCCGTTAGTGGATAAATAATTAACATTCAATCATGGGAATCCATTCTAGTAAAAGTACACATCTTTCCTAAAACTAATGGATGAATATAATTATTATGAGTTTATTCACCTTTATGAACACAGTAGTGTGTTAGGAATAATTAAACCATGAAATTTTTGAATCATTTTCCATCATTATATGAGAATTGGGATTACACAAGGGCATCTTTTTAAGTGAGAGCCCTGACTATGGCCTCAAGTACCACAAACCCTTTAGTGGGATAGGGATGAACATGGATATTAGAAATATGATTCAAATTATAAATTTTTTATTTAGGATTCCATCCTATGGTCCTAGATCCATACAATATTCTTCATGAGACTAGTAATTATACCACTATATGGGAAACTTCAACATGAAATCCCCTCTCAAATTTTCTCACATCTGTTGTGTCCAATCTTTCACAATCTCTTGTTTCACACACTGATAATGACTCATGTAGTCTTAGAAATAAAGGATTACTTTAGAAATAGAATTATGAGAATTCCCCCAAAGTGCGGCCTTCATTGCCTTGTAATCTCAATTACATCTCAATATTAATCAACGGGTTAGGCTCTTAATGAGGAAATTATGGGAAGCGTTATTTACATAAGTTCCACTCAAGGCCTCTGTTGTCATAAATATTATGACAAAAAACCTCTAGAATGAAATACATTGACTTTGAATCCTACAATAACCGGATAAGTATGATTAATTCTAGAGGATTGAGCCTAATAGTAACATCTTTACATATTGATAATAAACTGCAAGGTATAGTCCAATCATACAAACTTTAACTATGTCAAATAAACTATATAGGATTTGATTCCTATTACCAAATGATATGTTGGATGCCTAATAGAGGTTAAATTCCATCACTAAGACCCCAACCACATCCCTATATGGAAATAAACTTTAGAGATTCAGGACATGAGTATAAGCTAAAAAATCATAAATAAAGAGGAGAATAATTGATAACCTTTGATACTCATAGTTGTTCCCATCATCAAAAAATTTTAATCAAATAATTGATAGAGGGGTGACTAGTATCATATCATGTCTTGTTAAGGATTTCACAAACATCCCTTAAATATATAATTGATTCCCTTAATAGGAAATAATTCAACCCAAAAATGGTGTGATGAGCATGACATCGCACCCCCTCGACCAATGTGAGTTCATAAGAATCATTTTCTTAAACCCCAACCAATAACCTACATTTGGAAAGAATTTATAATGTAGTTTTGGATATTGTAAACATTATAAGTGTCTATTATAATGAAATATGGCAAAACATTTGAGAAACATTATATAATCACCCTCAGACATCAATAACCGAGCATCAGGTGAAACCATCTGCGAATTTATTAGGAAACATGCTCATTGATGATATTCAATTGTGAATTATAATTGATACCATTACTATGAATTTGTGACCATAATTATAATATTTCATTTTTCCAAGGACATGAACAATGAGTTGAGTGCAGAAAGGTTTCATATGTGAAGATTTTTTTGTGATATGCTAAAGAGCTAATAAATAATATGAAATGACAGGCATAATAGAAAAAACACTATCTTAAAGTCATGAGTTTTTTTTATATAAGAGTGTATCCTCATTCTATAAAAATATAAACCAAAATGGAATTCCATTATGTTACTGGTCTAATATTTCCTTTTGATGATGTAGGTTTTGGTTGAAACAAATTTGTGTCAAATTTATCGGTATAAAATACAGAAATGTAATGATTCTGTTTTTAGTACCAGATATGAGAGTATAGGTTTAGAGATATTATAATGTATTTATGTTATTTAACACATTAATATATCATTTATCATTATGAATATAATTTTATTATTTTTGTTATGGGATTATTTCAAATAATTTAAAATAATGGAAATTTTATAAAATGAAAAAAAAATATGTTAAATAAAATTAAATTAAGTGAAATAAATTTTGAAGAAAACTATTTACTTTGAAGATTAATATATTATAAAATATGATTATTTAATTTATAAAAATGGTAAAAATAAAATATGGAAAATAATGGGAAATATAATTATACATTTATATAAATTTTATTGATAATGTTGGAAATTGAATAATTATAGAAAAAAATGAGCATTGAGAATGAATATTAAAATCTTAAATTTTTATTGATAATTTATTATGATTCATGAGTTAATTATTTTACGTTCATCTCTTTTGAAACATTTGAATTTATGGACATTTTAGCATTATGTTATAAGAGGTTAGTGTGAATTATATACAATTCAGACAATCTTGAAATAGTGAAATTCCATATTTCTCAAGAGTTGTGATGTTCAATTCTTGTAGAATTAGTTGTAGTGGGTTTAGTTAATAGTGGTTTTGGACTTTTAATATCTTATAAAATGCTTACAAAACCCATTATTTTATTAATATACTTAGGTGAAAATATAAAATGTTTTGGTGGGTATTTTGGATTGGTTAAAGGTTATTCATGATTTGAATTGACTAGTGATTAGGTTATATAACATGTGTATGTATATAATATGAGGAAGAAAATTGATGAGTTGAATTACTCCCACAGTTATGAATTTTGTTGGACCTAGGTGAGAGTGTTGTATATATACAAGAATTGGTTATAATCCTTGGATCCTTCTTATGGATTTTCTAATTAGGAGAATAAATATATGTAAGGTGTATAAGTCAATTTACAATACTCAATGATGATGTGGATTTGGTAGTTTTGTATGATATGTGATGATGATGATAATAGTGATGATGGTGTGAATAATAATGATATCGATAGTGGATGTGTGATTTGGTGTCATGGTTATGTTGGATAATGAGGGGAAATTAATTGAGGGTGGAAATAATTAATACATCAATGTTCCCTTAGGGTAGGAAACTATCCAATCAACACATTTTATTATGGGGAGAATACTTAATGGAAGACACTCAAAAACCAAATTAATGTTCCAATAGATATGTAATTACCAACCTATAGAAATGGGTATTTTGGATGTTCTCTTTTAGTTGGTAACTACTTGAGGATATTATAGTGAGTTCCAAATGGATTTAGAAATAATTGGTGATTGTGGTTTTATAGTAATGTCGCGGTGGTTGGAAGAATAAATGGGTATTTTCCAACGAGGTTCTTATAGATGGAAAATTTGTTATCTTTTATATATTTATTGATGTGATTGTTATTATAGAGGTTGTTATATAATAAATAATGATAGGGAAATTATTATGTTTCCTAAGGTGAAATGATTATGTGGTATAGAAGGGATCTGTAAGGATGGATAACATTTTAAGAATGGTTTTTAATTTACTATTTTGATTTAATTATGTGATAGTCAAATACATTAGTATGAGTTATCCACATGAAAACATGGATGTTTTATGGAGGAATACATATCATATATTTATAATTATAAGATCAAATGTATATAATATAAATTTGATATTATCAATAAAGAGTTATTAGTATAATTATATGTCCATTAATACACTCAATTGAGATACTTTGGTGTAGGAAGATTTCATTATATGTTTTTTGTGAAATAGGGGATATATATGAATTTTTAATCGTTTTATTTCCAAATGGATTACCATTATAGGAAATTAAATTCATTGATACACATAATACATTTATTATATATAAGATACAAATTTATAATGTTCTTAATGTTATGGAAGTTTCCTTTATAAAGGGAAATGAATCCATATATGTGTAAAGTTATACCCTTGTTGATATTCAACAACATATGGCCTAATAATTGGTGGAATCTTGGGTCACAGTCAAACTCATTAGAAGATCATACAGAGACCTTGTAGGGGTGGCCCATAATAGAATAATTTCAATGTGAGTGTTATCAGATGGTGTTTAGAGTAAATACTAGTGTTAATTTCATGTTTTATAATGTAGAATTATTTCTTGATCTAATTATATAATATAGACTATAAAACCCATTTAGATATTGATGTTTTGGAGTTGGGTTACTATAAGAAAAAAATTCTTTCAAATAAAAGAATATTCTTAAACAAGAATAATAAGAAATTTCTTATCAAATATTGAGTGATATTTTATTTAACATTTATGTTATAATGCCTATAATAATATGCGTTATATAAAAAGGATACATATGATTTCAACTATAATGAGAACCCAATATTTCTATGAGAGTATTAATAAATATATTTTCCATAGTAGGATTAAAACTATCTTTTTAGATAGAAATTATTTTTCAATATCACGTGTTAGAGGTAGATAAAACAATGAGACATCTTCTAATTATTTTTTAAATTTGAAATCTCCAAGATAGGGCATAATGAGTATTACCACGCCAATTGAAATTTCACATGATAGGTGTCAATGGATATTCTTACTCATGGATCTGTGTATTAGTCATCAGAATTGAGACTATTAATAATTTTATTTAAGAATCACATACATTGACAAAATGATGAAAATAGTTTTGGAATATACTCATTGTGTGATATAATATTGTTGGTCCATAAAAAGTAAAATATATTAATGAACAAGTTAAAGATGGACTTTTTTATTTCAAATTGTGGATTTTATTACCTTTGGATATTTTATTGAAATCATCCTTTTAATTAAATTAGAGGACGTATTTCTTTTATGATGAGTTCATTTCAAAGAGTCAATGAAATATATATCATGAATATAGTTTGAAGAGAAGTATAGAACCTCAATGATGAGGTATCGAGACAAAAAAATTATATTGGGAAGTAAGTGTTCATATTTTTTGTTTTCATTATGACATAAATATATTTTTCTATGGGTTATAAGACATACTACATGGTTCTAATCTTAGAATATTGGCTATCTTACCAAATTCCTCTGACAAATAGGCATAGTTGGTAACATATTAAGTGTATCAAGAATCACAGTAAAATTTAATTTTGTTTTGAAATTAAAAATATATCTTATTCCCCATAATTATGAATACAAATTATTCATGTATTGATGATCACATAAATTCAATCACCACTTGTTCCATTTTTTAATATATATATGTTTAATGTACAAAAAATATTATTTTCTATATAGAAAATATAATATTTATTTTTCTCTATTTTATTGATTACAAGATAATAAGAAATAATATAATAAATAAATATTTTTTAGTTGTGAGAAGCTTAAAATAAATATTTCATTTCCCAAAATTAAATAATATATATATTCAATGAATAATATAATTATATTTATTTTTTGTAAATATTTTTTAATCAAGGTTTGATAAATAACCATGAGTATGGTTGAGCTGAGTTAAGGGACTGATGTAGTTGATATATTAATTTAATATTATTTTAATAAATAATGATTAATTTTTGTAACAATTTACATTTAAATATATGTGTTCTAGTGCATGTCATGAAATATAATAATAAAATTCTTTATTATTATTTTACATAGGAAATATTTATATGTTAAAATTATATAAGGGATTTTATGAAATTTTCAATAGACATAAGGAACTATCTTAATAATTCTAAAAAATGAAAGGGAATAATCTAGACTAAAAGAATTTCTATTATTATCAAATGTTTACAACACAACATGATTAGTGCATCTGGAGGTCCATCCGTGAAATTCCATGATTTTTGGAACACGTATAAATACTATTAAAGTAATTATGCATTTGACTCATCATGGTTATTATTGTATTGCAATAAGGTTAATTATGTTCATCAATGATGAATGAATTATCCACTTGATTAAGATATTTTTTATAAATAAATTATAAATTATAAGTGAAAATATGATCTATATGAATATTGTGGTTTTGGGATTCATCAATTTCAAATGATTTATTAGAAGAAATTAATGATTAAATAGCATAACCAGTTTCTACATTCCCTTGAACCATTAAGTCATATCACAGTGGTCACATATTAAATTGTAATTATTTACTATTTTTTGATCCATTACATAATTTTTCTATTTCCATAGTTTCCATTTATATATCCTAACATCAATGTAATATGATTGTGAAATTATATATGATAATGAATATGTTATAATAAATGGTGAGTTCTCAAACATCACCTATGGATCTGATGAGGATAATTGATAACATTCACCATTAGACGATGTGTAACTAAAAAGTACACATTGTTTACCCTGTTTCAACAACACTAGGATGATCCTCACAATTAATGATAAATTATGTGGGGGTTTAGTAAGTGGAGTAATTAAAATTAACACATTGACTACCAGTTGTAACATGGTATTATATGGTGTATACGATGTGTGTATGTTGTCACCCACCGTGTAACCATATATAATTTGACCTCATGTAATTCATTTAAACCATTTGGTCAAAATACACGAAATGTAATTAATACTCATCATATTGATTTTCATATGAAAGAAACCTTATTAAATGAATTACATGGCATGTATCATATCATTCACATCTTATAACATGTAAGTAAAATTATTAAATACAAGTCGAGTCCTAATTAATGTAATAGATAATGGATGTAATGAATCAAATTTAGTGTAACTGGATTCACATGTCATGTAATTTAGGCTAACTCATGCGAGGTATACACAAGTATAATGGTTTCACGTGAGTCAGCCACATATATAAATTAATGAGATAAAAAATATAATACATGAAATATAGATAGTTTTAAAAAATATATTTTATTGGGCTTTTCATTGGTAACACATAGAGTAATGGGTAATTATGATATAAAAATATTTATTAACAATTTTATACATTATTATACTAGTACATTACTCTAATGGTAGTCGTACATTATATATAATCCAAGTGAATCAACAAAAAAGAAATATTTGTATTTCACGACACACATTGGAGGAAAACATTCCATGTAAGTAAATAGAATATAACAATATAGATGAAAAAAATTAGTCAAAATCCATGTGATGTTATGATAGAATCCATGTAATGGTGGAAAACTGGAAATGGTTTTGAACAGAAGAAAAAATTTACGTTCTATGATTCCACCCATACAGACCACGTACTATAATAATTTTAATTGAAATTAATTTATTGTTTTTATATAAACTTTCTATAGATAGAAATATAATGGACTATTTAGATTGATAATAACAATAAAATAATAAATTATTTATAAGGTGAGAATGTTTTAATTAAAGAAATTATCTTAATCAATAACAAATTTAAAAGAATTTTAGCTTTTTTTAAATGAGTATTTCTGACATACACGGATTATCATGAGATTTTTAGGCCTTTATTTGTGATGGGTATCAATTTACATTAGTTATATATTATATTTATTTTTAGATAAAATTAGTATTAATTTATATATGTTTATTTTTAATACTTATCTTTATTATTATTATGTATAGGCCAACATGTTTGGGATTTATTTAATATATGTCCAATAACCTAGTTCACTTGACCTATTAGTTAATATGTTTATTTAAATGAAGGAGCTCCCAGTTGGGAGTAGATGATTCCATATTGAGATAGAGTGAAACCATTAATGGAGATATATAAGTTAATTGATAGATAATGTTGTCACATCCTGAGATTTTTTTAAATATAATCTTTCAATTTAATTTAAATTAATTAATCAATTGTGTTACAAGAAAAATATAGTTTATATTTTATCATAATAAACACCTATTTAACCTTTTCTTTCATGAAACATTGAGTCCCTTTGATAACATGTGGTTAATTTAAGGATGAGTCTAAAAAACAATAATATATTTTTGTTCTTATTATTTAGTATGGATGTTATCGCCTAGCCGTTATATTGGAAGGTATCGAAATGACATTTCTACATGTTTATAAATGTTTTTACATTAATAAGAAAAATTGATAGCCATAAAATGAGAATAAGTCCAATTTTAAGCATAAAAAGATGTATATTTTTTTAAGGTAGTTTTAACGCCATTTAATGGAACACCTATTTTAAATATAAATTTTTGATACATTTATAATTTCATATAACAGAATAAACTTCATTTTTAAAATTTTAATTTCAAATTTTACTTTTGCTGAATTTTTGGTATTTTTTTGAGCAGTTTCATTTGTGATGAATTGTGAAAAATATTACATTTTAGTTGAATACTTCTTTTTCATATAAATAATTATTATTGATAAATTATTTTTTTAATTTATTTTAATGTAAAAATATAATATATATATATATATATATTAATCCAATTTAGTTAATTGGAATATTTTTTATATTTAATTTAGATATAAATACATAATGATATTTTGAACATTTTCACTTTGAATCCCCGCTTTCTCACCATGTCAGCGAGATTATCTTTTAACTTAATTTTTCAACTTATGTTATTTGAATTTGAAAAATGAAAATAAATGGATGTAATATTTAAAATATTTATATTATAGTAAGAGAAACTTATTTTTTGACAAAGAATATTAGTGAAAGTGATTAAATTTAATTACCACGATTAAGGTAAAATTAGTCTTAACAATGGACAAAACTTTAAACGTAGGGGAAAAATGGCATAAAACATGTTCAAAATATATAGGATTTAAATATATATACCATATCTCATTTTTCTATGTTTATGAGTTATTGGGAAACATGTTCGTGAATGTGACCCATAAAATAAGTTATGTAAAGAAAAACTCAAAATATGATCCTTTATTACCTTTAATATTTATAAATATTTAGAGTATAGAAGAAGCTACATAGATTTAGTTAGAAAAAATTACTTTTCAAATTTAATTGCATATTTTCATGGTATTTTATCTTTAATTTTTTATATTTTATAATCATAATAAATACTTAACAAACTCTAACGCATAGATTATTGAGTAAATAATTAAATAAGATAAGTGATGCTAAAAACATTAAACGTAAAGAAAGTTTAATGAATTATTCTGTTATGTTATATTTTTTATGAATATATCATGTTACATAGATTTTAAATTATGATATTTTAATTACAATTTTTTTTGATATTTTTAAATTGAAATTAAAAAAAAATAATGTCTAAATTGATAATAATGCAATTCTACAATAAATGATATTTTATTAAATGATTTAAGATTATAAAAAATCATATCTTATTAGAAGTGAATTGTAAGTGTTAGTAAATAATAAATATGTTCTATTAATGGTCCAATTGTTCTTTTATAATTAACACATTGACCTATAGATAGTAAATAAATGTTATCACAGTCTGTGTTAAAGAGTTGTTTTCATGTGCTACATGTGTTTGTTTTATAATTAATTTCAGGAAATGGGTTTTTTATTTTTTAAATTACATATAATATTTATAATTAATTGGTTATAAATTTTCTAGTAATTATCACTTTCATTTATTCTTAATGGTTGAATTACATAGGTTATAAAACTGGTTACAAAAACAAAAAACCAAAATGAAAAAAATAAGGAAACTTAAAAACTAAAGAACAAAATTATAAAAAATTATTATTTTTTGATATTAGTGTGTATCGACCATAAATCCAATTTAATCCATTATTTTTCCATTATTTAATCACATGAGGTAATTTAGACGTCCAAATAATTTTTAACTTTCTGATTTATAAGAATTCCACTCCCCTTCCACTAAAAAAAGGTATTCAATATTCCTATTCCTCACACCTATCAAACCTCTTTTTATCATACAAACTCTAATAAAATAGGGTATCAACATCCCTAAACTCACCCTAGAGTCCTTAATTGGGTCATAAATCCAACAAATAAGTCATTTTGTGGAAACCAAAATGAGTTACTTGAAAAGTAAGTAACTTCTATCAACCAGGAATTTTACATCGTTTCCTTCTCCAATCCCTTCATTTATTATTATTACATGATTATATAATAATATATGTATCCTAAGTATATATATATATATTATGTTTTATATCTTCACCTAAACACACTTCCATCAAATGGGAAACGCAATTACCATTTATGTTTGGCGAACTACCTCCTCACGTAATGATGTCATTCGTTTTATCCTTTACCACGTATCACGGTTGGGTATTATAAGGGAAATAATATTTTTATATGATATATATATATGATATTTATGTTTTGTTCATACTTATTAATCCTTAATATAAAACATACCTTTATTAATTTCATTGGGTGTAAATACGATAACATTGTTTGTGGATGTGTGGACTAACACCTCCTTAGAGAGATGTGATATGTTTAGACATTTCATTGAATGTATTAAGGATGGGTTAAATAAAACATATCTAAAATAAATGAAATATATATGATATTAATGAAATAATTAAATTTCTATAAATTTAATATATCACTTTATTTATTAACTATTAACACACCGAAAATGTGATAACATCATTCGTGGATGTTTGGACTACCGCCTCCCCGATGTGATGTGATTAATTTTACATCACAATAATTATATATATATAATTATATATTATTAAATAATTTTTTATTTATGATATATTAATAATTCTAAAATTATTAATTTGAATTCCATTCTTTCTATAACGATCATTGAAAAATGGAAATGTTACTCATGTGTATGTACGACCTACCATCTCCATGATTATAATATTGGTTCATTTTTCATATCGATAATTCATGATTTGTTTAAAAATTATAATTTTGAATAAAAATTATAATTATTTCCTGATTATTATTCTTATTATGTAAATATAATGACCCCATTGACCGTAGTTGACCTATCGAGGTCAGTTTTGAGACATAATCCCAGTATGGTCAAAACATCCTATATAATCATTTTTTATTAAGTAAATTTATATAAATTATTAATAAGTGAAATAAAAGTAATAATAAACATGTAAAAATTTTAAAATAAAATATATAATTTAAATACGATTATTCTTCAGGAATATAGATAACATAAATGACATATCATACTCAAGGTGAGGGATTTCATCTCAAATTCATTTCATTGAGGCATATTGTATTGTTTTTCACCTATTTTGTTTATATGGTTTATATAAATATCCTATGAAATTTATGTCATTAATTTAATTTATATAATTTTCTTAAAATTTCTCATTTGTTTTATTCTTTCTCGGATCTCATGATTCAATAAATACTCAAGCGGTAAGGGATTCTTGGCTCACTTTTAATTTTGTGAGGCATAGATTAAAGTCAACACTTATCTATTTTGTGTGGTCTATATATTTTCAATCTTGATATTTTACATCATGAATTATTTTATATTAAGGGTATTTAAATCTTTCATTTTATTATTATTTAATTTGGGTTTTCTCATTAATATGTTACCATAGTAGTAACAGATTCTATCACAATTTCATCTCATTGAGGAGTATTGTTTTGTTATGAACCTAGTTTTATTTATATGGTGTATATAATTCCCCAATGTAATTTATATCACGGATTTAATTTATTTCATTGTATTAAATTTTTTTCATTTTTTTATTCATTCAAATATATCATGATCCAAAATTTACTCAAGTTGTGGGGAATTTTCATATCACTTTTAACATCTATGACATAAATGTATTAATCACCACATAATTATTTTGTGTGGGGTATATACTTCCAATTTTGGAGTAATATATAATTAATACATCCATATTAATGGTATTTAAATGTTTCATTTTATTATTATTAATTGTTTAGATTCCAATTCAAATGTTACTACTATTGTATGGGGATTTCTAGTATCACTTTTATTTCGGAAGGACATATTCTATATTCACCACTTATTTATGATGTGTGATGTATCTAATAACTATTAATGTATATTATAATTAATATACTAAAATTTATGTAGTTTTAAATATCCTTTTTATTATTTATTTTTCATTGGTTTCTGGTTTCAAAGTTAACAAAGCGGTAATGGATTTTTTCACAATTTTCCTTCATTGAGAAATTTGATATGTTATACTCCTATATTATTTTATGATGTGTATATAATTATCATTTTACTTTTTATATCATGAATATTAGTATTATAATAATATTATAAGTTTAATTTATTGTTATTCCATTAATGGGATTAATTGTTTGAATGATTTTAAGTGGTATGGGATACTTTGGAATGGTTAAAGATTATTTTCCTCAAGAATGTTTTGATGATATTGCAATGGTATTTAAATTCATCAACATTAAAAAAAATACTGTTACATATCCTAAAATAGGAATATATTGTTTTTATACCATAGTTATTCATTCATTGTATATATTTTGTTTTTTTCAATTAAATTTTTATTTAAACAATTAATTTTCCAAGGGTTAACCATGTTTCAACATTATTGTTATTCAAACCATTTATTTTTCATAGGATACTCAACTATTAAAGATATAGTCATTTGTCTAATTTCTTTTCCAATGTTTAATCATGTTTCAAATAGATTTTTATACAAACAATTTCATTTCTATGGGTTAATTTTGTTTCAAAGAGATTGTTTTTTAAACAATTTCTTACTCATGGAATAATAATTTTTCAAAGAGACTATAATCAAAACGGTTTCTTTCCCATGAGATAATCAAGGTCTTCATGGTTTATCAAATTAGTTTGTGAAATATTTTATGTTTTTAGATTTTTCAGTGGTACTTTGAAATTTAATGGGTGTTTATGTGATAAACCAATGATGGGTGGTTCTCTGATAGACCAAGGATAGATTGGTCCATGAAGCTCTCTAATGCATTGGTTATGGAAGTCATCCATATTGATATTACATTTTTATGAATGAAATGTATGGAAGTAAACCACATGTATTTTACATTTTTAAGATGTAAAAGTATAACTATTTCCCAGGATACCTTTATGTGTTTTTTTATTCTTTTTTAGTTTATAATGTTTCTAATAATTGAGATTGATGTCATAGGGTTCATGATTATTTTTTTATGACTATTGGATTTTACACGTGTTCAAATTTTATGTTATATGATTTTATGGGTATGAGTTGTTTTATCATTTTCTCATATAATTTGATTAATTGATCAATTCCTTATTCACTCTTATGCTTATTGATAACATTTAATTACCAATGCTCATGTTTACACTTATTGAGTATCTGAGTTCACCCTTTTTATGTTTCCTTTTGCCTAGATTTTAAAGAATGATATTGAAAAATTTATTTATATAAATGATTTCAAAATGATGATATTAATGACCAATTTGTGAAATAATAAAAGTTGGAATAAATGAGGGAAATATTCTTTTGATGATTTATGAGTCCAAATTGTAATGAGTTTGTTTATATAAGAGTTTGTATTAATTATCTTAAACTCTAAACCCAAATGGTACTCCATTATATATGTGATCCATGTTTTCATTTTTACGTTTTATGGTCTTCATAGAAAACTTTGAGTCACAATTATCGGAATAAAAGACAGAAATTTAATGTTATGGATTTCATAACAGGATATGGGATTACGGGTTCTGAGTTGTTATAGTTGGTATCAAATGGTAGTTTATGTAACTTTGGATAATAGTATGTTTTCATGTGATTATATATTAAGTGTTTTATATGCCTTTATTGTTCTATAATCTGAAGGAAAATCCTATGTTCAATGTATTAGACACCCCATTATAATTTTAAGTGATGAGATATTAAATTTATTTTTGGAGATGTTTTTTTGGATGAGGTATTTTTGACCCCTATGATCAAAATAAAGTGTTTTCTATAGTTAATTGGTTTTCATGTTTAATGAAAAAAAGACATCCTGTATGATCACTGAAAAAAAAACATCTAGCTTGGTGGTCGGGCATGAGCCCGTGACCGTAGGGTAACAAGGGTATCAGGCAATATGACCAACCTACATGATGTTCAGTCTAGTATAAATTTTCATCAAGGTAATGATTAAATTTATTTATAAAACATAGATTATATTATTTTATTAATAATGGTTAAATTATTTTGGAATAATATATGATCAAATCCTCATAATATTTGGTTTTCAAACTTAGTTAGTGAGTGTTTGAAGAATCTTAAGTATAGTTATTTATAGAATAATTTAGTTTCAATGTTGGGAATTATAGTCTAGGATTTTTTTATCATATGATGGTTTATTAATTTTTTGGAATTATCTTACCATGTCCTAACCGTTTTGGTTTTGGGTAATTTATAAAGTCTATTGGAATAGCTTGAATATAACTTTTATTCTTATGTTGTCTTAAAAAGTTTATTTTAGTTCACCAAGATTTAATAAGTCTTCTTGAATATGCTTCATTGGGAGAAAAAGATTATATTTTGGTGGAAATTTATAAAAGGATGAAATTATACTCACAATGTAACTATATTTATTTTTTCCTATTAGTTAAGATGGATAGAAAATTATTTAACTCTAATTGAAGGATCTCGAAAAAAAATTATTATCGTTCCTTTAATTCTATTGAACTGATGGCCTTTTAAATCATCAAATATTTATGTTTTTTAGGCCCTTAAATTTCATTGATCATTAAATTTTTTGTGATCGATGACCTCAATTACCCTCTATGGTTATTTATGTTTTTCTTCCAATCCCACCAATATCCTCACTAGGTGGAATTATTGTAATGCATAACTTCTAGTGACCATTATATTTCACAATTTTCCTTTTTAAACGTATTTTTTTATTATCCCTTTTAACAATTTATGTTTTAATAAAGTAATTCTGGAAATGTAAACCTAGACAAATTTTGAGGGTGAAATTCATTTTATGGGGGAGGGGGGGGGTAGGAAGTAACATCCTACGATTTTATGAAATATATTCTTTCAATTAAATTTAAATTCATTAATAGATTATATTATATGAAATATATAGTTTATCTTGAATCACATGAAACATTAATTTTATCTTGTATTTCATTCAACATCAATTCCCTTTGATAACATTTGATACATGCAATGTCGAGTTTTACCGAACAAAAATATATTGTTAATTTTATTATTTAATATGGAATTTATCGCATGTCCGTTACATTAGAGGGGTGTTAATACAACTAAGTATATTTTTTATTCATGGTTATAAAATTTATCTACATTCATAAAATAATTTGGATATGATTAAAATAATAATAAATTCAATTTTAACAATAAAAAAGATGCATATTTTTAAATGGTAGTTTTACCGACTTTTAATGGAACACCTATTTTAAATATAGTACTTGAAAATTAAATCATTTTTATATAGAGAAATAATTCTAATTTTTGAAAACATAATATAAAAATTTACTTTTAGTGAATTTTTGGAATTTTTTTGCATAGTTTCATTTTTGATGAATAATGAACATTACATCATTTTAGTTAGAAAATGCCTTTCTGTCTAAATAATTATTAATGATAAAAAAAATATTTGAAATTTTTTTAATGTTATAATTGATAAATTATATATCTTATAATATAATTTATGCCATTGGAATCATTTTTTATTTTATTTAGATATAACAACTTAATGAACTATTGAGTATTTTCAATATAAAACACTATTTCCTCGCTATATATACGGATAAAGATTTAAAAGTAAGTTTTACAATTACATGAAATGAATTTTGACAATAATATATATACATTTGTAATAATTATAATATTTATATTCTTAAAAGTATAACTTCAATTTTTACCCAAAAGATTATAGAGTGTGATTTAAATTAATTATAGCGATTAAGGTAAAATTAAGCTTAAGAAGTGGATTAAACTGTAAAAATTTGGTCTAAAATGACCTAGAAACTTGTCCAAAATCTGTTATATGAAATTAGTTCAACAATATCCACTATTGTTTCTAATTTCATGACTTCGCGGGATACATGTTCATGAAAGTGACCCATATAATAAGTTAAGTAAGTGAAAAGAAAAAATATAACATTCCCTACCTTTATCATTTATAAATATTTAGAGTATGGAAGAGGCTACTTAGTTTCAGTTATAATTATTATCTTTGAAAAGTAAATGATTTTTTATCATGGTAATTTAACATTAATTTTTAGAGATGGTATAATTACATTAAAAATATAACAAACACTAATGAATGTATTATTTAGTTAATAATTAAATAAGTTAAATAATGCTAAAACATTAAAAGTAAAGAGAATTTAATGAATTATAATGTTATATTAATTTTTGGATGAATATATATTTTTAAAATGATTTTTTACACTTTATATTTTAATTAAAATAATTTTTTCATATTTTTAAATTTAAATTAAATAAATAATTTCAAAATTGAAATTAATGTTATTTTACAATAAATGATATTTTATTTATTGATTTAAAATTAATAAAACTGTTTTATACTTAAAATATAATGTTAAGTGTCACTAAATATAAAATATAGTGCATTAATGGACCAATTTATCTTTTATAATTAACATATTTACCCATACATCGTAAAACCATTGTTAGTACTATACAAGTTAAATAAATGTTTTTGCACATTACATATCATTTTATTAAAAATAATTTCAACACACATGAGATTTTTATTTTATATATTAGATTAAATATTTATAATAAATTTTTTATATGTTTTATAATAATTTTCTCTTTAATTTAGTCTTACATTTGAATTATATATGTTTTAAAACTAGTTATATAAACAAAAAATAATAACAAATAAATAAACACATAAATACTAAGGAAACAAATTATGAAAATTTATTAATTTTTTGTGGACTGAGTGAATCATGAAAATAATTATGATTTAATTCATTATATTAACTTTTTTAAATCTCATTATGTTAGGGATACATCCAAATATTGTTTACCATTTATGATTTACAAGAATGTCACTCCACCGCCATTATTAAAAGGAATTCACTCTCCCCTTCCTCAAACCCCTCGAGCTAATTTCTCTCATCCAAAATCTTCCCAAATATTTACCCAAAATCCATCCCCTAAACCTAGAGACCTGAATTTTTGAATAAATATAACTAATAATTTCTTTGGAGAAAACCAAAATGAATTATCTGAATAAGTGGAAACATTCATCATATTGAATTTTTACATTGTTTCCTTCTCCACTTTGTTAATTTATTATTAATCCAAGATTATATAAAAATATAAGTATACTATATATACTGAGATTTTTTTATATTAATTTTTATACCTACGCCTATAAATGCTTCCATCAAATACATAATGAAATTATCATTCGCGTACGGCGAACTACCGCCTCATGTAATGATGTCATTCATATTTCCTTTACCACCTCTCATGGTTGGGAATTATGATGGACACAATATTTTTATATGGTATCTATATATATTATAAATATTTTTTCTTAACACTTCCATAAATTTTATATAACACATGCCTTTATGTGTTCCATAATCTGTAAATATGATAACATCATTTGTGGACTTGTGGACTACCGCCTCATCAGAGTGATGTGATGCGTTCAAACATTTCATGGAATGTATTTTGGATGGTTTTAATCAAAAAAAATTGAAATAAAAGAACTATATATGATATTAATCAATTATTACATTTATTTAAATATAATATATTGTTTTCTTTATCACCCATTCGTAGACCAAAAAAGTGATAATGTTGTATGTGGATGTGTGGACTACCGCATCCACAATGCGATGTGATTACTTTTACATCACAATAATTAAATATAAAAGTGTATATGATTAAATAATATTGTAATTATGATATAATTTTCATTTTGGAATGATAATTTTTACTTAACTTTTTTTCATAATGATCATTGAAAAATGGGAACATTACCCATGCGCACTTATGTTCTATGGTCTCCTTGATTGTAACATTAGTACAATTTTCACCGACATAATTCATTATTGGTTTTAAAAGTATAAATTATAAATAAATATGATAATAATATAATTATTATTATTCTTTATAGGTTAATTTAATCACCCCACTGACCATATACAACCTATCAAAGTTAGTTTTAGGACATAAGCCCAATATGGTAAAAAAAATATGGCTTAAACATTATTAACTAATGAAATGTATATAACTTGTTTATAAGTGAAATAAAAGTAATAATAAACATGAAAATGTTTATGAATTCATTTTACCATTGAAATAGGTTTATTATTATTTAATATAGAGAACACGCATGATAGATCAGACTCGAGGTAATGGATTTGATCTCAACTTCATTTCATTGAGGAATATTGTACTATTATTCACTCAATTTCATCTATATGGTGTATATAATGGTCTTATGAAATGGATATAATGAATTTCATTTATTTCATGGAATTAAATGTTGTAATTTATTTTATTATTTCATAGATCTCATGACTCAAAGGTTTATCAAGTAGTAATGGATTCCTGTCTCACTTGTACTTTTATGAGGCATACATGAGAAGCACCACTTATCTATTTTATGTGGTGTATCTACTACCAATTTCAATATATTTTATCTTGAATTATTTTTTATTCATGGTGTTTAAATCTTTCATTTTATTATTTTTATATTTTGGGTTTTCGATTTAGATATTACCACATTTTTAAGGGATTTCATCCCAATTTCATTTGATTGAGGGTTATTAAGTTGTTATATACCTAATATCAATTATAAATTATATATAATTCTCCCATGACATGTATATCATTAATTTAATTTATTTAAAGGTATTAAATTTTTTCAATGATCTTATTATTTCACAAATTTCATGATTCAAAATTTACACAAGTTGTAAGGGGTTTTCTACACACTTTTTACATCTATGAGATAAATTTCAAAATTAAAACATATTTTATTTTTTGTGTTGTATATACTATTGATTTTTATGTATTATATAATTAATTATTTCATCTTAATGGTATTAAAATTGTCCATTTGATTATTATTACTTTTGGGGTTTCCAATTCAAATTTTACCACAACTATAATGGGATTTCTAGCCTCAATTTCATTTATGTGATATTATTCCATATTCACCACTTATTTTTGTTGTGTAGTGTATATAATACCTTTAAATGTATTTTATTACTATTATAATTAAATTTATGGGTTTCAAATATCCTTTTTTATTATCTCTCTTTCATGGGGTATGAGATTTTGAATTTACCAAAGGGGGAATAGAATTTTGTCAGAATTTTGATTCTTTGAGACATTTGATATGTTATACACCTATATTATTTTATGAGATGTATAAAATTATCCTTTGATAAGTTATATCATGAATATACTTATTATCATGATAAAATAAGTTTATTTTATTATTATTACATTCATGGGATTAACGGTTAAAATGTTTCAAAGTGGTATGAGATGCTTTGGAATGTTTAAAGATTATTTTACATGTGAATGTTGTCATGATATTTTAATTATATTTAAATTAATCATCATCAAAAAAAACTTTTTTTTACTTATCCTACAATGGGTATATTTTTTATTAAGACCATAATCATTCTTTCTTTGGATGGATTATGTTTATTTCAAATCGTTTTTATTTAAACCATTCCTTTTCAACAGGTTAATCATGTTTCAAAGATAATATTATTTAACCCACTTCTTTTACTTGGTTTAATAATATTTCAAAGTGATTTTTATTTAACCCATTTATTTTCCATGTTTTAATAATGTTTCAATGATATTTTTATTTAACCCAATCAATTCTCATCTGTTAATCATTTTTCAAATTGATTTCCATGGATAAAAATTCATTTCATGAGTTAATCATGTATCAATGAGATTATTATATAACCCATTTCATTCCCATAAGATATTAAAGGGTTATTGGTTTATCAAATTAGTTTGTTAAAGAGATTATATGTGATTATTTTACAATGGTACTTTTACATTTGATGGGTGGTTACATGATAAACCAATGACCAGTGGTTCTAGGATAGACCAACGTTGATTGGGTCTATAATAGCCCTTAAATGCATTGGGTATGGAAGTCATCCGTATGGATATTACATTTGTAAGAGTGACATGTATAGAAGTCTCCAACATGACTATTATATTAATAATAATGAAAATTAAAAGTATGTACCAATGTATCTTTATGCATTTCATTATGATTGATATGTGTTTTACATATTTCTAATGACTGAGATTGATGTCACATAGTTCAGGATTATTGTTTAGGATGACTCTTTCTTTCAATAGTTTCATATTTTATTGTTGAGGTATTTATGGGTGTGATTTATTTCATGATTAAATCAAACATTTTCCATTAAGTAGTCGTTTTTATGCACTCTTGTTCTTATTGATGACATTTAATTTTTAACTCTTATGTTTACCCTTATTGAGAATTTGAGCTCACCCTTATTATGTTTCCTTTCTCCTAGGTTTTAAATACTTATATTGAATGATTTATATCTATAAATTATTTTACAAGGATTATGTTGATAACCTATTGTGAAATAGGAAAATGTGGGGTAAACGGGAGAAATGTGCTTTTGATGATTTATGATTCCATGTTGAAAAGAGTTTGTTTAGGTAAGATTTTTTTCAAATTATATAAAACTATAAACCTAAAAGGTCCTCTAATATGGATATGATCTAAATTTTCCTTTTTAATGTTGTATGGGTTTGATGTAAAAATTTGGGTAACAATTATCAACATCATAGCAAGAAATTTAATGTTATGGATTTCAGTACAGGATTGGGGAGTCTGGATTCTATGATGTTATTTTTGGTATCAAATTGAGGTTTTGATAACTTTAGATATTAGGAGGTTTTCATGTGAAGATATATTAAGAGTTATTGATACCGTTATAGGTTTATAAGCATATGAATAATGATAATTACCAAGTAATACACACCCCATTGAGGTTTTAAGTGATGCGATACTAAATTGATTGTTGGAGATCCTATTTTCAAATGAGGTATTTTTAACCCCTGTGATCAAAATGAAGTATTTTTAGGAAGGAAATATTTCTCATTTTTAATGAAAAAAAGTGACAACACATATTCTTGGTGAAAAACTATCACATTCAGCTAGGAGGTGGTGCTTGAACCTATTAATGGAGGACGATAAGGGTTTAACACAATACCATTGACCAACATGATGATCGGGTCAAATTAAATATTTCTTATTAGGTAAATATAATGTCTATTAAGAAAACATATGGTATATTATTTAAGTAATAATGGTTATCTTATCTTAGAAGAATATGTGATCAAATAATTCTATTAATTGTGTGTAAAACTTAGTAAGTAAATGTTTGAAGAATCATAAGTATAGTTCTGTAAACATTTAGTTTCAAATAAGGGTATTAATTTTTAGTATTAGTGTATCATATTATGGTTAAATCATTTTTTGTAATTATCTTACCATGTTATGACCATTTTAGTTTTGGTTAATGTCTAATGATAGTTGAAATAGCTTAACTATGACTTTAATGGTTATATGGTCATAGAAAGTTTATTTTAGGGTTTCATGAGTTATGAATTCATCTCAAATACACATAAATGGGAGAAAATAAGAAATTTTAGTTGAAATTGAATAAATAATGAAATTATACTCATAAATTAAGTATATTTATATTTTATCTATTGGTCTAGACGAACAAAAATTCATTAACTCTAAGAGAGGGATATTGAAACCAATAGTGTTATCCTAATAACTTTAATTTTTATGAACTGATGGTATTTTAGATAATTATAGATTTATGTTTATTAGGCCCTTAAATTTCTATTTATAATTCACTTGTCTATGATAGAGAACCTCAATTAACATCTATAATTATTTATTCTTTCCTCCATTCACATATATGTACTCCTTAGTTGGAATCCAAGTAATGCATTACTTCGGGGGAATGTTATCTTTCCCACTTTTTTGTTTAAATAAGATGTTTTATTAACTCTTTTTATGATGTTTATTTCAATAAATTAATTCTAGAAATGTAAACTAAGAAGAATTTTGGGGGTGAAACTCAATTTATGGGGTATAAGGTGTAACATCCTGATATTTTAAAGAATATACTATTTTTAATTTAATTTATATTCTTTAATTCATTATGTTACATTAAATATATAGTTTATCTTTCATAACATCCAAGACCATGTTTATCTTGTGTATCACACAACATCAAGTCCCTTTGATAACTTGTGATACACAAAAGGCTGAGTGTTACCAAACAATAATACACTAGTTATATTATTATTTAATGTGGAAGTTATTGCTGGGATTTTATATTGGTGGGTGTGAATTTAACAAAAAAAATTGTTAAAATTTTTTGATATTTTTTAAATTCATACATTACATTTTATAGCCTTGAAGTAATAATAAATCCAATTTCAAGGATAAAAAAGTTGTAAATTTGTAAAAGTAATTTTCAACATCTTTTAATGGCCCACCTATTTTAAATATAATTTTTGAAACATTTATAATTTTTATATTAAAATATAACCATTATTTTGTAAATTGTAATATAATAATATTTTTTAGGTTTTTATTGGTTTTTTTTTAAGATTCAATTTTTATAAATAGTAAAAAAAATATTTCATTTTAGTTGAAAACTGCCTTTTCAACTAAATAATTATTCATACTAAATTATATTTTCAATTTATTTTAATATCATAATAGATCAATTATATATCAATTAATCTAATTCATTCCATTTGAATCATTTTTTTATTTAAATATGATATAAATACTTAATGAAATTTTGATCATTTCACTTTAAAACACTACCTTCTCACCACGTCTATGGAATTATATTTAAACTTAATATTTACACTTATGTGAATTGAATTTGTAAAAATGGGCATCAGCATTTGTAATAAGTATAATTATTATATTCGAATAAGATAAAATTAATTTTTTGAAAAAAATTATCAGTGAATGAGATTTAAAATAATTATTGTGATTAAGGTAAAAAAAGCTTGACTAGGGACCAAAACTCCAAATTAGGGGTCAAGATGATCTAGAAACATGGACAAATGCCATTGGATGAATATAGTATAACCATATCCCCTATTTTTTCGAATTCCATGAGTTAGGGGGACACATGTTCATGGAAGTGACCGATATTATAAGTTGAGTAAGGAAAAAGACAATAATAGAACATTCCTTACCATTGACATTTATAAAGATTTCATGTATATAAGAAGATATATAATTTTAGTTATAAATATTATTTTTGAAATTTAAATGATTTTTTATCATGGAATTTTAACATTAAATTTTAGATATGGTATAATTTCATTAAACACTTAACACATGAAAATGCATGATTATTTAGTAAATAATTAAATAAGATAAATATTGTTGAAAACATTAAAAGTAAATAAATTTTATTGAATTATTGTGGTAAATTATTTTTTATATTAATATACCATTTTAATTAGATATTAACTCAATATATTTGAATTACAATAATTTTTCAATATTTTTAAATTAAAATTAAATAAATAATGTCAAAATTGACCTTAGTGTTATTTTACAATAAATTGTATGTTATTAAAATATTTAAAAATAATAAAAATAAAATCATTATAGTATTTAATTTCAGGTTTTAATAAATATCAAAAAAAATTCATGGACCAATTAATCTTTTATAATTAATATATTGACCCATATATTGTAAAAACATTGTTAGAACAGTCTGTGTAAAAGAAACTTTTTGCGCCTAACGTGCACTTATTTTAAAATTAAATTCAACACACAAGAGATTTTTATTTTTCAAATTAGATATGATATTTATAATTAATTTGTTATATATTTTAAAATAAATTTTCCCCTAATTTAGTCTTAATGGTAGAATTACATAGGTTATAAAACTAGTTACCTATACAAAAAAACCAAAATAAAAAGTATAAAAAAACTTAACGGTGAAGTAAGATAATTATAAAAAATGTTTTATTCATGTCTGTTATGTGTGTTTCATGAACATATATCACATTTTATCCATAATTGTTCCATTTTATAATACCATTATGAAATAGAGACCTCCAAATAGTGTTTATATTTTATGATTTACAAGAATGCCACTCCCCCTATATTATAAAAAGGAATTCACTATTCCACTTCCTAACACTTATGAAGTCACTATGGATCATACAAAATCATCCAAAATAGTTTCAAAAAATCCTAAAACAAAACCTAGAGTCCATTTTTTTGTATAAATCCAACCAAGAAGTCCTTTGGTGTAAACCAAAATGAGTTACATGAAGAAGAGGTAAGTTTCATCAACATTCATTTTTACATTTTTTATTTGTCCACTCACTCCATTTATTATTATGAAAATATTATATAAGAAAATCTGTATCTTAAATTTACATATAATTTTTCTTTTTCAGGTTTTTACCTACACATACACACACATCCATCAAATGGGTAACGAAATTACCATTCATTTATAGCGAACTACCGCCTAATGTAATGATGTCGTTTGTTTTTCTTTTATGTTCTCTCATGGTTTGTAATTATGCTGGTAAAATTTTAAATTATATATATATGTGTGTGATATTTATGTTTTTTTAATACTTATATAATTTTTATATAATACATAATATTATGTGTTCCATTTGTTGTAAATACGATAAAATCATTTGTGGGCGTGTGGACTACCGCCTCCCCAAAGTTATGTGATATGTTTGAAAATATTATGGATTGTATTAAAAATATATTAAATTTAAAAAAAATTACATAAATTATGTATATATGTGATATTAGTGAAATAATATCCTTTATTAAAATATAATATATCATTTTCTTTATTATCTATTCACACTCTAACAAATGGATAACGTAAATTGTGGACTTGTGAACTACCAACGCCTCGACATGATATTATTCCTTTTATATAAAAAGAATTATAAGTATAAAAACATATGATTAAATATTGTGATATTAATTTTATAATTATAATTATTGAATGATAAATGTTATTTCCCTTATTTCCCTAATGATTATTGAAAGATGGTAATGTTACTCAAGCATACGTACGACCTATCATCTCCATGATTGTAACATTTATTCGTTTTTCATAACCATCATTCATTACTGGTGTTCAAAGTATAGTTTATGAATAAATATGATAATTATTTAATTTTCATTATTATTTATTTGTTTATATAATTACCCAATTGGACATAGTCGACTTATCAACATCAGCTTTGAGACATTAGCTGAATATGATCAAAACATCCAACATAAACATCATAGATTATTTAAATTTATATAACGTCTTTATAAGTTAAATAAGAGTAATAATAAACTTGTAAAAGGTTATGAAGAAATAATAAAATTTACATATCTTAATAAATCATGATGATATAGAACAAGCATGAAAAATTAGTCTCGAGATAAGGGATTTCATCTCAATTTCATTTCATTGAGGTATATTGTATTATTATGCACCTATTTTATTTTATATGGTGTATATAATTATCCTATGAAATTTATATCAAGAATTTAATTTATTTAGTGGTATTAAAAGTTATCATTTATGTTATTATTTAATTGAGTTCAGGATTCAAAAGTTACTCATATAGTAAGGGATTCTTATCTCGCATTTACTTTCGTGAGGTATACATCAAAATACCCACCTATATATTATATATGGTTTATATACTTCCCATTTTGAATTATTATATCATAAATTATTTTATATTCATGGTATTTAAATGTTTAATTTGATGTTTATTACATTTGGGTTTTCCGGTTCATATGTTACCACAATAGTAAGGGATTTGGTCAAAATTTCATTTCATTGAGGAATATTATATTATTATGCATCTAGTTTCTTTTATATGGGGTATATAATAATAATATGAAATGTATATCCTGAATTTAATTTAATTTATGGTATTAATTGTTTCAATTGAAATTATTATTTCACGGATTGCATGATCTAAAATTTGATCAAGTTGTAAGGGATTTTCATCTCACTTTTTACATCTGTGAGATAAATGTCATAATCACCACATACTTCTTATTTGTGCTATATATAATGCACCATTGGATATATTATATTATTAATCCTTTCATATTCATGGTATTATAATATTTCATTTGATGATTATTACTCTTTGTGTTTCTAATTTAACTGTTACAACAATTGTAAGGGGATATATGGTCTCACTTTTATTTTTGTGAGACTTATTCAATATTCACCACTTATTTATGTTTTGCGTATATCTAATACCCAAGAATTTATTTTAATAATTTATACATAAATTTATGGGGTTTTAAATAACTTTTTTTTATCTATCTTTCAAGGGGGTTATGGTTTTGATGTTACCAATGTGGTAATGGACTTTTGTCATGAATTATCTTCATTGAGACATGTGATATGTTATAAACCTATATTATATTACATAGTTTATATTATTATCATTTTATATGTTGTATCTTGAATATAAATATTATCTTGATATTATATTTTTCATTTATTTTTATTCTATTCATTAGGTTATTGGTTCAAATGCTTCAAAGTGGCATCTGATGTTTTGTAATGTTTAGAAATTATTTTCCTAATGACTATTTATTCTATACATTAATTGTATTCATATTCTTCAACATCAAAAACCCTTATTGTTAGTTATCCTATAATGGGAATATTTTGTATTGATAACATCTTTATTAATTCTTTTGATGTATTATGTTTATTTTTTAAAGATATTTTTTTTAAACCGTATATTTTCCATGGGATAATAATGTTTCAACTATATTTTTATTTAACCCATTTATTGTCCATGGGTTAATCATGTTTCAAAGATATTTTTATTTAACCCATTTCCTTTTAATGGGTTAATCATGTTTCCAAGAGATTGTTATTCAACTCATTTCCTTTCTATGGGTTAATGAGGTTTTAAATAGACCTTTATAAAACTGGTTTCTTTTCTATTGGTCAATACAAGGGTTATTTGTTTCTCAAATTAGTTTGTGGAATCTTTAATGTGTGATTAATTTTCAATGGTACTTGGTCATTTTACAAGTGATTACATGATAATCCAATTATGGGTGGTTTTGTGATAGACCAAGGATGTATGGGTCTATGATATCCCTCCAATGCATTGTGTATGGAAGTCAGAGATATGGTTATTTAATTTATAAGAGTGAAATGTATGGAATTAAACCACATGTTTATTTTTTTTTATTAAGAAAGAGTATAAATATGTCCCGAGATTCCTTTGTTAGTTTATTTATGCTTTCTATGAGTTTATAATGTTTCTAATTATCATGATTTATGTCTCAGGGCTTAATATTATTATTTTTTATGACTCTTTCCATTACATTGTTTTCATATTTGATGGTCCGGGTATTGATGGGTGTTATTTAATTAATTATTCACTCATACGTTTTGGTTAATTCATCTTTCCCTTATTCACTATTATGCATAATAATGATAATTAATTATTAATGTTTATTTTTACCCTTATCAATCATTTGAGACCATCCTTCTTATGTTTACATTCCCCCGGGGTTTTAAGAATGATGTTAAATGATTTATCTATATAAATGATTTCACAAGGATTATTTTTATTAACTATTTTGAAATAAGAAAATTAGGGTTAAATGGGAGAAATGTAGTTTTGAGTATTTATCAGTCCAAGATGAAATGATTTTGTTTATGTAAGATTTATCCCTAATTATATAAAACTTTAAACCTCAATGTTCATCATGTATGTAGGTGATCAATGTTTTCAATTTGATATTGCATGATTTTGGTGGAAAAAATTGGGACACAATTATTGGAATTATAGCAGGAAATGTAAAGTTATTGATTTAACCAAATAATCTGAGAGTTCTTGTTCATGGTTGTTATAAATTCAACTCAATCCCAACCTAGAATAAAGGGTTCACCCACTGTGGGTCAATATATGGGTTAATCATATTTTGTATAAACCAATCAGTTGTCAAATTTCATGATCTATAAAAATGTTAATTATTTTAAAGTACATGGTTATTTATTTATTTAGGTGATGAAATATTTTTCAGAAAAGTAATTTATGATCACATAATATAAATTAACTTAAAAGAATGCTTTGAAAATATTAAACAAATAAAATATATATAAAAAGTTTTAATAATAATTTGTCAAATAATTATTTATAATCCATATAATATTAATCTGTATCTAAAGGATAAAAAATATAAATTTATTAAAAAAATATAAAAAGAGTCTTCATTAATATATTATGTTAGAAAATCCTTCCATCACGTTAATTTAAATGCATCTATATATCAATATTTTTGTATTGAAATTAGTAATTCACTCAAATTTATCAGTGGGGTCTAATGAAATTATAGATCAAATTAACCAAGTTTATAGAGAGTGTTATTTTATTTTATAAGACTTGGGGAAAATGGGGTAATGGGTTAAAGAAATACCTTTTAGGATTTTATGATTGTGGTGTCCAATCATTATATCAAGTAACTTCCAATTAATACAATTAGCAATCCCAACTACATAACCACCTTCATGTAATTTTATAAGAATTTGGTAGTGTTATCAAAAAAGAAATATGAATCCTCTATTTAATAATTCCTATGATATAGGATATTATAAATAAAATTATGTGGGATATTTTAATTAGATAAAATAATGAAAGAGTAATAAAAATATTATTATGTCATACTCAGTAGTCAAGATAAAGTAATAAATTATGATTGTATTTATTGAAGGAAATTTTATTTGAAGCCATAGGAATACTACAACAATTACTATAAACAAACAATGTTGTACCAATTTTTTTTTAATTGGGTTATAGACCTTTTTTACCATGTAGTACTATAAGATGGTATGTTCTATGTATTAGTATCCCTTATTATTGATCATGATCCTCATCGAGTATGATAGGATGAAACGTATTCACATAAGAGAGTTATGGATAATGAATCTGATGACTTTTTTATTATTCTCTAAAATATTTTTGGGGATATTATGATGCACAAATATTGCATGGATGTTTACATATAGAAGAATCTGCTGCTTGAACACAAAAAATAAAAGGAGAGTGATGTGATATTGAGTGGTTTAACCACGCTATACTTGAATATATTATCATATTAGTACCTAGATTGTGACCATTCTATTAATATGGTGAATGATATTAGATTATATAGATAATTTATTCTTATATTGGGATAAAATTTATATGTTAACCTCATGTTATCATCCTTATCATACAATGTTTTCATATTCATCAGTAATTATAGGAATAATTGTATATAGAAGATATTGTGGAATCATTTTTCTATGATTCACCATATTGATAAGGAATGCTGGGAACATGGTTCATCACATAATATTCTGAATGATATAAATGGACATGTTTTCAATACCATGACTCATTCAATATTATTCCTTTAAAAATGTTATTCAATGATAAAAAAAATTTGTAAGCATTGCGGTGAATAGGAGGCTATCAAATTCTCATCTCGAATGAAATTTAATTAAGAGAGGAATTGTAATGAATTGAATAAGAAGAACTAAATATCCTCTACATCAGGAATATTTATCAATGTATATAATATTTTTGACTGAATTATTGCGTATTAAATTCAATATAATGTATTAACATTGATATCCAAATATAAAAAACAAGGTTGATTTTAATTATTACAAGAAGTATTGTGATTTCCTCATGTAGCTGAAAGGGTTATTTTTATGCCATCTAGGTTCATGAAATGATTTAATTTTACAAATTTTTTGATTCTATTTAAAATATTCATTTTCATTTAGTATTACAAAAATATTAATTACTCTGTCACATTAGATAGAATAGTAATTTTTTTAATTTGTGATGCACCAATCCAAGGGGAAAAACTAATTATCGATCCTATGACCCACATAACCTAAGTTGTGTTGAATCATATTCCATTGTCTAACAACTAGTGGTTAGGGAATAAAAAACGAATTTTTGAGAGTATAGCCTCATATCAGATAACAAAAATGAGGAAAAATGTAATGAAAAAATGTTTCCACCACATCAATGATAATAGTACACTTAAATAAATATATATATATATATATATATATAAAAGTTATGTATAATAATATAGTCTCTCATACTAACTAATCCCCCATTGGTATGAAACTATATAAAAAATTAGTAAAATAAACAAATTAGATAACAATACAATCTACAATCAATGAACCTCAACAACACTAACTCCAATACCCATCAAGCTACTTTCACCTGATCGACTACACAACATGTTCACTTAACTATAAAAAAGATATAATGCCTAAGAACGAACCAAATATCATGTGTATTGTGTGAGAAATATATAGAAGTAGGGTAAACTCATGTAGACCTAATAAACATCATCATATATTTTATAAAAAATATATAAACCTATACAAAAATGTATGATGGGAATCCTATGCTAATAGGACCACGAGGACTCGGTGAACATTGGATCATCATGTGAAAACTAGGGGACCATGGAAGCTAATCATACAAGCAATTGAACCATAATGGAAAATTTTACCTCTGTGTACAACTAAACTCATATTCTAACACATACCAAAAAATTTGGGAATGTTATACAACAATGTTCTACCACAATCTCATATAATAGGGTGGGATACTACCTCAATTTCTATGAATCGCCTTATCACTCATGGTGATCCTTCAATCATTATCTCACTCATATTGATTCCATATTCATAATGAGGACTAATTTATTTTTCAAGGATTGGTATATTATCTGTATCTCACATAAGATAATCCTTGGTCCCGAAAAACACACTCGCATGTGGTATCACTAAAGATAAGTTTCCTTCTAACTATTAATAGGTTTTGAACAATACCAAAACCATTTCCCTATGTGTTATAACTTACACTATTATATGTATACTATCTCACATAGGGGTTTACCTACTAAAAACCTCTCTATTTGGGAAAATACATGTCCCAAAAACTACCCTCCCACTAGCAGTATCATCTTCCTTGTCATCTACTACCCTAAAACTCAACATTATGTCACCACCTAACCAATACCCTATAATATAAGGTATACTAGAATCCATTTATACCACTCCCCTCACTTAGGGTGAGGGTCACAACATGTCAGTCAAAACCTATATCCTTATCTTGAACATTTTTAATAATCAATTAATACTATTTTGGTCTTATATATAGTCCCATAATGCATATAAGTGAATCCACTATTGACTTCACAACATTCTATATTCTTCTCTAAAAAATTAAAATCTATCTCGGAAACATTTCAATGACTCCTCAGCATGAAGGATCCCTCTAACCTAATCCTTAGGGGGTGTTTTACAACCACTATAGATTCCCAATTTACAATCCACATTGAGGCCCATATCAAATGACTCTATAATGATCTCCTAAGATTATCACAAGAAGGAAATACCACTCTATCACACTCCAGTTAGTCCCTGAGGACTCATCCTACTAAAAGGACACACTAAGTCTCAATCCCCCCTCTATGATTGTATCAGTTGCCATATAGGAAATATATAACAATTTTAACTATCACCATTAGTCCTAATCCTCCCATGAATTACAAATTGGACCTAAATATCAACCTATTACACCCAAAACACATCTCAAAACAAACATGATGTTTTTCATTATGAGTACTTATATATCAAATCAGAATAAAACATTAATTTATGAAAATATTACTTACATAATCAAGAATATGGATTTATATTAAAGGTACTAAATACATCAATAATAAAGGTACTATATCATAAAATATGTGCATTCTATTAAATATAAATATAAATGTCATTTTAATGTTGGAACCTACACTAAATATATGATCTCACACTATAAAAATGACATAATTAATTATTTAATTTAATATAAATAGAAATATTCACTACAAAAATAACTTGGAATATCCCCATCACTAAAATCACATAGAACCATGAACACCCAACCATGGATGGTCCATGTCGAACCCTTCAAACCATCCAAAGATAAATCCTTAACCACTAGCACGTAGTCAATAAATATATTTATATAAATTACTTAAAACCATAAATAATTTAGTATAGTAATATAACTCTATTGAAATGGTGAATGAAGACACATTATAATCATCTCAGAATTCTCTTTTTCCATTCCAAGAGAATTACCCATCAACCAAGATAATTTCTAGGATTATTTAGCTATAATCATTGATAAATTCATTTTCAAAACACTTAAAAATAATATGGATAAAATGAGATGAATTAATATTATATGAAGTAGAAGAAAAAACCTACATTATTCAATTAAATATATCAAAAATTAACTATTTTCATAGGGGATAAAAGGTAAAGGAGAAAGGTGATAGGGATGGCAAAAATGGACCTACTTTCATTTTTTCCCTTTTTAAATCAATGGGGGACAATTGATAAATTTGCAGTCCTGCACTACTAGAATAGTAACATTAGAGGTCCATTGAATATTTTCCTTGTGAATTTTCCCAATTACCTTACAATGGGACATGATATTACCCAAATCATGGGGATGAAGTGAAACACCCATTACCCAACCGATATATCCATCTCAAAGGATGATCAATGGTGCAATACACATTTAGGGGAACCCTGATATGATACCTCACAACATTGCAAAATGGTGTAGCCCTCATAGGGTGTGATGTGGTTCTCTACCACTATGAAAACACTAGGGAATGGTACTTCGGTTGCAGTGCAGCAGCCCTTGTAGGGTATAGGGCCCCATCCATGGCTATATATTTTTTCGAGTGGCCCAAAATTTTATTCTCTTGGGTACCCACTGACATGCACCCACCACTACACATCTTATTTATTATCGCATAGTGCTTCCCTCAAAAGTAACTATACAGAACAACCACCTATTTTGTGGTGTTGTTTCCTCACTTGTTAAAAATTTAAAAATTCCATGACCCTTGAAACACCTTTATGTTCATGTCTATTAAATTTTACCTCCATATAGTAGAAAAATAATCTAGGGTCACCAGACTATTCTCCACTACTCACCCATGCTCCAGAACCACATATTTGGTCCCTCAGAATCAAGATACAAATTAGAATTATTTAAAAAAAAACCTAATCCAAAATACAAATTCAAATTACATTAAAAAGGTAATGACTGAAAAATCCACAGGTCATTTAAATCTATCCACCATAATTATTATAATCCTCATGAGTCCATAAAAGACTACACACATCAATCTAAAAAATCCATTTTATAAAATTCACTTTATAATCCAAATGATCCCTCTCCAATTTCAAAACAAACATACACTATTCGAACAAATGCATTAAATAACACTATCCATTAGAAGTAGAGTCATCGTCTCATCAATTGAGGAAGAACTGAGAAGTTACCCTGCCACACCCTTTTATTCTAAGAGACTATGATGTCTTCAAACAATTCATCCCTGAGTATTATAGTTCCACCCACTATAATTCTCACTTAACAAAGGATTATTTCAATTCTTAGTGCTCCTCACTATAGTAATAACCTAAAAAAATAAAATCACAAAGGTTCATTAACATTATAGATGTGTTATCCACATAAAAACAATAATATTAAAAAACACCGGTTTTTTCACCTCTAGATAACGTCATCTGAGAAAACTAATTCCCATGAAATGAATCACTTCATAACCACTTTATCATGATGTCATAAGTCCCATAAGTATTTTATAATCATAAATGTTTTGATATTGAATACAAAATCATAATCTTAATATGATTCAAAGTTTAGATACCATATCACCCAAATTAATAGTTATGATCTTACCATAAGAACCAGTACACCTTCGATCCCAATCAGTCTGAGATCATCTTAATTACACCAAAATACCATTTTATACACAAAAATCATTCCAAAAATATATGCAAATCTCAATCATATAATTTAGTGAAGAAATGTGTCAAGTTATATCTACCCAAACACTAATATTGTAGTGTCACATCGATGATCCATAACTATTCTCACCATAACCATGATTATTTTTACATGATGTTTATTACTCTTTGACCCATAATATTCTCTCCACTATTATAGTAACATTATCATCACTCAGTCAATCAATAACATAATCTTTATATCCCATATCTTATCCATCAATGAGTATAATGATTCTACATTTTTTTCAATAATACTAAAGAATAATCATGAAACCCCAATCATTTACCACCCTTATTGTATTTGTAAAACAATAATCTACATTCAAAAAAGGCTCACAACATGAATCACACCTTCATAAATATATTGGTTAAGTCCATACCATATTGATTCACTTAAACTACTCCTTATGTATTAAAAAATATGGTTCTTAATAATTCGCATGTGTGACTTCTCTCAAGGCACATTCTCCCATCACTAGAAAACCCTGAAATATCTATCCAGAACAACCCAAACTTATTAATCCATGATATCTAAATCCATCAACAAATTCATCTATCAAAACATAGGAAATACATCGAACAATAAATATGTGATTCCATTCTTTCATGAATTTTATTGAAAACATATGTCCTATAAGGCCCCATCCTTAAACATTACTTAATCTTGAGTTATTACAAGATTACACATTGAGGATCTTTTTAGGTTTATAGTTTTAGAGAATTATATCATAAATCGTGTATTACATTCCACATTTATACAAGGTGGTTACATTAAATACAATATTCACATTCCCATCAAAGGAAACATATTTAAAACAAAACATGGATTCTTTAATGACACTTCCTTGACACTATCATCACATCATGTACCTTTCCCTTGACCTGTGAAAAACATTTCAAAAACTTGGGATGAGCATAAAAAGCTCAGTAAGGGATATAAAAGTATGAAATGAAAACATTAGTCCATGTATACATAAGAATTAATGATATCATAATTTACTCATAAATCATAATCACTTTAACATACCCCATCAAATCATGAATAAATCATAGAAATCATAATACATAAAGGTAACTTAAGGCATTCATAACATTCTTATGTAGGTAGTAACCCTCATGGTTACGTTTAGAATACCCATCACAGTATATTCCTTGAATCACTTTGGAGAAACCTTAGTGTTTAACCCCTTCGCATTACCCAATGCATTGGAGTGCTATCATGGGATCACCCGCCCTTAGTTTATCATGGAAGCACCCATCTTTATAAACAATGCCCAAGAACCATAACATAATCGTATCACATAAAACATGCTTAAAGGAAACAAAACATTTCCACATTTCAATCACAAGATATCAATACAAAACATTGATATAATAAAAACATTATCAAAAACATTTTCAATAACAAATAAAATAAAATTAAAACATGGTATTTATCTTTAATTTAAAAAAAGTTATGGATTGTAGAGGAAGCTGAAACTCAAATAATGGTCACGGCGGTGGAGAAGTCATTGTCACCGCATATTTATGACAAAAACATTCCATTTTGTTGTTTATTAAAACTATTTGTATAAAAAAGATTACTTTTGAATAAATGTAAAAGTCAAAGGGGTTTATAAACCATATAAAATAATGTTGTGCATAAAACAAAATATGCCTCAATGAAAGAAGATTGAGACGAAGTCCCATACCTCGTGTCCGACTTGACTCGATCGTTATTTAACCTCCAAAATAATAAACTTGAGTTAATTTATACTTTCTTAAGAACCTTTTACAAGTTCATTATTCCTTTTATATCACTTATTACCATGTTATGAACACTATGTAATTATTTAAGTTAATAACGGTCGTTTTGTCGATCATTGGAACTTGAGTCAAAAATAAACTCCTTATAATTACAAGTTGTTCATGTGGTAAAATGTCCATTATATCCAGAATTATATTCATGATGTATATATAATATATATCATATATATATAGTATATACATGAATTTATAATATTACATAACATTTAGAGGTAAGAAATGAAATGCATCGTTCATGGAGACGGTAAGCCGTACGTACTCATGAACACTACTTTCATTTCTATTTCATATTTAATGGAATGAATTATTAATGACATAAAGGTATATTATAAATCCAGTATAATATCATATATAATATCATTAAATCCATCCTTTATATGTCCCACATATGGCATTAACGAATCTAATCACTTTGAGGGGGTGGTAGTCTGCACTTCCTAAAATGAAGATATCACGTTTACCCACAATGGAAGCCATAAAGGTATGACATAAATGAAAAATATAGAACCATAAGGAAAAAATAATATATATCATATATAAATATAGTTACATCTTAATGGCCACCATGAAAGGTGTTAAAAGAATATTGAACAATCATCGTTTCGTGAGGCAGAAATTCGCCATCCACAGAAACAGTATGTTCTTTAACCATTAGATGAAGGTGTGTGTAAGTGTAGCTCGAATCCTTCACATAAAAACATACTAGTATATTAAAGATACTTTTTTTGTTACAAAAAAAGGAATAAAAACATTTTAGGGGGTTGGAGAATCAAAATAAAACAAAAGAACACAAGTGAAGACATTACCTTTAAATTGGGTAACTCCTCTTAGTTTGAACCAAAAGGGTCTGTTGAAGAGCATTATGCCTAAGGTAAGGCTTCTATGATGAATATAGGTACGTGGAGAGATAAAATGATCAGATCTTGGATGATCCAATGGCTTGAGAGGAGTGGGTAAAGAGGTAGAGTTGGGGGCCTTTTATAAGAGGGAGGAGGGGCACTCTTGGAATGTCAAGAAATGTTACTTTATATTAAAATGAGTTTCAGATTTTAAAGATCCCAAATTGATATATTCCTAGGATAAGGTGATAAGGGTTCTAAATATACTCATCAAATAGGTTTTTGACAATTTTATGTCTTATATTTTACATTATCCTTTCATTTTATTTAAATCGTTTATTAATGAGGTAATTGTTGCATCATCATGGTGTCATAAAAAATTTAATTTATTTAATGTCTAAAAATTATAAAAAAATACTATGATGTAGGAAATATTTTTATCTTTCCAATGACTATTTATAGTCCATGGTATCATTTATTTAGAAAAAATTAAAAAAAATTACTTAGGTGTTCTATACTTTTTTATACTTAACTTTCTTTAAAAATAAAAAGATAAAAAGTCACTATCACACAAAAGCGATTCCATGGGGTCCTGAAGTTTGGAACAAAGAAACCCATGGTCGTTAATGACACAACCAGTAGCATTAGGACACATGTTGGGGTCATTTTTTATTATTATGATATTATTTTATTACCCTTAACTACCTAATTACTAATTAATCACGATAATTAAAGATAATTACCATCGTTACTATTCATAATGTCCAAAAACAAGAGTCTTGATTACATAATTTAGACCTTATGATTCCAAATATGGAATCCATTTTACAAAATTCCAAACACAGAAATTGCAATAATTAATTTAAAAATAATTTCCATTGTCAAAACAAATAGCGGGTTTTTTTGAAACAATATCTATGAAAAGTTTGGCACTTGTTTATGCCCAATTACAAAGTAAAATAAATTATAATAACCACCATTGGATTAAATGGTAAAAATATATTCTAATTAAACTTTAAATCCAATTATAAATATAATCTGACCATATAATTAAATTCTATGAAAACGCAGTTTTAAAGTAAAATGCAGTATTTTTTCACAATTCATTAAAAAAATGAACATTGTCAGAAAAATACCAAAAATTTATCCAAATTAAATTTCAATGTACCAATTCTAATGAATAATATTATATTGAAAAATATAGCTTATAAAATTGTCAAAAGTTTGATTTAAAAATCATTTTCCATCAAAAGGTGGTAAAACAATCTTTTAAAAATATTACAGAATTATATGCTTAAGATTGGATTTATTCTCATTTTAAGCCTCTTAAAATACTATATAATTCATAAATAGACATAGATATGAAAATACATTATTCATTAATTACTTGGGATGTCACATCCTTCCCCCCTTTAGAAAATTGTGTCCCTGCAATTTATTTACTTATCGAATAAGTGGGGATATTTATCCCTTATTGCATTTTCATATTCCCATGTTGCCTCTTCAATCATGTGGTTTTTTCACAAAACATTTACTTGATGAATCACTTTATTCCGTAACATCTGCTCCCTGTGGTCAAGAATCTGGATAGGTTTTTCCTCATAAGATAGGTTCTCTTCCAACTGAACTACCTCTGGACTCAAAACATGAGATGGATCTGGCATGTACTTCCTTAACATTGAAACATGAAAAACATTGTGTCCCTGAGATAAACTCGGAGGTAAATCCACTCGGTATGCAACTTATCTAACTCTCTCCAGAATTTCATATGGTCCAATGAACCTTAGACTTGGCTTTCTTTTCTTACCAAATAACATTACACTTTTACATGGGGAAACTTTGAGGAAGACATGATCACCTACCTCAAAAGAGATATTCTTCCTCCTGTTGTCCGCATAACTTTTCTGCCTTCTCTGAGATATTCTCATGTGTCTCTGTATCAGCTGAAATTTTTCTGACAACTCTTCTACAAATTCTGGTCCCATCAACTTCCTTTCACCCACTTCATCCCAAAAATCTAGAGTTTGACACCTCTTCCCATATAATGCCTCAAATGGTGCCATCTATATACTAGAATGAAAACTATTAATATAAGAAAACTCATCCAAAGAAAGATGTTGGTCCCAAATTCCCTGATAATCCATCGAAAAAGCACATAGCATATCCTCCAAAGTCTGAATTTTTCATTCTGACTACCCACCTGAATGAGGATGAAAATCTGTACTAAAATTTAATTTAGTACCCAACGACTTCTGAAGGCCTTTCCAAAAGTTAGAAGTAAACCTGGGATCATGATCAGATACAATGGAGAGTAGAACTCCCTGTAACCTGACTATCTCTTTAAAATACAAACGATAAAGTTGATCTAGGGAAAAAGTATCTCATATAGCAAGGAAATGATCAGATTTAGTCAAGTGATCAACAATAACACAGATTGCATTATTACCTCGAGGTGTCTTTGGCAATCCCACAACAAAGTCCATGGATATATTCTCCCATTTTCACTCTGGTACTGGTAATGGTTGAAGCATCCCTTTCTGTAACTGTCACTCTACTTTAACCTGTTGACAAGTCAAACACTTCACAGTAAAATTAGCAATATCTCTTTTCATTCCATCCCACCAGTAGTACTCCTAAAGATCTATATACATCTTAGTACTGCATGGATGAACTGAAAATGGAGAACTATGAGCTTCACATAACAACTCTCTCTTCAACTTTGAATCACACGGCACACACAATCTCTTCCCAAATCTCAAAACACAATCATTATCAATGTTGAATTCAGGCAACTTACCCTCCTGAACCAGCTCTACCTTTTTCTCCAACTCACTGTCTTGCTTCTGTGCTTGCTTAATTCTGTCTGATAAAGAAGATTTCACTGATACCTGAAGCAAAACATAATAACATCCTACACCAACAACTTCTATTCCAAAGTTCATCAAATCCTTTTCCAAAGGATCACGTTCCAGACGTAACATGGTTAATGAAGCATTACTTTTTTGACTCAAAACATCAGCCACTTTATTTTCTTTTCCTGGATGAAAGTGAATTGTACAATCATAATCCTTGATTAATTCTAGCCATATCCTCTGTCTCATGTTCAATTCCTTCTAAGTGAATATATACTTTAAACTTTTTTGATCTGTATATATTTCCACTTTACACCATACAAATGATGCCTCCAAATTTTTAAAGCGAAAACAACAACAGCTAATTTCAAATCATGTGTTGGGTAATTTACCTCGTGAGTTTTCAACTAACGTGAAGCATAAGCAATTACCGGATCATTCTGCATTAGGATGCAACCAAGCCCTTTCAATGAAGCATCGTTGTAGATAACAAACTCACCATTCCTAGAAGGTAGTTCCAAAACTGAAGAATTCACCAATATTATTTTAAATTCCTGAAAATAATCATTACATTCTTTTACCCAGATAAACTTAACACCCTTCTGAGTTAGCTTAGTCATTGGACTAGATAACTGTGAAAAATTTCTAACAAACCTTCAATAATAGCCTGCCAAACCATAAAAACAACGAATCTTAGTTACATTTGTGGGTCTTGGCCATTCTTCGACAACCTTTGTTTTTGCAGGATCAACAGTTATTCCATCTTTAGAAATAATGTGACCAAGGAAAGAAATTTGTTTCAACCAAAACTCACAATTGCTGAATTTCCCATACCATTTATTTTCTTTTAATGTTTCCAAAATAACCCTTAAATGACTCTCATTCTCTTCTTTACTTTTAGAAAACACCAAAATATCATCAATAAAAACAACCACAAACTTATCCAAGACTCATGAAAAATTATATTCATAAGGTCCATGAATATAGCAGGTGCATTGGTTAGCCCAAAAGGCATTACTACAAATTCATAATGGCCATATCATGTACGAAATGCAGTCTTTGCAATACTTTCATCCTTTACCTTCAACTGATGGTGCCCCGATCTCAGGTCAATCTTTGAAAAATAATGAGCTCCCTGGAGCTGATCAAACAAATCATTGATATGAGGCAAAGGATATTTGTTCTTAATAGAGATGTTATTCAAGGATCTATAATCAATGAAAAGTCTCATAGAACCATCTTTCTTTTTAAAAAATAAGATAGGGGAACCCCATGGTGATGTTCTAGGTCGAATGAAACCTTTCTCTAATAAATCTTTCAATTGCTCCTTTAACTCTAAATGTTCAATTTGAGCCATTCGATAAGGGGGTTTTGAAATTTGTTTAGCATCAGGAACTAAGTCAACAGTAAATTCAACTCCTTAATCTTGTATTATACCAGGCAACTCATCATGAAAAAAATCAGGATACTCATTTACCCCTGGAACATCATTAATCTGAACAGTTCCTTTGTTTTCAACAATATGTGCAAGGTAACATTCATTTCCATCTTTTACAAGTTTCTCAGCCTCTTGATATGTTATCAATAGTAAGGGTTCATTATTGTACACAAACTAAAAGTCTTTCTGAAAAGAAACTTCTCTAGCTCTACAATCAATCTTAGCATGGTAAAGAGAGAGCCAATCCATACCCAGGATAACATCAAACTCCACTAGAGGGAAAACAATAATGTTTTCAAGTAGGTTCTTTCCACGGATAAGGATAGGAAGACTCCTATAAATTCTTTTTGCCTCAACATTTCCCCCAGGTTTTTTATCACAAGTTCATGAGTCATTTCTTCAGATGTAATTCTCAATTTACTAGAAAATTTTTCAGAGATGAAAGAATGTGTAGACCTTGAATCAAACAACACAGTGGAATAATCTGAAAAAACAAACAAAGTACTTGATACCACTTCATTTGATGGCCCAACATCTGCTGAAGTAGTTGCAAAGGATTTCACCACTCCTTTTTTCTTTTAGTCTGACTGCTTCCCATAATTTTATCTCTTTGTTGAACACACATTTACATAATGACCCATCTCATTGCACTTGAAACATTTCACTAACTGTAAATCAAATTTGTTCTTACTATCACCTTGATCTTTTTCAATGCAATCAAGATCCTTATGTCCCATCTTACCATATCGGTATCACTTTACAGAATTCAGAAGGAATTCCCCAGCATGCCTTTTACCACATTTATCACAAAATGGAAACTTAGTTTTCTTGCCATCAGACCTTTTTGAAGAATTATTCCCTTTATCCTGCCACCTCGGTCTCTTCTTCTGTTGGTTGTTATAGAACACTTGATCATTGGAAAACTCCATTTCCACCTTCTTATCACATCAAACAAGCTTTTCATAACTCTTTAACTTACGAGAATCTAAAGCCCTTATATATTTTGGATTTAATGCTGAGTAAAAAAATTGATTTTACTATCAAGGTTTCAGATAAAATTTGGAGCATACCTTGCCAATCGAGTGAACCTTTCTTCATAAGTAGCCACTGAGTCGTCCTCTTGCCTCAATTCCAAGAATTGTTTTTCCATCCTAAGTTGAACAACCTTAGGAAAATAATTCTCAAGAAACATACCTTTGAATTCATCCCAGTCAAGGGCATCAATCTCATCAGCGTCCCTGGTATTTTTAACCATTGACCACCCCTGATCTGCTTCACCCACCAAATGGTAAATTGGAAGACTAACCTTTTGATTGTCTGAACACCCCATGAAATCGAAAATCTTCTCTAGTGCTTTAATTCACCCTTCAGCTAGCATAGGGTTAGATGATCCTCTGAATGATGGGACATGTTTCCTCATTAAAATTTTCCACCACTGACATGTTCCTCTACGGTTGATCTGGATGATCTCATGCATGGATACCACCACCATTTATCTCTTGAGTCAACTGCACCATTACTGCAACAAACTATTCAGTTCCAATTCCGACCATCTCAGGATGCTGATTCGGAAGTTTGTTTCCTTCTGTATGCCTTCCTAGAACTACTTACCTGTTTCCTCTATGGAAAGCCATTCTGAACAAACATGTCTTAGATGAAGAAACATTGTAATCTTCAAATGCTATATCATTTCAATTTGACCATAAAAAAATATTTTTGGATAATCTTTTAATAGAATTCTAACTCCTAAATTTATCTAAACCTCCCTCTGATACCAACTATAAGGCCCCAGTATTAAAAATTACTTAATCTTGAGTTATTACAAGATTACACATTAAGGATCTTTTCAAGTTTAGAGTTTTAGAGAATTAGATCATAAATCATGCATTACATTCCACATTTAAAAAAGGTGGTTACATTAAAGACAATATTCACTTTTCCCATCAAAGGAAACATATTTAAAACAAAACATGGATTCTTTCATGAAACTTCCTTAACAATATCATCAAAAAACATTTCAAAAACATGGGATGAGCATAAAAATCTCAGTAAGGGATATAAAAGTACGAAATGACAACATTAGTCCATGCATACATAAGAATTAATGAAATCATAATTTACTCATAAAACATAAGCACTTTAACATACCTCATCAAATCATGAATAAATCATAGAAATCATAAGACATAAAGGTAACTTGAGGCATTCATAACATTCTTACGTAGGGAGTAACCCTCATGGTTACGTTTGGAATACCCATCACAGTATATTCCCTAAATCTCTTCGGAGAAACCTTAGAATTTAACCCCTTCACATTACCTAATAAATTGGAGAGATATCAAAAGCTCACCCACACTTAGTTTATCACGAAACCACCCATCTTTATAAACAATTCCCAAGGAACATAATATAATCGTATCACATAAAACATGCATAAAGGAAACATAACATTTCCACATTTCAATCACAAGATATCAATACAGAACAATGATATAATAATTACATTATCAAAACCATTTTCAATACCAAAATAAAAGAAAATTAAAACATGGTATTTATTTTTCATTTAAAAAAAGTTATGGCTTGTAGCGGAAGTCGAAACTCAAATAATGGTCACGGCGGCAGAAAAGTCATTGTCGCCGCATACGTACGACAAAAACATTCCCTTTTGTCGTTTAGTAAAACAATTCATATGAAAATATTAAATTTGAATAAATGTAAAAGTCAAAGGGGTTTATACACCATATAAAATAAAGTTCTATATAAAATAAAATATGCCTCAATGAAAGGAGATTGAGACGAAGTCCCATACCTCATGTCCGACTTGACTCGATCGTTCTTTAACCTCCTGAATAATAAACTTGAGTTACTTTCTACTTGATTAATAACCTTTTTCAAGTTCATTATTTTTTTTATATCAATTATTACCATGTTATGAACACTATTTAATTATTTATGTTAATAACGATTGTTTTGTCGATCATTGGTACTTGAGTCAAAAATAAACTCCTTATAATTACAAGTTGTTCATGTGGTAAAATATCCATTATATCCGGAATTATATTCATGATTTAGATATCATATATATCATATATATCCAGTATATACATGAATTTATAATATTACATAACATTTAGAGGTAAGAAATGAAATGCACTGTTCATGGAGACGGTAAGCCGTACGTACGCATGAACGCTACTTTCATTTCTATTTTGTTTTTAATGGAAAGAATTCATAATGATATAATGGTATGTTATAATTTTAGTATAATATCATATATAATATCATTAACTCCATCCTTTATATGTCCCACATATGGAATTTACTAATCAAATCACTTTGAGGGGGCGGTAGTCCGCACTTCCTAAAATGAATATATCGCGTTTACCCATAACGGAAACCATAATGGTATTACATAAATGATAAATATAGAATTATAAGGAAAATATAATATATATCATATATAAATAGAGTGAAATATTAATGGCCACCACAAAAGGTGTTAAAAGAATATTGAACAATCATCGTTTCATGAGACAGAAATTCTCCATCCACAGAAACAGTATGTTCTTTAACCATTAGACGAAGGTGTGTGTAAGTGTAGCTCGAATACATCACATAAAAAATTACTATTATATTGAAGATAATTTTTTGTTAAAAAATAAAGGAATAAAAATAGTTTAGGGGGTTGGAGAATCAAAATAAAACAGAACAACACAAGTGAAGACATTACCTTTAAATCGGGTAACTCCTCTTGGTTTGAACCAAAAGGATTTCTTGAAGAGATTTCTGCCTAAGGTAAGGCTTATATGATGAATAGAGGGATGTGGAGAGATAAAATGAGTATATATTGGCTGAGACAATGGTTTGATACGTGTGGTAAAGGAGGTAGAGGTGGGGGCCTTTTATAAGAGGGAGGAGGGGCACTCCTGGAAAGTCAAGAAATGTTACTTTATATTAAAATGATTTTTGGATTTTAAAGGTCCCACAATGATATATTTCAAGAATAAGGTGATAAGGGTTAGAAATATACTCATCCAATAGGTTTTTGACAAGTTTAAGTCTTAGAGTTTACATTATCTTTTCATTTTATTTAAATCGTTCATTAATGAGGTAATCGCTGCATCATTATGGTGTCATAAAAAAAATTAATTTATTTAATGTCTAAAAATTATAAAAAAATACTATGATGTAGGAAATATTTTTAGATTTACAATTACTATTTATAGTCTAAGAGATCATTTATGTAGAAAAAATTAAAATTGTTTTACTTAGGTGTTACATACTTTGTTATATTTAACTTTCTTTAAAAATAAAAAGATAAAAAAGTTACTATCACACTAAAGTGAGTCCATGGGGTCCCAAAGATTGGCACAAGGAAACACACGGTCGGCTATGACACAACCAATAGCATTAGGACACATGTTGTGGTCATTTGTTATTATTATGATATTATTTTATTACCCTTAACTACCTGATTACTAATTAATCACGATAATTAAAGATAATTACCGTCGCTACTATTCATAATGTCCAAAAACAAAAGAGTCTTAATTACATAATTTGGAAATTATGTTTCCAAATATGTGATCCATTTTACCAAATTCCAAACACAGAAATTGCAATAATTAATTTAAAAATAATTCATGTTTTCTAAACAAATCGCGGGTTTTTTTAAACAATATCTATGAAATGTTTGGCACTTGTTTATGCCCAATTGCAAAGTGAAATCAATTATAATGACCACCATTGGATTAAATGGTAAAAATATATTCTAATTAAATTTTAAATCCAATTATAAAGATAATCTAACCATATAATTAAATTAGATGAAAAAGCAGTTTTGAAGTAAAATGGTGTATTTTTTCACTATTCATTAAAAAAATGAACATTGTCAGAAAAATACCTAAAATTTATCCAAAGTAAATTTCAATGTACCAATTATAAAGAATAAGTTTATTTTGACAAATAGAGCTTATAAAATTGTCAAAAGTTTGATTTAAAAATGGTTTTCCATCAAAAAGCGGTAAAATAATCTTTTAAAAATATTAGAGAATTATATGCTTAAGATTGGATTTATTATAATTTTAAGACTATTAAAACACTATATAATTCATAAATAGACATAGATATGAAAATCCATTATTCATTACTTACTTTGGATTTTACATGTCCTCATTGAAACACATCAAATAACTGATCTGCAAATAAAATAGGATCAATACCCAACTAGTGTGCACATCCTTTTCATTCCATAGATATTCCATTAAATCCTTATTAATAGAGGGAAGTCATTAAAAAATACCTTTATTATACACCATTTCCATAAATAAACCATTATATTACACAATAAACTCATCATTTCATGAATAAATTGTTTTACTTTCTTTGGAAACTCTCTCTTAATGAAAAATATTATAAAATTGTTGTAAGAACTTCCATATAATTTAAACATAATATATCATTAAACAATATTACATGATAATCTCATACCCATTCCTAGTGAAATGGAAACATAATAAATGGGTGTAATTTAATTCCACATTAGTAAAAAATAAACATATGAATAAGTTACAAATGGTGATATAATAATCTTATGAGAAAAAATAAGTAGGAAAGAAATTTCAGATTAAATGAACACATAATCATAATGAATTAAATATAGAAATTTAGGTGAATAAATAATTTAATATGACAAAAAATATAACATGGTGTAAATATAGGGAAAATATAACACTTAAATTATTATAAAGAGAGAAGAGAGTATATTAATATCAAATAATTATGTAACCCAAATAAGAATAGAATAATGACATAGTCGACCAAGTATAACCACATGTTTCCCATCACAGATCAGGAATCACAACATATTTCCTATAGTGGATCACATATCAAAAACTATATACCATAGTGGATCTGGCATCACAACCTATTCCCCATGTTTGTTGGAATGTAACAACTAGTTTCTTCATTGTATATTGATATGAAAATATTTACCTAATTTATGGAAGGAATATATATGTCATAACTTTTAATTAAATAGTAACTATACACATGTGTGCCACTAAGAAATATAAACAACACATAGCTAAAACTGAGGAAACATTTAATATTTTCACAATGCATAAAAAAGGATCATAAAAACATACACATGATCTAGATAAATTAATACTAAATTCAATCACCCAAAAGATTAATTTTATAATATCATTTTGAGGGAAATTTTTAATATATAACATCGTGTCAAATACATACTTTTTGAGATAAAGAGACTAATAAGAGATATATCATAAATAAGACTAAAAGGGATACATTTAAAAGGAAATTATGAAGATTACATGAATTGATACACAATTTGATAAAAAAAATTAAGTACATCATTATCAGTATGTGAAAATAGTGGCATCTAAGAATAATCCATTTATGAGAAATCAACACTCAAGAGGTTGAGAATTATTCAATAAATATTATTAATTAATGGAAAAAGAAAGTCATTCATGGACCAGGATCTAAATTAAGAACATGTATTCCCTAGAGCGATAAAATGAGATATCATATATAAAATGAGATCACTGAATATATAGAACATATAAATTCAATATTCAAAAGAATCATTATTACTTAATGAATGAAAGTTGAGTTAACGATATCCCTTTTGGATCAAAGAATGTTTGAATCAAAAATTATATGAGATAGAGTTCCAAAAATGACCGTCAAAATTTCATGAAATGTAATATTATTATCCTTTATGAATGAAATGGGTATTATAATACACAATATAATAAAAATGGTTTGTAAAATAAAACATGTATCATGGAATGGAAGATAGATAAAAGTTATACATGCTTTTAATCTTGTCTACTATGGACTCACTCTAACATCTTATATAAAAAACTATCTTAATAAAAAAAATTATGAAAAACATTCATACCTAACACTAATTAAAATTTTCATTAATAATAATTATATACATGTATATTATTAGTTTCTAATTATATTCCCACATTGAGTTTTTATGGTTTTTACCATTATACTAGTTTCATAAGAGCAGTATCAGTATAAAATCTTCATTAAAATTTCATCATTCAAAGATCAATAATGTTTTTGTAATTTAAGGATAATAATTATTTATGATGTTTCAATTCCCCTTGATAAGTGTTACATTCATGATATCTAATTTAAAAATCAATAATAAGTACACTTTGGTGGTTTTTATAAGAAACAAAATTTGTTTTCTCAATTATTTAGTTAAAAAATTAATTATCCTTTTTAGAACCCAAAAAATATCTATGTTAAATATTTTTATTTTGTTTTACGATTAATTATGTCTTATAATTCATCCATGATATAATATCATCTCACTATTTATGTAGGCCATGATAACAACTAACATATAAACTTACTATGATTAATGGATGATTATGTATTGATATAGTTGAAATTAAAATATACATGAAGGATAATTATAACATTTAGAATTTATTATAGTGACACATATGAAATAAAATTTGTTTTGAGAATATGTAATTGGTCGGAAATAATAAAAAAAATTATAATTAATTGTAATTCCTTCTTAGTTCACTTATTAAAGATATTTAACATTATAGCAATTGTTTATAATTCATCTCATCAATAGGTTATTTATGTTTAATTACTAGAACCATAATGGTATCCTAAAAATCATATTTACCCTTTAAAAAGTTCTTAGAATTATGAAGAAAAGTATGAAATGAAAAAAGTTACATCATTATATGGATGTGGTATTTCATATATACATATTGATACAAATATCATTTTCATTGAACATGATAGAGGAGTAAAAATATATATCATTTAACAATAATAACTAAATTATAAATATCATAATTATAAGTTAAATTCTCCTTTTAACATGGAATATTAAATGGTAATGAAAACAAACATGTTACTTCACAATGGCGGTTGTCCACACATATGCAAGTTCTACGTTTTCAATTATATAATGGAAGAGTGAATGGTAGATAATTCATGATGCATCATTACAATAACATATATGATTATTAGTTATAGTCAAGATTTATTTTTATGAGGGTGTAATGATATTCATGGATTATATAGTGCATATAAAAATAGAATATATAAAGGAGTGTTTACAAATATATACCTCACTACATGGATTATATATTTTATGAATGGGGGAGAACCTTTGATGGATTGTATTTTTAGAAGAGAAAAAATTAATTTTTTTATTACTGTTCTTATTAGTGGATTAGGAGGATTTTAGGATGTAATTATGGTGGTGGTGGGGAGTTTGATGGCATGAAAAGTAGTGAGATTAGATTCACATTTAATAAGTATAAAGGGATTTGATTTTTGTAAATACACGTAGCATTTTAATAAATGGAAGTCACCCTCAAGTAAAGTTGCTAAAAAATTGTGAAATAATAGAGAAGATAAGTGAGAATATTGAAAAAGGCCTTATAAACACATTCCCATACATGTTTTAAATAAGATTGAGGACGTTTACTCTTAACCTTTTACTTATACCATTTTAGCTTTTACCATAGTAACTATATTTTTCAATGGTAAATTATCAATTATTTATTAAAAATAAAATTGTACTTATCATATATTTGGACCTATTGATTCCACATTAAAAATACATTTCTCTTAATTTAATTTATAAAAGTGATCTAAATTAATTTGAAAATAATGTGTATATAATGTAATAATAAAATTTCTTGAGAAAAATAATAATTATTTTTTGAAAAATTAAATATAGTTTTATAAACTAGAATAAATGTTTTATAAACTTATTATTTAACTTTTTATATTTGTATATTGTCAAGAAAATGGGTTTTATAAATTTTCAAAATAGTAATATAAAATAATAAATCAGTAAATGGAAAGAGATTTATAAAAATGTATATTTCACTACTAAACAAAAAAATATCTTTAGAAAAGTATTATCAATTAAAATTAAGCTAATTATAGTTGATAATTTTGAAAATGAAATATTATTTATTGAAATAACCATCTGGAAATTTAGAAATGGTATTTTTGTTTACAAACATAAAATATAGAGGCACTATATCTTTATAAGAAAGCTAAATTTGGTATATTAACTATTAGTTTTCCTTCAAATTACTGATTTATCTAGTTTTAACATAACATATATTTCAGAAATATATATGTTTATTATTCAATAATATTTAATTTAGTTCCTTGAAAAGAAATGAAATTATATAGAAAATAAAAAAATAGGATAATGTGAATTGAAAAAAATGACCATTCAATAAGTAAAAAATATTAATTTCACATGTATGGATATAAATATATTAAAACATTTTTGTATCATTATATTTTATAATTATATAAACTCTTATGATACCCATGTAAAACCATAACATCAGATAAGACCGTGTTGCTATTTTGGATATCGGTTCACGAAAAATGGATCTTATAACAATCTCCAAAAGATTTAATTTCCCTCGTATATGGTTATTATTAAATCATAATTTCCTCAGTTCAGCATGGTTATTATCCATGGATAACACTAGTTAAGAAACATATATTCTGGGAATAATAAAATTATCTTCATAAAAAGGACATCTTCTTTCAGATTCTATTTCTTCTAATTTACTTTTTTTTGTTTTTCTATATGGTTACCTAAATTTATAAAAACTAATTTTATAGATATATTTTAACATTCATATTGAATATTTCTAATATATCAGGGTTTTTCATTTTACATTAGTATAGCGTGTGAAGCCCAATTTTAATAAATTCTTTACTTATTGATAATATACAATGAATTCTCAAGTTGATACATCCCCACCCACCACTTAAATAAATTATATCTGTATAATTTAAATTACTAATCACTAATAAATATACATAATGGGATGTATATTTTGACTCAATATTAGTTTTCCCAGTGAGGTATCAATCACATCTATTGACTTATAATAGAATCTATCCTAATGATCTGTTTCTTCCTAATCATTAAAGTTAAATACCTCCCATGGTTTTTTTATTAAGGAATATATTATTTTCATTGATTAAATAGTAATAATTTCAATTTCCAATTCACATAAATTATTTTGAGTTATAGAAATGTGGATCTATATTATCACACTGGATACAAAAAAAATACCTTACTCTTATTCCCTGTGATTCTTTATCATGGTAGTGTCGTTGGGAGCTTTAAGTCGAATGATTATTCCATTGATGATTTATTCTCCTCCTTTTATATATAATTGGGATATATATTAATTCTTATCTCATCCATTTATTCGATTTCCTCCTCAACCGCATCAACCAATTCCATCTCTATCTTATCCCCCCTATTACAGTGTCATCCCCAGCAATGATCAACCATTACACTGCCTATATGTGTCTCTTGTCCTTAGGAATCTCACTGCATGAATCCCTCTTAAATAATTTTTATTAGTGGATAGACACCCCACTGAAACCTCTTTGGATAGCTATTCATTTCACCAATTATGGTATTACAATACCATATCTATTTCCTATATATGGTTCATGTGATTAAATGCTCTGGGGAATCAAACCTGATCCGAAAATTTCTCCAAAACCTAAGGTAACTTGGTTTCCTCATCTTTTTCTCCTAAAAAATATGTCTGGTTTCACTTATGGTTGTTTAAGGGGGTTGAATCAATATCCACCATTATTGTGGTCAATTAATTTCATTGGAATCATTAGGACCAATATGTGGATGTAGTTCATTGATAGATGATGACGAGGATGATCTGTTGTTTTCACAAACTATTGTAGTGAAATTATGAATTATCTACTATGGCGACTAGTTATTATCCCTCAAAAAATATATTTCTCCAATGATGAAGGTTTTTTAGAACATAACAACAATCCATGAATATGAATTCTCTATTTGAATAGAAAATTTAACCCTAAAATCATGTCACATCAATCTAAATGACATGCACTGATATTTATATTCACATAAATAAAAAATATCAAAATGAAAAATTTCATAAAACTATATGCTATAATTTATAAATAAAAACCCATATTAATACACTGAGAAAAGAGACATGGAAACATAGTGTAGTTATAATAAATATCTCATATTCACAATTATGATGTAGAAGATATAGTCATCATAATCCATCTATTAGGTAATCATTGAACATGAACTACATTATTCCCTTATTAGTGGTGGTTGTTTATTCTTATCATCCAAATAATCTCTGAGATTCCACACTAACTTGCATAATGTATATGTTTTCCAAAAATAAAGAATTGGACCATTTTTTGTGCTTTTAGATGCAAGTAAACCTCTCTCATCATTCTAGCCATACATTATATTTTCTTATGCTAGATTGATGTTCAATGACCCCATATTCCATAATTAAATCATTTGTGATCCCACTTAAGGTAATTTAAATTGTGATTATTCTCATATTTTTTAGATAGATTTTATTTAGTATCCCTTCCTTTAACACCTTAATTATTTTAATATTCATGAGTCTATATCATTCCTTTATTTAGACCACTCAAAATTTCAACTATGGTTACATTTTTAATATTATTTCAAGATAGTTGGTTTAGAATAATCTCTATATTTCTTAGTTTATTTTCCCTTCTAATGATTTGATCATTGACACTATGAAAACATTGTCACTCATAGCCATTTTTATCTTGGATCCTTATAGTTCAAGCCATTGCTTAGAAAAAAAAATTTATCAAGAGTAAGATATCATTAACAATATGGTATAATTATATTAATATTAAAAACTATTCAACATTAAATCATCTTGTTCTTTTACATTATCATGACATCTTATAAATTTGTTAGTTCAAAATATATCATTCCTAGATTAACCTATGTTACAATATGTTTAGTAATCCTATACTTTTCAAACTTATAACTCAAAATAACTTGGAAATTATTCTTCTATAGAGGTTCATAATGGATGTTTTATTGTGAAAAGAATATCCCCCAAGAGTGGGTAGCTAGGTGTGTACTCTCATTCTCAATCATTCAGAATTAGAGTGGTGATCAGGGGAAAATCTCAACCAACCCATTCTTGGTTGACTAACCCTAGGTGAATTTATGCCATAAACACATCCACCTACCAATATTTAGAGATGGATTCATTTCTTGGAAAATCACAAACTAATGACATTAACAATATTTCACTATATCCTCCTATAAATAGACTCAGTTGTAGTGTTTTATATAAGGTACTATAAATCAGATAAGAAAATAAAATAAATTATTATCAATAAATAACTAAACCATCACTATGATACTGAATGTGGAGACCCAATTTAAAAAATCATTTATTTAACATCATTTCCATTATTTAAATAGTGCATTACATAATAATCTAAACATATCAGGAATTGAGATGTTTATTATCCTTAGTTAGAAGTTATATATGCAACTTATTTTAAAATAATGGTCATCATATCCCTATAATTATCTATAGTATATATTTTTTTGAACATATACCATGATAAACTCATCCTAATTCCTTAGGAAATTTAATCATATAAAAAGGTGTGAGGTAAAGCATCTATAAAGGGGGAATAAAAATACTAATGGTCAGAAATGATGAGATAATAAGATTATGAGAAAACATATGTATTAGAGAAATGTTTTATTAAAGAACATATAATCATAAAAATGGTTCATATGTAATTATATGAGAAAAAATTATCACATATGATCAAATATATAACATTATATAAAGATAGGGATAACATTAGGATTAAATCATTATCTAGGGAGAATAGAATGGTCACCTTCCAAAGGGGGGTGGAACCGACATATTCATAGAAACACAATATAATGGGTGTGGAATCACTTCATATTTCAAGCAGTGGATCAGAAATCAAAACATGTTCTATAGTGGATCAGAAATCGCAAAATATTTTCCATATATAATATTAAATCCCATTATATTTTCCATTTTTTATTGGGAATAAATACAATTTTCACTCTAATCTCATGAGTTTTAAAGATTTGCCAAATTAATTTTAGGGCTTTATAGGTCCCACCCATCTTTTAATTATTATCTATACAAATGTGTTATATTTTAAAAAATATAACCTTCAATTCATTAAAACTCATAAATATTAATGGGGTTCACATTGAATTTCAAATGGTATAAAAATTACCATGTAAAATAGAAAAATTGATAAAAAATTAATTCACACAAAATGGAATAATTATAAATTCAATTTGAGTGTGATTTATAGAACATAACATCATGGAAAATAAATACCTATTGAGATAAATGGAAAAATTAATGAAAGATAATAAAACAAATCAATAAATAATATACATAAAGTTAAAGTACAAAGATCACAATAATTAATGAAAATTTTTATTTTAGAATAATAATGGATATTGTTTGTTGTAAGTGGAAACATGTACTTGGATGAAAGAGAAATTTAAGAGAAATAAACACTTAAGAGATCATGAATTATTAAAAAGATATTAAAATTTTATTGAAATGAAAATCATAATTGGATAAGTATTTGAATTAAGAAATTATTTTTCATAGATTGGAAAAAATAAAAATCTTTTGAAAAACGATATCATTTTATTTTTGGTTCATTTAATTTATAAGTTAAAATTAAACATATAACATGATGAATGAAATTTGTGTCACCAAAGTCACATACATCTCATGGAATGTATGAATTGAAAATACATGAGAGAGATAGATACATAAGTGATTATAAAAATATCAGGAAATATAGATCATGATCTCGTAAAAATTAAATATGTTATGAAATTCATGATATAAAAATTATCTGCAACATCAATTTTTTCTTATAAAGTGGAAAATATTGACAAATTAGTGTAACCATTGATATTCTCTACCACATATTTTCTCTAACCTCCTATATAAAACATTTTAACTTAATAACTAATTTCAAAATCATATTAACTCCTCAAAAAAATTATATGATTCATTTCTCATTATTTTTTATATCTATTTTAATCAATTTTTATGTATTTCCCAACATAAGGTCTTTATAGTTATTATTTTTTGTATATGTTTATATGATCAGTGTCATAATTCATTCATCTAAAAAATGTCATCATTTCATGTTCATTAATGTTACTATAATGGAATAATATTAACAATTTATAATTTTTCAGTTAACCTTGATGAGTGTTTCATTCTTTATCCTAAAATATGAAATAAAATATAAGCATTATTCGGTGATATACTTATCCAATGAATGGATTATTGTAAATTGTTGATTTAATATTGATACATCCTTTATAGAACCAAAAAAATCATTAATTACATACAAATTTCAAGTTATCCCATAAATTATGTTTCAGTAGTCATCCATGATATAATTTTTTTTATTTTTAAAGTAGCTGGTCAAATATACCTAAACATGAACATACCATGATGAAAGGATGATTATGAGGTGATATAAATAAAATATCACCATACTAAGAGCATCATAATATAATTTTGTTTTTATTATATAAAAATATCTTAATTTTATTATATTATGAGAATAAGTTATGGTTTTGAAACAGTGACATAATATAAATAAAGTGTTATTTCTTCTTAGTTTGCTTGTCTAAGAAATTTAATTATATAATCATTATTTTTCATTAATATCATTAAAAGGTTATCAATTTTATTTAAAATACCCTAATTCATATCATGAAAAAAAATTATCATTTATATAAATTATTTAAAAAATGTATAAAATAAAGTAACAACATATTTTAAATATATTAATATGTTTTATTTGCTAAATATTTTTAATAATCAATATAATAAATGAAAAAACTATTATGGTTCTGTGTCTTTGTAAAATTGGATACATAAGAAACTAGTACATAAAGTATCTATATCATTTTTCATTATATTATTCACAAATTTCACCTTTTTTTAGATATAAAATTCCTAATACCTTTCTACATAACCTCAGGAAGGGAAACATAATAATCGGTGAGTGTAGATTCTGAGTGAGGATACACATAAGAGATATCAGTCTATTATATTGTGTTAGAATAAGAAAATTATAAGTTTATTTTAACATGATCGTGTCATAAAATAATCATACCTTATTTTTCCAATATATTTAATCATTAAACATTGTGTAATGTTATGTTAATTAAAATCAATAAGATATATGATACAGAAATCCAAAATAATCAATCATAATCCATGAAATCATAACATAATAATAATTTATAAAAATATTTAATACATGTAATCATATAATCCATTTCCTTAGTCATGGATCACTACCAAAATTACCATATTGGTTTGGTTTCACCCTCTATTTGACTATTTCCTTCGTCGAAGTACACTCCCAAGAGTATCTTATTGGAAAATATACCTTACTAAAATGAAATTATTTTCCATTCCTATCGATATTATATCATGAGATAACTATATTTACCTAATTCAATAGATTGACTAATATTTTTTTTCCACCAATCACATAATGAAAACTATACATACATGTTTAATAAGATCATATAACATTCTCTATATACTCATATCATAACCCATTTAATGGATACATGTTTTATAAACATTTCATCATCATGATGATTATCCATCTAAAGAAATAATAAATATAGTTACATTGGATAATATCCCTAGTAACTCATATTAAACATCAATTTTTGTTGTTATAGAATAAAATACCTTTAATAGAACACTCTAAAATTTCATGACGAAAATACCACCTTTATGTTGAAATGATTTATTTTAAAAAAATAAATATACAAAAACTGAAGGAATAAATATTCCATAAGAACAACCAAATATTCATTTAACGGATGATTAAAAGTAATGAATATAAATTATATTAGTGAAAGTTGTTCATATGGTGTACATTAAGACAAAAATTCCTCTCACATTTTTAGTGAGAATGAAATTTTCTATGTTTGAAATATGAAAATGGAATTCATTTTCAAACATGGTAAAAAATAAAATATATTTACAAATTAATTTAAATAATATTTGGATAATAATTATAAACATTCTTAAAATAATTTAAATGAAAACAAGTGGATTGAAGGAAGCATTCTCACCCTGAAGAAAAAATAATGTAAGTTTTCCTTAAAAACATTTTTTTGATTTATTAGTAACAAAGAAAGAGTTAAATGAAAGAGAAACATGAAATAATATGAAGTAGAATTCTGATAAGAAAATAAATAATAATTGGTATAGATAGATCAAATAGATTCATCATCAAAAAGTTTAATCAGAAACACTCCTACTAAAAATTAAATTGTAACATAAAATCCTTACTATTGTGGAAACTTTTGAATAGTAACACCTATGAATGAATACAATAAAATTAAAATATAAATACTAGAAACATAAGTATGTTAATGATATAATACATAAATGTGGAATTACATACCTCTCATAAAATATTATTTTCATATAATTTAAAAAATGTCTCAATGAATCAAACTAGAGATAAATAACCCTAATAGTATTAATAAATTTTGAAAATAATATATTTGGAAGCTTAAGAAGAATATATTTATAGAAATAAATTGATTTAAATCCTAGAATATTGAAAAATAAATTCTTGGAATTTATATAAACCATATAAATATAAAATTTCAATATAACATTAATTTATATCCCAATGAAGAGAAATTTAGACGAAACACATACAAAATTAATATCATTTGAATCGAGTGGGATATAAATAAATAAATTGATATGGATATAAAAAACATTAATTTCATAAACATATTTATATAAATTCATTATTATGTAATCCCACAACATAGAATAAATTATGGTCCACAAGATCAATAATCTCTCATGAATTTGATAATAAGAAAACGAAACCCTTACCTTATGTCAGACATGATTTCTTAGCACTATAATACCCAATATAATAAATTAATATTTAAAAAAAATCAAAACTATATTATTATTCATACATAAAATATAATATATGATCATATTATATCATTTCAATACCTTTTTATTATTAATTCTCCAATAAATTCTTTATTTAATGTTTTAATTACTTTATTTTTTTAGTATGCTTTGGTTCCGTAGTGATGGTCTTGGTACATTGATCAGGGATTATCAATATCCATAAAGATAATTATGATATAAATATCATATCTAATTTTTATATAAATATTTAATACTATCCATATTATGTGGTTATGGAAAATGAATTTCATCACTTTATGGTGATGGTAATCTATACAAACATACAAGTGATATTTTAAATGATCAATGGATGGAATGAAATAATATTAAATGATAATTAAATAATATATAATCATTATTATATCATAAATATCTTCTATGTTCATTTAATTCATCCATTCTATGTATAATTTAATTAATTAGTGATAAGAAAAGTCACATTTCTTTGTGGAGGTGGTAGACCCCACATTTTCTTGGGTGTTGTTATCATTTACCAACACATAGAAAGGTAATAATGTATATAAGATATTATAATTCCATAGTAAAAATTATGTTATAAATATCAAATATAAACATGAAATCTAACATTATAACCACCCATGGACGATGGATATAGAAAATGAATCATATAACTACATGAAGGCAGTAGTCTATAGATATTCATGAGTGCTACATTCATATCCCATTTGATTGAGAAAATATAAAATTAATATATTTAATTAATTGAATTTAATTTATTCAATATAATTTGATACACGCCACTATGAGTCTAAAATAAATGTAATATAGTATATTATTACAACATAATCATTAAATAGATGTTATAAATTTTAAAAATTACCTTCTAATATTTTTTATAATGTTTGTAGATAAATAAACTATATCGGTAAATAAGTTCTCCATTTTTGATAAATTCATTATCTATTTTTAAAAATGTATTTTCCTTAAAAATTGTTTTTATTTGTTTTTGGGATAAAATATTTTAAATAGTTTTATAAATTTTTATAATGTTTAGAAGAAAAAATTATTACCATTTTCTAAATGAACATGTCAAAATTATCATAGGGTAAATTTTTGATAAATTATAGAAATTTTATTTTTTCGATTAATAGTGATAAATATTAATGTTCATTGAATATTATATTTTCATATAATTCATTTACATTGTATTATTTTTTTTATATGGTTTTAATTATAACATTATAAAACATATCTTATTAATAAGAAAATTATTTTCATTGAGAATAATTATATATGGAATGTGGTTTAAAAACATTGTATTATTAAGAAAACAATGTTTTCTTAAAAAATAAATTTTCATAACATTTTTCAAGTTTATTAAAATATTTATTTCATCTACTTTGATAGATTGAATTAGATAAAATGGATTCAATATTTGGAATCATTATTTTTAAATATTGTTATGAGGCCACTTTTAATTTTTTTCATAATTAACAACAAAAATAGTAAAAAAATCACCATAATTATGGTCATGAATGGGTATAAAAAGGAATATATGAAGAGATAATGTTATAAAGTTTCTTGAATACCTTACTACACTAATACTTAATCCATTACTAACATGGCTCAAATGGTGTTCTTGATCCCCATGAGTTGGGAACTAGCACCTGGCGTCATAAAATATTTTGGAGGGAATGACTTTTTCCAAAAAATTGTGGAATGTAAAGATACATATATGTATGCTCAATAATAAAAAGGGGGATAGTACCAAAAACAAAATTTTTATATCAAAAACCCAAAATAGTACATATTCAATTTTCTTAAAATAGGTGAGATAAACTCGATGTCGCAAAGGATACATCAGCCCAAGCTTAAATGATCAAGAATGTCCACCCCTTACAAGAGGTACATTACCATTGATCAGACCTATAAGAAGAAAATATATAAATTCCTGAAAAGAAAAAAGTTAGGGTGTGAGATCAAAATCCTATTAGGGTATCACCCAATGTTAAAATAAATATTCTATAATAATAAACCATATCATGCTTTCAATTTTACTCTAACAGGGAATGGAAAAACATTTTCATTTTTAAAATAAAAACATGCTTTTATTTCTGAATGATGGAAGAAATTTCAAACAAGGAATAAATAATTTTTTATATAAAATAGTTTATATTAATCCAATAGAATGAATAATGTAGGTTGATAATCAATGGTATATATATAAATAATCACAAAAAACTCCATAGTCATCTACCCTACAGAATAATCATTCCTTATTATTGGATCCTCACATTGTAATTTTTGTTATCATGGAATATGAGTACACATGTCCCTCAATCTCAGGCTAAATAATAATCACCAAAATCCAATTTAAGAAAGAATATTCATAGCTAAGTTTTTTATATTTATAATCTCCAACCCATTTCTAGGGAACTACCATCCTAGCATTCATATCATAGGATCGTATGTTCTCAATCAGTTATCTAAAAAATGGAAAATCGTTTCATTTAAAATTCACAATCATCATTCCCAAATAAATTAAAAATTTTATTTTTTAAATTCCAATTCACTTCCAAAAATAATAGTGTTTTTTCGTGAATTTAATAATTCCCAAAAAACCAATCATAAATTTTTATCAATTCAATTTAAGACATTTTCTAAAATAAAATCTCAATTCACTTAAAATAAATCCATCAATTTCTTAAATAGCCACCCCAAATTACAATTCCATTGGAAATAGAGTGTTTCCCAACATTTAATTCATATTAAAATCACAAATACATTTCATATGAAATTGGGCTTTAATAAATCAATTTAAATCAAAACAAGAGTATAAAGGTATAATTATATGGCAAAACTCAAATATAACCACAAACCTTTATTCATTGTTTCAAAACACAACAACCAAAGAGGGATTTTCTAATTATTAATGAAAAAAAGAGAAGAAGAAATACAACCTAGATTTAAGATCGAAATAAGTAAAGTTTAGATCATTTGAAAATGTGATGATCTATCAAAATATATGGGGGAATGAGAGAGAGATCGTGAGAGAAATACTGGAGGATATCCCCTTATGGGAGAGGGATTGGATCTTCCATCGACACATTGAATTGTGAAAAATGGAGTTTGGAAGATCCCAGAACGACTCTTGAAAGACTCGAAGACATAATAAATCATGATATACTGATTTATGTTTGAATAGGATGTCAAAAAGTTGTTTTTATTTTTTATACTTTTTTTGTTATAAAATTATCTTGCATGCATGATTAGCTTGGCAGGGTCACACGGTTAGAAAAACTGTGCTACCAAATATTTTTCCCCTCTAATAGGGTGCACTATTTCTAGTAGGTGGGAACATGGTTTTTTAAACCATGTTCCAAACATGATAACCCCCATTTTCCATCGTTTCATGGTTTTCACTAGGTGGGTTTGGAGTTTTGGAAAACTATGCACCAATCATGAGTAGCCTAGAAACCTCCATAAATTACTTCTCTCCACCCAAAAAAACCCAAGACAAACCCAAAGCAAATCATGATAAAAAAATAGGTTTGATGAGTCCCTATAAACTAGTAACATAATGTTTCATCCTCCATAACTTGGAAATTTTTGTCTCCAGAAATCTAATCTAGATGATTCAATATCAAAAAGTTGAGGTCACAACAATCTAATCAATTCCTTCTTCTCCCAAGTCTCATCTAAATATGAACCATAGCACTAAGACCAAATGTATCATCTTTCCATGAATTAAATTCAAAGAAAAATAAAAAATCAGGAAATGATACTCAGTTATATAAATTAGGATAAAAATAAAGATCATTGTATATTGAAACATGAGACGGATCAAAAAGATTATTTTATAGATGAGATACATGAATCACATTATGTATCAATTTCAAATATGTTTGAATTGATACACAATAAGATACTTTGACAACCTTCTAAAACCCCACAAAAGGTCCCAAAAATTGAGGACCAATATTATCTTGTCTCCCATGCCATCAATGACCTTAACAGGGTGAAATATTCAAAAAAACTCTATCACCCACTGAAAACAACAGTGGTCTGCAACTAACATCCTCATAAGATTTATAAAATCTCTATGACGTCAACAATTATTGAAGAATCAAATGAATATTTTATATTTTATCTCGTAACATTATATTCCCAACCAAGTATCATTCACTAATCTCTGCCCAACTCAACGATGATTTTCAAAGTCGTCCAAAGAAAACCTCAAAAGGAGCAATTCTGTTCGTTAACTAGTAACTATTGTGATAAGAAAACCCAACCCATCCAAAATTGTTATCCCAAGCTCCCCCAAAGTCAAGGATGCAGGAAAAAAGTATATCCTCATGAATTCTTATATCCCTATCTATATGGCCATCTATCTAGGGAAGTTATTACATTCTCAAATGAGCCTAATTCCCAATTCCTTAATAGGGCCCCTTCCAAAAGAGATAATTAAAATTGTTAAACCTATCATGGACTATTGCATAAAAAACTCATAGAAAATGAAAAATATATCACACAAAGATTATTTCAAACACCATAGCATTTTTTATTTTGCAAATGGGTATAATTTGATCTAATTTGGTTATCTCATCGATCATAACACATATCACATTATTCTTTCTATGGGTATGTGGAAATCTAACTAGAAAGTCCATCGAACTGCCCTATCACTTTTAAGTCATCATATAAAGTGGCTAAAGAAAACTCAAAGGCTTATAATTCCCACCCTCAACCTACTGGAACATATATCAACATGAGAAAAATTCAGTTATGTCTCATATCATACCAGACCACTTGTACCCTCACATCAAGTAGTAGGATATATTTTAGGTTTCTTGGTGCACATACTGATGTATATTATGGAAATAAACCAACACATATTTTCTCACAGGAAACAAAAAATATTAATAATTCCAAAAACACATAATACCCTCCATGGAGAAAGACCACTTAATAATGTTTTCCCCACCATAAAAAGAGTCTCTAATTCTATGTAATTCCTTATCGGGATGTTGTTTGTGAATAATAATCTTGAGAATAGAAGAGGTCAACCAAATACTAGAAAAGAAAACCTCAACCCCACCTTCTCTAACACTTAGATGTAATTATGAAAAAAGATCCATCAAATTCCATTATTTAAATGATTCTTTCAGGGCCAAGTTTAGAAGATTCATACTCAATGATTCAGTGATGATTTTCCATTTCCCCTATGTATAATTGATTTATAAATCAAAATACTTTAGGTACTACACCAAAATTTTATGATGATGATTCAAATATTTTTTATAGAATATATAACTAAAGCTATTGTGGTCAGAATATATGGTAAACCTTTCTATGAAAAGATAATTCTTCTAAATCTTAAGAGCATGCATGATAGTTTCATGTTCAATGTCACAAGTTAGATAATTCTTATCATTTGGTCTAAGTTTCTGAGTGACAAAGGAAACCACATGATTACCCTGCATAAGAACAAATTCCAAACCCAAACATGATTCATCATCGATGAAAAAATTTCTTATCTCAACCTCTAGAAAAGTCAATATCTATGAAGAAGTAAAAAAAGACAATTCATCTCAATAAATTTTTTCATCCTAAGAAAACATTACCCCTTTCTGAGTGAAATAATTCATTAAAGAATTCAACTTTATAATATTTTTTTAAAAATCGGGGATAATATCTATCCAAACAAAGAAGATTCAAATCAAGAAACCATTACTTGGTCTCACCCATGTCATAACATCTTTTACCCTCTTAGGATCAACTCAGATTCCATGTTCCAATACCACGTGTCCCAAGAACACCACATCCTGAGTCCAAAAATCCTATTTCTATATATTTTCATAATTATTATGATTGATAAACAATTCTAGAAATTATCTTAGATTATCCATATGATCCTCCTCAGAATTAGGGTCCACCAGGATTTCATCCACAAATAAAACAAAAAATGTACTGACATACTCATGGAATATCCTATTCATCAAATCTATAATGACTGAAAGAGTATAGGTTAGACCAAATTTCATGAAAAGACACTCATAATGGAAATAAATTCTTAAAATGGAAGTTGGTCAAATGTTATATTATTTATTCAGAACTGGTGGTTACCATACTGAAGACCAATAATCAAGAACCACTTCTCCCATTTTAACTGTCCAAACAATTAATTGATTCATGGAAACATATACATGTTATTTATGATAACTCAGTTGAGTTTTCAGTAATCCGGATAATGGAAATTTGTTCCATTGGTTTTCATAGAAAATATAATAGGCACCACTCAAGGTGACACACTCAGGATTATAAATACATTATCTAACATATCATCTAACTGAGTATTAAATTATATTGTCTTATCTATTTACATATGGAATGAAGGTATAAATAGAGGCTGGGTTAAAAGCACAAAATAAATTGAGAACACTTCCTATATTATCAGCGGAAAACAAGAGAAATTAGAAGGAAACACATCAGAAAACTCAATGAAAAAAATGGAGGGATATCATAGCTCAAATACTATAGCTCCAGGTCAAAGGAAAACATTGAAATTACTTTCCAAAACAATGGATAAGAAGGTATGATTCTACTCAACCTCGTGTCTGATTCTCTATTGATGAGAAGACCAAACCCATTAGGCATGGTAAAATAGACTCATTATGGATAAAAATGAAGTCTTTATTTATTGATAATGATCCAATCCATCCGAAAAATGACATAAAAAGATTTAATTTTGAGAATCAAAAAATTCCATGAAATATCAATTGTGGATAAAGGGAAAAAAGAACGAAAATGGATACCCTACTCTCTCTTCATTATAAGGGGTGTATTAATATCCATATTGTAAGATAAAATATATATAGGAAATTTTAGCAATCTCAAAATACAAGTTCAAATGAATGAATGAGATGAACTAGTATCATATAAAATGATCACATAATATGAAGATATAGTGATGTTACATCCCATAATCTATAGAAATATTTCAAATTCTTCTGGACACTCTTCCTATACAAGAAGATGATTCATTATGGATGCATATGGTTGGAACCCCTATATTCTTAAATCATTTGATTTAACCATTGAATTTTTTTTTGATGGTCCCATTAAACTATGTAGTGAAGAACAGATAAAAAAACTTCTACAGGTGTTCTAAATGATCCCAAGAACCACATATCTTGGTAGAATCAATGAAATATAATTTTAATTGACTATTATTTCAACACTAGAATCAAGTATAAGGTCATTTAACAAGAACTTCATTAGTTCTAGTAGAAGCCTACTATTAGATCCACCATGAGACACATAACAATTTCTCTTTCCATCAAAGTAACTAAAAGAACTGCCCCTGGGAGAAAAAGGGACTACTCTCAAACCTGTCCCACTATATAAATCATGTTCAACCATAAAATCCACTTTAATAAAATTATTATAAGAGGTGAGATTCAATAAGAAATCATAATAAGGAACATGAAATCGAAGTCCACATTTAAATTTAAATTATTTATCTTCTCATTTGATACATTCTCAATTGGTAGCTTCATAATCTAGAAAAAATCATTTTCATACTCAGTCATAATTCTTCAACTTGATCTAGTTTGACATAAACTATAGACTTAACTAGAACTAAAGATTATAAATATAACTAGTCAGTGAAAATAAAATTTAATCCATCAACTATAAATCCTTGTGTTTCTTTATTGTCTCCATAATGTCTCACAATCTTCTTTTATGTCCTTCCTTCATGATGGTGGCACATTTCATTATAATCAAATTAAGTTTTAATATGAACTCAAACAAAATCATAATATTTCTAAAAAAAGTCTCAACCTTTTTAGGATTATTAAAGCCTCGAAATTCTGGTGGTTTTTGGAAGTGGAACACATGAGAATGATTTTGGGATTCATCCCTTTGAGGTTCCAAAAATTATTCTTGAATAAGAATGGTTAGGTTCTTGTATTAGAGCTTGGACAACATGAACAATAATCTCAATGAAATTCCATTCCATGAGAGTATTCACATTTTATATTTCATCAGTATATTCCTCCTAGATCCTATTCTAATTTTTTTCCATAGGCATTATTCTACAATACATACACAAAAAAATCAGAAATTAGAATATTATATAAATCAACATCACAAACAAGAGAAGTCGGGAAATTTATCCCACCAGATAAGATAAAAAGATATGGATTTCAACTTTTCCAAATCAAAATAAAGGAAAATTATAAAATTATTCCCCAAGATATATATCCTCAAACCACCCATGTAGACTTAAGTCTCATTATGATGAGATATATCTTGTAAATCACTTATAACCACATCTTAAATCTCAAAAAGAGATCCAAAAACTACATACTCGCATGAATAAATGATACTAAACCTGAACCATTGATATCACATTGTGATGAAACTTCTCAAATACCCTATTTCTATGATACTCAAGAAAAGATTGATATATCCTGATGGGAATTCCCAATCCCCATGTATTAGAGACTATCACATGACACAAATCAAGATAAAATAGTTAATGATTTTTTTTAGAGAATAGTGGAAGGTAATGAAACATATCAGTATGCTAAAAACTCTATATAATGATAGTTCCAGAATAAAAATAGGTTTATAAAAAACACAAAACATTACATCATAAAAATACTCAAACCCAATAAAGATAATATCAAAATACCAAAGTACACATCACTCTAAGACCAAAAGATCAATATCACCCACCTCCTCCAAAAGTATCTTTCCTTTTTCTTGTATCTGGAATAACAAAATATATAGTCACCCTAATGAAAATGTAGGGTATGAGATAAAAATACTAATAGGGTCTCACCACATTTTTAATTAAATAATTCCAACATAATAAACCAAATCATGATTTCAATATCAACAAAACGTGGTATGGAAATAGATTTTTATATTTAAAATGGAACCATGCTTTCAATTCATAATGAAGTAAATCATTTCAAAAATGGATTAAATAAACTTTTCATATTAAATAGTTTATATAAATCCACTGGAATGAATAAATATGTTTCATAATAAATGGAATATATATCATAATAATCAAAACAAGAACCATGATCATTTTTTATAAGATATAATAGTTCACAATTATAGGATCCTCGCAAACTTATATCAGTGTTCATGGATTATATGTACACACATCCCTTAGACTAAGGCCGAATAAGAATCATCCACATCCCACCTGAGATAATATCTTTCTATCTAGTTTTTTTGTTATAGTTGTAATCATCAATCAGTTTCTATTGAATTACCATCCTATAATGCTTATCCAAAAATAACCCACTAACAACCCATGATCACATAAAATCAATCAATCTGTTGAAAAATAGAAAATAAATTCATTTCAAACTTTAAATCATCATTCACAAATAAATTTCCCACATTTCCGTTTTAAATGTAAATTTACTTTCAAACCCAAAATATAGGGTTTTCATCAATTCATTTATTCTAAAAAACAAACCAAATTGTATTTATAATTCAATATAATTCATTTTCTAAAATCCATTCTCAAATAACTTCAAAAATTATATAAATTTCGAAAAAACAACGCCCCAAATTTGAATTTCATTCGAATTAGCTGGTTTTCACAAAAATTCCATGCAAATTTGAATCACAATAAAAATTCATCTTACATTGGAGTTTCATAAATAAAATGAAATAAATTTAAATCATATGAATAAAATCAATTTTAAATTATATGATGCAATAAAAATAGAACCTCCTACCTTTATCCCTAATATCAATACTCAAAACCCATAGAAGGATTTTCTAATGATGAATGATTTCAATATAAATCAAGAAATATAACAAAAATTCATGGTTGAAATCAATAATATTTAGTTCCACTGAACACATGAGGATATATCAAACTCTATGTAGTAAAGAATGAGTGAGTAAGAGAGAAATAACAATAGGGGACCCACTTAATAGATATGGATCAAATACTCAACCTGTATTTTGATTCAAAATAATATGGGGTAAAAAGGGGGGAAATGGATCTTGAGATCCTCCAAGTCCAAGTAATTGGTGATATTTAGAGTTAGGTTTGAGCAGGAGGTCAAATAATGGTTTGGGGATTTTGTAAACTTTTCTTAGTATAAAATTACCCTATGTGCATGGTTAGTTGGGAAGGGTTGTATGGTTAAGAAAAACATGTACCATAACTATGTGCCTGTATACTGGGGTTCAAATTTTCTACTAGGTGAGCACAAAGTTTTTTAAACTATGAACCAACAATGAAAACCCCCACTGTCTAGTGATTCACAGTATTCACTGGGTTGGTTCATGGTTTGGGAACAGTGTACCGCAACCATGAAAAGCCCAAAAACTAACATTAATTTCAAATTTCCACAAAAAAAACTTAAGACAAACCCCAAACACTGAACAATAAAAAATGGAGGATTGATGAGTACCTAAAATGAGAAACATGATTTTACATATAATGGTATGCTTGTGTAAAGTCCCAAACTATTATAAATAAAATTCCCCTTTTGATTTAACTAAATGTATTATTATCTAATAAAGTTATAGAAAAAACATGCAGTTATTTTGTTTTATTATATCAAATTAGTTTTAAAATACCATTATGTATCATTATTATTGATAATATAGTCGTTGGATATTAATCACATGATTAGTATAAATATAGGGTTTTAACAAATCCAATTGACAAAAAAAATTATGTGATGGCCTTAACTTGTAAGATCATACCCTATGAAGCACATTTATAGGAGCATATGAGGTTGATAACATCATAAGGATTTAACTTGAAAAATCCCAATTTGAGATCTAATAACATAATCATGAGCAAAAAATATTACATGATAAGTTCAATATCATCGATATCAAGCCCCAAGCCATGTTCTCCAAACCACCCCAAGAAAGTCCCACCATCACGCACCTTACCCTTAGGGTGTTCTCTAGTGTATTAAAGGGATATGAATCAATACCGTAGAGATATTATTACGTATATTATTATTTTTTAGAGTGGTGAATATATTTTTATTATATTATTATTATATTATAAATGATATTTATTTTGAAAAATAAAAAGCAAAGAGTATTTTTGGGTAATATTAAATTTCAATTAATGAGTTTATTTTGAGGAATTAATTTATTTTTGAAATAAATAATATTTGAATAAAATATTATTATTAAATTTTTTATTAAATACAAATGAATAGATAATTTTTATGAAGTCAAAAATAATTTTTATAACTATTTGAAAATAATTATTGTCAAAACACCATTATTTATTAATAAATGTCAACTTTATTTTAAAATTTACAATTAATATATTTTTTAAATTATTTAGATAAAATGTAAATTAGGTTTGGAATCATAAAAAAGAAATTTTCCAATGGATAATTTTTCATAATTGTTTGAGATAGTTAAATTTTCCGATAAAAATTAAATATCATATAAATATACATGGTGTATTATGACATCATAATGACCAAAAAGTAATGTAATAAATACTATAAATTGTATAAAAGACCTAATCTATGTCTTCCATGTAAAATAATTTGATTTTATGTTTATTTTATTATTTTATAAAGCCATTATGAATCCTTCAAACCCATTAATATATTTTGTGGTTTCAAATTCATTTCTCTACGAGTATGACTCACCTACTCAAAAGAATGAGAATTATTTTATTATTTTCCAACCTTGGACTTATAAAACAATGATAACCACTCCCATTTTTTACAATCCATGGGAAAATACCATGTTTTCGTTTGTGGTTTTGGTTATTTTATTACGTTGAGTCGAAAAAATAAATAATAATAAAATCCCCCTCATTTACTATATAAAACCACCCAATATCCCATTTAACTTCACTAAAACTCCACTAATCACGTCTATAATCTTTTCTCCACTCTATGGAGTCCTCCCAAGTCTCCCCTAAGCTCTCAAGAATCCCCTACTTAGCAATTGTAGTCACTCACTAAAGTAAGGGATTTCACTCTTCTCATTTCCATTGAAGAACTTGTTTCATGTTGTGTCTCTTAAATTCCATTTTATTATGGTGGGAAATGCTCTTCCATATTCACCTAACATTATATTTAATTTATAAATTATTATATCTCTATTTCACTCTCATTAAGCCTCCCATGATCCTTTATGTACATCAAATTCCATATAGAAATATAGTTAGGATTCTTTTTCGTATTCAAGTTTCATCATTAACTTGTGCCTTCTAATTCCAATTTTTAATGTTGGCATATGTTTTTACATGTAACTATCACTTATCAATTGATTTCTATGTGATTATATACCCCATAATCTCTCATCAAACTAGTTTCATGAATCTTTAGGTGATGTTGTTATGGTACTGAAATTTCATCGTGATTTCCCAAGACAAAACAATTTTATACTGAATACCATACCTATTTCATATCAATGGTGTTCACATTTATGCACATATACATTTTGATTTTGGAAATAAATATATTAATTCCATACTTCTTGATCATGTAATAAATTATGAATATGATTGAATATGTGTTGTCTGATCTATGTGGCGCACTTATGCCTAAGAATGAAATGAATGAGACGAGTGTACCTGGATTTATATAGCACTGCAAGGAATTTGGTAATTTTTAGACTCATTAGAAAAAATGTTGGGATAGAAAGTGAACCTGATTCCTATATGTTAATTTATCGACCATGATTCTTTATCAAATTAACCTTAACATATGTTTATGATGTAGTATTTTATGTTGTCGCCACATTTCCCATGTTATGATTATTATGCTATATCATGTCTCATTGTTAATGTTTATGATTCCTACTCTTTTTATACCCCATTGATATTAATATTATCTAAATTTTATAACATTATGACATTTTAATTCCCTTAATAGGATTTATAGCTCAACAATTTCTTATGTATGTCCCCAGGTTATCCCATGAAATTTTAAGTGTGATCATGTTAAGGTAATTTTCAATAAAGATGTTCTTTTTCATGTTTAAATTGTTATTCTATATACCTAATTTTGAAATAGACTCGACTTATTGGTCTTATGCGATTTATTAACTATAATTTTGTATAAAAAATCATCAATAATGGTTTAATAAATAACATGGTTGTCATAGTTGGTATTGGAGGAAACGTTTATTTTTTTCGGATTAGGATTACAAAACTCTAGTGGAATCCCTAGGGATAAGACTATCTATAAGAAAAAATCCATAATTTTTTAGTATATAGTAACTTGTTTATAATTAAAATACATAATTTTATAGATACTAAAATTGTATGTGGTTCTATCATAGAGTACCTAGGGGTAACAACTTTGATAAGGTGTCATGGGCTTGACTTAATGTATCCCGGTACATGACAATGAGCCTTTCCATGATCCTGGTTTGGAACTACTATGGGATATCTTTTGGTAAATTCATAAGCTCATTATGAATAATTATTTAGGTAACAAAAAATTCCTATTAGACTATATTCTAGGAAATAGATATCGAATAACATAATTTGTAGGATAGAAATACATAAGTTATGAAATGAAAGTCATTTTTATGTAATTACTTTAATGTCATTGGATTACCCTATATGGGTTAAGAGATTAAAAATAATCATCCATAATTTTCATTTTATTGTATCCAATGGACATAAATAAAAGGAATTGGGTAAACAATCAATGCAACATGCAATGCAATGACTTCCCCAATATGATGCCCAACCTAATGGGAGGAGGAATCAGAAACATTATAACAATACTCTCTCAGATGACTTAGGTTCTGAATAAAAACCCGGATTAAGAGGAGCTCCAAAACCCACCTAAGTGAGAACAAGATGGATCAAGAGCTTTGTGAGACAAATTCCTCATATTTCAATGGATATTATGATCACTAAATGGTGGAACAATGGATCAAATCCATTGAGAAGATATTATCTATTATTCAATGTTTTGAACAAGAGATTGTTTTACTGGGTATTTATTATATAGATGAACAAGATGACCAGTGGTGTACATTGATCATGAATAATAATACTGAGGAAGATATCGAAGCGATGGAGAGGAAGAAATTTCATAAAGTTTTTTTTTGATAAATATTTTCCTCACACTCTCCATCTTAAAATAGAAATGCATTTCCATGCCCTCAAAGAAAAAAGACAAAGAACCTATTATGGTGTATAAGGAAAACATCATAGGATTTTCATGAAACACCTATGATTTTTTTGTCACTGATGAATTCTAGGTTGACCACATAATCGATGTTTTAAAACCTAGTATACGAAAATCCATGGTGAACCAAGACTTTGATAGCTATGAGGAAATTGTTTGATGCACCCTCAAATTTAAAATAGAGATTGGTGAACCTCAAGGGTGTCATGGGGATAAGAAGTAAAAAATTGGAGTTTAATTCTGGCTGTATAATGAATAAATCGAACAACACAAATAGATTTCAATATCCACTTGTAAAAGGTGTAAAAAGAAGTACCCTAGAAATTTCTTAAGAGGGATGAGGAAATAATTTAGGTATGGGAAGGAAGGACACCTAGATAACAATTTCATATAGGAGAAACCCAATAATGAGACTAAATAAATGAGTGAACTATTTAAAACTTAGTTAAATGATCATTACTTAAACTACAAGGAACCATGACCCTTTTCAAAACAATTCCCTAAGCCAAGGATTTTCAGAGACAACCAACAACGTCCAAGGTAGCAAGGGAGATATTTTCCCATCACAAATTCTAAGGTCGGTTGTGAAAACAAAGTGGTGATAGGTATGCTAGTTATTAATTTAAAATAGATAACTTGCATTTTTATACTAGTTATTTTCATTCTTACATATCAAAAAATTTTGGTATAACTATTTAAACTTTACCACAATGAATGAAAGTAGAGATGATGGTGAAAATGGAAAATGGGGAAATAATCCTTAGTATTTGACTCATCCCTTTTCACATTTTGTGGGAGGAACTTCATTTAAAACCTTGTTAGATTTCATTTAGATGAACTTGATTCAATTATGGGAATGAATTTGATTTCTATAAATATATCTAACATAAATTTCCTCGATAAGGAAAAATATATCCTTATTGGGAATCAACTTCTGATTCTGTAAAAGTGCATGGAAGAGGGAGAAACTTTTTTAAAACCAACATCATAAGAACAGATATTATTTACCTATAATAAATCATATATTTCTCAAATGATTGAGTATATGGAATGAAAAATCCATTAATACATGACTATTTTGTGGGAATATATTGATTTATTTCCCCATGAATTTTATAGTCTTTCTCCTAGCTGAGAGGTTGAATTTTTAACTGAACTTATACCTGGGGTGTTATCATTATCCAAAAATCCATATAGAATGGATGTTATATAACATGAGGAGATTAAAAACAACTATAGGAGAATCTCGATAAAGGGTTACTACACCAAACTGCTTTAGCAAGGGGTGCATCGGTCCTCTTTATCTTGAAGAAGGATGGGTCAATGCACCTTTTCATTGATTATCGTGATCTCAAAATAGTCAAGAAAAAGAACATGTAAAATCTTCAATAGGTTTATGACTTTTTTGATTATCTATGTGGAGCACAATACATCTACAAGGTTCATATGTGGTCTGAATATTACCATGTTAGAGTGAAGAAGGAGGATATTCTAAATACTTCTTTTCTTATAATGTATGAGCATTATGAGTTCATAGTAATGCCATTCAAAATCACTGATTCTCTAGAAATGTTTATTGAATTGATAAATAGAGTATTTTTAGATTAAATCAAAAAAATTGGTAGTATTTATATATGATATTATAATATATATAAAAATAAAGGAGGAACATGAGGAACAATTGAGCATCATACTAAATACCTTTAGAAAGGAGAATCTTTATGAAAAGTATAGAAAATGTGGGTTCTGGTTGAATGAAGTCTCATTCACGGGGCATATCATCACAAGAAATGGGATATCTATGGATCCTCTAATAGAAGAAGAAATTTAAGGATACATGAGGAAGACTTCTATGAAAAATATCCATGGTTTCCTTGGATTAGTTGGGAAATATCCCCAATTTGAGAAATTTTTTTCATGATTCCCAAACCCTCTTACCAAGCCAACATTGAAGGGAGTTAAGTTTTCATAGAATAAAGAATGTGCACAGAGATCCATGAAGTTGGAAAGAAGTCTTATCAATGAATCTATTCTAAAACTACACATAAGTGGTTAACTTATCAGGTAATTCAGTGATGTTTCGAAGAAGGGATTGGAAAATGTGTTATTGAATGACAAATTCATTGTCTGTACTTCCAAGAAGTTAAAATTACATGAACAAAACTACCCAATACATGATCTAGAGTCGTTTTTAGTGAGATTTTCATAGAAAATATAGAGGTATTATCTCTTTCAGAAGATGTGTGAAATATATATGGATCACAAAATCCTCAATAATATATTCACACAGAAAGTGTTGAATATGAGCCAATGAAAATGGTTAGAGATGATTAATGAATATGACTAATCAATCCACTATAATCCTAGTAATATGAATAAATTGGTGGATTATCTAAGTAGAAACAAACCAACAATTCTATTATTGATGATAATTCATAGGGATGCAATCTTCATAGATTTGGAATGGATGGACATGGAAGTAATAAACGAAGGAACATCATCAATACAGACATAAATGACTGGTCAACCATATCTTCTAGATAGGTTAATTGGTTCTCATTGATAAGACGTATGAATTTAGAAGAACATAGAAACAATAAGGAAAGGGAAATCCTTTGAGGTTAGTGTTAATGAAGAGGGAGTTATGAGATTTGGGACATAACTATGTGTACCGTCAAATCCTGAGTTAAAGAAGGAACTCTTGGATGGTGTGCATTGTTTGTTTTTTTCCATTAACACCAAAAGAGAAATGATGTATCGAGATATCCTAGAGCACTATTGGCGTGAAAATATGAAGAATGATATTGCATAATATACAAAAAAAGTGTCTGGTATGCGAGAATGTGAAGGATGAGAGGCATAAATCTAAGGGGATGATTAAACCATTACTCGTACCAACATGGGAATGGGAAAAAATTACCATGTACATTGTCACAGGACATCCTAAGACATCCAGGGGAAATAATTTTATATGGGTTATTGTCGATTTATTACAAAGACAACTCACTTTATCAAAATTAGAGAGGATTTATCACTGAATCAACTTACACATATATACATTAGAGAAATGATAGGGCTTCATGGAGTAACACTATAAATTGTATCATATAAAGATCATAGATTCAACTCTACGTTCTAGAAAAATATCCTAAATGATCTGAACATTGAACGAAACTTTAAAACAACCTATCATACTCAAATTGATGGCTATCTAAGTGTAATATTTAGAAACTAGAGGAAATATTGTGAGAATATTATGTGGACTTCAAAGGAGGATGGGACCAACTATACCTCTCGTTGAGTTCTATTACAACTACAATTTCCACTAAAGCATCCAGATGTCTTCGTACAAAGACCTTTCTGTAAAGATTTCTAGAACCCTTACACGTTGGGATGAATATGGGGAAAAACTAATAGGTCCTGAAATGATCATCGAGATGGTGTAAAAGGTTATGACCATTCATTAGAACAACAAGGATGCTCAGATTAGGCATAAGAGCTATGTTGATAATCGTCGATGCAACCTAGAGTTTAATGTTGATGACATTTTTGTTTTAAAGGTTAGGGCCGAAGCCTCATTTTTTATTAATAAAGAAAAGAAAAGACCTCTTTTAACTGGGTAGAGGGAGACCCATTACATTTCCTGAAGGCCTAGTGGGCTTGTATCCCATTACATAGCCCATAGGCCCATATTTTTCTCCCAATTCCTATTCTGTGAATAGTAACCTGGCTCCTACAGTACCCGCACAGTACCGCCGCCGCTACAGTGCCCTGCTGCCGCTACATTACTCGTCGATCAATAGTACCGCTACTACTACAGTACATGATTTATTCCATGTATCCCTTTTAAAAAATTACCTACCAAACCCCTGAAATGTTCTCAATCTAGAGGTGGTACCATTGGAGAATCACCTTTCCTACGAGGAGTAGCCAGTGAAAATCTTATATTTTATATTAAAAGTTCTACAAAATAATAAAATGACCCTTTTAAAATTGATAGGGAGAAACCAATATTTTAATGAAATGATATGGGAACTAAAGGAAGTGACAAAACAGAGTTACCCTCATCTTTTTAATGTGGGAAATGAAATTTCTAGGGTGAAATTTCTCAAGGGGGATATTTTAAAGGCCTGAACTATTATAAATAATATTCCCATTTTGATATAATTTAATGTCTTAACATGTAATAATTTTATAGAAAACACATTCCCTTTTTCTATTTCATTGTATCCAGTTGGTTTTAAAAAACTATTTAGTATCTTTACCATTTATAATATATCCATTTATTGGTGATCACATGATTAGTGTAAATAGAGGGTTTGACAAATCCAATTGACAATGATAATGTAAGTGTTAGCCTCAAACAGTAGGATCACACCCTATGAAGCCCATTTATTAGAGCTTCCAAGGGAGATAACGTCACTGAGATTTTCCCTTAACCATTCCCAAGATGAGATCCAACAAAATTAAGCATGAGTGAAGTTGTTCATAGGATGTGTTTAAGCTCATCAATATCAAGGCCCAAACCATATTCTCTGAACCAGCCCATGAAATTCTAACCATCACGCACCTTACCATTAGGGGTTTTTCTATTTTATTAAATGATATGAATCAATACCTTAGTGATATGAGTATGTATATTATTTTTATTGAAAAAAGAATTTATCTTCATCATATTATTTTTACTTTATAAATTACTTTTGTATTGATACAATAAAAAATAGTTATTTCATTGGGTAATACTCAAATTCAATTAAGGAATTTAATTTGATGAATTAATTTATTTTTAAAAAAAATAATATTATTAAAGAAAAATTATTATAAAATAATTTTTATGAAGTAAAATGAAATTTTTATAAGGGTTTGAAAAATATTATTGTCAAAAAAACAAATCATTTCATAATAAATGTTGATTTTATTATAAAAGTGAAAAATCACATAGTTATAAAATTATTTAGATAAAATGAATATTATTTTTTGCAACATAATGTTTATAATATCTAATGGTAAATTTTTCATAATTTTATTTGATATTTGAATTTTTGGGTAAAAATTAAATACCACATAAATATACTTTCGGTATGATGACATCATAATAATTCAAAAGTTATATAATAAATACTATAAAGGGAATAAAATACCAAATCTATTTCATACCTTTAAAATAATGTGATTTTATGTTTATTTGACAAATTTTATAAATTCCTTATGAATCCTCCAAAACCATTAATTGATTCTAAGGTTTTATAATAATTTATGTACAATATTGACTCACCTAAACATAAGAAAGGGAATTATATTATTATGTTATTCCCTTGACCATATAAAATAATTACAACCACACACATTTAGAAGAATGCATGGGAAACCCCATTTCTTGGTTTGTGGTTTCTGTTATTTTATAATATAGAGTCCAAAACATAAATAATAAAGAAATATGCATCATTTCCTATATAAACCCACCAAATATCCAATTTTTCTTCACTAAAAATCATTGTATAACATCCATACACATCCCTATACTATCTAGAGTCCATCCAATGTTCCCAAAATCTCTTAAAATCTCCTAAAAAACATTTAGAGTCGCACATTCATGTAAGGGATGTCACTCTTCTAATTTCTATTCAAGTACTTAATGTAACGTTATGTCTCTCAAATTATATTTTCTTATGTTGATATACATTATTCTATATTACACTTAATTTAAATTTAATGTATAAATGATGATATCCCCATTTCACTATCATTAATACTCTAATGATCCTTTATGTACACCTGTTGCCTTTCCAAAATATAGTTTAGATTCTTTTCTTTCTCTAAGTTTTTTCATTAACATATTCCTTTTATTTCGAATTTCTAATATTGGGATATTTTTTCCATGTACCTATCAATGACCAATTGGTTTCTATGTTACGCGAGAGCCCATTCTCTCTCATAATACCATTTTTATGAATCTTTACGTGACACCGTTATGATGCTGAAATTTCATCACAATTTTCCATGCCAAAACAATTGTGCAGTGAATATCATACATATTTCCTATCAAGGGTGTTCAAATTTATGAAAATATACTTTTTGATCAGGGACATAAATATATTTATTTCATACTCCTTATTTGTGGAATAAATTATGACAATAAATGAATCCATGTTGTATAATTTATGTGGCACACATAAGCATGAGAATAATGTAAATGTGACATGTGCGCCCAAAATTACATAGTGCTGAAATGCAATGGTTAATGTTTTTTCTCCAGAGATGTCATGTTGGCACACAAAGTTAACTTTATTCCTTTATGTGACTTTTACCACCAAGATGTCTTGGTGTTTTATCCTTGACCTTTGTCTATGAGGCTATGTTTTATGTTGTTGGCACATTTCCCATGATATGATTATTATGAAATATCATATCTCAATGTTCATTTTTATGATTCCCACTATTTTTATACCCCACTTATATTCCTATTATCTAACATTTATGACCATATTAAATGTTTATTCCATTACTAAGAATTATAGATCACCCATTTCTTATGTATGTCCCAAGGTTATCCCTTGTAGTTTTAATTGTGATCATATTAAGGCATATTTCAATAAATATTTTTTTCATGTTTTCAACTATTATTTTGTGTTCCTAATCCACAAGGACACTAGATTTCTTGATCTCCCAAGTTTTATTAATTTTAATTTTATGTAATAAAGTTTGAATTAATGTTAATTAAATAGTAGGGTTGTTATAGGTTTCAAATTTATCGATTCTAAATGAAATTTTATTTCTTTAATTCAACCTCTTGATATCACAATATCAATCCTTTGTCCTTTTATAAGAACATATCTTTAGTATGAAATTATTCTTTTATAAAATTACTTGTGTAACCTCTCCACAAGTTATAAAATGGAACCCACGCATTCTCTTACATACAAAACATTTGAGCATCATATATCAACAAAACCCTTTCCAATTATCCTATAAACATACCCATACATTAATTGGAGGTTCTGGTATTCTTAAAATACCATTATAATGTTCCTTAATAATGGATATAATGGAGGCCTATCGAAGAAGAGGTAATCTTCTTCCCTGACCACATTCGATTAAATTTTTCTTAAACCTCCTATAAAACTATTTTATTCATAATAAAATAATATCTTCACTGATAATAATTTATAGAAATGTTATGATGATTTTTAAACCACCTTGAATTAACCTTTTTCAACAAATTTTATGAAATATTATCTATCATGAATACATTGGGATTAACATCTCCACATTGGGATACAATTCATTTTACATCAACATATATCATGGATATTTAATAAGAAGGGTTTAATGTTTATATATAAAACTTATGACAAAATTATTATTCTATAATTATTATATCATGTCTATTTACCTTTAATTCCATTGGAAAAAGACACTGCAGCTCATAAGTAAGTGTTGACCACCACCAACACAAAGTGATGTGATTGTTTTTTTTAATTTATGTTGATGAAAATAAGGATATATTAAATGAATATATGTAATATTCATGATATAAAAATGATTTTATATGTGTCGAATTATTATTTACTATCTTTGATTCCTACTTTCAAAAATTGTAAACAATGGCCATACATATGTACAAATTGACGTATATATTAATGGTGGAACATATATATATAATTATAACGGATGAATACAAATATGATGAATATTTATGATATTTATATGATTATTAAGATTCTTTATATGATAGAACCCTGATAAATGTATATATTCTGGGAAAACCAAACAAAATTATCCTGGAAAATGAAATATTAATCAACCAAAAATGAATATTTTAATAAGGAATATCAAATAATGGGTATTGGTTTGTTATACGTGGATATTATATTTATAAAATAAATTGTGTAATATATTTATAATAAATATAATTTTATTATTAATTATTTTATTACACATTTTATTCGTGTAGAACATGAGGTCAGATATTTATGTTACAATCTCATGTTTATCAAAATAGATTATAGTTATTTTCCCAATGATAAGATTTCATGATCTACATCTCAAGATACTAATCAATTGTTTTCTCATTAGGTTATTTTGGTATAATATAGTATTCTATTTCTTTTTACACTATTTTGGAACATAGGAGGCCAAAGGAATGTTCTTATAGAAAATTGACTTTATTTCTCTCTTCAAACAAAAAATAAATTTTCTTCCATGTCTTTGTTTTATAAAAATTATTTGAATAATTTTTATAAAGTTATCTAGTTTTTGTTTTATATAATTTTTAACCATTTTATATATTTTAAAAATTTTATTAAAATGAATCATCTTCTCATTTTCTAAATTAGTTTTTGTTGATATTTTACTAAAAATGTGAAAGAAACATTTTTTTAACATACATCGAATGAAATGAATTTCCTTCAATCATGAAAACTCAATTCATTAATATTATATTAAATATTTCCATATATATATTCAATTAAAATGTTTTCCTTGTTATTTGTTAAATTATTAGACTTTGAGACATTTTTATAAAAGTGAATATAGTATTTTCAACCAGAAATATTCCATGTGATATTTTAAATAATTCTTTTCAAAGATGAAATCATTTGATTTCACTTAAGATTTACTAGGGATTTGATCCAATGATACTTTTACTTTTAATTATATTTAATGTTTTTTATTTTTTTAATAATATTTTTATTAAAACAGTTCCTTTTCCCTGGGTTGTGATCTAATGAATTTATGAAATTTTTATGAAACTCGTTTATTTTACACTAGTTATTCAATGATAAAGTGATTATGAAACCCATTTCGTTTTAAATGGATATGATAAGATGAATGTTCTATATATTTTTTTCATAATTATGTATGATATTTATTATGATATGGGTGTTACTAAAATTATATATCGCTCTAATTCATTGGGTAATGATGAATATCTATTGATATAAATAGGATTGGAATGGGGAGTAAACACCATTTAGTATGGGACTCTATCCACTTTGATAATCATTGGAGTGAACCTTGTATAATATTATGGAATGATGAGTGAATCAAATATAATATGATACTAGTATATTTGATCCTAGATTATTAAGGAAATTATTTTCTTTTTTTCTGTGTATGTCACAAACTTATGTCTTTCACCAATGTTATTATATCATGTCTCATGTTCTTTTATTCTATTATGATACATGTATTATGAATAACCATAATTGATGTTATGACTCCATATTATGAAGAATGATATGTTGGGTATGGTATTGAAATGTAAATATCATGTTTTCACACCCTTACAATCAGGTTATGATTTTTTTTAATAATTGATATCTCACCTTATTAAACTTACCAAGCATCTGACCTCACCCTTTCTAATGTTTCACTTCCCCAACTTAGGAAGTATGTTTCTAAGAATGATATATATAATAAGGGTTTAAGTTTTGAATAATTAATTATCATATTATATACATCTTACATAAAATATTTTCTTATATATCCAAGATCACAAATGCAATATACCTATAATATTCTTTCATGGATCATTTTTTATGTAATGAAAATTAATTATATATGATGTAATATCTATGTTGGAAAAGTATGGGAAAATAAATTTTTTATCAGATGAGGTTATAATTTCTTTTGGAAATTAGGATGACAAATATTTAACAATAACCCATAGGATAATACTATGTATATGAGAACATCCCATGTTATGATAATAAAAGGAGTGTGGTTTTCCTAAAAATGTCCCTATCTAGACACTATCGGTAGAAATGGATTATTTATATATGTATCTTGGGGGAATAAATTTAAAATTTGCTGGTCGAGTATATCTCAACCATCATTTTATTTTATGGTGATTTTGACCTAACTGTGTACGTAGTATGAAACTCATGGGGGTATGCTTGGATAACTCACATTTTCATTGTAATCCATTATAAAGGATTCAAATAGATTATGATCATGAATTACCTAGATTAAACCTATTATATTATAGATTGAAAATATGGTTTCATTATTTATAAATTATATAAATTATTTATCCTGATCATTTTTTTTACTAATTTGATTAGTTTTTCTCAATCTTGTTTTGTTTTAGTCAATGTATAAAACCCAAAATAACTAGGTTAATAATGATTTTGATAGAGAACAAAAATATTTTAAACATAATTAACCATATGATATATGATATATAATTAAAAAATTTATTGATATGTATAAAAAAATTTGTCTATCTGTAAATTATGTTGACATTCAAAAAGAGAAAAAGAGGGAACAACATTCTATTATGTTCTGTATGTGGAAACATCTGAAATCCTTTTATGGGGTTTCTAATCCATAATTTTTTGAATAATAGGTCAATAAAATCTAAAAGATATTTTCTATTCTCCTGTGATCTGAACATGAATTGTTTTATTATATTTTTATCATTTAAAATTCAATGATTATAAATATTGGACTCTAATTAGGAACACATTGAAATAAGTAAAAATAGACTCTACCGAGTGGTATGAGTTTTAGAAATTTTTCTTAAATAATTACATTACATGTTTTATTGATACAATAATAGAAAAATAATTACTTTTGATAAATTATAGTATTGATGAATTTTCACATAAATATGAGTAAAATTTTATTAGACTTTTGAGGTACACTTTTATTATTATCAACTATCCTAAAAGAAATGATTCTTAATTATAAGGTGATTTAAAAACAAGACAATGAAGGGGTTATCCATAATGTAATTATGTGGAAATAATGAAATCGTTCATTATTATATCTAGTTATTTATGGAAACTAGAGATACCAAACAATCTCAAGGGTTTTATAAGAAAATAAATTTGAAATCAAAAGTAAATTATAAAAATAAAAGTGGGAAGAAGATGAGATGTCCATTATGCATGATTTTTTAATTGAAACATGGAGGAAATATTAATAAGGGAATTGTTAAATTTTGTATGTGTATAAAGTAATTATATAATAAAATATAATTCCAAAGTCATTAGAAGAGTTTATATAATAATACTAACAGAGAGGATGATACACAGAATGTATCACCCATAATTAATTATTTACAAGGTATGTTAAATGATAATAATGCTTAATATTGCTAAAATCTAAATGATATTGATGATTAATGATGTTATTAACCTCCTAAGACAACAAAAAATGGAAATCTCATGTGATCACTATTTATGATGAGGGGTATGAAATAATATGGTGAAGGAAACATATACCATCCACTCTAGAACTATTAATTTTTTATTTGATTCTTTATCAACCCAATATTTTATATCTCATGAATTTTATATTAGTGTAAAAATAAATCCACAATCATTAGATGATTCATTATTAGTGAAACCCCCAAATGTTATGGTGATCACATTTCAAGTATATAATTCTTCTTCAAATAAGTTTTTTAGGATTTTGTTTCCTTCAAATATCAACATTCTTTTTATGGTTGAATTTGATGTTAAATTTGGTATGGATTAGATTTATTCAAATACATATCACATAAAAATGACAAGGATTGGAATCTAATATTGATATTCCAAACAATAATATGATAATACATTAGTTTAATGATGAATATAAACTTATTATAAAGATCGCATAAATTATATTAGTCTTGGTTCATTTTCAAAATTGGTGTTTGTGTTAGATGGTTAGGGAGAAAATCTATATCAAAGATATTGTTATTGTGAGAGATTTTTTTAATGTGTTACCGGAATAGTTTGATAGCCTTCAATGGAATCGTGAATTTATGTTTTCAATAGAACTCATACTAGTTTCTACACCTATTTCAGTGTCCCTATAATGAATAACCATGATTGAGTTTCAAAAATTGATGAAGAAACTCTAAGAGGAATATAAAAATGGATTCATATATCTTTCTATCTCTCATTGGGGTGAAATTATTATTTTCATTAAGAAAATTAATAGCTTAATGTGACTCTTCATTGAATATATAGAATATAAAAAAGTTCACAAAGAAGAATAATTATTCTATACACTATACAGATGCCTTTTTTGAGCAGCTACGCAGAGATCAATAATTTTCCAAAAAAGAACTATGTTCTAACATATCCAAAATTTAGGGTCAATAGGGAGGATATACACAATAATTGTTTTTAAAATATATGGATATGATGAATTTATATTTATTCATTTTTTATCACTAATGAAACATCTATCTTCATAAATATAATGAATATACTCTTTACTTTTTACCTTATTCAGTATGTGGAGGTTATTATAGATGATATTCTTAAATACATCAAGTGAAATGAAGATCATTAAGATCACCTTAGGATAGTAATGAATACCCTATGGAGGGAGAAGTAGTCTGAAAATTTTTTGAAGACTGAATTTTTATAAAAATATGATTCCTTTTTGGGTTATATAATCTCAACAGAATGCATATTTTTCGATCCATCAAAGGCAGAATTGATTTATCATTTTCCTAGACTAACCAAGGTTACTGAGATCTATATTTTTCTTTAATTTTCTTGATATTATCACCTCATTGTGGATATTTTCTCATGTATTTCCAATCCACTCATTAATTTCACTCTGAAGGGAGAAACTTTCCTTGGTACATATGAATTTAGAAAAATTTAATGGAACAAAAAAAGGCTATTAAACCCACCAATGCATACACTACCCTATAGTATGTAAGGGTTTGTTATCTATAGTGATGAATCCATGAATTTACAGGGATGCGTACTCATTTATAATGATATAGTGACATATTATACCTCATAAAAATCTAATGTTCATGAGAAAACTTACCCAACTCATGGTTGGTATTTTACTATTGGTCAGAGTAGTTTACTCAAGAGGGGAGGGGTGAATTGAGTATCTATAAAAATTTCTGTTAAAAAAATATTATTTTAAAATAAATGGTTTTCCCCAAAAATAGATATAGCCTAGTTAATCAAGGTTATATTGTTATAATAGTTTGACTATTTAAACAACTTCTTAGAAGATTGATTAATCCTCAGTAATTTTAATACGTATTATTAATATTACTTTTGAAGTTATCCTACTAAGACAAATCAGTTATAACTTCTTTCCAATAATAACTATCAAAGTGAAAATAGATTTTTATGGATTATTCATTAAAGCAGTAAAATAGAGAAGACTAAATTAAATAGCATAGCGGATATAAAACAAGAGGTTCAGTCTCAATTCGAGACCTAATCCACTCCACTTGGTGATCACCATCCACCAAGAAGTTTATATAAATAAACTTTGATCCACACCCTGGATCGGGGTTAACCATAGTAAATAGATTGTCCCGGTCACACAGGGACCTCTTCCATAGTTTTCGTGGGTAAACAAAAACAATAACCAGGCCACATAGGGACCTATTTTACATTTGTCATGTGTAAATAGAAATAGATATTTTGGTGCAAGGATTTATAAATCCTTCACTTTATCACAAGATTTAGTGTGTTTGTGGAATATACAAGGTACACACACTGCTCTAAAGGTAACTTAATGAATCAATAAGAGAGAGTAGATATGAGTTTAAAAAGATCTAGTGATTTGAGTTGAAGCTCTGGACTCTTTAGATTTAGCATAAATGCTTCTTAGTCCTTCTCTGGTATTTTTCTTAAAAAAACATAGTTTCATGATTCGGCTTGTGTTCTCCACGAGCTTTGACAATGTGAAGATGTTCCCTGGATTCCATTGTACTTCGTATGTTCTTCAGCATAGTCGGATTTCATGCATGTGAAAATTATTTCATTGAAAATCTTACAAAAAAATGTTCTTTGTGGTTGTGCTCACAGGCTTGTATTTCGTTGAGTATCGTGCTCTCTTGGTGTTGGGAACTCTTCACTCTTTATCTTCGAATGCATGTGTTTTAGCTGACAGGTTCCATGTGTTTCGTGCCTCATACCTCGAACTATTTCTACAAATAAACATTAATTATGTCAGTTCATTAAAGTCATAAAATATGACTGTTAAGAATTAAATTTAAATACGACAAAATAGTTTAAGAAATGGTGTCATAGTATGTTATGAAAACGATTCCTCTTTCACGGTGTCTGAGTGTCACGGTGTGAGTGTCACGGTCTGAGTGTCATGGTGTCTTGTTCACGGTGTTTGATATTCATAGTTTCTTGTTCATGGTGTCTGATCTTCATGTTTTTTTGCTCACGGTGTCAGGCTTACTGTGTCAGGCTTCATGGTGTCAGTCTTACGGTGTCTGGATAACTGTTTCTGGCTTCACGGTGTCAGGATTACGGTGTCTTGTACTTAGGCAATTAACTGTATTCAAACTTAAACAGTAATATGCATGAAATGGATCAATCTAAACCATTATAAAGCATGCGAGAACTTGAAACATAAATACACATGATTGGATATGACTTATAGAAGTTAACTATGTTGAATGATATTTGTGATTATTAAAGAGATTTGGGATCATTAATGAGATTTGTGATCATTAAAACATGATTAATACATGAGGAGTCCAACAATATCCCCCTTTTTGATGATCACAAATCATGTATAGTAAAAGTGTAAATTATATGCAAGTAGATAGAATAACATATAGAAGAAAACATATATATATATATATATAACTTCTCCTCCCCCTTTTGGGATTATCAAAAAGTTAAAAGAAGAGAGGGTAAACAGTGCACATGTCATTAAAAGTAATCAGATTACAACACAAAAAACAATGACAACCCCATCAAAAAATAGTAAGCACTGGTCTTATTCAGGGATTGGCCTTCTCTTTGCCTTTATTAGCAGCAGAAGAGGAAGCTATAGGGGCAGTGGCTGATGTGGAAGAAGGAAGAGACATGGTAGATAGATAGGGTAAAGGGAGACCTTTGACGACTGAGGGATCCAAGGTAAGAGCAGTAGAAGATCGAGGTAGTTGCTGGTCAAGAATGACAGGCCTGATCTGACTAAGAGCTTGGCCAATAGACATGGTTGTTGAGGCTAAGGTAGAGTTAAAGGTGGGTAGTCCAGCTCTGAGAGGAGCATCCACTGGAGAAACAATTGTTGTACTCTAGACATGGAGATACGGTCGCAGAAGTTTGATGAAGTCTGCAATAATTTCTCCACCATATTGCATGGCCTTTTCGAAATCATCTTTGTTTTCCATGAACTTGTCCAACAATCTGGTAAACTCAGTTAGCTTCTGGACTTGGTTTTTGAAGGCTTGGGTTATAGGAGGAATTCTCATATTCTCTACAAGGTATTTTAAGTGATTGGTCATCTCAGTCTTTGAGAAAATCTAGTTGAAATAGAAATCCACTTTCGTAGAAATCTCCTGTTGGGTATCATTTTCAATTTTGGAATGAAAATTCACAAGATTAAAAACTCTATAACTATTCTTGATAACTTCATATAAAGAATTCACATCGAAGCCACTTAAAGCAATCTAAATCTCTTCTTGGACTATTGATCTGAGCAAAGAACTGTCCAAGGCAGGTGTAGAGGATTCACCAGAGGGATGAGAGGTTTTGACGGATGTGGTTAGAGACTTAAGCTGATTCAGTACCTTTTTAAGATAGCCAGTGTATTCATCAGTGAGTTTATTCAGGTTCCCCATAAGATCTCTCATTTCTTTCAACAACTATTTGTGCCTTTATGCAACATTTTCATCAAAGGATAACATGTAAGGGTGAATCTGAGACACAACATCTTAAGAAATTTGAGAAATAGAAGGTTCTAGAGAGGCAGCAATAGGTTCTAATCTGGAATGAAGTTTTTTCTGCATGTCTTCCACCATGCTTCTCAAGGTTGAGACTTCACTACTAAGAAACCTATTTTCAACTCGAACATCTTGAAATTCATGGAGCATTTTAGGTTGAACTTGGGATATAATTTTCTCCAAAACCAATGAGACATATCTCTCTCTCTTAGATGTGTTACAACACGAGGTTGGGAGTTCATAAGCTTCCCAACTCCAGATAGAATAGTATCTCTAAAATCCTTCAAATCATCCTTACTGACAAAAGACAACTGTTCAGGTAAAGGTTCAGGTGCAGGAGTTGGTACAGGGCCAGGTTCTGGTTCGGGTTCTTTCTCAGGGGCAAAGATAGAAACCGACTTCAACTGAAACAATGAGGAGAGATCAAGCCCAGTGGTAGAAACTTGCGGATATTCACTCACATCATAAAAGCTAGAGAATTTGTACTGAGTGGCCACAGGAATGGACTCATCCAGATGTGATGCTTTATTAGACTCAAGTGTATTAGTTTCCTCCCCCTCAACAGATTCTTCCTTTTTAGGATTTAGAGGCTCATGAGCTTGTTCTAAATCCACAGGTTCATCTCTAATTTCCTCAATAATCTCCTTTCTAGCCAACTGAAAGGCTATCTCCATCCTTTCTTCAGTAGAGGGTATTATCTCAGGAATAGGTTGTTCCTCTGGGAGTTCTTCCAGATTTGCTTCTTCCATAACATGGAGTTTGTCTAGATTTGATTCTTCCATAACAGGTCATTATTCTATATTTTCTTTTTGCACAGCAGGGATTTCTTCTACTACAGCCCCTTCCATGGATTGGTTCTCAGATTCTGTGACAACTCTTTCTCTTTTATCCTCGGGTTGGATTTCTAGATTGACATTATCTCTAGGGATAGGAACTTCATCTTCAAGAACAATAGGAGGAATAATAGTCCTTTATTCCTCAACAACAACTTCTTCCCTATGATGTACTTCAACTTCTTCTTCCTCTTCTTCTGAATACTCACCAAGTTCATCTGGTTACAAACCAGGATCAACAATGTCTTTCGGACTTGATGGATAATCCACAGGATTAAACTTCTCATAAATCTTATCATTGTCTTCCACCCACTCCTTTTTCCAAGGGTTCTAGTTAATCTTCATTCTCCTGATGATGGGTTTAGAGAGATAGTAATCACAGTCCATAATTACTTATTCATTAGGTCCAACTACTCCTTTTGCAACAAGCATGGCTGAAATCAACCGAGAGTAGAATAGAGAGGTGGATTTGGATGTAACCTTGATCAATTCACACATTTAGTGAATGATGTATTTTTACAAGTTGATTTTGTATCCATTCTTCATAAGATAAATCAAGAACACATATTGATACTTTAATACAACAAAGTAACATTTCCTCGGACTAACCAGATTTTGAACAAACTTAAACAATGGCCTTATTTATCCATCAAGTTCAGTAGCTATGGCCCTTCTCTGGGTTCCATTCCCGGTTAGGGTTTTTAGAGCATCTTTAAGGTCAAATAAATCAGTTGTAGGTGGGGATTCTCTCTGATAATAATCACAAATTCCTTCTTGAGTTTCCTAAGGCATGTAGCCTATAACCACGATGATAAGGAGCATCTTTGGCCATTAATCCAGATCCTCACAACATAGCTTTCACCAGAGTCAAAAGAAAACTGTGTGTACTGGTAGAACTGATCAACTAACCTCGAATAAATGGGTCTATTCTCCTTTGAGAACCATCCTAACCAGCCTTGTTCTCTAAACACTTTTAGGACTAGAGATTTTCTAGATAAAATCCATTCAGGATAGATTTCTTTCTCAGTAACAACACTGTCATTTACCAGGTTCGGATTCAGAGGCCCTTTGGGTGTCAGCTTGGGTGCTATCTTATTCTTCTTCAAGCGGTGCTTCTCAAGTGTGGATGATGAAAGACGTTTCATTCTTGGAATCCATTGATTGTTTGAGAGAGAGAGAGAGAGAGAGGTTTTCAAGGTTTAAAGGGTTCGAAATGAGTGAGTAGGGGAAAGTCTGGGTGAAAAACCGAGTAAAACTCATTTTTTATCATTTGGGAATGTCAAACGTCACAAAAACAAAAATGTAAGAAACTAAAAGATGTGAAATAAAAATTACGGCGATATGGGTTTAAAGAATATCATAAATAATTTTCATGGTGAGACCGTGAATTGTTGTTACGGTGAGACAGTGATCGGTTGTCACGGTATGACAGTAAATGGTCATTATGGTGAGACAGCAAGTGGTCGTCACGGTGAGACGGTGAGCGAACGTCACGGTGACACAGTGAGTGAACTTTTCAGTGCGCGTTATGGTGAGACAGTAAATGTCAAACCATGAGTGCAAAGTGCTAACGGTGAGACAGTAAACATGAGAGAGAGTAGCTGAGAATCCATAAACATTAAACAGTAAATTAAAACATAGTAAAAAGTTGAACAATAAGACAGGTAAGATATCTATTTGATATTTATCATTCCAAGAACATGTATGATGTAGTCTATTCTCTCATAATTTAATGGTTTAGTGAATATATCCGCAAGTTGACATTCAGTACTAATGAATTACAAGGTAATATCACCTTTTTGATAATGATCTCTCAAAAAGTGATGTATGACATCAATGTGTTTTTTCCTAGAATGTGAAACATGATTTTTTGAGATGTTAATAGCACTTGTGTTGTCACATTTTATTGGTACATGTCTGAATTGATATCCATAGTCTATTAATGTGTGTTTCATCCATAAAATTTTTTCACAACAACTGCCAGCAGCTATGTATTCAGCTTCTTCAGTAGATAATGCAACTGAGTTTTGTTTCTTACTACACCATGATACTAGTGACTTGCTTAAAAGGTGACATGTTCCAGAGGTGCTATTTCTATCTAACTTATAGCCACCAAAGTCAGCATCAGAATAACTAACTAGTTCAAATGATTTTCCTTTAGGATATAATAGTCCTAGATTGAGTGTATGCTTGAGGTATTTGAAAATTATCTTTAAAGCATTTAAATGATATTCTATAGGATTTTCTTGAAAACGTGCACACATACACACACTAAACATAATGTCCAAACGACTAACAGTTAAGTAGAGTAAACTTCCAATCATTCCTCTATAAGTGGTTTGATCAACAGATTTTTCATCTTCATCAAGATCCAACATATAGGTGGTACTCATGGGAGTGTCACTACTTTTAGTGCTATTGAATCCAAAACGTTTTCAAAGATATCTAGTGTATTTACTTTGTTTTAAAAAAATTACATCATTATTTTGAAAGATTTGAAATCCAAGAAAGAATTTTAGTTCACCCATTAAGCTCATTTCAAATTCGTTTTGCATCATTTTAGAAAAAACAATACATAATGAATTTTTTGAACATCCAAAAATAATATCATCTACATAGATTTGAAATACTAAAACATCATTAGAAATTCGTTTTATAAAGAGGTTAGGATCATCTATTCCATTTGTAAAACCTTTGGAAATAAGAAAAGTACTCAAACTGTCAAACCAAGCTCTTGGAGCATGTTTTAAACCATATAAGGCTTTTGATAGTTTGAAAATATGATTGGGAAAATGAGGATTTGTAAATATAGGGGGTTGTTCAAAAAATACATCCTCATCTATATAACCATTTAATAATGCACTCTTAACATCCATTTGATATAGTTTGAAATTCAGTGTAGCATAAGAAAGTATGATTTTGATGGATTCAAGTCTGGCTACTAGAGAAAAGGTCTCCTCATAGTAAATTCCTTCTTCTTGACTGTAGCTTGGTGCAAATAATATAGCCTTATTCCAAACTATATTTTCAGCTTCATCTACTTTATTTCTAAACACCCATTCAGTGCCTTTTATGAAAGTTTCCTTGGGCTTTCAACAGGTTTCCAAACTTTGTTTCTTTATAACTGATTAAGTTCTTCTTGCATAGCCATTACCCAAAATTCATCATTGATGGCATCATCAATGTTTTTAGGTTCAAGTTGTGATAAGAAGGCTTGATGTTCAACCTGATTTCTAAGAGAAGATCTAGTTTGTGTTCCTTTCTTTAAGTCTCCTACAACAGCATCTAAAGGATGGCTCTTAAGGGTTCTAACCTTTCTAGTAAAAGAGGGACTTGTGATTTCAGGTTCATCAATAGAATCTGGTTCATTATGATTTGATTGAAGAGAATTCCAGAATTATAAGTTTTCACATATTCTTTCACAGAAAAATTTTATGATTTTGAGTTGATGTTCAGATTTGATACATCATCCTCCAGATTTTCTAGGATGGTTTGAGGCTCATGTGGATCTGTTTCATAGAACTTCATATGAATAGATTCTTCTACACATTTAGTTCTATTATTGAATACTCTATAATCTTTACTTAATATTGAGTAACCTAGGAAAATTCCTTTATCACTTTTGGATGAAAATTTTTCAAGATTATCCTTAGTGTTGAGAATAAAGACTTTGCAACCAAAAACTCTAATGTAATTAACCTTAGGCTTTCTATTGTTCCAGAGTTCATATGGGGTCCTTTTGAGAATTGGTCTAATTAAGAATCTATTGATTATATAGCATGTTATATTAACAGCTTCATACCAAAAGTAAATAGGTAAGTCATATTCACTAAGCATTGTTATAGAAATATCTTTCAAGGTTCTATTTCTACTTTCTACAATACCATTTTGGTGAGGTGTTCTTGGGGCAGAGAAATTGTGACTATAACCATTTTGTGAAAAAAAGGATGAAAACTCTTGATTTTAAAACTCACGGCCATAATCACTTCTTAAAGATTTAATTTTAAGGCCACTGAGATTTTCTACAGACTTGGCATACTTAATAAAATAAGAGCAGGCTTCACTTTTGTGTGCCATAAAAAGGGTCCAGGTATATCTAGAGAAATAATCTACCAGAACAAAAACATAGTTCTTCCCATTTAAACTAGAAACTATAGATGGTCCAAAGAAATCCATGTGAACCAATATGAGAGGTTGAGAAGTAGAAACTTCCTTCTTTGGTTTGAAAGAAATTTTGTGTTGTTTTCCCTTTTGACAAGGATTACACACTTTGTCATGTGGAAACTCAAGTTCGGGTAAGTCTTTAAATAGGCCTTTTCTAGTTATCTTTCTAAGGGAGTGAACGTTATAGTGTCCTAGTCTCCTATGCCAGAGCCAATATTATTTATGAAATATAATTAAGCATGAAGAATTTTGAGAGGCTAAGGAATATAGATTAACAAAATAAACGTTCTCATTCCTTGATGCAGAAAATACTAATTCATCTTTAGAATTAAAGACATTACAAGAATCATTTTTAAATTTAACAAGATATCCATCATCACATAATTGTGAGATACTAAGAAAATTATATTTTAAGCTATTAACAAACAGCACTTTAGAAATTAAAATCAAATCAAAGTTACCAATCTGACCTAATCCAATGATCTTCCCTTTGGCATTGTAACCAAATGTGACATGTCCTCTATCTACTTTTATTAGATTCTTGAAACATGAGTAGTCTCCTGTCATGTGCCTTGAACACCCACTGTCCAAGTACCATAGATTCATTTAGGAGATCTTTAAGTATCTTTCCTATAACATGACCAAGCAAAGATAGATTTTGGTACCCATACTTGTTTGGGTCCAGTAACATTAGTAATAAGTGCTTTAGGAACCCATATTTGTCTCATAGGTTTCCAATAAGAATTATGTAAAGTATTTGAAAAATAAACTCTATTTGGTCCACAAAAATTTGAAACAATAGAATATGTATTATGGATCGAGCTAGTTGAGTTGTGTCTAGAATTGGGAACAAAACTATATGTCCTAGACTTGGAAATAAAATTCGTTCTACCAAGGTTTCTTTTACCAGGTTGATAACCAATGTCAGTATTGTATTTGGGGGAAATTTGTTTTCCTAGAATTTGTGTAAGGGTATTTTTCCCATTATTAACCTTTTCTAAGTCACTTTTTAATTTCTCATTAGACATTTTTAATTCATTGTTTTCTTTGAGCAGTTGAGCATTTTTTTCCTTTTCAGTAGTAAGTTCGGATTTAACATTTTTAGTGAGAGCATGTTGTTTCTTCAATGATTTATATTTATCTTTAAATTCATTGCATGTCTCTTCAAGCATGTTGCAATATTAAAACATTTATTCATTAGTCATGTTTTCATAGTAACTTTCCTCTTCAGAATAGTATTAATTATGTACATAAGAGTTCAGTGTTACCTCAGATGTGTTTTTTATAAAACACATATTGGATTTGTTAGCATGTTCATCATGTGATGTCTCTGAGTCAATTAAACTATCCGCAGAGGCACTCTAAGTTTCTTTCATTTCCTTTTTGTACTTCGTGTCCTTGTACTCATAATTCTTCTTATATTTGAGCTTTGGATAGTCATCCTTTATATTTATTTTGTGCTTATATTCATATACTACAATTTCATCAGTTATGTCACCTCTTTTCCAGTCCTTTTTTTAGTTTCCTTTTTGATCATACTTGCCCTTGAAGTTAGTATTTTTGAAAAAGTTCTTCTTTTTTGTAAAATCATTTGAATCTTCTGGCCAGTTGAGCCATCTCCTCATTATTTTCCTGTAAAGATTGTTCAGTGGTGGAACTTCTATAGAAGATTCAAGTTTCTCTTTTTATTTGTGCTTTGAGAAGGTGGTCTTGAATGCTACAAATTTTCTCTTTGGTTCATCCTCCTCTTCTTAGTTAACTTTTAGCTCTTCCTCATACGTCATCAGTTTCCCAATGAGTTCTTTTACAGTTATCTTTCTGATATTGCACGATTCCCTAATTGAGACAGAGGTTCCCCTCCATCTGTCAGGTAGACATCTAAGAATTCTCATGATCTGTTCTTTGATAGTGACTTCTCTTCCAAGAGAAATCATTGTGTTGAAAATATCATTAAACCTAAGATACATGTCAGAAATAGGCTCATCAGGTTTCATCTAAAAATTATCATATTTTATAGTATAAGCATTAAGTCACATTTATTTTACACTAGATGTACCTTCATGTGAGAGAGAAAAGGTATCCCAAATTTCATGGGTAGTTTTACAAGCAGAAATCCTATTAAATTATTCATCTCCTAAGGAACATTATAAAGCATTCATGTCTTTGCAATTGTTATTATATGCACGTTTTTTAGGTTCATCCCATGTAATTCTATTAGTCACAGGAAGTTTGTATTCATCTATAATTGATGACCAAATTTTAAAGCTCAAGCTCTCTAGATTCATTTTCATTTTAATTTTCCATTGAGAATAATTGGTTCCATTAAAGAATGGTGGTCTATTGGTTGTAGGACCTTCCAATCTATTATCCATACTAATGAATTACTTTAAAAGATCTATAAATTTAGAATTAATAGAAATTTATAGATCTTTAAAGTACAACTACAAGCATAGTTGAGTATGATTACACAGAGTCCTAATAAAACACCTTTGATACCAAATGTTGGTCGGAGTAGTTTACTCAAGATGGGTGAGGTGAATTGAGTAACTATAAAAATTTCTGTTACAAAAAAAATATTATTTTAAAGGAAATGGTTTTATCCAAAAATAGATACAGCCCAGTTAATCAAGGTTATACTATTATACGAGTTTGATTGTTTAAAAAACTTCATAGAATATTGATTAATTCTAAATAATTTTAATATGTATTATTAATATGAATTTTGAAGTTATCCTACTAAGACAAATCAGTTATAACTTCTTTCTAAGACTAACTATCAAAGTGAAATTAGTGTTTTCTGGATTATGAAATAAAGTAGTAAAAAAGAGAAGACTAAATTAAATAGCACAACGGATATGAAACAAGTGGTTCAGTCTCAGGCCGAGACCTAATCCACTCCACTTGGTGATCACCTGCCACCAAGAAGTTTATATAAATAAACTTTGATCCACACCCTGGATCAGGGTTAACCACAGTACACAAACAATCCAGGTCACACAGGGACCTCTTCCACAATTTTCGTGGGTAAACAAAAATAATAACCAGGCCACACAGGGACCTCTTCCAAAGTTGTCGTGGGTAAATAGAAATAGAGAGTTTGGTGCAAGGATTTAGAAATCCTTCAGTTTAGCACAGGATTCTACGTGTGTGTGGAATATACAGAGTACACACACTGCTATAAAGGTAAGTGAAAGAATCACTAAGAGAGAGTAGATATGACTTTAGAAAGCTCTAGTGATTTTAGGTGCAGCTCTGGACTCCTTCAATTTATCAGATATGCTTCTTAGTCCTTCTCTGGTATTTTTCTTGAAAAAAAAGAGTGTCACGATTCAGCTTGTGTTCTCCACGAGCTTTGACAATGTGAAGATGTTCTCCGGATTCCAGTGTATTTCTTATGTTCTTCAGCAGAGTCAGATTGCATGCATGTGAAAATGCTTTCTTTGAAAATATTGCAAAAAATGTTCTTCAAGGTCATTCTCACACACTTGTATTTCGTTCAGTATCGCGCTCTCTTGTTGTTGGGAATTCTTCACTCTTTATCTTTGAATGCATGTGTTTTATCCAACAGGTTCCATGTGTTTCATGCCTCGTACCTCATACTATGTCTACAAAGAAACTTTAATTATGTCATTGCATTAAAGACATCAAATATGACTGTTAAGAATTAAATTGAAAGACAACAAAATAGTTTAAGAAACAGTGTCATAGTATGTTATGAAAACGGTGTCTCCTTCACAGTGTCTGAGTGTCACGGTCTGAGTGTCACGGTGTCTTGTTCACGGTGTCTGGTCTTCACATTTTCGTGTCCACGGTGTCTGATCTTCATGATGTCTTGCTCACGGTGTCAGGATTACTGTGTCAGGATTCATGGTGTCAGGCTTACATTTTTTGGCTAACTGTGTCTAGCTTCATGGTGTATGGCTTACTGTTTCTGGATAACTATGTTTGGCTTCACGGTGTTGGGCTTACGGTTTTTTTCTAACTGTGTTTGGCTTCACAGTGTCTTGTACTTAGGAAAATAACTGTATTCAGACTTAAACAGTAATATGTATGAAATGGATTGAGCTTAACCATTATAAAGCATGAGAGAACTTGTAACATAAATACACATGATTGGATATGATTTATAGGATTTAACTATGTTTAATGATATTTTTTATTATTAAATAGATTTGGGATCATTAATGATATTTGTGATCATTAAAACATGATTAATACATGAAGACTTCAACATTTACTATTTTAAATTTATTATTACTAATATAAAAGAATTATCTTTTGGAATAATGGTGTCAAATATATATTGAAAAATAAAGAATAATGTATATATTCACTCATAAAGAGATGAATATGAGGCATATAATATGGTTATATTTTATTTATGTTTATGACTTCTCAATACATTATAACCATGGGGGTCATAATATGGTTGATAATTCATTGAGTTGAAAGGATCATTTTACCATATCTATTATGGGGATAATAGAAGATACAATATTTATGTATTTGAAAAGGTTTTGTTAAGAAATTATTAATTAATATTGAAAATGTTATATTTACAAAATAAATGTTAAACAATCTAGGTAGGTAATGATTTAAGAGGGGAAACTAAAAGTTTTAAAACAAAAAAAATTGGTAACAAATGATGATGACTTCAACCATGATTTAGATGGAATAAATGTTTTCTATAATTATTTTATGACTCTTCAATACAATAAATGTGTAAATAGATATTGGATAAATAACCTTATTCATCATTTTCAATTCATCCTAGTTGTACAATAGTATATTGATATCTACAATAGTATTTATAGTTAGATAACATGATGATATATATTTCCTAGTATGTATCTCAATGATTGGTATGATAGTAATATAATGTTTAGAGACATTATTCTAAGATGATGTTACAACCATTACCCATACCATAATAGAAATGGAAAAACCTGAACATTTATTTTTTTCATCTCACTTCCAAACACATATAAGGGCCATAATGTTATTTTTTTTATAGTCGATCACAATACAAATTTAGTACTTGTAATTATTATGAAACAAGATTTAAATATTGATATTATTTCCATATTATTAATTAAGGATATTTTAATGTTAAAAGGAGTTCCTTATTATACTATATTTGATAAGGATTTTAGGTTTAGGTTGATATTCAGATGAAGTATTTAGACTTTCCTGGATATAGAGTTGATTTTTTTACTACTTATCATCCTAGTTAGTGTGAGAGAATTATTCAAACCCTAAAGGATATGATGAGATCATGTTATATGGATTTAAAAGGTTTTTTGGATCAATAACTTCTTATTGTTCAATTCTCTTAAAACAATTTATTTCACTCAATCGTTCAAATGGATCGAAATGAATCCCACCACATAAGGTTGTGTTGAATTCAAATGTGTTGAGATAATGTTTGAGAAAGGAAACTATTAGGACCTATTATAGACTAATAAATGGTATATAATTTTAGATCCATTCAAAATCTCATCATGGATTCCTATAGACAATAAAAAACTTATTGATACAATCATTGGTAAAGTCTGTAATTAGAAGTTCTTGAAAAGATATTGTGATGAATTTCTCCACGTATGAAGGTTGTGAGATTTATAATGAATTAAAATAAAATAGCTAGGTATATTATCCCTTTGGTGATTATTAATTGAGTATTGAATGTAGATTATCTCTTAGCATATCAACTAAACATATCTCATATTTATGATGTGTTCCATGTATATCTCTTGAGGATTTACATACATTACAATTCAATAGTACTAAATGTAGAGTCGATCCCAAAGGAAAATGGCCATTCCTATAAAGAAAAACTAGATCATTAAGATAAAGTTATTCTAAATAAGACTACACACATAGATAAAGTTATCTAAAGGAATTTAAAATTCAAATAAGCTTTATGGGAACCTGAGGATGTGAAAAAAAATATATATACTCATTTGTTAATCATAGTGAGGGAATTTCATGATTTACAATCATTTTAAGGTGGGTAGAATGTAACACTCTGATATTTTATTAAATAAATTTAATTTTTTTGATAGTATAGGATTCATGAAACCCTGAGGCTAAATGAAACATAATATATTACATGATTACAACCAAGATGTTTAACTTGTGGTATGAATATTAATAACCACATTTTAAAAATATTTATAATGGTTTTGGATAATAAAAATACATGGGTAAATTAGTATTCAATTTTAAATAATTTCATTGTATGGAACCAGCCTTAAAAATTAAATGGTATTATATCATTAGAATAGAATTTTATTTATTTTATTATCAATGATCTTTTAGGTTAATAATTTTATATAATAAGGACAACCACTTACATAATGAACTCATAAATTATAATTTGGAAATTTCTACTCATTGTGCATTATTTACACAATAAAAAACATTTAAAATGAAACACGTCTTCTTATCATGAATAATTTAATTATTTTCTAAAAAAATTACTTTCTTTCATATAAATCATTAAACCATATGAAAAAAATTAAAACATCGGATGTGCACAAAATCTATGGAAGGATCATAGAAAAAAAATAAACCTATTATTTCATGAATACAAATAAAATATTATCCTCTTTAAAATTAATCTCTCGGCTCAAAATAGGCAGTTTAGAACCCACAAATTTAAATTTTATCCACATATTTGCATTAGAAATTTCATAGGAAATCCTAAAATGAAAAAAACTCATAAAGGTTCTTCTATAATGATGAATATATTATTAATTAGTTTTCAAAAAAATTTATAAATTTAAAATATATGAAATAGAAAATACAATCCTTTAAATATTAATCCATGATTAATCACCTAGAAGAGTTACATAAAGAACAAGCTATCAAAACACATGAAAACATAATAAATTTGATAGAAACATAAAACATGAAATAAAAATTAGTTTAGTCTAACTATAAAAACAATATCACATTGTTGGAATAGTTTCATAAAAGATTATTATTACTCCCTTAACCTATACATGACATGTCATGAGAAAAGATCTTTACCCAAGGAATTGGAGTGATATATAGGAAATCCCATTATAACATTTCAATGATTATATGATCAAAGAAAAAAGAAATCATTCAAAATAAAGAAATGAAAGAATTAACAATGGAAATAAAAGGTTAGCATAATCATTCCTCCTAGGATAATAGAAATGGATTAATTAAAGATAGAATTTGAGAAATAATAATAAGGAACACATTACCATATCAATAGAATGGGGAGTGTTCTAGGTATACTTGTAAGAGGAAAATATATATAATTTAGAATCAATCCACAACGAAAAAGGGAGATACCACTTGAGTAAGATGAAAAATGGTAATATCCAAAAAAAAATTTGGTTTATAGAGACCCCTTAGATGGAAATAAAAAAATTCATATGACAAATATATTCCATTTAAATCACTCATTAGAAGATAAATATGAATTAAGAAAGGATAATTTTTTAATTGAAGATAAAAGAAGGATTATAAATGAATCCAAATATTAAATAATGGTTATGGTGGTGGGAAAATCAGTTGATGATGTATATGTTAAAATATAAATATTTTTTTCTTTTTTATAGAAAATAATAATGTTTTGTATAATGTATAAAAAACAATCCCTTAAAAACCTATAAAATTAAAAAGTGATATAAAATTTACATTATAATTCATTTATGTCTGTAAAAATACATCTAGAAAATAATTTTAATCATATGAAAATATATTAGAGAGATTTAAAAAATGAAATCTCTACAAAAATTAAAATATTGGTTTTAATCTAACATTCCTTGTACATAAATCCATAAAAAGATTCTATTTATAAAGAACATTTAATTAAATTAAAATATTTTAAAGTAATTTCATTAAATTACATTGAAACATAAGTAATATTTTTTTATCATTTATAAGAACATATAAATATAAAAAAAGTTATGTTATAGAAACATTATAAGTTTATTTATTTATAAGGTAGTCTCTTACATTTAGTTTTTAACACCCCAAAGTTTTTTGAGAAAGATTATTTTTAATTTCTTTGATGTCCTGTGTTGTACGATACAACAAGATTAGCTTTCACTATACAAAACATTGTACTTTCTTTTACTATATGCAAACACAATTCTTGGCTTGTGTTGCACGCAAGAGCAACCTTCCTCGATAGCGTGAGTTGTACGCAATACCGAGTTTCACTAAACAACAATATATTATTATAATATTATTATGGACTAGCCTTTATGAATAATATTAACTAAATTTTGAATTTTATAACATTATTATTCATCTTACACATTTTCTAGAACATGGTATGAGAACAAAATAATTTTTTCGGGTAAAATAAGTATTTTTCAAAAAATGCAGTTTTGTCGCCTTTTGATGGCGCAAGTACATTAAATCTAGTTTTTGACATTTTTTAAATTTCAATTTGACAAAATAAAATTCTTCTTTGGAATCATGATATAAAAATTTACTTTGGATAAAATTTTCATATTATTGTGATAACTTTCATATTTTAATGAAAAGTAAAAACACGATATATTTTAATTAAAAAAAACTTTTTTGATCACAATAATTTATGTGGCTAAATTATAATATTGAATGGTTTTAAAGTATAAATAGAATATATTTTTACCATTAAATATAATTTAATTCCTTTCCATTAATTTTACATTGAATTCATAGGTAAAAACATTTCAATATTTGGCAATGTTTTAACTTTTAAAACCCATTTTCTTAACAATGATATTAATTTTAAATTAATTACTGCAACTTCTGTGATTTTAATTTTCAAAAATAGATTCCATATTTTAATTCAGTGGGTCCGAATTATGTTAATAGGTTACTTTTATTTTTTTTGATATTATGAATAGTAACTATGGTAATTTTTATTTACTAGCGTTAAAGGTAAATCGGGTAATTAAGGGTAAAAATAAGATTATAAAATTACCCTAACACATGAAAAAATTCTATTTGATGACTAAAAGTCAACCCATATCACCTAAGGGTCGTAATATATTCATTTTATGGACTTTTGACCATGAAAATAATTTAATTATTATTAAAACCAAATAAAGTGACAACATGTCACTCTCTTAAATCTTATAAGTATAATAATTTTAATTTAGTGATAAACTTCATGAAACTTCAAATATGAATAGACTTAAGAAATATAATATAATTATCTACATAATGTGAATTTATTTAGAATTTTTGAGGATTAAATAATTATTATTAAAGGTGAAACAATAGTGATGTTGAAATTATTTTATTGATTGAAATATCAAATAAATGGTAATACAAATATTAAAATAAATATTATATGAACTATTTAATGTTCTACACAAATTTTATAGATAAATATTACATTTAATAAATCTATTAAATCTTTTATTTCGAACATATCTTCTCTGGTTATTTTATTTAAATTCAAATAAATGAAATGTGTCAAAATTGACACTATTGTTATTCTATAAAAATAACATAATATAAAATTGTTTAAAAATCACAAAAATATTTAAAAATGATAAATAAAAATTTATATGGTCTAAAATGTCATAATTTATCAAATTATTGACAATTAACAACACATAAGTAATTATTTATAACAATTTAAAATTTAGAATCTTATTACCACAAATAAAATTTAATAGATTAAATAAGGATAAATCAAGTTGATAAGGTTTAAAATAAATTTCCAACATGTCTAAATTTTACTGTTTGATGATATTACAACCCAATAACATCTAATATTTGAATATGAATCATTTTTGGAGGTTTTTAATTGGGTTTGATTTATTATAAATTAATATTTTTGAGGTTTCCAAAAGTGCCCCACTCCTCCCTTATAAAAGGGTACCTCCTCCCTCTCCTCTTTACACAAATTTGAGACTTTATGCTCGGCCAAACCCTTTCCATTACTCTTCTAAACTTCTCTATTAATATTCTGGAGGTTTTGGTATTCTCAAAACACCAACTATATTCCCTTAAGAGGAAGTTTAAAGGAGGCACGCCGAGGAAGAGGTTATCTCTTCTACCGATTCTTTCAAGTTTCTTCCTTCTTCTACTTCCTCTTATTTAGTTGTATCATTATAAAGTAATAACATCAATATCACTCATATACTGATATGTTATTATAAATATGAAACAACCCTATTTCACCTTCCATCCATCCTATGGAAAATGAAATCATCGTGCGTGCGTACGTACGGAAAACCGTCTCCACGCCGTGGTGTAATCTGTTTTTCCACCACCACCTTACTTGGATGGGTATAATGGTGTAAATAATAACTATATATGGTTATTATAAAATAATAATGATTCTGAGATATTATATAATCCACTCCAATTTCATTAAATAATTATGGGAACGATATCACCGCTCGTGCATACGTACGGATTACCGTCTCCACGACGTGATGAGATTCATTCTCCATTTTAACCATTCAAGAATGATTATAAAGTATATATAATAAGTAATCATGAAAGATATGAAATAATAATGATACTGGATGTATGTACATATATTTCTCATTTACTTAATCCCATTCAATTCAATAAGGAAATGAATACAGTGTTCATGCGTACGAACGACCTACCGTCTCCATGAACGGTGTATTTCATTCCATTTATCGATCTATAATATATATTTTTATGATGAACATTATATATATATATAATGTTTTATATTTTTTAATTAATTAAATCAGGTTATAATTAATAATATCAAGAACAACAAGTCCAAACACGTACGATAAATGAAACGATTTTACCCAAAATGTTGCTTTAACATGGAATTGACAAAAGAACGGGTAATGTAAAGTCATAAGTGAATCATATATGATATCATAAATATTATTATGGTTATATTAAAAGTTAATAATATTTTTAAACCCACTACACTGGAGTCTCGTAAACATACGGCGGAAATTGGATATAAGGTAAGGGATAATTATTCCAATCTCGTTCTTATCTGGGATTGTTTATTCGCAAGTACTTACTGGGGATATGTTTATCATCCATGTCCATGTTTTCTAAAAATATTTTCATAAATTGTTTACTATTCTTCCATTATTTTTTAAATCCATTTTTACCCTTTTATAACTTTTACCGCAAGGTATGGAAGGAATCTTTCTTTTGTTTACCATACGAGGTACTTTTTGGCTTTTCTGACAAAAGTATGAAAAAAAAGTTTTTTATCTTATACGGAACAAACGGATTTTTATGGTTTAATAACGCCTTATTTTCATGAAGCTTCCTCTACATTATTTCAGGATTATTTTAAACAAAAATCATTTTCTTTTAAAATTTCATGGAATTTCGTGAAAAGAAAATGATTTTGAAGAAGAAAGGATATTTTCCTCAAGAATTAATTTCAAGTGTTTTATCAAAACTATTTTCCATCTAAGATGAAAATATTTAGTATGTTTATGTTTCAAGTATAATGTATATATTATTTATATGGTTTTATTTTTCTTATGATTAAATTATATCCATTTCTTTTATATGGATTATTTTATGATGGGATGATGTTTATGAAACCCATTTTATTCGTTGGGTTATTATGAATGATGTATGTTTATTTTTTGGCACAAGTAAGAATGATTTCATTATGAGATGGGTGGGAACTATCTCTCCCTCCAATTCATTGGGTAAAGATTTATATCTCATGAGATAGACATGGATGGATTAGTAAATTAATCTGGTTCAGTAATACATGACTGGAATAAGGGGTGAACTCGATTCAGAAAGGGACGGTGTCCACTAAGATGGTCTTGGCAGCAATTTCTTGGCTACTATGGAAATCATATCATGTGCTTAATGGTTTCCACAAGTACATTCTTTATTCCCATGATATTTTATCATTATTGATGTTGTTTTATGATATATTCCTTATGTACTTCCAAGATTAATGTCATTGCTCAAGATTTTGATTTTATGTTCAAGTTTTTTCATTCAAATGTTTATGGATTGTTTTATGTTCCCTATGTTTACCCTTTCTGAGAATTTGATCTCACCCTTTTTATGTTTTCTTTTCCCCATGATATAAATAAAGGTTTTAGGTAAGAAAATAAAATGGGAAGATCATTATTGGAGATGTTGAAGATATTTCACCATGATTAGAATATTATATTCGGAGTTTTCAAAGACACTAAACTATTACGGTCCTTCAGTGTTTGTTTTTTGTTATGTATTAAGTATTACGAAAAAGTAATGTAATTTACATGTACATCAAGAAGATATGCCTACCTAACTGATGGAGAGAAACTTCTGTTTCTATTCGATAATCATGTGATATATCCAAGATACCAGGGAAGGAAGTAATTGGAAAACTTATTATGTACGAAGAAGAGCTTAAGGTAAATCAAGAAGTAGATGAAGAACCAAGAAAGAAATTTATAGCATTCAAGACTGCTACCTCAAAGAGAAAAGTTTAAGAAAAAGTCCAAGCTCCTGTACACACTTCCACTAGTGAAGATTCAATTTCTGATAGTGATGATGAGATGTCTCATATTGATGGGAGATTCAAAAAGTTATATCATAAGAAGAAGTTCTTTATAAAATCAAACTATAAAAGAAGGTATGATAGTAAAGGATAGTGGAAAAAGGACAGAAAATGGAAAGACAACACAAATGATATAGTATGCTATGAGTGTAAATGAAAAGGCCATGTGAAGGCTGATTTTCCCAAGATGAAATTTAAGAAGAAATATGAAGACAAGGGAAATGGATATAAAAAGGCTATTAAAGCTACTTGGAGTGCTTTAGAAGATAGCTCTAGTGGATCTGACACTTATGATATTGAAAAGAACAAACATTAAAACATGTGTTTCATAACTGAAACATATGATGTAACACTCAATTATCCAATACATAATTCTTACTATTCTGTGAATGAAGGTGAACCAAATAATGATGAGAATATGACTAAGGATGAACTATTTGAATATTGTGGAATGCTTGAGGATACCTTTAATGAACTCAAGGATAAATATAAATTATTGAAAAGACAATATGCTTTAAATTCTAATTATAAGTCTAATATGGATATTGAGAGGGAAAAATGTGCTCATCTATTAAAATAAAATATTAAACTTAAATAATTAAATGATCAATTCAAAATAGATCTTGAGAAGTTTACTGCAGGTAGAGATACCCTGACTCATTATCTAGGGAAAAAAATTGCTCCAATATACACAACTAGTCTTGGATATCAACCAGAACATAGAAGGATTATTAAAAACAAATTTTTTCCAAAATCTGAACTATTCACTACTAGTTCATGTTCTGGACCATATTTTGAAAAAAAAATCTCTCAAGGACCTAGCAAAGTGTTCTTGTCTCAAAACATATCTGTTGATTATAAGAAACATGTGAGACAAGTATTGGTTCCTAAAGCGTTACTTGATAACCTCTCTAGACCCAAGAAAATATGGGTACCAAAGTTACCCTACACCTAATCTGTTTTGTAGGAAAATTATCAAAATAGATCCTGTAAAACTCTATGTTACTTAGGCAGTGGATGTTCAAGATATATGATAGGAGACTATTCATGTTTCAAGATCATAATTAAATTTTATGGTGGACATGTCACATTCGGTAATACCAAGGGGAAGATCATCGGCTTAGGCCAAACTGGTAACCCTGATACTATATTAATTTCAAAATTACTTTTTTGATGTTTTAAAAAAATCTACTTAGTATCTCTCAATTTTGTGATGATGGTTTCAATGTTAAATTTAAAAATGATTCATGAAATGTTTTTAATTCTAAAATGATTTAATATTCACTTCTCTTAAAAATAAAAAAGTATATGTTGTTGATTTAAACTCTTTAGCAAAGCAAAATGTTTCATGTTTAAATGCTTTTTATAAGGAATCCTAGTTATAGAACAGAAGATTAGGAAACTAAAATGTACACTCAATTAGGAAACTAATTAGGAAAGTTTTAGTTAGAGCCTTACCTAAATTGGAATTCCCACTTAACAAAGTTTGTAATTCTTGTCAAAAATGGAAAAAACACAAAGTTTATTTTAAATGAAAGAAATAAGTTTCCACTTCTCAACCGCTTGAGTTGGTTCACATGGATTTTTTTGGACCATCTAGAGTTTCAAGTTTAATTGGGAAGCACTATATGTATGTTCTTGTAGATAATTTTTAGAGATATACATGGGTATAATTTCTAGCTCACAAAAGTGAAGCATGTTCTTAATTCATTAAATATTTCAAGTCTGTAGAAAATCTTAGCGGACTTAGAATTAAGACCTTGAGAAGTGATCATGGTCGTGAGTTTGAAAATCAGGAATTTGAATCATTTTGGTCACAAAATGGATATAATCACAATTTCTCTACTCCTAGAATACCTCAACAAAATGGAGTCATAGAAAGAAGAAATGGGACACTTCAAGATATTCCTCAGACTATGCTAAATGAGTATAATCTACTTATCTATTTTTTGGGCTCAAGCTGTTAATATAGCTTTTTACATCATCAATGGAGTCTTAATTAGACTTGTTCTTAATAAAAACCTCTTATGAGCTCTGGAATAATAGGTATCCTAAGGTTAAATAATTTATAGTGTTTTTTTTTAAATCCTTTATTCTTAACACTAGGGATAATCTTGACAAGTTTTCTTCTAAGAGTGATGAATGAATTTTCCTAGGTTACTCAATATCTAGTAAATCTTATAGAGTATTCAATAAGAGAAAGAAATGTTTAGAAGAATCAATTCATGTCAAATTTAATTAGACTGATCCGCATGAACCCAAAACCTCCATTGAACATCTTGAGGAAGATATGGAAATTCTAAACCTTAATGATAAAGATAGTGAACCCTTAGTGAAAACCACTAGTTCTAGAAACTTTCAGGAATCTGAGCATGAAGTATATGAACCTATAGACAACCATTAGGAGTATAGTTTGACTCTTTCTTGAGGTATTATAACTCTCAAAAATCATCCTTTAGATGTTGTAGTAGGTGATATAAATAGAGGAACACAAACTAGAGCTTCTTTGAGAAACCAGGTTGAATATCAATCCTTTCTTTCACAGATTAAACCCAAAAATATTAATGATTCTATTAGTGATGAATTTTGGGTAATTTTTATACAAGAAGAATTAAATCAGTTTGAAAGAAACAATGTTTTGTAATTAGTATAAATACCTAAAGACACTTTTACTATAGGCACTAAATGGGTGTTTAGAAATAAAGTTGATGAATCTGGAAATATAGTTGGAAATAAGGTTTCACTAGTTGCAAAAAGATACAGTCAAGAAGAAGGAATAGACTATAAGTAAACTTTCACACCTGTATCTAGAATAGAAGCAAATGGGATATTACATTCTTATGTAGCTCATCTGAATTTCAAAAAAAATCAAATGGATGTCAAAATTTCATTTCTATATGGGAACATAGTTGAGGATACATTCTTTGAACAACCCTTTAGTTTTACAAATCCCCATTTTTTAAATCATGTTTATAAACTTTATAAAGCTCTATATGGTCAAAAAAAGCTCCAAGAGCTTATTATGCTAGACTTAGTTCTTTTATTTTTTCCAAAGGTTTTTCTAAAGGAATTTTTGATCCTACCATTTTTATTTAAAATATTTCCAAAGATGTTTTAATAGTAAAAATTTATGTAGATGACATTATTTTTGGATCCTCTAAAAATTCCTTATGTTTTGATTTCTCAAAAATGATACAAGATGAATTTGAAATGATTTTAATGGGGGGACTTAAATTTTTCCTTGGATTTCAAATTTTTCATAATAAAAATGGTATTGTTTTAAATCAAATTAAATATCTTAAGGATATTTTGAAACATTTTCGCTTGGATGGTAATAAAGGTAGTGATACACCTATGAGTACAACTTGTAAGTAGGATGCTGATGAAACTGGTAAATCAGTGGATCAAACCAATTATAGAGGTATGATTTAGATTCTTCTCTACCTTAGTGCTACTCGGCCTGATATTATGTTCAGTGTATGCATGTGTGCTCATTTTCAAGCCAATCCCGAAGAGTTTTCTTTAACTGATGTTAAAAGGATTTTTAAATATCTCAAGTATACTACAAACTTAGGAGTATTTTATCTAAGAGGAAAATAATTTTATTTAATAAGTAATTAAGATGCTGATTTTTTTGGTTGAAAGTTATATAGAAAGAGTACCTCTAGATCATGTAACATTTTGGGAAAGTCACTAGTATCATGGTATAGTAAGAAACATAATTTTGTTAAATTATCTACTATCGAATATGAATATATAGCTGCTGGTAGTTTTTTGTGCTCAAATCTTGTGGATGAAACACACTTTCCTAGACTATGGATATCAATTCAAACATGTCTCTATAAACTATTATAATACAAGTGCTATTAACAACTCTAAAAATCCAGTATCTCATGCTAGGATAAATCACATTGATTTGAGACATCGCTTCTTGAGAGATCCTTATCAAAGAGGTGATATCACTCTTGAATTCATTGGTACTGAACACCAATTGGATGATATATTCACAAATAATTTGAGTTATAAGAGTTTAAACTACATCAAACATGATTTAGGTATAATAAACTGTTAAGTTAGGACCTCACAGTTGGACCTCACCGTTAGGACCTCACTGTTGGACCTCACCAATAGGACATCGCCGTTAAAGCTCACTGTTTGACCTCACCATTAGGACCTCAGCATTAGACCTCACCGTTAGACCTCACCATTGGAACCTTAACGATAGTCAACGTTAGGTATGGGACTTTTCGTTTTTCTTCTAGAATCTGAAATGTTTTTAATCATAGTTATTTCTTTTACTCGATTTTTTTAAAATCCCTTAATGATAAAAAATGTACAAACCACATTTTGATCTACTTCAATCCTCTACCAGACCTCTCTGTCTATAATATTGGAACCTCACCTTCTTTTGAAACCCTTGAACCGCTTTAGTTTGTAATGGAAAGACTGAAGAGACCGCTGGTTGATGAAGAAGAAGATGTGCCAAACTCTAAGGGACCTAGAGTTGGGTCTAATAGTGGAAGCAAGGTAGTGGAAAATATGATCAATCCACATTTTTCTAAGAGGGAAATCATGGTTGATAACGTATTATGTTTGGAATGGCTGTTGTCAAGCAAGTCTCTGGTGCTGAAGGCACTCAAACCTCAGGATTGGGTAGAATGCTTTGCAAGTAACAATGGACCTTATTACGTGAAGCAAGTGATGGAATTTTATGAGTCTCTGATGCTAGAGCAGTCTGAGAATGAAAACCGAATTTATTCAAAGGTAAATGGGGTAAGTGTAATCTTCTCTTTTATTGAATGGGCTGAATGTTTAAGAGTTCCACATGAAGGGATTTTTTATTACTACTCTGGACTGGTGTCTCCCACTAGTGAGTTCTTCTGTTATGAAGAAGATTTGGCTGAACTGACAGGGAATGGAATCCCTAGGAATTTCATTTTTTCTAAAATGGAAGGAGAATACAGGGTCCCTTTTATGTTTTTTCATCATGTTTTGGTTCCTAAGAGAGGGGACTTTTCTACCTTGAAATATCAGGACATGTTTCTTTTGTATCTGTTGAATCATGGACAGAAGATAAATCTGTGTAGGTTGCTGATGATTCAATTGGAGGATATGACAAAGCCCAGTTCCAAGTCCAATACTTTGTTTCATGCTAGGTTGATATCATTGATGTTGAAAGTGAAAGGAGTTGCTGGAAATAAGGAGGAAACAGTAATTGTAAGGGACAACTTCTGCATTAACAAGATGATTTGCAATTTTATGAAGATAACTTGGAACCCTTGGAAAATAAAATGGGTGGATGATGAGGCTAAGATATATGAAGAATTCCACCCTATCACCAATCCTTCTTGGACATATAATAAGGGAGATCCAGGTTAAAATCCTAATGAAGTAGAGCCAGTATACTCAAATTTAGAAGAAGAGGCTTTTGTTGTGAAAGAGAGGATTCTCATATAGATGACAGGAGTGATCATGACCTTCCCTCAGGTACTCATGCCAATGTTGTATCCTTTGGTGAGCCTAGACCACCAAAGAGATTTCCTAGAAGAGAGACTATCCTAATGGAAAGTGATGATGAGGAAACCAGTGAAGAAGGAGAAGAAAATGTCTTAAGAGACATTAGAGAGACCTTATAGGAGGAGGATGAAACTGAATCTAGTCATGATAATTTTGAAATAGCTTCTAATGAAAGTGAATAGGGATATCTAAGTCTCAATACTCTAATAGGATATACAGAAATGGTGGAAAGTGTAGATGAAGAGGTTTCTGAATCGGTTGAAGCTGGAATTTCAATGGCAGTAGTTAAAGATTCTATAGAAGAAGTGGCAGTGGACTCTCCTGTTGATGCATTTGATCAAGGAGGTATATCAGAGATGGATGTAATTGTTTAGGAGAATTCTCCAAGTGAGGGGGAGGAACCTATTCCCACAGGTTCAGTTGTTGTTGCTCATGGAGTAGAATATTGGTCAGAAGACCCTGGATTTGTGGTCTTGGGCTTAGACTATGGAGACTCTGATGATGACAAGCCTAACATAATCCCTCCAATTCCTTCTATTTTAGAGACCATTATTGTATATCCAGTAATTATTTTACTTGGAGACTATGTGAAGAAGTATGATTTAGAATCATTAAAATCATATTTGAAGAGACACTTTCATGAGAGATCTATTGAGATAGAGAGAACAGTGGATCTCAATCAAGAAGTGGTGACATTTGCCTTAGAAAGAGTAATTTATACCTATCACTCAAATTTTCTACATGAAGTGAATGAATATCATAATAAATTCAGAGCCTTGGAAGAGTAAATGGAATATTTGAAACAATCAATTATGAGTTTAGACTCCTATATGGCTTCAAGGGTTCAATTGGACAAAGATCTTATGCTGGTTAAGAGTGGTGTTCAGTAAATGGTCACTGTGTTTAAGGTCTTTAAGAAGTCTATGGAGGCACATGTGAGTGGTCAGGATGATGATGTGAAGAGGTTGATCAGTGGTATGACCAAGTCTTTTAAGGAGATAATGGCTTTTACATGTCACCTCTGTGTGCATCTGCTTCCTTTTCGGCCTCTCCTCCTGTTGGTCTAGAATCTTTCTGGTCATTTGTTAGAGAAGAAGTGGAGAATTTCTCTAGAGAAAGTACCTCAGACCCTCAATCTATGACTCATGTTATTTCCACTACCAGATAAATTCATAAGCTTGTGGGAGATTATTTAAGGGAGGCTTCTCAAGATCATAATGTCATCCAAGAGAAAGTTGATTTCTATTACAAAAGGGTCTACACTAAGAATCACATGGATGGTCACTTTAAGCTACTATTGGAAAACATGAGGATCCCACCTGTCACTCAGGCATTTAAGGATCAAGTTAGTAGGCTTAGATATTTGACTCCTACCATAGAGAAATTCATGGAGAATAAGGATGATTTTATCTCAGCTATGGAAATAGGATGAAGCATTTTATGGATTCCAGAAATCTTCTTTTACCCTTACTCCACGTAGACTGCACTCCCATTATTGTTCCTCTAGCATTACCTTCTTCCCTAGCTGCCTCAGGATCTACCAGTTCTGCCCCATTGATGACTCCTACAGAGTCCATCATAAGTTTGACCCCAATGATTCCTCAAAGATCTACTCACAATCGGTTTACTGATGCCTCTGTAGTAGCTCCTCCTACCTTGCTCACTGCCATACCTCGTCCTATCCCTCCATATTCTAGACCTTCCTCCTTATATTTCAAATACAAAGATCCCTTGGACATATCTGATGTGGATTGAATGTGGGATGTTTTAGTGGATAGGGATCTTGCTAATCTATTTGTATATTGTATTCTTGCTTCGTTAATACAAATATCCTCTTTTGTCTCTTTTTTGTCTTATAATATTTTTTGTTAATCACAAAGGGGGATAAGTTATGCTATATTTTCCATAGTAAACATGGTTAAATTTTACTGATCCAAAATATATGTACACTCCCACCTCTATAGATATTATAAAATGTGCTTAACCCAAATTCAATAATACTTAAATCTAAATTTTTATTGACATTATTTTTTATTATAAAAAAGGCGGATATTGTTGGACTCACCTATTTCGATAATCCCAAATCTTGATTCTTTCTTATGAAGGTCACAGATAGAAGGTTATTGATGAAGGCCACTGATATAAGGTGACCTATTAAGGTCACCGATAAAGGTCACTGATGAAGGTCATCGATAGAAGGTCACTGATGAAGGTCACTAATAAAGGTTACCTATGAAGGTAACTTATAGAAGGTTACAAATGAAGGTCATCGATAAAGGTCACTGATGAAGCTCCCCGATAGAAGTTCACTGATGAAGGTCACTAATAAAGGTTACCTATGAAGTTCAATGATAGATGGTTACCGATAAAGGTCACTGATAGAAGGTAACCGATAAAGGTCACCGATAAAGGTCATCGATGAAGGTCACTGATAGAAGTTCATCAATAGAAGGTTACCAATGAAGGCTACCAATGTAGTCTACTGATGAAGCCTACTGTTGAATCCTACTGTTGATAATGATACTGCTTCCAGTCTACCAATGCTCACTCTTCTACTCCATACTTTTTCAAAATATAAATATTATTCTAATGGTCATATTTAGTAAATTTAATACTTCTGACATTAATTAATGTTGATTGTAGAGATATCAAGAGATTGTATCTAGGGACAGTATGAGGTACGAGGATGAATACACATGGTATTCCTATTACTATTTTCAGATCTCAAATATAAAATAGAAGACTGAGGAAGAAAAAAAGACAGAGGATTGCATGAGATAGAGATTACTCGCTAGATCAAAGAGAACAAGGAAGAACCATCCATCACTTACATTGTGAACCCAAGATAATAATGAAGATCAATTGGGACCAATTCATGTCTGCCTTCTATGATTCTTCAAATCTCAATCAAACCAAGAAGAAGAACACATCAGTACTTAGAAGCTAGAACTTGGAGTTGTGACACTCTGTTTTGAGGACAACTTCTAGAGAGAGACTCGAACTATAATTTATTCAATCCAAAGAGTCAAGAACTGAACTAAAAACACATAGATATTTCTAAAATCAATATTAAAATATTATCACTATTGTGTTATTTTATATTACATTTCTGAGAATTGTGTGTTTTTCTATTACACACATTGTCTCATGTGCTTGAACCGGAGGATACTGAAAATCCTCACATAAAACTTCACTTACTCCTTATTTCCCACATGTAAATGTGGAAGAGACTGTGTGTGGTCTGGATTGTTTTTTTTTTCTCCACAAAGAACTGTGTTAGTAGGTGTGAGTCCTGGACAGTTTGTGAAAATTGTTGTAAAGCTCGATATAGGGTGTGTATCAAGTTTATTTTTAATATAAACTTCTTGGTGGCTGGTGATCACCAAGTGGATAGGATTAAGTCTCGTCTTGAGACTGAACCTCTTTTTTAACTATAATGTGTACTATATTTAGTAATACTTTGTTTTATTTATTTTCCACTGCTTAAAATTTCAAAAACAAAAAATTGTTTTACATTGACTCTGATAGTTAGTTCTGGTTAGTGTGTGTATATGTTTAATTTAGTAAACCTGTTTCAAAATTTGAAGAAGTTTTTTACACTAATTCAATTGAGGACTAATCACCCTTTGAGAAACCTATTGACCAACTAAACATTTATATATCTACTACCTTAATTAACTGGGCTGTTTCAAAATTTGAGGATCTTTATCATAAAGTTTTTAATAGAAATTTTAAGTATGAATCCAATTCACCCCCTCTTGAGTTTCCACTCTGACCAAAAAATAACTTTTATAATTTTATACTTCATCTTGTAATGATTTAATCATATTTTCTTGATCAACACTGTTTGTGATAAAATAGTTAAATTTTTTCCATTAACTCCTAATGTTTTTTAAGTAAGGTATCCCTTTCTCCTAAAACAACATTGTGAATATTATTTAAGGATTTGTGTTCCTTTAATAAAGAGTCATATTTTTATGCTAAAATTGTGCACTAGGAAACCAGTTTATCATTTGAATAGCTAGAATCAAAATTAGAATTAGAGGAATAATAGTTTTGTACCTTATATTCTTTATCCATGAAGCACATATTTTCTTTGAGATTTGATTCTTCCTTTTTCGAATCATATTTTGATGAGCTACTGGGGACTTTAGAAACACTCTATATAGCCTTCATCTCTCTTTTTCATTTTCTTTATAATTATAATTTTTTTATATTTTCATTTTGTCTTTATCTTTTCACCTTTTAGTTGAGGAAAACCAGATCTTATATGACCTAATTTCTTGCATTCATATCATCTAACTTCTCTTGAGTCTTTCTCATCCCTTTTGAAGGGTTTTCTGAATCCTCTTTTCTTCTTATAAAACTCGCTAAACTTTCTACCTATTTGAGTAAGTTCCACTTTAGAATCAGATGTTTCGGAATAATTTTCTTCTCTGACTTCTTTCTTTATTCTTTTTATTTGTTTTTGAGATGTTACCTTGAGTGAATTATTTCCCTTTTTTCCTAGGACTTTATGATCTTCAGCATCATCTTGAATTTCAAATTCATACATCATCATTTTTCCACATAATTCTCTAATTTCCAGATTTTTGATAGGTGATGATTGTTGAATTACAGTTGATATACCATTCCATTAAGTAGGTAGTACTCTCTATACTTCCAAATCATGATCTTATTATTTGATAGGACCACCTAAGACTATAATATTGTGGCTAATCATTGTATGATTCCATTCATCTGAGTGATAATCTCTCCATTAAGCATTCTAAAAGTATCAAATATCCTCTTTGTTATTTTATACCTCACTTTTCATACATTAGTTGGTCCATGATAGGAAAATATGATTGTTTTCCACATTTCATAAGCAGTAAAGCACTTTGAGACATGATTGAATTCATTTGTTCCAATACCATAGATGATAGAATTCATAGCTTTAGAATTCATGTATTATTCATACTATGTATAAGCAATCCATGTTTTTGGATTTTTAGTAATTATATAGGGAGTGATTATCTTTGAGTAGACTTTTAATCCCATATTTTTCAAATATATAATCTTCCGTGATTATCGGCATCCATGATTTTCAATATTGAAATAAGGAGAACAAAACATTGACATTATGTAACACCCCAAGCTTCCACGATACACTTCTCAATCAATAATGCAATAGCTTGCATTGTACGCAAGTTCGAGATTCTAAAACACCGCGACCAATCAAAATAGCCATTATGAATAGTAATACCAACTTTTTGAAATTATATATATTTTTTATATTTCAAAATGGACTTCATTTTTGGATTCGTAATATCGAAATTAGCCTATGTTGAATTTTTGGTATTTTTTTGAGAACTTCCAATTTTTTTATGAATAGTGAAAAATACTTAAAAACAAATTTTTTAATCAAAATAATTTATAGCGTTAAATTATACTATTGAGTGTTTTTAAAGTATAATTAGAATATATTTTTACCATTTTATCCAATGGTGGTCATTAGAATTAATTTCACTTTGAAATTGGACATAAAAAATTGTCAATCTTTTGATATATATTGTTTCATAAAAACACACTATTTGTTGTGACAGCGGGAATTAATTATAAAATTAATTAATGAAACTTATATGTTTGGAATTTTGTAAAATAGACATCATTTTTGAATTTGGAATATCAATTATAGCTTTGGGTGAAATTTTGGCATTGTTCTGAAAAACTTCAATTTTTGATGAATAGTGAAACCACTAAGTGGTAGTTAAAAAACTGATTTTTCGTTTAAATGAAACATTACCACTTCTGTGATTTGATTTTCAAAAATCCGACATACATGGTTGTCATTAGAAATTAAAATGTGGTTCAATGGGATTAAAATAATGTTTGGTGAATAGTAACTTTTAAGTTTAATTAATCGCGATTAAAGGCAATTAGTGAAATTTAAGGTAAAAATGATGTTATAAAAATATGAAAATACCTTTAAACTTGTCCTACCCCTATTGGATGAGTCACGTACGACCATGAAAATCCATGGGTCAACTTGGGGACCCCATGGAACCACTTTGGTAGGAAAATTACATTAAAAACTTTTTATTTAATGTTAAAATAAAAATGTCACAAACATGAGTTGTTTTACTAAAACAATTTTTAAATGGGTTTATACAAATAATATTTTTTACTATAAATATTACATAGAAATATAAAAATATTTCCTACATCATGATAGTTTTTTTATAATTTTTAGACATTAAATAAATTAAATTATTTATGACACCATGATGATGCAGCGATTACCACATTAATTAACGATTTAAATAAAATGAAAAGATAATGTAAAATATAAGACAAACACTTGTCAAAAACCTATTGGATGAGTATATTTCGAACCCTTATCACCTTATCCTATAAATATTTAAGTTTGGGACCTTTAAAATCTGAAACTCATTATATAATAAAGTAACATTTCATGACTTTCCAAGAGTGTCCCTCCTCTCCTCTTATAAAAGGCCCCCACTACTACCACATTATTCACACCATCAAAGCCTTTTGGCTCAGCCAACATCTGCCCAAATACTCTCTAGACTTCCCTCCATTACTCCTAGAAGCCTCACTTTGGGCAGAATTCTTCCCAAGGAATCCTTTGGCTGAAATCAAAAAAGAGTTACCCGATTTTAAGGTAATGTCTTCTCTTGTGTTCTTTTGTTTTATTTTACTTCTCTGACCCCCTAAAATCTTTTTATTACTTTATTTTGTAACAACACCAGTATCCAAAATCTACTTGGATTTTTTATGATAAGGATTTTATTTACACTTACACACACCTCCGTCTAATGGTTAAAGAACATACTGTTTCTGTGGTTGGAAAATTTCTGCCTCACGAAACGATTATTGTTCAATCTTCTTTTTTAACACCTATCATGGTGGCCATTATGATGAAAATATTTTTATATATGATATATATTATGTTTTTTTTCTTATGATTCTATATTTTTCATTTATGGCATACCTTTACGATTTCTATTATGGGTAAACGCAATAATTTCATTTTAGGAAGTGCGGACTACCGCCCCCTCAAAGTGATTTGAATCGTTAATGCCATATGTGGGATGTATAAAGGATGCAGTAAATGGTATTATACATTATATTATACTGGAATTATATTATACCTTTATATAATTATAACTTCATTCCATTAAATATGAAATAGAAATGAAAGTAGAGTTCATGCGTACGTACGGCTTACTGTCTCCATGAACGGTGCATTTCATTTCTTACCTCTAAATGTTACGTAATATTATGAATGAATGTATATATTGGATATATATGATATATATTATATCTACATCATGGATATAATTCTGGATATAATGGATATTCTACCACATAAACAACTTGTAATTATAAGAAGTTTATTGTTGACTCAAGTACCAAAGATCGACAAAACAACCGTTATTAACTTAAATGACTGCATAATTTTAGTAACATTGTAATAAGTGATCTAAAAGGTATAATGAACATGAAAAAGGTTCTTAAGAAATTATATATTAACTCTAGTTTATTATTCAGGAGGTTAAAGAGAGGTCGAGTCAAGTCGGACACGAGGTAAGGGAACTTCTTAACCCAATTTCCATTCTTTGTGTTAATCCCCTACTTTAAAATTATGTCATGATATTATTATGTACTATATTGTATTTATAATTTCTTTATGTGTACATATAGTTAATACACATAATATATCTATTTTATTTAAAAATGATCTTTTTAGGGGACTTCGTCTCAATCTCCATTCATTGAGGCATATTTTGTTTTATACACAAATTTCTTTTATACGGTGTATAAACCCCTTTGTCTTTTAAGTTTATTCAAAAGGAATATTTTTATAAGAAGTGTTTTACTAAATGACAAAAAAGAATGATTTTATTGTCATACGTACGCGGCGACAATGAATTCTCCGCCACTGTGACCATTATTTCGGTTTCGGTATCCTCTACAAGCCATAAGTTTTTTTAAATGTAAAATAAATACCAAGTTTTAATTTTATTTTATTTTGGTATTGAAAATGATTTTGATAATGTTTTTATTATATCAATGTGTTGTATTGATATCTTGTGATTGAAATGTGGAAATGTTATGTTTCCTTTATGCATGTTTTATGTGATACGATTATGTTATGGTTTATGATGTGTTTAAACCTGTTCATATGAGGAATGCATTGGACTTAATAAGTGACGGGTGGAGCCCGCTATAGCTCCTCGATGCATCGGTAGGTCTCATGAGACAAACTAGTGTCTTGGCATGAGGCCTTGACAAAATCTTATTTTTATTCTTGGCACGAGGCCTTGGCTACGTGGTTATGATAGTCTGGAATTATGCATTCCATCATTATGAAAGTGGTTATTGATATTTCATGTGATTATTTGACTAGTAGAATATCCATGTGAATAAGTAAATGGCATTATTTCATTTTATTTTTGCTATATTATGATGAAGTTCAAGTTTAAAAGGCTTTTGTTTTAGTTATACATTGCCATAAATGTTAATGTTTACTTATGAAAGATTCTGCTATATTGTTACCCTTACTGAGCATCTGAGCTCACCCCTTTCAATGTTTTAATTTTTCTAGGATGTGAAGAAGTATTTTAGGAATGACCTGCATGGATTGTCTGAAGGGGATATGAGTGTGGAAAATGGAGACTATGTTATTGTTTTTTTTTACTTTATGATGTAATGTAACATTTATGAATGTATCTAATGTTTCCAAGGCTACTAAATTAATCGGTCTTTTGAGACTTGATCTTTTTTGATCATGCCAATGTTACGAAGTAATGCACCGACTCTGGGTAACAGGGGTTAGGGAGTCACAGTTGGTATCAAAGGCAGTTTAGTACTAACCTTGGAAGCTCAATTTAGATAAACTCTGATTAGAGCACATAACCCGAAGATAGACTTTGAGGATTAGTATAGAAGAACTTCCTAGAATTTTGGTATTATAGAGATTTTGTGACTTTTCAGAGCAATACATCCCTGTCTGGATACGAGTAGGTAGAGGCGGCTCTGGCACATATGTACCTAGGGGTAAAACCCGAAAACACCACTTTGAGCTAGTCTCGAATGGGAACTGGTGCACGACAATGGGTCTTTCTGCACTCTTGGTTACGACACTCCAGTGGGATATGCTTAGTATAATTATCATTTTCTTTACAAACCATTATGAAGGGCTTATGAGTACATACTTCCTTAAAGAAAACATTTTTATGATTATGGATTATATCCATAAATAGTTCAATTTATGTTAAGTGTTTTACAAGTATGGAATTATGTATTTTAATTCATAAACTAATCTAGTTTATTCCCTTGTTTAGAAATGGCGCCTAGTGGGAGGAATGGAAACCATATCAATGCACGCACTCCGTGTAGGGATTGCCCTCCTGCTCAAGATAATTATTGTGGAGATGGAGATACAACTGGTGCCGATCAACTTATTACCATACTGGGACAACTCACTCAGGTTATGAATAATAACCTTACTCATATGGAGAACCCTGATCCGCAACGTGGAGGATCAATGTTAGACCGCTTCATGAGTCAACAACTAACAAAATTTAATGGGGGTACAAATCCATTATTAGCTGAGCAATGGGTAAACTCCTTAGAGAAAATATTCCATGCCATGAGGAGTAGCGAAAGGGAGAAGGTTGTCATGGCAGTTTACTGCCTCACTGGAGATGTTGATCAATGGTGGTCATTGATTCAAAATACAAAGAAAGATGATGAAGTATCAAATATGGAATAGAGGGAGTTCAAAGATATTTTCTTATAAAAATACTTCCCTCGTGACCATCGAGAAGATATGGAAAGGAAATTTCTGAGTTTGAGACAAAAGGAGGATGAGAATGTCGCAAAGTATGAGGCTAACTTTACAAGGTTAGTGAGGCATGCTGCAGATTATATACATAACCCAAAAAGTAATATTGACCGTTTATTTTATGGGTTAAAACCATTTCTCCGTCAAGCTTTAGTATCACAATATTTCTCAACATACGAAGATATAGTCTCGTGTGCTATCAAGACAGAAAAGGAATTCTCTAAGTCTTATGACAACAAAGTAAAGCAATAAAAGAAGAGGACGGTGGAACAAGAGATAGATAAAGGGAAAGGGGAAAGAAGTATTTTCCATTATGTGATAATTTTGGTAAGAATCATCCCGGTACTTGACTGAAAGGAATAGGAGTTTGTTATAAATGTGGAGAAAAAGGTCTCCATGCTCGTGATTGCAAGGGAAAGAAAGAGGCAATCAATGTTGAATACTACAATTATAGGGAAATGGGGCATTATGTAAATGAATGTCCTAAGCATCAGGGAAACTTATCTCAGAAAAGGCCAAGGGATCAAGGACAATCATATACTGTTACTACAGTTGAAGTGGAATAATTAATGTATTGGTGCTTTTGGACTCAAGGATTATATTCGGGTTATAAGAATAATGTGATATATATATAAGGATTGTATTGCAGTACTTGTTTTTTTCATTATGGTTTTAATATGATGAAGGTTATCATATTTTTAGTATGTGACAATAAGAGAAAATTTACTTTGTTTTGGGAATCTGATGTTACAATTGATTTTAGAATTTAGAGAACTTTTAGAGAAAGTCTGGAAAGAGGTATTTTGGATAACTATAAAGGTTGGAAGGGATTAAGTTGAACTTTGGATAGTATTGTTTAAGGTTAAAACATTTCTGAAGATTATTTTTGTAATATTATAATACTATAGTTTTAGGAAAAGGACAACCTGTAGGTCGGGGGATAACCCGTTGCATCGGACAAAGCTGTAGGAATCGAACCCACAACCATAGTGCGACAGGCCTTTATTACCTACCACTAGCATACGGGAAGTCCCTGGTTATTACAAAATATTTTTCCTAATCTAAATGTTATGTGTTAATATTTAGAACCTTGTACGATTAGGATAAATATAATATTTTTGAGTTCTATTATATTTTTGATTGAAAGATGGGCTTGTGGTAAAAATTTATTAAAGAATGAAAGTCTACATGACAAGTAAGTATATTTCCTTACGTTCTTAGTAAATATCCTAAATAAATTCCTCAACTTTATGAAAGGTAACTTAAAACAAAAATGTGGTCGGTTAACTTTTCCAATTGGGGAATCAATGACCGTTTAACCAATCACAAGTTTGTGATTTTCTTGTAGTTAACTTTCTCCTAATCTTGTTTTCTATAACTCTCTATCAGACCTTGATGGTTTGTTTTTCCTCCATATCCATATTTTCATAGAATCCTACTATGGGCTATCTCGGGTGACCTTTGTACTTCTCTTTCTTTTTTTAAAAGTTATATTTTTATTAACCTTATTTCCGATGTGGGTTTTCCACAAAGGTATTTTCTACTTTCAACCTTTTATATTCAAAAAAAATTCAAATTGTGAGGATGCAATTTATTGAAGGAGGAGAGAATGTAACACCCCAAGCTTCCACGATACGCTTCTCGGTCAATAATGCAATAGCTTGCATTGTACGCAAGTTCGAGATTCTAACACACTGCGACCAATCAAAATAGCCATTATAAATAGTAATACCCAATTTTTGAAATTATATATATATATATATATTATTTCAAAATGGACTTCATTTTTGGATTCGGAATATCAAAATTAGCCTATGTTGAATTTTTGGTATTTTTCTGAGAACTTCCAATTTTTTATGAATACTGAAAAATACTTAAAAACAACTTTTTTAATAAAAATAATTTATAGTGATAAATTATACTATTTATTGGTTTTAAATTATAATTAGAATATATTTTTACCATTTTATCCAATGGTGGTCATTATAATTAATTTCACTTTGAAATTGGACATAAACAATTGTCAATCTTTTGATATATATTGTTTCTTAAAAACACGCTATTTGTTGTGACAGCGGGAATTAATTATAAAATTAATTAATACAACTTATATGTCTGTAATTTTGTAAAATAGACATCATTTTTTAATTCGGAATATCAATTATAGCTTAGGGTGAAATTTTGGCATTGTTCAGAAAAACATCAATTTTTGATGAATAGTGAAACCACTAAGTGGTAGTTAAAAAACTGATTTTTCGTTTAAATGAAACATTACCACTTCTGTGATTTGATTTTCAAAAATATGACATACATGGTTGTCATTAGGAAGTAAAATGTGGTTCAATGGGATTAAAATAATGTTTGGTGAATAGTAACTTTTAAGTTTAATTAATCGCGATTAAAGGTAATTGGTGAAATTTAAGGTAAAAATGATGTTATAAAAATATTAAAATACCTTTACACTTGTCCTACCCCTATTGGATGAGTCATGACAGACCAATAAAATCCATGGGTAAACTTGGGGACCCCATGGATCCACTTTGTTAGGAAAATGACATTAAAAACTTTTTATTTAATGTTAAAATAAAAATGTCACAAACATGAGTTGTTTTACTAAAACAATTTTTAAATGGAGTTATACAAATAATATTTTTTACTATAAATATTCCTTAGAAATATAAAAAGATTTCCTACATCATGATAGTTTTTGTATAATTTTTAGATATTAAATAAATTAAATTATTTATGACACCATGATGATGCAGCGATTACCTCATTAATTAACGATTTAAATAAAATGAAAAGATAATGTAAAATATAAGACTTAAACTTGTCAAAAACCTATTGGATGAGTATATTTATAACCCTTATCACCTTATCCTCGAAATATATAAGTGTGGGACCTTTAAAATTCGAAACTCATTATATAATAAAGTAACATTTCATGACTTTCCAAGAGTGCCCCTCCTCTCCTCTTATAAAAGGCCCCCACCACTACCACCTTATTCACACCTTCAAAGCCTTTTGTCTCAGCCAACCCCTTCCAAATTACTCTCTCAACTTCTCTCTCTTACTCCTAGAACCCTCAATTTGGCCATAATGCTTCCCAAGGAAGCCTTTGGCTCAAATCAAAAAAGAGTAACCCGATTTTAAGGTAATGTCTCCTCTTGTGTTCTTTTGTTTTATTTTTCTTCTCCAACCCCCTAAAATCTTTTTATTACTTTATTTTGTAACAACACCAGTATCATCAATATAATTGGATGTTTTTATGAGAATTATTTTATTTACACTTACACACACCTTCGTCTAATGGTTAAAGAACATACTGTTTCTGTGGTTGGCAAATTTCTGCCTCACGAAATGATGATTGTTCAATCTTCTTTTAACACCTCTCATGGTGGCCATTATGATGACACTATTTTTATATATGATATATATTATGTTTTTGTTTTCCTTATGATTCTGTATTTTTCATTTATGAAATACCTTTACGATTTCCATTATGGGTAAACACAATAATTTCATTTTAGGAAGTGCGGACTACCGCCCCCTCAAAGTGATTTGAATCGTTAATGCCATATGTGGGATGTATAAAGGATGGAGTAAATGGTATTATACATTATATTATACTGGAATTATATTATGCCTTTATATAATTATAACTTAATTCCATTAAATATGAAATAGAAATGAAAGTAGTGTTCATGCGTACGTACGGTTTACCGTCTCCATGAACGGTGCATTTCATTTCTTACCTCTAAATGTTACGTAATATTATGAATGAATGTATATATTGGATATATATTATATATATTACATCTATGTCATGGATATAATTCTGGATATAATGCATATTCTACCACATAAACAACTTGTAATTATAAGAAGTTTATTGTTGACTCATGTACCAAAGATTGACAAAACGACCGTTATTAACTTAAATGACTACATAATTTTCGTAACATTGTAATAAGTGATATAAAAGGGATAATGAACTTGAAAAAGGTTCTTAAGCAAGTATATATTAACTCTAGTTTATTATTCATGAGGTTAAAGAGAGGTTGAGTCAAGTCGGACACAAGGTAAGGGAACTTCTTAACCCAATTTCCATTCTTTGGGTTAATCTCCTACTTTAAAATTATGTCATGATATTATTATGTCCTATCTTTTATTTATACTTTCTTTATGTGTACATATAGTGAATACACATAATATATCTATTTTATTTAAAAAAGTATCTTTGTAAGGGACTTCGTCTCAATCTCTATTCATTGAGGCATATTTTGTTTTATACACAAATTTCTTTTATACGGTGTATAAACCCCTTTGTCTTTTATGTTTATTCAAAAGGAATGTTTTTATAAGAAGTGTTTTACTAAATGACAAAAAGGAATTTTTTTTCTTGTCATAAATATACAGCGACAATGACTTCTCCACCGCTGTGACCATTATTTGGGTTTCGGCTTCCTCTACAAGACATAAGTTTTTTTTAAATGAAAAATAAATACCAAGTTTTAATTTTCTTTTATTTTGGTATTGAAAATGGTTTTGATAATGTTTTTATTATATCAATGTGTTGTATTGATATCTTGTGATTGAAATTTGGAAATGTTATGTTTCCTTTATTCATGTTTTATGTGATACGATTATGTTATGGTTTATGATGTGTTTAAACCTGTTCATATGAGGAATGAATTGGAATTAATAAGTGACGGGTGGAGCCCGCTATAGCTCCTCGATGCATCGGTAGGTATCATGAGACAAACTAGTGCCTTGGCACGAGGCCTTGACAAAATTTTATTTTTAGTCTTGCCACGAGGCCTTGGCTACGTGGTTATGATAGTCTGGCATTATGCATTCCATCATTATGAAAGTGGTTATTGATATTTCATGTGATTATTAGACTAGTAGAATATCCATGTGAATAAGTAAATGGAATTATTTCATTTTATTTTTGTCATATTATGCTGAAATTCAAGTTTAAAAGGCTTTTGTTTTAGTTATACATTTCCTTAAATGTTAATTTTTACTTATGAAATCTTCCGCTATATTGTTACCCTTACTGAGCATCTGAGCTCACCCCTTTCAATGTTTTAATTTTTCCAGGATGTGAAGAAGTATTTTAGGAATGACCTGCATTGATTGTCTGAAGGGGATATGAGTGTGGAAAATGGAGACTATGTTATTGGATTTTTTCACTTTATGATGTAATGTAACATTTATGAATGTATCTAGTGTTTCCAAGGCTACTAAACTAATCAGTCTTTCGAGACTTGATCTTTTGTGATCATGCCAATGTTACGCAATAATGCACCGACTCTGGGTAACTGGGGTCAGGGAGTTACACATTATTTCTCCTTCATCATCCATTTTCAACTTTTTTATATACCTTATTATTATATCTTGTAATTGATTTTTCAAAATCTCTCCTATGATACAATTTATTAAGTCAAAATATACAAATATACATAAGAGTGGGGTGAATTGTGTGTTTTCAAAAACATCCAAAATTATATTTTTTTATGTCAACTGTAGATTATGTGAGTAAGAAGTGTTTATATTATATGTGAATGTATGAGTAGTGGATAAAATGGAAATAAAGAACATGACTATTTATATTGGTTTGGGGAGTAAAGACCTACATGTCCACTCCACCAATTACTCTCAATGCGAGTTTGATGAATTTTACTTTTTCAGGTTCTCATATCATAAGACCAATCCACAACTGAGTGCAAGAAGTTGATACCTTTACAAATAATGCTAAAAATAGAGCCTTATAGTTCTTTAACATAGAACTAAATATCCACATCTTAAAACAAAAAACTGATACTCCACCACAACTGAATACAAGTAGTTGAAACTCCCAATAAAAATATATTGATTTAAAAGGTTTTGATTGATCATCACAATTGTAACATCAACTAACAATAGATGGATCTTCTTTAGAAAATAGTTTCTTCAAGAAAGAGTAGTTATGAAGTGATCCGATTGCAATATATCATTAAATAAAAATATCAATGATTAGCAGTAGCAGATATACAACAAATACGAGATTCAAAACATGTATATCTCCAAAGTGTAGCCTCTTATGTAGACAAAATAGTCTGGTCGATTGTTGCCATATATCTTTAAAATATCATCACAAGAATGAAATAACAAATATGTATCAAAATATGTGTCTAAATATGTGTCTTATTCTTTTAATTATCATCATATATAAAATACACTGATAGAATATATAAGGCAGAGTTCCTGCTTCGTTACTCTATATCTAAGAAAATCACCTTATAAATTGTGAGAATCCAAATTAATAAGATAACACAAAGTGGTCCTAACTTCTCTTAAGAATAGGAGAGAATTTCAATACTGAATATGATTCTATGTATCGGTCATAATGAGCATTGAATCATTTGAAAATGATCTTTAAATCGGCTTGATATTTCGTAAAGACTATTTCCCAAAACATTGATAAAATCGTAATTTTAAATCTCTAATGTTGAAAAGTCAATCATAGGGTTCCTTCATAAAATGAAAAAAATACCAAATGTAGGGTTCAACAATGTAGTGTTCATTCTACGAACATATTTTTTTATAACATAAGGTTAATCAAAAAAGTAAGGTTGATGATCCACGCATTTGCTTCTCAAATTTAGGGTTCCAGACTTATATAGGTTTCTTTAAACATAATTTTTCACTTTTTAAAATGTAATGTTCTATACAAACATAAGGTTCTTTATCCATACGTTTCTATAAATGTATATTTTATTAACCATATGCTCAAATCTTTCAACATAATGTTTCATACAAATGAAGGGTTTATTCCTTATGTTACGTTCTTCAACTTAGGGTATGAACATTTTTTCTAGAATACACTTAAGAGCTTTCTAAACAATTTAACAAATATTCCATATGAATAATAAGCTTGAATATAATTCCAAAATATGAATTATAAAGAATATTAATTTCTTGAAATAAAATTAAAATAATATCATTAGTAAAACAAACAAGGGTATTTATGAGCATCAAAATCCATAATGTTTATTGAGTATTATTGGGACCATACTTTCCCAAAAATTTCATTATAATTTACTTATTTAATTATAACATAACATGTTAAAAAATAATACAGTTTAAAAAGTATTTTAATTATAGTATAAACCATGGAAGATAAATGAATTTCATAAGAATCTTTTCATGGTATATATAAACCATTCAAATAGATAATTATAATTGTATTCCTGGATCATATCCCCAATAAATCATAATACAACACCAATGTATATCATCTTAGATGGAAAATTACTTTCAAATAAAAATAACTTGGAACATTTCTTTAGAAAATACACTTTCTTGGAAAATTTCCTTTTTTAAAATTACAAATTTATAAAATATTTTGGAAGTCCTGTTATTTGAAAATATCCCTAACAAATTATAAATTAATCTTAAAGTAAAATTAATTTTAGCACATTGGGAAATTTCCATTCATTCTATACCGTTTAAGACAATGATTTCATTCACATTTTTGGTAAAAGACAAATAGGATTTCCTTTAAAAATGATATGAAAAGTCCACTAATTTTTATTAAAAGTCAAATAAGTGTAAATTTTTCTTCAATAAATCATTTGGATAATTTTAAAAACATTTATTTGACAACAAACATTGGTATTATCATTTTGGAAGAAAAATGGTTTTCAATCGAAGAGAGAAATTACGTTGATTTTTCTTAAAAAAAATTGAAATCCTAAGTACATAAAGAGAGTAAAATAAATGTAAATCATGTATTCATTAGATTTAACCATAGTATAGGAAAATAAATGTTTTCTTGATATTGGGATCTTCATATTTCATCAATGGAAGCATAATCTTGGAAAATCCCCATATAAAATGAAATTGTATCTACAAAAACTTAACACTTTGGTAACATTGATTAATAATACCCAAGAAATAATAAAAGTAAATGATACAAAAAATATCATGAGAATAAATTAATTCCAAACATTTCATTTCAAGGTGCTATATATAAATGTCATAAATATGATTAGTCCTTAACATTACATATGTCTGAAAGGCGGAAAATTGAAACAAACATACAATACCTTAAAAATCACGATCCTTTATACATGTTAAAAAAATCCTATATAACATATATAAGTATATTATAGATATATTACTGAACCATAAATATATATATATATATATATATATATATCATAGAATATAGGATTTACTTATGACCTATTATTTCCTATTTATTATCAATTCAGTGTTAAAGCCATGTTTCATGAAATAAATACTTTGTTTTTAACGTATGTGTTGATTTCTATTTATTTTGGTCCTCTAACTTTGATATTTGTTCCATATTAACCATAATTTTAATCATGATATAAATACCATATATATTCTTTGTATATGTATTTGGTGTAATATTTATAAGTTAGTGGTTGAAAATGAAATACATTGTTCATAGTCATACATATGCATGAAAGTTGTTTCCATTTTAATGGTTGAGTGAAATAAAAAAGGAAAATAATATATTAAAATTAAATAATAGTTATTATTTCATATATATTAGGTATGTTAATTTAAACTATCATCATTATATTAAATGTAATGTGTGAACGAATCACATCACTTCACAAGGTGGTAGTCCACCATACAAACGAGTGACACTGTCATATTCTAACAAAATAGAAAGTAAGAATGTATATATGATAAAATAATTGATGAATAATAATAATATCATAAATATAATATATAAACATTTAATAAATCGTTGTATACAATCATGATATGTGGTAACAAAAAAATAACATAAGTTTTGGAGGTGATAGTCCATCATACACATGAATTATGGTTTCATATACCATTTAATGGATGTAGATATGGTTGTCAGAAATTACCTTAAAATAAAAAAAATCATTATATAGAAGATAATGTGGTTATTAAAACATCATGGTTTAATAAAAATTGAATTATGTGGATTAATAAATAGAATTTAAAATCACATTGAAGAACATTACTTTTTTTAGGTAACATCCTTTGGTTTTCCCGAAAAGACTAAAAGGAAGGATTTATGAAAATTTTATGTTATATAGGATGATGGTAGGGTATTTATTAAGATATATGCAATGGTATTCAATGAACTAAATGGTTTTTCATTCATAAATTTGATAGGATAATGAATGGTCTTTTATATGTGAGGTGAGTGGCACACTTATCAATTTCAGAATGGAAAATGTGTACCCAGGTTTTAAAATTTCCAAAAGTCACTAAAATGGATTGTTAAAGGTAATTAAACATTTTATGTTCTAAATATTTAAATAAAATGGTTTTTATACATGTTTTGGGTCATTTTTTAAGTATATATTTTTCGTTTAATCCCATGTAAACAAATTTGTACATTAACCACGAAAAATAATTTTACTATTTACACTATTCATTATGGTAAAGAATTAAGTTGAACTTATTACATAATATAAATTATTATTATTCTTAATATGAATCCCATTATTCCATGTTTCATTCAGATACATGGAAAATTTAAATTTAAAATTAAACTGACCGACACAATGAGAAAGATGTTTTCAAAAGAGTTTGAAAGTTTAGAATGTTTTGATATAAAATTTTAATATAAAAATGATTAAAATAGAGAGAATTGGATTAATTAATATATAATTGAACTAATTTTTCTTTAAATACAATTTTAAAATAAATATCAACTATATAAATTATTTAAATGACAATTAATCTTTCAATAAAACTAGTACTTTTCTATTATTCCTCACAAAATTTATCCTCTTTTAAATATAGAAAAAAAATTCATTAAGATAATTTTAACATAATGATTTCAAAAATAAAATTTAAATTATTTAACTAATTTTCTAAATATTAAAAAAATTAATTTTATTATTGTTCTCAAAATGGAATAAGAAAACATCTATTCATAAAAATAGTATTATAAAATACTTATAAATATATTAAAAAAATAAGTGTTTTTTTATCAATATGTTTTCTTCATATAAAATCATTATAAATAATATTTATAAAGTTGTTATTACAATACATGCCCCCAATTTTATCTTCTATGTAATAATGGTCATGTTTAAATAATAATATCAATAGTTTAGAATGGTTTTCTAAAACTTAGTGTTTCATGTAACTCAAGTTATCAATGAAATTTAATTTATTAAAAAAATATAATTTCTAATATTACTAGGTGTTACAGAAAAACATTTATGATCCCTACCTCTATTTAGTATTGATCATTAGTGAATAAGGTGTTCTCCTATGAGGATGATGATCTTATATGTTCACCATCTGTCGATCCACCATGATCTGATAATTGTTCGCCATTAAATTCTGATCTACAAAAGTATAATTCCTAAATACACCTATAGAATTATACTCAGGTTATGTATCAAACCATATAAATTTTTCAGAATATGTTATTTATAAAAATATTTATATTAGGTTAATTAAAATAAAATAAATAAATTTGATTATTTATTATAATTCAATGCATTTTGAATGACTGCTTAATCCAAAAGTCTAGTACCAACCAACCATAGGTCATTCCTAGGGTAAACCCAACATTCTAGAATCAAATGTAATCTGTAATTTTATATTTGAATCTCTAATCATGTTATTTATCATTATTTTGTAAAATCTTCACTAGTGTGATATTCATATATTTAATATTTTTATAATATCATTTTCTAGCTCACTGAGCCATGGAATCTCACACAGTCATAGTGACTAAACTTGAAAATAATTTTTTCTCATATTTCAATGTCATAAAAGGGAGAAAATATGTTCACTATATTATTTTTTTGTGAAATATTTTCATCCCTAAAAATCACAATCTATGAAAAATGGAGTGATACTGGGCCCACATATGGTTCTCTAACTCTATGGAGATTCCTTGAATGCTTCAGGCCTTCCACAACACATGATTAAAGGGAATAATACTTCATTTAAGAGTCATATCATTCTAATCCTTGGGTTCCCATGGCTTCTCCCTAAATGTGGCCCCATCCTCGAGTTCTAGCTCATTATTTTCAGTGCCATTTATATGATTATGCATGTACCACCTCTATTGAATATAATGGAATATTTACTGCACATGCTCTAACTATGGTGGAAATGATAGGTTGTAGGAAACCTAACCAACATTCTTTAAGATATAGAAAAGCCAGATAAACCATAGGGATAGCTTAGATTCCTAAAAAACCTCTATAATCCTAATTGTGGGGATAACATTAAGAAAACACGGTCTATTTTGTTGAACTCCAAGAGCCTATGATGTCATTCTGTATAAGATTTCTGTCAGGTCTTGGTTATCCTCATACATTCATGGATCACATGAACATTCTCTGATGTCTCCTTCACTATCTCTGGCCTAATAAGAGATGTCTCACCAATCTCAGCCGAGCAGAAGGGTTACCTACTGGGTCTCTAGAAAAGGCCTCCAATGTTTCAATGTCAATCAAAGATTGATAACTATTATTATAAGAAAACTTTATCAATTGAAATTGATCCTCACAACTCTGAAAAAAGTTAAAAACACAAGCTCTTACTATATCCTATAACAAAAGGATAACACACTCAGTCTTTCCATCCATTTATGGGTGGAATTTTGTACTAATCCACAACTTGGTTCGGAATTCCTCCTATATAACTATCCATAATGATGACATGATATGTGCATCATGGTCATAGAAAATCATTGAATTTACCCCATGGTTTTAGATGATCTACAGTATGTATAATAGTCATAGACACTCCAAAACACTATTCTTCCTAGTGGAAATAATATGTGATGAATTTTTGAGTCAATCAACAATAACCTAGTTAGAATTATGGAATATCATTTTCCCTGGATTCCCAATCACAATGTCCATTAGTATTGTATCCCATTTCCTCCCTTGGATCTCAAGAAAATGTGTCAAACCTACTAGAACATAGTGATCAACCTTTACCTAATTCCATGTGTGAAATTGAAATATAAAATGGATGGAATTATTCCTCATTCCATTCCACTAAAACCAAAACCAAAGGTCCCTATACATCTTCCCTACAGTATAATGTACAAAAAAATAGGAATTTTGAAAGTACCTCATCACTACTTATCACATCGTTACCAGACCTCCCATCAATCCCTAGAAGAGGATGAAATTCTCCCCTCCTTTAGATAAACCATCTGGTAAATCTCTTGATTATATCTAATCATGTAGAACCTCATAGTAAATGTCTCCCTATATATCCTACATCATAATCTATAGAAGATGAGGAATCAAAACCATCGACTGAAGATAAGGTACACCCATCACCTCCACCAGTGTCTCCTGTAAAGAAGCCAACTGTTGAGATTCCTCCTCAACTAAGGGGGAATGATACACCCTAATACCGACAGATTCAGCAATGTTTCACTTCTAAATTGAATAGACTGTCTCAAAGTCATATTTTTATTTGAACTCCATAAAGTTTCTATATATCAGGTTCAAATCACTATGTGGGAATATATACTTATGACTTTGATGGTCTGAGTAAACCAAAAAGTGATCTACCAGAATATAGTGCCTCCATATATTTATAGAGAAGACTGATGCTGCAAAATCATGGTCATGAGTCATATAGTTATAATTTTGGACACTCTATGCACATCAAACATATGCATTCACATTCAGCCTTTGAAATAATATCAATCTCATACCAGGACAAGTGGAATCATAATACACTACACACTCCATGCACTCTTCTTGTAGTCTCATCATAGGTAAACTATTAAAACTCATCCTAAACAATGTGAGTGCTCACTAAAAATTCTCATTCAAGGTAAATGGCTACCATTTCTAAATTAGTCTGGTCAGAGGAATGAAATTCTAGATAATTCTCCCAATAACTTCTTGTATTAACCTTATAAGCTATGAAAAATCCTCACATATGACATGCTATTTGGTGGATCCCAATCAATAACTCGAGAAATATTCCCTTGTTCCAAATCTAAACAAAGCCCAAAATTGATATTCCTTATAAATTTATCCTCATAGATGAAAAAATAGAACTTCAAGATAATAACATAAATTTAGTGATCCTATAGTATGTCTAGAACTATCCTCATGTTCTCTACATGATCCTCATCTAACATTGTGTAGATGAGTGAATCATTAATAAAGACAATAAAAATTAGTCCATGTATGGTGGGAAGATCTAGATCACCATATCCCTGAACATAATGGTGGAATTCATCACATATAATTGAATCATCGTGAACCTATTGTGTCCATAGAAACAATAGAATGTCAGCTTACGAATATCATCCTCACAAACCTTCAACTAGGGGTAGATGAACTTGACATTGATAATAAATAACCCACTGAAACCTCATAAATGATCATATAGATCATCAATATAGTTTAAGGGTAAATAGTTCATGATCATTTTTTTTACGTATTGATAATCAATAGAAATATTCAATCTCTCATCCACCATTTTCAAGAAAAATGTTTATGTTACGTGGGGGTACACACAAGGTCTAATGAAAACCATATCTCGAAGGTCCTCTAAATACAATATCAAACCCTAAATCTTAGTAGGGGATATATGATTTGACACATAAGATATTGGTGCGGTCCCATGGTGAAATTCGATATAGAATTTCATCTCATGCCTTTGATGTAGTACCAAAACATCCTCTGGGAATATGTATGATTTTCCAATGAATGAGGCTAATATTCATTGTTAACATATATAATATTCATGTGATTTATTATTTATAAACACTATTTTAGTGAATTTTACACTTTGAACATTATTTCATATTATAATTGTAATTCCTACTTAAAATGCACTATTACATGGTACATTTTTTAACATCATTTAAAGCACCAAATGATCTTGATTTAATTTTCATATTTAATTTTAAGTTTTTTCATTATAGTGGAAATAATCCAGACTTTTTGAGTACTTGAAGATTCATATTGGTACACCACCAAAGTTGGCCTTGAACAAAGAACATTCTAAGTGAAGTGAACTAGATAACTGTCCAATAAAACTACTGTAGAGGCCAATATCCCAGCCCAATAATTATGAAAATTGAACTGAAGATAAAATAAATCATGGGGAACATTTAATTTAACATTTTACAAATATAATTTTGATGTTTTAATGGATTTCTAGGTGGCCCAATTTGGAGATCAAATTTTGGGCTAGATTCTGTGGCCCAGAAAAATATTCCACCAATTCAATAATATCTCGCACAAAAAAATTCCATTTGGGATGTCATTATACCGGTGATTAATATACATACGGATCTACATTTTATTCTTCTATGGCCCACTCTACATTAGACATATAGAAGGTAATTTTGATGCGTCTATTCGGTGGATGAAATATGCCTTCCACTTCAGGTCAAGGGTGGAAAAGTCTAAATTCCACAAGACTTCCACCACCCTAGGCCAACCATACTCAAGTGGGATGACTTTAACTATTTTAGGATTGACCCAAGTCTCTTAAAATCCCTATTTAAGGTAGTGGTGTTGGAGGATTTATTCATCTATAGAGCTTTCTTTCGTTGTAATGTAATGCTGTGATTTTTTTTCAAGTTTATCTTTCACATGTAAGTTGTTCAATTAACTTTTGTTTATTAATAAAAGTTCTTTTTCTCCAATTATTTTGTTGTTCTTCATATCACTTTGATACTGTTGGTTCAATTTATGAATTTATTCACACCAAACCTTGTAAAATTATCACACAATAGTGGATTGATTGTTATTACATTGTCTTTTTTTTACTTCTCCATTTTCTCCCTCATAAGTCTACTTCCCGCTTCCATTAAAACCATAGAATCAATGGAGGGATAACCCAATTTTGGGTTGATCCAAGAGAGTATCAATGGGATGGATTCACTACTGGAATTGGGACCTATACCAACACTTATTTTCCAATGGTTTAAAAAACCGTTGGGATAAAGACCCTTCTCCAACGGTTATAGTAAACTGATGGAATAAGGTGTTTTTAGGTTGGGTTTTCCCAACGGTTTAACAAAAAGTTTGGGATAAGGTGTTTTAGGTTGGTTTTTCCCAACGGTTTTGTTAAACCATTTGGAAAGAAAATTTTTTAACACCCAAATTAGGGATCCTCGTCCTGGACCATACCCAACCTCCACCTCCCGACCCCCTCCCCCCTCCCCGATCTCTATCTTATACCGGCCTCCGCCTCCGCCTCGCGGCCCCCTCCCTCTCCTCCGGCAGCATTCCCCTTCCCCTCTCAGCTCCCTCTCCGACGACAATGTCCCCCACCCCTCTCATCTCCCGTCGACATTCCCCCTCCCCTCCCTTTTCCCACTCTCGGCGACATCCCCCTCCCCTCAATCTCCTCTAACGACATCCCCCGGCCCCCTCTCCAGTCACGTGCGAGACCCCCCATGGCCAAACACCCCACGGGACGTCCCCCCTCTCGGCTCCCTCTTCTCCCGCTAGGGTTCTTGATCGGTATTTTCCCGTTGATATACTCTTCCAACTATTTATCTCGGTGAACTAATATTTGTTATCTTGTAATGGATTTCCTTCTCTAACACTTTTTCAGGTACATAGGATTATTGTAGAAAACACCAACATGGCATACCAATTTTCCCAGGGAGCTCTCAATTCCCTTTTATTTTCATTTTTTTTGATATCCATTCCCACAAACATTAAAAATCGCTGCCATACCACTCTCACATGTATTTCATTGACAGTAGGTACACTACCTCATTTTAAGCGTGGGGGGAGTTTCTCATAGTTTCACATGTGATTCACTTGGATTTTTTATTATTCTCACCCGTCTATGAGACATTTTTCAAAATAATAAGAATGATTTAAACTTGAGAATCATTAGGCCCTTGTTATTAAAAAAAAGTTAAGTGTAAAAGTGCCAAGGACAATGTTTGACTCCTACTTAGATTTTTTTAGAATGATTTCTAAGTTTAGGGCATTAATTCAAATTCAAAATCTTTGAAATAATGACTAATTGACCTATTACTTAGGATTTATGCCCTTTGTGATTTCCATTTTTTTTAATCTCACTACCCAAGAGGACTCTAATCCTTCAATTTCATACTCTTATCTGGGCATATTTCTTGATAGATTCCAGGGGCATGTAAACTAACTAGAACTTGCACTGAGATCTTATCTTAGTAATGACTGAACAAGTATAAAATTAAAATGATTTAGGACTCTTTCATAGACAATTTTTCCCTAAGACCCACCTGATATCTATCCATCATTCAACACATAGTTTCCATTAATGTCCTATTAGAATGAAGCAATTGCAATCCTATTTTCATTCATACCCTACTTATTGTACAATGCGTATGGATATCTTTGAACAAGTGTGGGTGGGACATTCAAAGATCATGGGATGTGTCCACTTCCAGAGATGTACGATATGCTCACCTGATTATGCGGTTACGATCCATTTACCATTTTTTGTGTTTCATTCATAATCTCTTCCTTTTGAAAATACAAAAAACAAAAGAAAGGAAAATTGTTATGGGTTGTTTACTAAGAAGGTCAAAAATCACAATTTTCCAGACTGATTAATCCCTCAAAGGATTATCTATGGTTCGGTGATGGATATGATATCTATCCTAAGAATATATTTTGACGTAGATCACTTGTATAATGTAATACCATGAGGTGTGAGTTTGAGGAAACACTGGAAGATAGAGGATCCTTCCATGAGATGGCATCGTTTTCCTAAAACATCGTGTGGGAACATTTCTGGAGTATGTTGGAGTTATGAAATAACCCCAAGTGTCTCCATGAGATAGCATAAATAACCCCAAGTGTCTCCAAGTGTCTCCATACATTGTATCATCCTTGCATGGGTTGGCCACTCACCCAATCCTATCAAACCTATCCTAGTATATCCTCTCATTCACATATTCTAGACTCATCTCTTGAGTATTATGCCATGCCTCGATGCATATCTCATCATCCAACTAGAAAAAGAGGACTATTCACCTTATGATTGTCCTAGTCACAAAATCACACCATGTCGAACCCATATACATTATATTCTCAATAATCTAGTCAAGAACCTCATCAAAATCATGTATTATAACCTATCCCCACTAACCAGGTTTCATCCTAAGCTAAATCGCACCAATCCTCTTGGCATTATAACGCCAATATGTTCGACAATACCCAATACCCAAACTAGCATCTCATCCTTCATCTCTTTAGTTGAACTCTCGAATCATTAAATGGAGTAAAACCTTTCATAATACATTTTATATACTCAGAGGGACCATCCCACTCTAAGAACCTACCAAGATTCCAATCCATCCTCATAAGTATTTCCTCATCAAATGCTAGATGTAAAATTGCAACACCTATCACTACAAGGCCCAATCCTCTTAGGAATATTTTACTTGATCTAAATCATCAACGTTAGTGACATCAATCACATTAAAGCACATAAATGTCAACTAAACCCTACATTCCAAGAATTATTCATGTGGATAGGCCCCATGGCAACAGGCTAAGAACTAAAACCATAAATAATGATGCCAAATACATGCATCATTTTTAAATAAATATCTCAAGTGTAAACATAAAAACGAAGAATAATAAGTCCTCATCCCTTGTATCGAACAAAACCAAACTATGTTGAAACTCAGGCCAAATTGATTATATACCATTAATAGGAAGAGTAATTGTTAATTAATAGGAATGTACTATTTGATAGTATCATTTTGAAACAACGATCTGTTTCCCCTTTGCTTGAAAGAACATGATTTTACCCATGGGGAGCTGTGGTACTTATATGATGGGTGGTGACAGGTATAGTCACAGGAGACAGGTATGTTTTAGTTTAGTTTTTATTTTATTTTCTTTATCGCATTGGTCACTTAGATCTTTGACTGCTTTCTATGGACAGAGGGTACTTATATTCTGCGAAGGAACCCAGAAGGAGTTTAGATTGATTTAGTCCACTGACTTTGATCCGAGGTAAGATTCTATGGTTTCTACTTGTCTCGCACCTCATGTATTTGGGGCTTTAGTGTTTTTGACTCCATATTATTTTTTTGGTAGGGCGTTGGATCGTTTCGTGTTTTTTCAGGTGGATTTGGTTCTCCGCTACTAATCTAGGTAAGGATTTAATTCCATTGATTGGTTTTTCACTGTTTATGTAGCGTCCTTCAGGTGTTTTAAGGTTCTTAATATCCTTTGTGTAGTGCGTTGATCCCTGCTCATTGGTTTTGAGTCACCAAGTCAAGGACGACTCACCTGCGTGTGCATAGGTAAGTAAGTATATATATGTGGGTTCCCTCGTTACGTGTATAGTAACCCATGGCAGTGATTATGAACGTATGGGGCTAGGTGTGACCATGTATATATATATATATAAATTCATACGCAGGTGAGTGGAGACTGATATATGCATATAAGCATATGTGCAAGGATCCCCTTCCACATGCTCATGGCCATGTGGGTGTGTGCATATGGGATAGGTGTCCTTGCATGTGTGTGAAGGTGCGTATACCCAGTGGAGGAGCAACAACTTTTAGTTAGAAATCTCCAAGAGCCGAAGTGGGCGGCTTGGTTCCACCTTGAGGTAGAGTCCCTCTTGTAGCCTCTTTAATTTAAAAATGATTTAAATTGAATTTATCTTCTTTATTAATTCTACTTAATTATATTGAATTGCATATCTCGAATAATTTTTCTTTAATATAATTGTTTCATTTGATAAATAAAATCATGTTTTTATAATAAAATCCCTCCAACAGAGGGGCGTTATCTGTGAAAACTCACAGTGATAGATTAGGCTATATGATTCTTTTCCATCGTTTCGTTTCCCTTTAGACGTTGTGTCATTGTTCTGCACACTACAACCTTCCGACGATCCATTGTTATAACATATTAAATAGTTGATTTGTTCTATCATGTCTGTTGTGACCTTATCTTATGGAGAAACCCATTTCGAGTGTTTGCTTGGCCTCTTGGCCACCCCTTTGGGTGTTTACTCAAGCCTATATATCTAAAAACACTGATGGTGTCATTGTTTAACACCTATCAGGCTAATGGTGATCCCCACCATAAGCTTCATCTTAACACTGTTTGGGGTGTTTGTTTGGCCTCGATGCACATCTAATTTTTTACATATATGAATCCTCCCATATGATTTGTGTTGCATCCTGAGATGTTAAAACATACTCAAATTCTATTGTCCTTAAGGTGATTGAAGTTTTATTATTAGAGTTCCAAGAAATGCATATACCATTGATAAGTAATACACCTGCACAATTTGACTCTCAATCAGTAGTTTCAACTACTTAGTACTACTTTTAAAAACAATGAATATCAAATATATATCTTTATCATACCACAATATCGAATCAAGAGTCTGTTTTTTATAACATAAAATCGGTTTCTATAATGTGAAGGACAACTACATAGGATTTATTTGGAATCCTAGCTGGAAGATGTTGCCCCGCGGATGTCGCTCGACCGGGCCAACAAGTCGTGGACACGCCGTGGCCACGCCATGGTAATGTCGTGATTTAGCCCTCCTCCAGGACGACACCCCATGATGGTTTGCAGTCCTATCGGAATTCGATTTATGATACCTAGATAGAGTTTTAGATACATTACCCACCCATAGTTAATGGGGAGGGAGACAATAACCGAAATGTTGCCCCACTTCCTCCTTCTCTCTTCGCTCTTGGTCGGAAGATGTTTCCCCACAAATGTCACTGGACTGGGCCAACACGACGCAGTCATGCCGCGGTCATGCCGTGGTCACGCCGCGGTCACGCCGCGGTCACGCCGCGATAATGTCGTGATTTGGCCCTTCTTCAGGACGACACCCCGCGGCAGTTCTCAATCCTATCGGAATTCAATGTATGATACCTAGATAGAGTTTTAGATACATTACCCATCCATAGTTAATGGGGAGGGAGGCGAAGACCGGAATGTTTCCCCTCTTCCTCCCGTTCCCTTCACTCCTGGCTGAAAGATGTTTCCCTACAGATGTTGCTGGACCGGGCCAACACGCCGTGGTCATGCCATGGTCACGCCGCAGTCACGCCACGGTCATGTCGTGGTCACGCCGCGGTCACGCCGTGGTCACGCCATGATTTTTCCCTGCTCCAGGATGACACCCTGTGGCGGTTCGTAGTCCTATCGGGATACTTCTCCTATCTCTAAGCCGCACTTCTCCAAACCCTCGGCGCCAATCCCATACTCCTCCCGTCCTCACCGCCGCTCCCATACCGACCACCCCTCACCGCCGCTCCCATCCCAACCACCCCTCGCCGCTCGCTGATCGCCGCTGCCCGCTCCTTGCTCATCAGCGCTCACGCTTTTTTTTCAAAATCTCTATGCGAACCCATAACCCTTCTCGTTTTACCCTAAACCATAGCTCGACGCACCCATATGGAAGATTTTTCCCAATATCTCGACACGAATCCTACTTCCCAACCAACTCTCGACGTGAACCCTACTTCCCATCATGACAAGTTTGGTTTTCCAATGCTCTATTCTTCCTCATTAAATGGGTACGTGTTATGATCCCCTTACGATTTTAGGTTGTGTTTGGAACCCTTCTTCCCTACCTTCTCTAGAGGGTTCTAACTCTACTTTCTAACCGGTCATCTTATCTTTGATTCAAGTAATTTTTGTTCATTCACTTTAAATCAGTATGTATGAATTCATTTATTTTCGATTTTTTGGGTCCATTTCACTACAATGTACTGTCTATTATGATCCCCTTATGAAAACAAGTAATATATCATTTTAGGTTGAAGTTTTGTTGTAATTTACCTGTATAGAATCATTTTCATTGATATTGAAGAGGTCAAAATGAGGTGGGGATGAGGAGGGGGTGTGCTGGAGGGGGGATGGGAAGGGGTGAGATGAGGAAGAGGGGGGATGGACAGGGGGTTGGAGGTGGCTATGCAGGAGGGGGAGAGGGGGGGATGTTCTGGGGGTGAGAAAAGATAAGATATGGGGGTGAAAGAACATCCATGTTGATGGCAGCACCAATACATCAACGACTAGAAAAACCTGATCATCGATCAACAACATCTCCAACTGGTCATTTATCAACAACGCACCCAATGGGGTATATAAAAGATATTAATAACCAATGAATTATCAATGGTCCTCATGACAATCATAAAAGTTTTACCTTACAAGGGCTCTATAATACAAGATTGACCACTCCACATGGGCATTATTAATTATCAGGTATAGAAAACATTGGTCACTCAATCAGTAACAAGCCCACTATGGTATCCTCAAGAGTCCCTTTGATGCATATAAATATCTTAAGGAAATCTGACCATAACTTCTATCCCACAACATCATCCCATCCCAATGGTTCCAATAGTTCCAATCCTAAAAAAAGGCGGTAATCCTCAATTATTCTAAACTTGAGAAATAGGTACCAACATGTCTGGATAAAACAATATCTCTTCATATGTACTACTTGATTATAATTTTCAGTATATATATGAAAGAACATTGAACAAAACTAGCTTAGATTTCACAATCCATTCCAAATAATGATCTCATAACCCTCACACATGATTCTCATCTCACAACCCTACCTTCTAGAGGATTCTGAATCCAATCCTTGAAGAAATACTGATAAAGAATTATTTTAGTCCAAAACACAATAAAGACCACATTCAAACACAGAAAGTATTCCATCATGGAAATTTATATGAAAAACTAATCAAAATTGAATAATCATAAGTCAAATTCTGACTCCAGGGTTAAAATAGGGTAAACACAACAAGGAGAAAAAAAGTACCCAACCTGTACTTTAGGTACAGGATATGTAACCCAAAATGTCCCCTCGTTCCATGTGACATAGACTGCTCAGTGTGTACTTTTCCAAAGTACACATCATGTGTTCCGGTATATGATGTTTACCCCCACCTGGGTACATTCACATACAAGGCCCCACTTAGCATGAAAAATTCCCTACTGCATGGAATGTATCACCGCATACACAATCTTTACCCCACATATGGTTCCCATGTATGTACCTATCCATATATCCCCCCCACACAAGGTCTACCCAGGAAAAATGCCTATCCATGTACCTCGTACTAGATATAGCTTTATACCCTACATGGTCATCTGTCACTAGCACACCGCGAGTCACCACTACATAGCGTGTACCCCACCCCCTTGTATTAATCTTTTAGTTCCCAAAACCCATCTTTCCCAAGTACGAAGAACACATCATGTGTGTTATCAAAACTACACATCATGTACATGAGTTCTCCCAAACTAAACCCCCCAAAAATATCCCAAAAACCTAATTTCTCCAAAGTATCCATAGATTGAATCCTGAATGGGTCACCAAAAGATATGATTAAAACATAAAATAAACTACCCAATGGGAATTTGTGGGGGAGGAAGGGGTGCTTGGCAGGGGTGAGGTGGGGAGGAGGGGGGTTGTGTAGGGGGTTTGGTGGGTAGGGGGTGGGATGGGTAGGGGGAGGGGGGTTGTGCAGGTGGGGGTGGTGTTTGTGTAGGTGGGGGAGGGGGTGGGATGTGCAGGGGGTTATGCTAGGCAGGGGGAGGGGGCTGGGAAGGGGGGTTATGTCGGTGGGGTAGTGGGGGGGTTGTGCAGGTGTGGGGGTGGCTGTGTAGGTGGGGGGATGGGCAGATGGGGGAGGGGGTTGGGCAGGGGGGTTGTGCAGGTGGGTGGTGGTGGTTGTGCAGGTGGGGGAGGGGGTGGGATGTGCATGGGTAGGCTAGGCAGGGGGAGGGGGGCTGGGCAGGGGGGCTGTGCAGGTGGGGTAGTGGGGGGGTTGGGTAGGTGGATGAGTATGGAGATGAACTTGAGTTCCTTCAACCCAATTAGGGAACTGCAGAATGAGATTAAGTAAGAAAATGCCAAGGATCATATATATACATTCATTCAACTAATCAATTCACATCCTTAAAATAGTTCCACATGTCTCATTACTGCTAAGTAAAAAATGCCAAGGATCAATATTTTCCCTCATGTACCTCTTTATTACCTCTTTATTGCCTCTTTATTACCTCTACACAAGTAGTAATTTACCGCTTTCAAAATAGTAAATTATATTCACACATGTATTTTCTAGCCCAACGTATCTATATGTATCCACTACTTTTACCCTTATCAAATCCCTAGACTAATACTTCTCACTCAATATACCTCATCACTCAACTCCCAACATCTTCCATACTAGTAAAGGTAGTGTCTCATACAACTATATATCACATACCAACCTTCTCACTCAACAAACATCCATGTTAATACATTATGATCAATGTAAATCCATTTTTTAAAATAATACCATATTAACCATGGTATGTCTAATATCACATTCCAAACGCTCCATTATCACTCATGGTTGGGTTCATATAGAACCTTATCACTCAAGGTGAGGCCATTATATTGACCACTACCTTATCAATCATGGTAGGGTTAGATATCATGTTATAATATGATAACTTCATTATCACTCAAGTAAGGGTCCTTCTAGCACCTTATCACTCAAGGTGTTGTCATTACTTATTATATATCACTATACTTGTTAGAATTTCTCACCCAACATGTGTATGAAATAACAACAAGGGCATTTGGTCCATATCATAGCTCACCAGATAGGTACAAGGTTCTAGTCACTCGGGACTTATTCCCCCTACCTTATCAATCATGTTAGTGTTAGATATCATTTTATAATCTGATAGAATCATTATCACTCAAGTAAAGGTCCTTCCAACACCTAATCACTCGAGTTGTGGTCATTCCTTAAGATATTTTAATATACTTGTTAGAATTTGTCACACAACATGTGTATGAAATAACTAGGGAATTTGGTCCATATCATAGCTCACCAGCTAGTGTACTACCATGAGGACCATGATCCCATGTGATAAATGGTTAATTTTTATGATTCTCTCTATGGATCATCATTCAAATTTCAATGGATACAAAAATCATCTATGGAAGGTATATACTAAAATTCATGTAGTAATCTACTAGATTGTCATGGAGGATTATCTGAATGTTTGAATTACAGATTGGGGATAGAATATTACCTTGTAATCTTATCCTCTTAGAATATGATAGAAAATTTCCAAAGTGAGCCCAACAGATGATGTAAATGATTCATAAACACTGGCAAACACCATATTGGATGTCATCATAGCAGATCCCCTTGAAAATTAGGCATGTGATATCTCTCATGAATCAAGTAAATATCTATCCCCATAGAATCTATGTGTCACAGAAGCCTGACCAATATCCCTCTCTTAAACACAAACCAATACCTTGATAAATGCAACAATATAACTAAATCTCTTGATGTTATAGAAGTCATTGCCCCATAGTATATGATTCCCCCATCATTATACTCTAGGAACAAAAGGGTTATAATGGCCATAGTGTAAATATCCTTCTAGGTTAGTATATTTAATGATTAAATTCATCGAAAAAATATTAAATTTATTCTGGAGTAATCAAAACCAATAACCCTTATCTGATAGATCGGGATTAAGGCAGTGGATTCTTCATATATGAGTTATAAACTTGAATTTCCAATATCTCCCTCCCTATTTGATCAACAAGACAACATTTTATTGGTTCTTGGTCTCTCTACCACATCAATATGTGAACCATACAAGGGGAAGGGATGTGAGTAAGCCTTCAAAAATGATATGATTATTTCTATGTGTTTCTTGTGTGTTTTTTTGTGTGATTGAAGGTGATTGAAGTGAGTTTTTGTGAGTTTTCTATGTGTACAGTGGTTTGTTTTTTGTGTTTGCAAGTTGCAATGTACCTATGAAAGAGTGGTGTGTGTAGTGGTGTGTTTTCTGTGGGTGCAGTGGTGTGTTTTCTGTGTTTTCTGTGTGTGAAGTGGTGTGTTTGCAGGTTGAAGGTTGTGGTGTTTTTGTGAGTTTTCTATGTGTGCAGTGGTGTGTTTTCTATGTGTTTTATGTAAAGTGGTGTGTTTTCTGAGTTTTCTATGTGTGCAGTGTTGTGTTTTCTGTGTTTACAGGTTGCAGTGGTGTGTTTTTTTTTTTGTGATTTCAGTGTATTTGAGATGGTACATTTTTGAAAGAGTTTTCATTGCAGCCTACAGTTGATTACAGGTTGTTTCATCTTAAATTAATAGGGTTATAACCCAACGGTTTCAAAACCATTGGGTTATACCTATGTGTTGCTACTGCATTTCCCAACGGTTCAAACCTGTTGGGTTATACCCCTGCTGTTGCATTTCCCAACGGCTCAAACCCATTGGGTTATACCCCTGCTGCTGCCTTTCCCAACGGTTCAAAACCGTTGGGTTATACCCCCTACTGCTGCATTTCCCAACGGTTCAAAACCGTTGGGGTATACCCTACTAGTTTTCCCAATGGTTCAAAACTGTTGAGGTGTATCCCCTATATGTTTATTCCAACGGTTCTAAAACCGTTGGAATACCCCTGTGCGCTGACTTTTCTAACAGTTCAGCTGAACTGTTGGTATAAAAGAAATCTAAACAGCCTTTCCCAATGGTTCAGGGTGAACTGTTGGTATAACGCTTTCCCAACGCCTCACAGCCCAATGGTTTCTAAAACCTTTCGGATAAGTTTTCCCAACGGTTTGAGGGCCTTTCCCAATGGTTTAAAAACCGTTGGGAAAACATGGATTCCCAGTAGTGATTGGATGTTATTTATGACCATATTAATGTCTAATCACTTCTTTTAATTTATATTTTTATTTGATGATTTTAAAAATTCTTCATCCTTGTTGAATTTTAAGGCCACATACTTCAAGTTCTATTATGAACCTTTACCTTGGAGTGCTCATAAATTTGATCCTCTAAGTGTATAGTTTAATAGTATTATGGTTTTTTGGTATTAAACCAGTAAGTGATGAAGTTGTTTTATCTTCTTGAATAAACCCATCTCGAATAGAAGAAATTGAAACCATTAAAAAATAATTTCATCCAATCCACCCCAAGTGATATCCAAATATTAAATCATTATTTTAAATTTAATTCACTTAAGACTCTTAGTTTTCACTTCAAAATATATAAAATCAACCCAAAGTTGGCCACTTCATAGCCAAAAATAGTCCATATAATGTATGTGTCTATAGGTTTCTTCTTTGGTATCTAAGGATTCGACAACCCAAGCTAAACTAAAAGCGATCTCTTAACCTTAAAACTTGGGTAAATTTGGGAGAGACCAATGTACATAAATTCTTCCACTACTAAAGAAATTAATATACCAGATGTCCCCACTTCACCATGTGATATAAAAACTAACTAATGGGTAATGGGTTGTCACCTTCTAGGTATAATTCCCACTCACTCATCCATGATTTCTCTGCCAACCAAAAGGTAGAATCTCATCCCATCTACCCAAAGGAATCTGAGCCACTAAAAATGAAATTCTATCTAGTCTCAAACCACGGGAAACCAGTCCATAAAAAAGAAGGAATAATATGGTTTTATCTTGGTAACTAGTATTTCCCTTGTTATACCCAAACCACAAAACTATTTCTATCGCTGTTAGTAGATAAGTGATATCGAAGAATCACACCTAGTCAAAACCTCTAGAAAACATTTATATGATAATGATTCAAAATGGAGATCTAGATGTCACACTAGGGATAAAAAATGAAGGGTTCAATAAAACATATGTCTAAATGTTCTGTATAATGTTTATAATATGAACGTATTGTTCCTCATATCATCTCTTGAGTTATTAGGTCATAATACTCTATATATTGTTGCTACATGTGCCCCTGAGCACCAGAACCCTAAGCCTTGAATGGCCCACCTAGTAGTAGTGGTGGAAGTATATCATAACATAACCCTCCAAAAAAATATCCTCATCCTGGATCCACACATTCTCCTCTAACATCACTACCTCCCTATGGGCTACTAATGCCTCTCCTAAGAGATCTCTTATTACGAGGTTGCCTCTATCATGGAGTTCCATCTTATGTATTCCTTCACACCATGTCATTTCAGGTCCGAAAACCATGATTCATGTGACTATTCCCATCATAGGAATATCATCACCCCTCTAGGGGATGACTTGGTCCTCTATAAAAACCAAATGCTTCATGTGAACATGTCTGAGAGTAGTCATGGTACGTTCACCTTCACCATGACCATAAAGACTACCACATTTTAGCTATTGCAGATGACTCAACCCCATGGAACTTGATGAAACCCCTAGCTACATGGTATCCCATAGATAGGAATCTATATTTCAAAAAATCCATCTCTAAAACTTCAGTATGGGGTGGAATTCATAAGTGGAGCACACTAGCATGGATGTCTCTATGTAGACCCTTCACAAACTTATGCTCCAAGAAGTAGCTATCCTTAACCAAGTTGAGGGAGTACCATGTAAATTCATTGAACCTCGTAGAATACTCAAAAACTACCATACTAACTTGATAAAACTCCATAAGCCCCATAATATGAACTTATCATAGGTATGAGGGATAATACTCCTCGTGAAACAGTTGTTAGATGTTAGAAAAAGAGAGTACCAAATCATCATGCTTCTGTGTAAATAGATCCACAAGGGCCTGTATACTCCATGGAAATTCCTGACTTCCAAGGCATCTTTATTATTAGTGAGGATCTTCATGATCTTTAAGACTCGGATAACCAACTCAATAAAATTCTTCACTACATTGGGATATAGCTCATTGTAGATACTTAGTCACCTCCAGCACAGGAACATGAATAGTATTTATAAACTACATGCATACTCTACCAATGATGCTGGTAAATTCTAATAATTCACATGTGGTGATGATCCTATCTTCCAACATAAAGGATAGATCATGTGAGATAACCCATGATCTGAGGCCTCATCTCTCATTAGATCATATTTAAGATCCAAAATCAGGAACATTGATAGATATCTTTGTGGAGGAATCCTAAAAATGATCAGGATATACCACAGTAAGGTCAGCATATTTATATAGGGAGAAGACTCAAGATGTAAGTCAAAGGAATAATCCCTATATGATGTGTGTACCTATGTTCCCTGTAGCTAATGTCTCTGTATATAGAATAAAAAATTGTAATTTTGATTCATGTTTTATTAATAATGTGGTCGCTTGATGAACAATGTGTTCCCTAAATTAAAAGAAAAACTAAAGACAATTCAACAATTTTTCCCCAATATCCTGTCAAATCTTTTCCATGGGTACATCTCTACATCAACATACAGATGAGCCACCTTTGATACTACTTTGTAATGACCCGACACATCAGGGCTCGCCTCGACACCAGATGGATGAGTTCCCAAAACCCAACCCCACCTCCAATAGGCTAGGGGAAATAAAAAATTACCAAGAGATAATAATATAAATGGGAGGCCTTTCCCTGGTGTACATGAATTAATACACCCAACCATCTCATAGAAATAACGAAGATGAAAAATATAATGGACTATAACTCATAATGTAAAACCATGAATGAAATAATTTCTAAAAATACATCAGAGTATAATAGAAACCCACCAATGTGTAAAGGTAAAATATATAAACCATACTAAAAATAATTCCCAACCTAACAACATATGGAATAAATGAAAGATGGGTGGTGGCCAAATACTAATTTCCACAATCGACCATTATATGTGGTCTATGCCCTTGAGTATCCCTATTATCCACTGATGTCAGAATAAATATATCCATAATCTTCATAATATTTGAAACATGTGGGAATAACCTATGTAGGGGTGACTATATATATACCCATTGGGATGAAACAAAAAATAAAGGGGGAGAGATAAAAAAATATGATACAATTAGTCACATAAACCAAAATAAAGAGGGGACAAAAACACTAATATATTTATATACATATATATTATAGGATAAACCTTTGAGATAGAGATTGGTATCACTATATCATAACCCTATCCTGCTAAATGACTCTTCCAACTACTTCATAGGGTCCATCTTTGAGGCCGAACATCTCATATATCTTTCAGGGAAACCATGTGGAGGACCCACACGTCACCAATATGACTCATAGTTGAGGGGGTAAAATATTAAATAGGGGAACTTTCCTTAGTTTATTAGTGGGGTTCCTCTTAGGGAGTAGAAGAACCATGCTCTAGTACCTAATGGGTGTGCTACTCTGTAGGTAGAGTAAACAATCCCTAGTATGTTGAGGGGAGTTGGGTGGGGGGATATAACTCATTAGGTAAAAGACCCATGTCATAGTCTATCAGTTGGTTGAAACATAGTAGGTAGAGAACCCACGACATGGTCCATGAATTGGGTTCCACTCAAAAGGTATAAGAACCACAACATGGTTGATTAAGGGGTGTGACATTAAGTAGGATGAAGTCCCACACACTAGTATATTAGGTGTTTCCACTTACTAGGTACAGGATTCATTCCATGGGATATAATGGGGTTTCCAATAAGTTGATAGTGGAGTATGGGGGATCTGCACCCTGGTATTATTGGAGTTTCCAACCCTAAACTCTCTCAATAATGATCTGGACAAATCATTGTCCTCACCAAGGGCCACCTAGGAAGAATCATGCTCAGATAATTTCCCATCATATCTCAAAATACACAATAAATGTTACCATCATGTTCTATATGAAAAAATGATCATTATACATTACTCATGTTCCAAAATATGAGTCCTGAATAAAGATATATGACTTTTTAAAGTTCATAATATGTTATACATTGTGTATAGTGTGCATAAGGAATGTGATCCCTCTCTACTACCTAATAATGTTCTCCTTTATACCGGGATGAGAGGTTGTGTTCTAATACATGGTGTGTAAGGGTACCACACAATGTGTCTCATCCACCCAAGGCCTTCTCTTGTGCTCTTGGCCTTTCCTATGTTCATCAAGATGTTCCCATATACTTTTTCATGTACCTAGTCATGCTCTAGTATTATACCATGAAAATATATTCCTAGAGTACAAGAGGTTCCCTTCAACATGGGCCCCTCCTCATGTGTAGCTAGAACACGACTCAGCCACACAGGGAATTTCACATGTAATATGTCCTAGTTAAATGAGGGATAACCATATTCATTCATGAAACTATTGTTCCATATCTATGTTGTACAGTTATTCATGTGATCATAAAAATATATGAATTGTTGTCATTTTTTTCATAGAAAAATCACTTATTAACACAGTTCTCCATATCTGCATCCCCCACCATTAATCCCACCCTTTGACCACCAGAAACTAGTGGTATTTTCCTCCATCCAATGAATCCATCACTACAATGAACGGAAATTAAAAACTAGTCATTCTCATGAATCTCACACAATACTAAACGTACCTCCCATAATATATAGCCCAATTCAACCACCAATATGAATCTAGGATCCATGGATTATCAACCACATATTATGATCCATTCTAATCTATCATTGATTTTTCAATCCATTTTTCACATGGTCTATTACTGTGAATATGGGGCTTTGATCATGCTTGAACCCAAACTGAAAAGGAAAACTACGACCCCATGGTTCTTCTGTGAGGAATGCCTATAACTGAGGGGGATCAAACACAAAAAATAAGTAAATCTATCACGTTACAAGAGGTTATGGAAACTAATTGTAAATAATTTCTTAATAGGGGTGAAAAATGTTAATCAAGGGAATAATTATATTGGATCAATAAAATTAATAAATTGATTGGATCATGTGAATAAAACTTATCATAGATCAAAATAAAATCAAATCAGTGCTCAAAATTTTAATCAAACAGGATGGAAACCAAAATTGATAAGATCTAATTAGATTTTGGAAAAATCCTTTGTATGGAATGCATTAAACAGTGAGAAGGATGATATTATAGGTTTTATGCATGTAGATCCACCCTAATTTGAAAGTTTTCATCTTCTGATCCTAATCCTCTAAGGAAGAATGTTCGAAATGTCCTGTCATAAACTTCAAGGGTCATGTGGCTAACCTTGGGGAATTATCATAAGAGGTTATTTTTAGATAATTTATATTATTTCATTTAAAATAAGATCAATAAATGTAATTATGTATTTTAATTAAATACACCTCCAACAACTACATCAATTAGATGTATAACATTGACCGACATTTGGCCACACCTATGGTAGAACAGACATTCCAGAATATCTTGTGGTCTTAGATATCTGATTTTAGGCTCTAATATGTATATATAACATTATTTCTTAAATATAAATCATGCATGATATTAATATATGTCATATTATTATAATATAAATCATATTCTCACCAAGACTCAAAATCTTATCCTCTCTTATCTCTTAACTTTGAAAATATACATAAATATAAATATAAATTCATAAAATAAAAAAATTGGGTCACTATAGAGCCATATTTTATATTTTTTACCCCATTATTATAAATAAGAAATTAAATTTATCAAATAAAAATAATACATGTGAAAAAAAATTAATTTTAACATAAGTGCTTATAATACACAAAATCCCATTTTAACCATAAGAGTGATAATATATTTTTAATGGGTTTTACTATTAATTATGATGAAAAATGAAGATGGACATATTAAATAATATCAATTATTATTATTAAAAATATGTAATAAATTTTAACAAAATCAATTCATAAAGTGGTAGAATATCATTTAAATTAAACCTGCAAAATGAGATGAAGTTCTGACTTTGATGTCTATTTATTTTGTAAGAAATATATGAAATTATAATAAATAAATGACAATTAAATGTTATTATATCAATTTAAATTCAAACACACAAAAAATAATAAATATTTTTAATTTAAATCATTCATATTTAGGGTTTATTTTAATAAAATAAAATGGATTAACATTTGGACCTTAAAAATAGTTTCCACAAAAAACTTTTATTACTTGTAAAAATAAACTTATACCAAAATTATTAAAATTCATTATTCAAATGAAATTAATTATATTATTGAAAATAAAATGTTTTATATGTCACGTTAATATAAAATCCAAAACATAATGAGTCATGTAAATTATTTTATTTATTGAAATGAAGTGACAGTATTAGAAAAATTGGTATTTTTCAATATTCACAAAAAATATATCATTTTATAAAAATTTGGAAAATTAATCCAATGATAATTTTTTATGTTTATATCACAAAATACAACTTTTTATATAATACCATTAGTAAATTTTTATGTAATTAATAATATTATCCATGCATAATAGATATAAAAATAATTTTTAAAGAAAACATTTTATGCATAAAATTAATTTATCCTAAAATGAATAATTGATAACTATTAATTTATAAATAAATTTAGATTACATAAATCATTTAGATATATTTTTCATGACTGTTTTTTGTTATTAACACAAAAAATTTCAATGGTCACATTTAAATAATAATATTTCAATAGTATAACAATATCTAATTAGGCTCGGTGTTGCGTGTCGTATACCCTATCAAATATAATTTTCTTCTGTTAAAATATCTATATTTTACAGTATAATACTCGTTAATAAATTTCTACCTATAAATATTAATTTTATATTTGTAGTCAAAGGGGTCAAATTATGGTATTAGTTTTTTGGAATACCACATTATAAAAATTGTTAAAAACATCCTTTTGAAAAGAAAAAAAACAAGTACGAAAGTCATATATAAGAACAAAAAACTATGTTTCTAAATTATGTAATATTAATGGGAAGTATAAATATTTAATTTGAGTGGAAAATTAATTCCCATGGACTAATTTTGATTGATATAGAATATGAACAGAAGAATGATAATGACCAAAAACCATAAATCATGAATGGGTGAAAAGACAATTTCTTCATTTGAATTGAAATTAAACATATGACATCTTTATTTCAAGATTATTGTATTAATGTATAAGTATTTTTTATAGTAAATATATACATAAATATAAATTTTACATAAATGATATCTTTTTATTTCATAATCACAATTCCATCCTTTTGTTGTGCATCAATCAATTTATACATCATTTCATACTCTGATAATTGAATATCCAAGGTGAATATTTTTATTCATGATGTAATAAAGTCAATTTTTAATAGATCACATAATGTAAAAAAGAGTAAAAACCATTTTTGTTTATCAGTAGACATTATTTTAAAACCAAATTATTACCACGAGATAAATCCCAATATGAATAATCCTTCATATTAATTTTAAAATCCTCAATGATAACGCCCATAGATCATCATTAATAAGTTGAAAAATAACTAACATAAAATTTTCCCAAATATTTATAACCATGTTCTAAAACCAAAAAATAAGGCGGATTTGATCATAAATTCATCCAAGAATAATTTAACAATTATATCAAGTAATTATTATTCACTAAGATGGTTATATACCTCAAAATATATATTCCTTAATCATTTAATCTTCATTATTTGAAAATCATGTCCATAAATAACTAGAGTCGCAATAAAGGCTCCTTAAAATCATATATGAACCCCAAAGGCAATTAAAACACAATTTCATTAAATAAAATTCCATCTTATCCAAAAATATTTACATATTCCTTAACCATACTGGATTACCAAAATAGTTAACTTCTTCCAAAATAAAATTAATAACATTATGAACAAATCAAATTTCAATATCAGTATTATCTATATGATAATCCATACACTCCCAAAATAACCTTAATAAATTCATTTATGTTATGGAAAATATTTTTTTATTATGAAGGAAATCACATAGGATAGTGGTAGGCACAATACCCTTGTCAACCTTCGATTGTTTGTTCAAGCACCATGTCCTTTATAGATTTGATGGGTTGTCATTTATATTTAGGATTATCCATTTTTCTAAAACAATATTAATATAATTCCTATGAAATTCCAAAAATATGATTAAAATCCTCAAAAATAACCTTAATAACTTTAAAATTAAAGAGTGTTTTAACCTCAATGGTAATATAATAACATGAAATTTACATATCTAAAAATGTAATAGAATTATTGTGAAATGATCCTCCATGTTATAACTATGTGTTATAAATACATTGAACAAATAACATATAAACCATAATATCACAAGTAACCATAAAACTTCATTATATAAAATCTAAAAATGGGTTTCTGAGAGTTTATACTTAATAAAAAACATAAAAACATAAACATATGATGGTATCTATAACTCTCAAGTTAAAAAAATAATAAATTACAAGGTTATATAAACCATAATATGATACTAACTGTAAGGAAACAACATTAAACATTACATATTCATATCTCTCTAGATGATATTTTTTTTTCATGAATTTACAATTATATTTTATTCTATAGTTTAGGAAATTATGAAATAATATTATATAATAAATTCATAAATTATAATGTTGACACATCAGATAAGTATTTATTTTTTTCCAACATAAAAATTCTAAAATGAAATATGTTTTCATATCATGATTAATCATCATGAATTTTAAATTGACTTCTTATGCTTTCATACACATCATTAAAATAGACAAAAAAATTAAATACATTCAATGTGTAAAAAAGCTCATTGTGAAACATATAAAAATAAGGAAACAATATTATTAGTTCCTAAATACATATACAAGATTCTTATTTTCCAAACTAATATTTATACTAAAATTAAGTATTTTAAAAACCACAAAATCATTTTTTTTTCGAAAATATTTTCCAAAAAAATGTATAAAATTAATCAATGAAAAAAAATTATAAAGGTTCATTTTTAATCAAAAAGAAATTATGAAATAATTTCAGAAAATAATAATACATTTCACACTTATGAAGTATCCCACACATTCCTTTAAACATAAGCTCATGAGTAATCATAAGGTACTATTACATAAATAACATGGTATAAAAAACCATGGAAACATGGGAAATGTGTAAGAAAAAGAAACACTAAACAACCATAAGTCATGGATTCCATATAAGAAATAATAACAAGGTTGACATAGTTCCATTATGGATTATGTGTACCCCAAACCCTGTACAAAACATCTCATGAGACAAAAGCATATCCCAATGCAATGTAGCTCTATATGGGTGCACTCATAATAACATGCTCATGATTATGTGTTCCATAAAAATAAAATCAGTCATATCTAATGATAAAAAGAATATACTATCAAATTAAATTTGAAGAATAATATTTCCTCATACCATAATAAAAAGAGATTTTTGAAAGAAGGTATTTGAGAAATGATCATAAGGCATGTATTACTCATTCAAATTAATAGAGAGTGAGCTAGGTATATATGTAAGCTTCATATATACAATATTTAAAGGAAATATGTAACCAAAAAGTGAGATATAATAATATATATAGAGAAAATATTCAGAACCAAAATAAAAAGTGTGGTTTGGAGAGTTGACTTACACATATAATAAAAAAAAATTTAGATATCAATATATTAATTTAATTTAAAACCCCTGTTTAAAAATACATATATAAATGGGAAAGTGATTTTTTTCTTGGATTAAAATATGTAATATTATAATGTAATCCAAATAAAAAGTATTTGTTGTAGTGGTGGTATAATCCTTTTATTCTATATATGATAAAATATATCATTATTTTTTTCTTTTATAAGGTAATTAAAAATATTCCATATAATATTTGTAAAAATGATTACTTCTGAAAACATATGAAATAAATTAAAATTTGTCATAAAATTTATTTTATAATTCATTTATGTCTATAAAAATTAATCAATAAAATAATTTTCAAAATATGGAATGGTAAGTGAATGATTCTAAAAACTGAATCATTAAAACATTTAAAACAAAATTTCTAAAGTAAAGTATCACTTACGTAAAACATTAAAAATTTCTATTTCTAAAAACATTCTAATGAAATCAATATATATTATAAAATGATATTTAACTAACATTGATGAAAAAATTAATTTTATTGATAATTTAAAAGAATATGAACATGGAAGAAAAGAGTGGGAAAGGGTACATTAAAAGATGAATTTTTAAAACAAAGTCCCATACCGTGTGTCAGACACAACATGTACATTCCATATAATCATGGTTAATTAACATATATTAATTATTTAATTTCTTATGAACTATTTTCATGTTTCTTGTTCCTTAAATTTTATTTAATACCGTGTCATATACCATTACTTAGGTTCTCATTGGGAGTTTTGAGGATAGTCAACTTATGTGTCCAAAATGACTTCGGTAGGATGACTAAGGTCAATGAGATCATTGATAAATCATCTCAAAAATAATAATAATTACTTAATTATAATTTTTTAAAATCAATTATAATTTTAAAACCACTAATGAAATATGGTTATGAAAAATTAATTTTGTTTCAATCATGGAAATGGTAGGCCATACGTACACATGAGTAACAATTTCATTTTTCAAAGATAATTATAAAGATAATATATGTATTAATTTATTTCAAAATAAATATAAATATATCATAAATATCATATAATTTTTTTATATAAATTTTTTTAACATCCATGTTATGCTCTAATGAAAAATGTAATCATGTTGCTTCATGGTAGTGGTAATTTATACATAATCATGAACAATGTTATCACTTTTTAGTGAATGTAATGGTAAAAAATATATATGATATATTAATTTTACAGAATGATAAATATTTCATTAATAAAATATGTATATAAATTACAATTTTCATTATATCCAACAATGAGTGGTGATGATGGAAATTGAAATACAATGGTTCGTGAGGTGGTAGTCTTATGTACACTGAAACGGTGATTTTTATTAAAATTTGATTAAATAGGAGATGATTATAGGTTATTTCTCTAAAATAATAAAATCATAATATTTGTGATATAATAATTTTATGATATCCCTATGGTATAATAATATTTGAAAGAGGTGGAAAAATAAATATAATAAAAATGAAATGTTAAGAAAGATACCACTTCTACGGACATCCTTTTAAGTATTACAACAAAACCATTCCAATGAGAGTTTTTTTAAAAAAAAGTAGGAATATAGTATTTGTTAATGTAATTAATTAATTAATTTGGAATTTTTTATTTGAAAGAAATTTGTTTGATACATGAAAAAGATGAGAGGAGGCACCTTTTTATAATTGAGAAAGAGTGTAATTTATGTTAATACACAAAAACTATATAATATTTGGAAGTCAATATCATTAGAAGTGCCTAAAAATTTATAAAACATATAGTGGATGGATGATAAGTTCAATAAAAACATACATAATTAAAAAATAAACATGGTTCAAAAAATTTATTTCCATTAAAACTATGGTTTCAACCATTAACAATTTTACTTTTAACCACGATAACTGGGTTCTCAAATGTAATTTATCCATTAATACTAAAAATGAGTTTACCCCTAATTAGATAAATTGTACACAATTATTTTAAATATTTATTCCAATTTATCAAATAAAAATTCTACACATGTGGAAATTTAATTTTATCAAAGACACATATAACATGAGAAACCCCATTTTAAGTTAAACTATGATAAAAATATTGACTATTTTTTTCTATTCATTATAAAAAATAATTAATATGAAATTAAAAAATAATATTAATTATTATTTTTTAAAATGAGGAAAAAATTTTAAAAATTTAAATTGATATAATTAGAAGAATTTAATTTAAAACTAAAAATGTAAAACACAATGAAAATAGGGTTTTCTTGAAAATGTGTTTTTAAAGAAATACTTGAAATTAACATAACTCTATAACTAGACTAGATAATTATATGAATTTTAAATAATAAAATAGATATATAATATATAAATTAATTTAAATATTTAGTTATTAGGGGTTGTATTGATTAATTAAAATGGATAAAACTTATGCAAAAAAATAGTTTGTAGAAACCCACTTTTTTATATGTTAAAATAAACTTACAAAAAAATAATTAAAATTAATGATTAAAATGAAATTAATTATATTATTATATATAAAATGTTATATATTTTAATTTTATTCATAAAAAAAATATAATGGTGATTTAAAAATAAAATATTTACTAGAAATAAATGACATAATTTTAAAAATCGTTAATGTTCACTATTAACTAAAAAAGAAATAGTTTCAAAATATCAAAAAATATTCACCCAAAGATAAATTTGATATGTTTTTTTCAAAAATGATATCATTTTTTATAAAAAATCTATAATAAAGATGGTATTATTTAAATATATTATATAATAATAAATGAATTAAAATTATTTGGATGAAAATATATTATTGAAGCATAAAATGACATTACTAAAAGTTGAATGCTTATTTATTATTAATTTATTAATATATTAAGATTATATAAAACCATTATATATATTATTAACAAGATGGTTATTATTATTTATATAACCAATTGTAATGATCATGTTTAAATAATAATATTTTAATATTATATCATAGTCCAATTATGTTTAGTTTTGTGTGACATATATGATATAGAACATAGTGTTATTATTTAAAAATATTAGGTTTTTGCATTTATTATTTGTTTTTTAAAATTATTTTATCCAAAAAAAATGGTTTATATTTCATTTTGTGGGAAAATAATAATACATTTTTTGACTTATAAATTATTTTTTTGAATAAATGAACTTAAATTTTAAAATAAAACTATCAAAAATAATATTGAGTTATTTTTTGATATTTTTTTGAAAATATTAATTTTTCAATGAATAGTGAAAATAATTATTTTTATTGAAAACTATATTTTTATATAAAGAGTTTAAAATGATTCATTTTATTTTAAAATTTTATTTAGTGAAACATTTTTTCACACATATTATGAATAATTCATTTATTTTTATTGGAATAAATTCTATGTGGATTTTCATATGAAGACATTGTATATTAAAGAAAACATTTATTCATTGAAAACAATTTTTTCAACACGTTTTTTGAGTTTATTTTTGAATTAATTTATACCCAATTTTTAGAATAAATGTGATAATATGGATTCAATATTTTGACTCATAATTTACAAATTTACTAACTTGGACATGTTTTCTTTGTTATAATGAATTTTAAAGAGTAAAAAAATCATGTAAAGGAGATATGACCATGTCACCTAAATTCATTCAATTTAATTATTCCTATACCTCCTATTAATCTATGGTAATCATTATAAAATAATAAATTCATTATCCTAAATATATAGAAATGTAATTATGATTATTTAAATACCTTTATTCACCCTATTTCAATCAAATGGAATGTGAAATAATTTCTCATATGTAAATACATATTACAGCTTCCAAATAATGATACTATTCATTTTCATCCACGATCATTCATTGATGGTTATTATGATATGTTTAAAAATTATATATGATATTTAAGATATAAGTATGCACCTAAATGAAGTTAGATTCATTACTCACTTCAATTTCTCATGGATGGTAATAAAGAAGAATTAATTTAATATCTATCATATTTATGATATAATAATAATATTGGAAGGTTTATTTGATGATAAATGTCTTTCATACTATCGATTAATAATTCGAAATATTTTTTTGTGTACACACAGATTACAATCTCTATGAACATTGTAATTTAATTTTTTGTCTATATTTTATGTATGAATATAAATATTAAAATGTAATAAAAACATATGATATTTAAGTCATTATTAATATTTCATAAATGATAGAACCATGATCAATGTATTGGTACTAGAACTACCAAATGGAAATTCTCATTAAAAATTTTAACACCTAGAAATGATAATTTTAATAAAAAATTATTAATAAGTGGGTGTTGATATGTTATAAGTTCATAATATATGAAATTATAAGTAGTTACATGATTTTTATATAGAATTATAATAAATTTAAATTTTCTATTAATAAATTTAGATCAATCTAAATACAAGTTGAACTTGAGGTTAGCGACTTATTTTTCAATCTCATAATTTATCATGATTGTTTAGGTTTACATTTCCAATAATGTAATTTCATGATCTAACAACAAATAAATTCACAAATTTAATTTCCTTATGGTTATTTTGAGAAAATATATGTTTTAATTCATATTTACCTATTTAATAACTCTAAAGACAAAAAGAATATTTTTAAGAAAAATAAAATTTATTTCTCTCTTTAGAAGAAAATACTTTTTCTTCTATGTTTATGCTATCTAAATATTTTTTAAATAATTTTTCTACTATTCTACTACGAGTGATTAATTATATTTTTACCCATGATGTAATTTTTTAACTTTTTTAAAGGAATGTTCTTTTCATTTTTAGAATTAGATACTTTTGAATTTTTACTAAATAGTTAAAGGAATATTTTTTAACATACATGACATAAATTTAATATCCCACCTTCATGAACACTCAATACATTAAATCTTATAGTATAATTATATAGTGTTATTTTCAATGAAATTTCATTAATTATTATTTGGGTAAATTTTATCTTTTAAATAGGTGACCTCAAATTGAAAAGGGTATATTCTCCAAGAAAAAATCTAACTCGCCCTTTAAATGTGTTTTTATAAAAGATATAATTATTTTATGTTTCTTATGCACTATTATAGATATGTTCTCATGATACCAATCCTATTAATTCCCAGTATGTTTCATGAGTATTATTATACACTATTTATAAAACACATAACTTTTCAATGTGTTATTATATGATGAAATGATAAAATTTTAATGAATTGTGTTCTTTTTCCTTCAGTTTTTCCATGAACAAATATTTATGAAACCCATTTTTTCATTTATTATGATATAATGAATTCTCTATGTTATTATAGAAAAATTTTGTATGATTTTAATTATGTGATTTTGGGGTCCGTAATTATATATTCATTCATTAAATTCACTAATGATTAATATCTCATGAGATAAATAAAAATATTATGGGAAGTGATATTTTTTCAGTAAGGGACTCTGTCCATTATGATAGATTTTTTTAAGGGTTGGGGTTGAAGCCTCAATTTATTAGTAAAGAAAAGACCTCTTTAGACTGGGTAGAGGGAGACCCATTACATAGCCCGAAGGCCCAAGGCCAAGTAGCCTGAATACAAGGCTTGAAAGCCCATTTTTTGGCCCATAGGACCCCTCGGTGAATAGTACTACTATAGTACCCATGCTGTTACAGTCCTTTCTATAGTATCGCCACCGCTACAGTACCTGCTACAGTATCTCTGCTGCTACAGTGTCATCGCTGCTACAGTTCCACCGCTGCTACAGTACTGCTACAATACACTGGAAATTCACCCTTGCCCAGATTTGATCATGGGTCTTTTGGATGCCCAGCAAGAGCCTATACCACTAGGCTATAGGATCATTGGCATGTTAATTATGATAGTCACAAGGGTAAACCTTGACTGATTCAAAAAAAATGGGGAGTGAAACTAATCCACTAGGACAATACTGTAAGTGATTCAAAAACTGAGGAAATTATTTTGTATTCATATGTGTATTCCAAAAACATATATCTTATACCAATATTATACTATCATGGACCAGGTAATTTTATTCAATTATAATTCATGTCTCATGAACATCCATTATTTTTTCCATCAATCAAGGTTTGGATCCGTGATATGCATGGTATGGGTTTAAAATATAAAACCATGTTTTCATACCCTTATTCTGTTATTGTGATTTTTTATCATTGATATATATGTTGTTTAAAATTATTAAGCATATGAGATAACAATTTTTACATTTCCATTCCCATGATATGAATTTCATTTTTAATTATAATTTATAAAATATTGGTGAATTTTGTGAATAATTTTGTTGGAGAATATGTAGATCTTATATTAAAAAGTTTTTTATGTGGATATGTTTCTAATGGATCCAACCCTCTATGAATATGGTGTGGGTAGTAATTTAATGTAATGAATATTCATCTAATAAGATATAATATATATGTATAAAGAATATGTGTCCTTATTGAAGAGGTGATAAATGGTTGAACCATAAACATAATAACATATCATTATATTTATGATAGTAGAGCCATAATGTTTTGAATAATATAAAGATATTGGATAATGTTTCATAAGAAATAAAATTTAAAGATATTGATTAAGATTTATTACTCTTATTTGAGCTACCTCTGTTGGTGAAGACCTTAATCCTTGAAAGATTTTTGGTGGAATGAAAATGGAATCTATAGGATGATGGGAATAAATCAAGGATTCATTTTGAGTATAGATTGGCTAAGCTATAGTGATCAAATTGTGTGAATAAATAATTAGGAGAGGTTGCCTTTTATAAGTGATGAGAGGGGGAAATATCAAATTTAAATAATTAATTTAACTATATAAGGTCATAATCATGGGAATTCTGATCCAAATGGCCATATATTAAATTTTATGATAATAAATGTTATAAATATCTTTAACTAATAAAAATTATAGTATTTTGGGTGGAAATAATAATGTTATCTCATTTTTAACCCCCAAAATACCCATTTTATGTTTAATTACAGTAATTATCTTTACTATTTTTACTATTACCATTGAAAACTATTAGGTTGAACCTATTATATTATATTAATTATGATTTTTTAATATATGGAATCAAATTTACAACATTCGATTTCGATAAGTGGAAAAATTATATTTTACATAATCCCACTACCCGCAATGAAAACCCATTTTATAAAAATAAACATAAAAATAAAAATCTTAATTTAAATACATTCCATTCCATGTATAAAAATAAAATGAATGTTTTAAATATATTACTGAATATATGATATATAAATTTAATTAAAAAATTAATAAATAGATACTAATTTAATTTATTATGATAAAAATAACTTTTTCCTATAAAAATAGTTTTTAGAAAAATATTTTTTAAGTCAAAATAAAATTATATTCAATAAGTTGTGTATAATGATTATTCTTATGTAATTATTGAGATAACTTTTTAATAAAATGATAAATTTTTTTACATTAAGATCGAAATAAAAACATAATGGTTCTTTTACATTAAAAATGAAGGTTTTTATAAAATTCATTATTTTTCTATATTCAATAAAAATATATATATAAAAATAAAATCCTATATATTAACACATAGATAATATTGGCATGTTGATTTGATAATTTATATTAATTTTCCCAAATAAAATCTATAAAAATTATATAAATTAATTATAATGTTTGTGTTTGAAATACACAATAAAACATTCTTTTTAAAGAAATTTTATTTTTAACCAACAACTAATTTTAAAAAATGTTGTGTACTTATCTATAAATAATTAATCAATTAATTTTAATTTTCAAAACCATTTATAATTTTTTTTGTATCTTTATTAAAACTATTCATACCTAACAATTTAATAACAAGATTATAATGGTTTACTGATATCACAACTCATATTGAATCCGGGATATGTGTAAAGAAAAATAAACAAAAATTATATATTATTGAATGAAAAATATATTATAAAATTTGAAGGAGTTACAATCTCCCATAGTAAAAATTGTGTACCTTAAAGAAATTTATTTCTATAATAAAAATATCATTTTTTGAAAACACTATTGTTCAAAACCAACATTGTACAATGGGATAATAAAGTATACACTTAGAAGAGGATGTAGAAAACCTAAATATTACAAGAAATAACACATAATTGCATTCCATATTTAGGAGGTAACTAAAAATATGTGAAAATATTGACACATAGAAGATATATAGTCATAAAAAAATAATACATAGTGATAAAGAACATTTTCATGGCAATTTTAATGACTACATAATCATAAATCAGTGAGTGGTGAAAAGGACCATACACTCCTCTGAATAAAATGAAAAAATTAAATAAATATCAATTTCAAGAACATTTTTTCTTTAGTTAATGAATTATGTTACCATCATAATGGAAAAAAATCATACTTGATTTAATTAAATGGAAAATTTTAATTTCATACATTGGATTTATTTTATAATTATCTTCCACCACTTTTCCTATTTTTCTCAAAAATATTAATTTTTCATGCATTAAGAACTATACTTTTAATATAATGGATCATAATGTCCATAAATGAATGAAAAATCATTAATTTTGAATATAAATATTTTCCAAAAAAAAATATAGCTACCACAATTTATCCGATATGGATAAATATTCATATTATGAAATAATATGATAATATCTAAAACATAAACAATAAAAAAAACTTTAACCTAAACCCTTCCATAAATAGTTATCTTTGAGGATCCTTAAAAAGGTATACTAAATTGAATTCCAAATAATTTAGAAACTTTTCACTTAATTTCCAGAATCAGTATAAAATACCTCCCAAAAATAGCATAATGTAGGTCATAATTTCATATATCAAACATTATAATACCATGATTATATATACTATTATAACATGCTAATAAATTCCCAAAAAAGTAAGCTTCCCCAACTATCCTAAATTCAATCATACATGATTTTAGAGAAAATATACCATTATTTAGAAAATACAATCATAGTCTATAAAAAATATTCCATAAATAAAAAAATTCAATAAAATTCTTCAAATATATAATAAATCACATAATCATTAAATCACTAACCAATTTTATGGTAAAAAATACTATCCAATTAACTTTATATTAATCAATAACTTCATTATACCAGATAAACATTATTATCCCATGCTCAGGTATATATTAATTATTATTTATCCCCCAATCAAGTTTTTTCCAAAAATTTAATGTTACCGCTAAGTCACTTTTCTAGGTTATTGATTCTTTTATCATATGATTGAAAAATCAGAATGAAAAAATACTTGAAAAAATGGCTTGTATGATTCACGATTCTTATAAACCTATTTTGAATAATGAAACACTTATACTATGTAATTATGAAATCAAAATACATGAACACATAAATAATTTAATAAATATGATTTAAATAACATATTACCTTAATTTTTAATGAATTTATCTGTAGGATTATGGAATTAGGTTGGATAATGTCCATATTGCACACATATGGGACATTGAAATAGAAATGGAATATTTGGATGTAATTTTTTTCCTCTATTATGCTCTTCATTTTTTACTAGAAATTATGTTCTATATGTCCTTTTTTCTAAACATTAACCATCTTCATGTTTATTTAATATATTTACCTTCATGTTTACTTCAAAATTCATGAAATGTAGGAAGATGAATATTGTTTCCTCCATGATCTATAAGAAACTAAATTTCTCTCTTATTTGGTTCTTTTATAAACCCACCTATTTTTATATTGTTAATAACATATTGGGATAATAGGTTTAGAATAATCAAAATCAATCACATTTAATCTCTACATTAATTTGGTTTCACCAGAGGATAATGATTTCATTGTCTATCACATTTTGTGTTAACAGAATTCCTCATGTTCTAATCCGTTAACTAAAACCAAAATCAAGGTGTGACAAAACATAATATGTAATTATAAAATCATGAAAAATAACTCATAATTTATATAAACCATGAATCCTAATTTTCCTCTTATGATACTATAGGTTTAACCGAGTTCCTCAATGTCCATTATATATCCAAATAATTTATAATGGTTATAAATAAAATTTGAGAAAACCCAACCATATCCCCTGAGATTGTCAAATATGGTGTACAGTAAGGGCCCATTCATTATTCCCATAAATGTGGTTTAGATATACAATACAAACAAATTTAATGGATATTTCTCCTAAATGTATCTATTCAATATCCATATCTAGTTCAGAATCCAAAAATCATTGAATTTCTAGGAAAACTAACCTCTTTTTACTACCGTACCATTAGATGATATCATATACATAGGCTTTACCTATGGGTTCCCACTAAATTTTCTCATAGTAGGTTTCAACAGTTACTAAAACATTCACCGATAATTTCTATATTAATCAAAAAATTTGATATATAAATACATCTTATTAGTTTATTATTTTTTTATATCAATATAATCAACTAATAAACCATAATGAAGTAATTTTGCTGGAAACATAGATACATATAAATTCAGTACATCATTTATCTAAAAAAATTCCCTTTATATTGAACACAACTAGCTCCAATCATGGACCTAACATACTTAATTTCATTCTATATAACATGGGGATGGAGAATACATGAAAGGGTGAGCTCAGATGAACAATAAGAGTAAACATAATATTTATCAATCAATGAAAATGAGTATGAAAATAAAAATGGAAAAGGTAAAAGAACATTATAATGTCTATTAATAATAATTCCTAAAGAATTATTGATCATTATTATTGAAAATATTCAGGTTTAATAAAAAAATGGAATAATACATATGAGTGAAAATGATTAATAACCAACCCTAAAACCCGATATCATAATATAAGAGTAAGGATTATGTTTTTGGAATATGCATAAGTATAAAAAATCTTTTTCATAGTCAAGTATTTCCTCTAAGAATATCATAGTGAATTGGTCCTCATTCCATTATTTCATTATTTAATGATTATTCTTAAACCATGATATTGGGGAATGTACTATAATGATTTATGATCACTCGTCAATCCAATCCTTATTATCTCATTAGATATCCATATTTACCCAATGCATTGGAGGGTTATATAATTATGGCCATATCCATCAAATAATTAAAGTATAACGGTTTCATTAAAATATTTTTACCATGATCAAAATCCATATAGGAAATTCATAAAGATGGTATAATTGGATAATATCCCTATTAAATCTGATGAGAGAAACAAATATTTTATATAGAAGAAAATACCCTTAAAATTTCACAATAATATTTTATGACAAAAATAACCCTTCCAATTTTAAATCAAAACATTAAAATTTATTTTTCATAAAATGATAAGGAAAAAACATACATTTAAATTAAACAAGGAATCTTATTAAAGAAACATCAATTAAAAGAGGATTCATTTATGTGGGGAAGGATATTCGTGTGGTGTACATTTAAAAAAAACTCATTTAAATTTTTTTGTTAAAATGTACAAATAATAAAATTTGGAAATGATAATAAAATTCCACTAAATACATGGTAAATATTGTAAATATTAGTTTCTGATGAAATTAAATACCCTTTTTGGAATAGTAAAAATGATCAAGAATTTTTTTTTATAAAATGTCAACATGGAAGAAACAATTTCTGACTGGTGAGAAAAATAATGTTGGTATTAATTAAATACATTATTTTAGTTTCCATAGAACATGAAGATATGAAAATAAAATAATTAATTAATTTACTAAAATATACATAGGATTTGAAAATACTTCATAGTTGGAAGATATTATGAAAAAGCTTCATCATCATAAAATATTATCATAAACACTCATTGTAAAAATTTTATTGTATCATAAAACCCATACAATTGTTAAAACTTTTGAATTAAAACCCACATGAAAGAAATAAATTCAAATGAGAAAGTAAATAAAATGAACATAATTGTATTCATGATTCAATATATCAATGTAAATGTAGATACACCTCATAATAGAATATGTGAGTATAACATCAAACATGCCTTAATGAAAACAATTGAGATGGATATCTTTTAAGGATTTTTTAATTTTATAAATGAAATTAATTAAATTATTGAAAAATATATAGTTCTATAAAATCATTTAATTAAATCATGTATTATTCCAAAATAAATTCATGGAAAATAAATGTACCATATAAATAATAATGTGGTTCATAACATTAAAACATGTCTCAGATAAGAGAAATTGAGACGAAGCCCCTACAACTTCGGTATATTTTGAATATAATTATATTAACGAAACAACATTATATGGATCCTCAAAACCAATTGATTTCATTAATAAGTTATAATAAATTCATTATTTATTACTCAAACCACATACAATAAATAATGGTTCATAATATCAAACATGGCTCATAAATTTGAAAATGAGGCAATGATACCCTTACATTATGTCCAACTAGATTTATAAGAATTATAACCTCATGTATAATAAATTTATTTGTATTATAAATATATAAAATAATTATATTCATACATATAATATCATATATGATTCAATTATATCATTTCAGTACTTATTTTTTAAGAATTCTCTATTATAGTCCTCATTTTGGGTGTTAATTGCATCATTTTTCATGTATGTTTATGTTTGAATGTTATAGTCCTTATACATTTCTAATTGTTTATGAATACCCAAAATGTTAATAATGATATACACATCATATATACTCATTATAAAAAAAATTATAACCATTCATATTAAGTGTGTATGAAAAATTAATTGCATCTCTTCATGGAGACGATAATCCGTACAAAGAGATCAGTGACTATTCAACATTAAAATGGATGGAAGCAAAGAAAGTTCAATTAAGAATAAAATTTTTAAAATAAATATAACATCATAAATGAAAAAATATTTTCATTAAATCTATCCACTATACCTTCCTTATAAAGTATAAATGAAAAAAAATACATAGTTTCTTGGAGGTGATGCGTTACATGTACGAATGTTGGACGCCATTATGTACCAATAAGTTGGTTAGTAAAAAGGGGGATAAGATATAATTATTATTTAATAGTAATATTGTTATAAGTAAATTATATAAAAATTATATATATCATTATAAGAACCCATTCATGATGGAAATTGGAAATAAATTTTATCACCATGTGAAAGCGGTAGTCCACAGGTATGCATGGGAGATACATTCATCTCCAATTTTGTTGGTATGATTTGGGAAAATCTTTTTTCATCGTCATAATAACATCTAATTATATATATTATTATGGAGATAACTTTTTTATGGATATAATAAGTTTAGATAATTTTTATTAGGAATTAAAATGAAATATCATAGTTAATATTTAAACCACTTCTTTAACAGGCCAACTTTGGATTACACCATAATCATTAGAGGATTGATATTATATGATGAATATAAAACCAAGGATTATTGGAAAGTAATATAGAAAAGTTTTTTGTAGTTATTCTCTTATATAAGAGATCAAATCATATAAATAAGGTATGATGAGAGGTGGTCTTGTATAAGTGAGTGGAGGGACATAGATGGAATTTCTAAAATGATTATAATTATATAGGTTCACATTCGTGGTAATATGGATACAAAAGTCTTTGTATTAAAACATATGTTAATATAAGTTTTATATCTCATAACATAATAAGAACAATATTTTTTAGGTGGAAATCTTATCCATATATCTTGGTTTAATCCTCACAGTAAACTCATTTTTACTATAACCACGACCATAAAATATTTATTTTTTTACTATTCAATATAAAAAAAATTAAAATGAACATATTTGATTATATTAATTTTTATAATTATAAATATGGAATCTATTTTTGTAGAATCTATTTCTATAATTAGTATAATTTATTTATTAATTAGTGCATAACCTGTAATGGAAACCCATTTTTAAAAATTAAATATTTAAGAAAAAAACAATTTACTTACATTCCTTTACTTGTCAAAACAATCAAATGGTTATTTAAAATAAATTATTTAATATGGGATATATAATATCCATTGAAAACATTAATCAATGGATATTATTTTAATTTGTTTTGATAAAAATGGAATACTCATATAAAAACTAATTTTGGGAAAATGACTTTTTAAGGGAAAAATTAAACTCATACTAAACTAATGTTTATTCATTATTAATATGTATTTAATTATAATTTTTCTAATTAAAGGTGGAATATATTACTTTATGATCATATTTTAAAAATTGGTTTGTTTAGATGAAATGAAGTGTCATTTTTTTACAAAAATACATATTTTTTAGTATTTTATAAAAACAATTATTTTTTAAAAAATCATATGAAATCACTCTAAGATAATATTTAAATAATGATTTAATAATTATATCAATTTCATAGATTTTTTTCTAAAAATTATGTAAATTATTTATAACTTATATGAGCATAAAATGAAATAAAAAATATTGAATAAAACAAAATTTTGATGTAGAGAATGATTTTTAAAAAATTGAGTACTTATTGATTATTAATTATTCAATAAATTTTAACTATTAAAAAAAGTTTCATATTTTATCATAGTGTGGTAATTACTATTCAAACATGTAAATTTAATTGTTATCTTATAATGGTTTAAATATATCGTGTCTCATATAGATCTAGGGCTACATGTCAAGCATGATACCAAAAAGTTACATTTCATTCAAAGAAAAATATATTATAAAATCGCATGGTCTTATATAGAAGGTGATAATGAAAAATAAAATACATCGATATGTAGAGACATTATCCAGCATGTATGAATGGATTTTGTTTTTTTCAAATAATGGGAGATATAAGTAATATGGTGTCTCATTTCAGAGTCTTAAATTATTCATTAATATGAAATGATACATTAAATTCCCTTTTCAACTAGCCAGGTTTGGTGGTGAGGGAAAAAAACAAATTAAATAGTGGTGCATGTAGTCCATGCAAATACATGTTTCACATTTTATTTTTTCATAATGGTAAAGAGAATAGTGGTTAAGGATTTTATCATCATTATAATAATATATTAGTATACAATTGATAGTGAATTTATAATTTTGTAATGGAATAATAGAATATAATGAAGATTTATTTTACATAATAAAATTGAAAATGAGTTGGAGAGGATTTAAATGTATACCTCACTATGTAGATTATCTCCATTGCGAATGGTATTATACAATTGAGGGTATTTTTTTGTATGATTGTAACATCTTTATGGTTTCTATAAGTGTTGGGGAGAGGGTTGGTATTAGTTTTATAGACCATAGGGGTTTGGGTAGTGAAGGGAAGTAAGGAGAGGGAACCCATTTTATAGGTGAAAGGGATGAAAATATTTTAGTTTCCTATAGATTTTTAAGTATTGGAATTTAATTTAAAGAAAATATTCTCAAAAATGAATAAATAATGGAGCATATAAGTGATACAGTTAATAAAGGCTTCAACAACACAAACTTGTACACGTTTTCAACACATTTGAGACCATTTATAGATAGATTTTTTACTTTTACATTATTATTTTATTACTTAAGTCATATATCTTATGTGTTTAGAAAAATAAAATGTTTTTCATTTTATAATTAAGGCCTATTATTTTGAAATTAAATATATGTTTCATTGAATTAATTTTATAATAATGAAAAAATTGAAGGGAAATTTTGTACCATGGATTTGAACCAAAATTTATGGTCCAATAGAAATGATATTTATAAAAAAATGTAATATATTAGGGACTAAATGAAAAAATACCAAAATAGGGATAGAAGAAAACAAAACCAGGTTTCAATAAACTTCATTCTCCAAATAGTTGATAACTCATATTATTTTTCATCCCCTCATGAAATAAAGCATTTAATTTAAAACCACCTTAAAAATTATACTTCCTATATTATAATGACATCACCCACAATCATGATGATGCTAACCGGAATAAATAGGCTAAAAAACTACCACCTTCCTAAGATATATTAATAAATATATTCTCCTTATCCATGTGGTCATTAAGTTAATATATATTTTTGAATAACATTCATATTCACCCAAAAAAACCCAATAACCACTACCATTCTATAGTAGTAGATTCAGGCTTAGGTGAGTATTTTATAGTCCAAATTCATATTGAAACTAATTCCATTCCCAATATTAGTTACCATTTGGTTTCATATTTCAATATAATTATCAAAATTAATATGTCTTTCCTCATAAATATCTAGTTTCCTTTTATATTTCACATCAACGAATTTTTCAAAATTAGCATTGAGATAGACATCAAGAATCACATATTCTTTCAATTTTTATGCCTCTTCTTCCTTAGATATCATTTGAAAAATTTCAGATCCCATATTGTAGGATCTTGTTAGAATAGTTTTCTTGAAGATATAGTAATATATCCTTGACCTAATTATATTTAAAGTGAATGACCAACCATCAACCTGGACATTGGTCCCTTTATAATCACCTGAATATACTAGTAGTGAAACAAAATTATTTTAAAATATTTATTATATAACATAGTAAAACCAATTTATTCAGGAAAGAACAACTAATGTTTTAAAATAATAAATATAGGTTTTTAAACTGTAATAAATATTTTTACTTTTTGATATATATTATAAAATGAATATTCATTCTTGAAATATGATTTCATAAATTTTAACATCATTCTTATAAACTAATAAATATATAAATAGAGTGGTATTTTTAAAAACAATACATTTAAATATTCACCTTAAAATATATTTTTTTTAAATATAAAATATTATTCATAAGATAATATTCTAATGATAAATCCAAAAAAAATACTTTTTTCAAATTCACATGCAAAAATTTTAGAAACTTATTTTTATATGAAATATAGAAAATGGGCATATTTATTTTATATGAAAATTAAGTTTTTATACTAAATATAATTTTTTTATAAATTAAAAATTAATATAATATTAACATATTATTTATATGATAAATACATATATTTATTAATCCAAAATAAAAAAAATAGTTCAATGTAATAATATTCCACATTCTATAAAATTCATTTTAAAAAAAAGTTAATTGATGAATGATGTCCCTTTTAAAATTAAACAAATTCTTGATATTTCTATACTTATAGAAATGTAATAAAATTTTTATATAATACTAATTTCCTTTTAAATTAAATCACATGATCTCTATGTGTGGTCAAATAATTAGATAATATCTAATTATAGTTGCAAGTGGTTGTTTTTCTAGCATGTATCAAGTGGATATATCTCTCAGCATGAACGTATCATTTAAATGGATTCCATAAAATAGTAATTAATTGATTTTGGTTTTGGATTTTTATAGAAAAAAACCATTTAGAATATAACTCCCTTATGAGATTAGAAAAATTCCCTTTATATGGAAGACTCCAACTTCTATATACCATTTTTTATTTACATTCACTATATATTGTGTTGTATAGTTACATTTACATAAAAAACTAATTAAAATACTATGTTATAATGATCATATTGGGTTTAAAAATATATCACTATTTTTTATTATAATTTTATATATTTTCTGAAATACACTAATTATTATATAATATATTAAATGATAATATATAGTGAAATATCATATCATTACACAAAATTCAATATAATATTTCTGAGTTAGTATGAACCTCAGAAGAACCCTCTTTAAGGTTCTTATTCACAAGCCTACTTGATTTAACCTAAATCCAGTAGTTTCACACACTTTTAAAAATTTATCACACCATATTTTTCATAGTCCCAATGATTCATATCTCACTGATTCTAGCCTCAATTAATTTTTACAACTAGCCTAGTGATTCTCATCTATGACAAGGGAAACTTCTTGATCACTTTTCAATTGAACACCTCACCAAAACCATGATAATATATCCACTAAAATACCATTCCATAGAGAGTTCATCAATAATCAACATGTTCATTCATAAAACCAATCCATCAGTCTATAAACTAGACATGATAATATGAAATTTTCATTTCACATACCTTTACTCAAATAATCAGTTAAGTTATGTAGTGAACCAAAATAATGATTTAAATAAAACCCGTATAGGGTAAAATTCTATATATTTTATATTTAGATCATTATATCACTAAAATAATATATTTAGACAACACCCAAACATAAGAACACATATATAATGTGAATCAAATATTCCAAACTTTACGCATGTGCATTGGTATCTTGTGAAAGGTAATAGAGACAAAAAAAATTAATCAAACTCAAATAAACACATCATATTTCAGAAAAACACTCAAATATAATACAAGAAACCAAAAAACCATGTATCATTAGTACATATGAAATTATCATAAGAAATGTTTCAATTAATCACTAGTTTCTAACCCAACAAATGATCTAACACCTTTCTATACCACCTATCGACCAACTGCCCAAATATTAAAAAATGATATAATACCACTTTTTCCACCTATTCAGGTTGGGCACATGGTAATTCCTGTACAAGTGTGGCACATCACCTTATTTCTATATCCCTATAAGATAGAGGATTTTGGGTAGTTATGAGGGTTTAAAACATGTATTAGACTTTATATTCCTACAAATCATTGTAAAATATAGAAAAATTAAAATCAAAATAATGAAACACCATCCATTATAGAAATTAATAGAATGCATATAAATCTATAAAGAATAATGTTATAAAAAAATCTCATTTAGAAATAAACAATAATGTATCCTAACTCATCTCCCACAGAGTTTAACTCTTATAAAAAAATAAATAAAATATTGAATAATAGTTCATAATACCATACTCAAAACTCAAAATCCTTTTCCCTAACTCCTATTTATATTCTCTACCATGTTTCCATGATATGAACCCTGATCTAACCTGTATGGTATAAAAAAGGTCATCATGTGTACTGGAGTTCTCATGTCGGTTGTGAGAAATACATATAAGTAGGGTATCACCCAATGATCCTAATATAATTAATCATAAATGTGTATTCATGAGGAATGGAAACATGTACACATATGTTATGTTGATGGTATATGCTAACCATGTCACAAAAAACCTTATTCATTAAGTCATCGGTCATTATCTAGGCCACCACAACACTATACCGTACCAACTTAACAATTTTTCTTGAATCAAATATTTTCTTCATTCCAAAAAACATGTAATCCAACCCATACGCAAATCAAAGGTTAGTGAATCCATATATCATCAACAGGTAACCAATGGAAAAAGGTCGGTTCATATGTCTAAGTATTAGAATAATCATATAAATCGTGGAGGTCTAACCAAAATCATCTAAGTCAATGTGAGCTTTTCTATGTCATGGATGGTATCTTATCTATCATGGTAAGTTCTACTGTTACTACCTCACATTTCATCATCCCCAAGGAATTACTATAGTGACTAAAGCATTTTACACATAACATTACATGATTTTAATCATAATTATACATCAGAGTATAAGCCAATGATCGTTAAGTCTAGTGTCTTGGAATACTAGGTACATAAAACATAAAACATGGGGCTAAAAAACACTTCTATATTTAATCTCCATAAAAATATTCTAACTTACTTTGATCCCTTACATCTACATAGGGTACCCTAGGGAACACATGAACAAAGGGATGAGATAAAAATTCTACTAAGGGAATTAACATAGGAATAAAGCTTAAGCACATGAGCTAGGAGGCATGACATAATGATATCAAAATCATGGAACATATGAAATAATAACATATAAACATGGGATCATATAAACATAGAATCATATAAATGTTTTAGAATCATAAAACATATCTTTAGTACGATTCAAGTCTAACCTCCAATCTTGTTTACCATATTATTATGGGTCAAGGCTAACAACCAATGTTATTTCCCATTGTAGTATGGGTCAAGGCTAACCGCCAATCCCATTTCACATCGCATCTCATGAGACTTTTCATTACACAATTTATTGGAGCGCTATCTATGTTCACTCATCTCAACATTTTTATGAATATTATTTCTATATAAATAATCATAAAAAATCAACCATATATAAACATAAGGGTTCCCATGGAAATAATTGGGTACCACAATCATGATATAAAGCATAACCAATGGGTGTATCATGAAAGTGTCCATGAAAGAAAGGGATTAGAACATACATGGACGTTCATAGGGTAAAATAGGAATATAAAATGTTAAGTGATGTCAAACTAAAGTGACGACATATAAGAAATGTATTTGAGAAACATTAGCATTAAAACATTTTTGTGCAGTTTTAAAGAAAATACTATAGATCTTTTAAAATAGAAAAGAAGACAATCTTTTATATAAACGCAGAATTCAACAAATAATGTTTTCATAATAAAAATACTGATTTTATAAATACATTTGTGGCTTAAAAATAGGATATAGTGCAATTTAAATTAGGTAAAAATTCATGAAGTTCCCTTAAAACATGTTTGCTTATCGGAAAGTACTAAGGAGAGAATCTTTTAAACACATGTATACCTCTGAAAGAGTGTGCTGAAAGGATATTGATAAATTAATTTTTAAAAACTACACAACATTTAAAATATGAATAAAAATATATAAGATAACTCTATTTTTATATAAATAATGATAAGGAAACCCAAAAGAACAAAGGAGGTTCGGGTAGAATTCGTTACGGTTTATCAGCATGGTGTCAGGTGTTACTAAGAGGGATTGATGAGAAAGAAAAGGGATTTATCATCACTCATACATCATGAGGGAAGTGTGGGGGAGGTGTTAAATCATACCCCATCATTAGGTATTACACATAAAATGGTAGATTGTACAAGACATCGTGATTAAGAGTGAAATGGAGAGGACCCCTTACCTTATGTCATGTGGTGTTCTCCAGTTGTTATTAATGACCTGAATAATAAAATTAAGTTTATTGATTAATAATTAAATAACTTAATATATATTTAATTTATTTATTATAAACTTTTTTAGTTAATTAAAGTCTTTTTTTTTGTTATAAGGTTCAATTACATTGTTCGGGTCCGTTTTCTTAATTGGTTTCAATGTCTGGTTCACTTATATTCATGTTCAGATAAAAATGTAAGATGAAGGTGGTTGTCCAGAATTGATGTTTTATGTAATTATTGAATATCTAGGATATTAAATGGTTATAAAAATTCATTCAGTTATTGGGAGTGAAGATGAATTATTATATAAAACCTTAGTGATAACCATTTTGGTTAATCGGTGGATTTTGATTACAACAAACATGTTTTTCTTTATAACATAATACCATTTTTACAAAGGGATTACAGAACCATAAAAAGGATATATTACATATAAAAAAATCTGGTTCAAATATAACACAAATTATTTCATGACCATAATTAAAGATGATAAAAGAGATTGATAAATTGTTGTCCTTGAATGTGCTAAATTAACCCATCTCAAACGGTGTTTTCATTTCATTCAAAAAAAATGGGGAAAGGAGAGAATACAATGAAATATACCATTAGAATAATATAATTATATTACATGTATGTTACTGGATTTATCATACCATTTGGTTTAGGGGAGGTGAGGAAAGAAACAAAAAATAAAAGAACTTAAAAGAAATGAAATAATTGGAAAAGAGGAATTTACCTCTTGAGTGTACCTCCTTTTAAAACCTATTAAGGGGAGAGATTTTGGTATATTTAAGAGACTAGTGGCTATTTTACATGGGGGAGGATATTGGGGATAGATTTTGGAAGAATATTGGCAAGTAACAAGGCTTGAGATGAGTGAAGAGAAGAGGGAGTGAGGGGGGTTTATAGTGGATGAGAGGAGGGTTTTCATTATTTTGTAATCATTGGTTTATTATTTTCCCTCAAGACCAGCAATAGTAATGATTCCAAGAACAAGAATAGTCCTAAATTCAATTTAGTTTTATATTTGGGTGCATACATCACTTGTGATCTCAGGAAAAGTGTATTTAAATTATAATGTATTTATATGGTAAATTAATGTATTTTACTATACACCAAAAATTCAACTATTTCAGAAAAATCCAAAAAATTCACCCTAACCAATTTTTGATGTTTAGAATCCAAAAACTACTTATATTTTTCAAAAATAATTTTCTAAATATGATTTATTTAATATTTAATTAAAATCGTAATTTATTATCAAAAAACAGTTTTGAAACATTCATTTACTTATTCTAAAATATATGTATATCGTACTTTCAACATGAATATTATTTATATATTATCATAGGTAAGGTTACTATTCATTATGGTATATCACTATTCATAAGGGTATGTTACTATTCATAATGGTAGGTTACTATTCACCAAAAAATTATTTTTTCTTATCGAACACAAAATAACTAACTAATCGCAACCATGTATGTCATATTTTCAAAATTCCAAATACATAATTGATAAACATATGTTTAAAGGTCACATAAAACTTAGTAGCTCATTATGATTTGATTTCATGCGGTTATATGAAATATTTATAAGAAAGGAATTTTCCACTTATAAAACATTGGGTCATTACATTCTTCTCCCCTTATGAAATTCCACCCTCAAAATTTCGTTTTACATTCTAGACCATAAACTGGTGCGGGTACTTTTCCTTCATTAACTCCTCTAGTTTCCATGTTGCTTCTTTGTATTTATGGTTCTACCACTGTACTTTAACTAGGTGAGTAGTCTTGTTATATAGAAATTTATCTCTATGATCCAAGATCTTCAACGGCTGATCCTCATAGGAAAGATCATCCTCCAACTATACCTCCTTAGAAGAGAGTACATGTGAAGGGTCTGGTATGTACTTCTTTAATAGGGATACATTAAAGACATCATGTACTTTCAACATGGTAGATGGAAGTGTCAGTTGATAGGCCACAGCTCTGACTCAATCAAGGATCTCGAAGGGGCCGATATACTTGGGACTTAGATTTCCTTTCTTCCCAAACCTCATGACCTTATTCCATGGTGATATGCGTAGAAATACCATGTCTCCAACTTTGAACTCAAGGCCTCATCAACGGTTATATGCATAACTCTTCTGTTGAATTTGGGCTTCCTTGATGTGATACTGAATGGTTTTGACCTTCTCTACCATTTCATTGACCATTTCAGGTCCAATCAGCTTATGCTCACCGACTTCATTCCAACACGCTAGTGTTCTTCACCTTTTCCCAAAAAGGGCTTCATATGGTTCCATTCAGATGAACAAGTGAAAATTTTTATTGAAGGATAATTTCACTAGTGGAAGCTGTTGGTCCCACATGCCTTTGAAGTCCATAGAACATGCTCTCATCATATCTTCCATTGTATGAATAGTTCTCTTAGATTTGGAATCATTTTGAGGATTATAGACCGTACTGAAGTTCAGTTCAGTTCTTAGATCATGTTGGATACTTTTCCAGAACTTCGAGGTGTATCTAGGATCACGATCAAATATAATAGATAGTGGTACTCCTGGCATCCCTACCACTTCTTTGATGTATATCCATGCAAGTAGATTCAATGAGAAGTCCTCTCGAATTGTGATAAAGTGAGATGTCTTTGTAAGATGATCAACAACGACCCATATAGTATTGTTTCCTCTAGATTTACATGGAATTCCAGTGACAAAGTCCATGGTAATGATCTCTCACTTCAATGTTGGTATGGGTAGTGGTTGCATCATACCCTTAGACTTTTTCCCACCAAATTTTTTCTCAGAGATCTCAATACATCATTATGCTCCCTGGGTGGATAGATAAGGTTGAGCTATGTGCATCATTCAGAAGCCCCTTTTTTATCTCTGGATCAGATGGTACACATAATCATGTCCCAAATATTACAACTCCATCTTTTTCAACAATGAACTCTGAGGATTTCCCATTTCTAATGGCTTTATCCCTTTTCATAATTTCCACATCTTTTCATTAAGTATCCTTTATTTTATCCATGAGAGATTATTGAGAAATCATTTTAGAGAGGATTGATGACATTCCTCCCTTAATGATTCCCATGTGCATCCTCAGTAAATCTAAGAAGATTAGATCCTTTTCAATTATCATCATTGATAAAGATGCAGAATTCTTTCTACCTAGAGCATATTCCACCTTTTTTACCTTACCGATATGGTAGGGGATTGAGTAGTCATAATACTTGATGAGCTCTATCCATATTCATTGGAACATATTAATCCTTTTTTGTGAATATATATTCGAGACTCTTGTGGTAAGTATATAACTTACACTTCTCCCCATAGAGATAATGCCACCAAATTTTCAAAGTAAAGATCACAGTCTCTAACTTCAGATCATGTGTGGGATAGTTTTTATCCTATATTTTTATCTTCCTTGAGTCATAGGCTATCACTTTAACATTTTTCATCAGCACACAGCCTAATCCCTACTTCTAGGCATAAATATAAACCAGAAAGATTTCTCCACTTATTGGGAGTGTGAGTATTGGCCCAGTGATAAGCCTTTTTATCAACTCCATAAAACAGACTTCACATTCTTGAGTCCAAACAAACTTTACTCCCTTCTATGTCATCTTGTTCATTGGGTTTGAAAATCATGAAAATTTCTTCAAAAATCGTCGATAATAGCCTGATAGACCCAAGAAGCTGCAGATATCCATTATAGAAGATGGCATGGGCCACTATTAAATTGCCTTTGCCTTGGAAGGGTCTATAGATATCCAATTTATGCTTATGGAATGCCCTAAGAATGATACTTCCTCCATCCAGAACTCACATTTACTATAATTTACATACAACTTCTCCCTTTGCAAAGTCTTTGACACAATATTCAAATGATCCTCATATTCCTCCTTACTCTTGGAGTATATCAGAATATCATCAATAAAGACTACCACAAATTTTTCAATGTAATATATACAGACTCTATTCATTAAATCCATGAAAATTGTCGGAGCATTAGTGAGTCTGAAGGGAATCACTATGAACTTATAGTGTCCATACCTTGTTCGAAAGGAATTCTTAGTAATATCTTCCTTCCTCACATTTAGTTGGTGATATCCCGACCGAAGGTCCACCTTAGAGAAATAATTGGCCCCACGAAGCTGATTTAACATGTCATCTATCCGTGGAAGTGGATACTTGTTCTTTATTTTTTATTTTATTGATCTCATGATAAGCAATGCAGAGTCGCATTGATCAATCCTTATTATTGATGAAGAGGACTGGAGCACCCCACAGTGAAGCACTCAGGTATATAAAACCCTTCTACAGATTCTCTTGTAACTACTTCTTCAGCTCTTCCAATTCTACGGTGGCCATTCTGTAAGGTTTCTTTGATATAGGTAGAGATACAGGGATAAGTTCAATTGAGAACTCAACCTCTCGGTCAGGAGGAAGATCAGGAAACTCTTTAGGGAATACATCAGTGTAATATCTCATGATGGGCATGTCTTCAAGCATGATTCTATCCTTTGGCTCAATCATTTGATCTAGATATGCTTGCTCATAAAGAAATAATATCCACACTTGAGATGATGATTCTAAAGGAGATTCATCTCCCTCCTTACACTTTTAATGAATTTTATGATGCTTTTAGATGTGAAGAGTGATCTCCCTTTCCTGACAGTTGATGTTGGCCTTGTACAAAGATGGGAAATCCATGCCCAAGATTGCGTCAAAATCCGCTAAAGGAAGTATGATGAGGTTTTCTAGTAGTTTTAGTCTACAAACATTAACCTGGGAGGAGTTATAAAACAAGGATGCAATAATTTATCCATTCTCTATTCTCATAGATCTCTTTTCCTTAAAATTTTGAGGTGGTGTTTGAAAAGTTCTAATAAACTTTAAAGATATGAAAGAATGTTTAGAACCAAAATCCAATAGTATTTTCTCTATTCTTTAATGAAAAACTAGCGTACTTGTCACCACATCGTTGTCCGGCTCCACCATAGCAGGAGTGATAGCATAATACCTTCCTTGTTTCCTTATAGATTTTTGTTGATTTAGTTCGACAACCCTTGGCTTTGGGAAATTTTCTGCATAATTCCCATGCTCTTTGCAGTTGTAACACTACACTATAAGATGATTGTTGATCTAAACCTTCCTTCTTCTGCATTAGTGGGATTTTTCATATCCCGGTGGTAGTTTCTATTGAGATAAAAAAAACATTCAACATTTGAAGCAATTCTTAGTTCCCTTCATATAGTTCCCAAGATTCTTATTCCCATAACTTTTACAAGGGGAAAATTCAGGCTTCTTTCCATCATGGGATTTTTTTTTCAAACCACCCATGTTGTTCTCCATTTTCTTCTTCTTATCACTGGGCCCAAAAGACCATTGAGAGTCTCCAATATCCATTTCAACCTTGAGAGCACAACAAAAAATATCTTCATAACTATCTAAATCTCAAATCACCAATGCTTTTTGTAGACTTAGCTTTAGTTCTCTAAAGAAGTGATCCACCTTGATTTTAGTGTTCCTGACAAAGCCAGAGACATACCTTGCAAAACTTGTATTGTTTGCTTCGTACACCCCGATGAACTCATCTTCCTTACACTTGAGTATGAGGAACTCTATTTACATCTTGAGATAGAGGGTCCGAGGAAAATATATGTTGAAAAAAATCCCCTTTAATTCCTCCCAATCCATAGAATAAATTTCTTCTTGAGACTTTGTATTCTTGATTAGTGTCCACCACTGATCAGCTTCCCCATAAAAATGATAGACTTCCAGTACAACATTCTCTTCTTCCGAGCACTGGAGGACGGAGAATATCTTTTCAATGGAGTTAATCGACTATTCCATGAGGAGGGGATCAGAAGATCAACTAAACATGGGAGGCCTTTTCCGCATGAATAATTCTATGGAAACTTTCTCTTTCCTTGGAGGAGGAGGGAGTTTTGTTTGATTCAATTTATTATTCATAACTCGAACCAGCTGAGCAAGTACTTTCATGAAGTTTTGAGCACTCATTCCCATCATACCAGGAATATCATTAAGGAAATATTCATATTTCCTATCACATTGATTGTTGGAACATGTTCTTATATTTCCAACTATTAACTAAGAAAAAGAACTTATAATTAGAGGTCTTGAATACACTTTTATTGAACATAAAAGGAAAATTTTGAATATAAAAGGATAAACTTGTAAAGGAGAAGTATATCCTAACTTTTGATTACTTAGGTTTAAATCAATTGTATCCTTAATATATTTCTTAACTTATATTCTTATGGTCTCTTATTACCTTAATAATGGTTTGTACTAAACTCATGAATTTACCAGAGCATATCCCCCTGGAGTGTTAATACCAAGAGTGATGCAAGGCCCATTTTCATGTACCAGGATACCCTGGGTCAAGCCCGAAACTCCTTATTATAGTTTTAACTCCTAGGTATATCTATGCTGGAGCCACCTATACTTTTTGTATCTAGACAGGGATTTATTTTCTTGATAAACCAATTACTCTATATTTACCAAAACTTAGGGGTGTTTCCTTATACTTAGTCTGATCCTTAAGATTCAGACTAAGGTGCTCGATTCCTAACCTCCAAAAATAAGTAGACCATCCTCTGATACCAACTATAGTGACCCAAGCCTTTTACACATAACATTACATGATTTTAATCATAATTATACATCAGAGTACAAGCTAAGGATCATTAAGTCTTGTTTCTTGGAAGACTCAGTATATAAAATATAAAACATAAAACATGGGGCTAAAAACACTTCTTTATTTAATCTCTACAAAATATCCGAACTTCCTTTGAGCCCTTACATCTACATAGGGTACCCTGGGAAACACATAAACAAAGGGATCAGATAAAAATCCTAGTAAGGGATTTAACATAATAATAAAGTTTAGGCACATGAGCTAGGAGGCATGACATAATTATATCAAAATCATAGAACATTTGAAATCATAACATATAAACATGGGATCATATAAACATGGAATCATATAAATGTGGTAGAATTATAAAAAAAATTCTTTAGTATGAGTCAAAGATAACTACTAATCTCATTTCCCATAGTATTACGGGTCAAGGCTAACCACCAATCCCATTTCGCATTATAATATGGTTCGAGGCTAACCACCAATCCCATTTCACATCACATCTCTTGAGACTTATATTTTTCCAATTCATTGAAGTGTTATCTAGGTGCACCCAACTCAATATTTTTCTGAATATTCTTTCAAGATAAATAATCATACATAATAAAATATATATAAACATAAGGGTACCCATGGAAATAATTGGGTACCACAATCATGACATAAACCATAACCAATGGGTGTATCATGAAAGTTTCCATGAAATAAAGGTATTAGAACATACATGGACTCTCATAGGGTAAAATAGTCTTATAACATGGTATGTGAGGTCAAAAATAAGTGACAACATATAATAAATGTATTTTAGAAACATTAGCATTAAAAGATTTTTATGTGGTTTTAAGGAGAATACTATACAGATTTTAAAATAGAAAAGAAAAAAATATTTTATGTAAAACAAAAATTTATCCAAAGAAGGTTTTCATAATAAAAAGGCTTATTTTATAAAGACAATGGTGTCTTAAAACAGAAGATATAGTGCACTTGAAATTAGGGAAAAAATTGGGAAGTTCCTTTAAAATAGTTTTGCTTATCGGAAAGTACTAAGAAGAAAATATTTTAAAAAATGTATATCTCTGAAAGAGTGTAATGAAAGGGCCTTGATAAATGAATTTTATAAAAATAAACATCATTTATAATATTCATATAAATAGATAAGATAACTCCATTTTTATATAAATAAAGATAAGGCAACCTGAAAGAACAAAGGAGGTTCAGGTAGAATTCGTTACACTTTATTGGGATGGTGTCGAGTGTTCCTAAGAGGGATTGATGAGAGAGAAACAGGGTTTCTCATAACTCATAAATCATTAGGAAAGTATGGAGGATGTTCAAAATCATACCCCATCATTAGTTATTACACATAAAATGGCATAGCGTAGAGGATATAATGATTATGAGTAAAATGGAGAGGACCCCTTACCTTAAGTTTGGTGGTGTTCTCCACTTGTTAGTAATGACTTGAATTAACAAATTACGTTAATTAATTAATAATTACAGAACCTAATCTATATTTATTTGATTTATTATAACCCTTTTTAGTTCATTCAGGAAATTTTTTATTGGTTATAAGGTTCAATTTCATTGTTCAGGTCTGCTTGCTTACTTGATTTCAATGTCTGGTTCACTTATATTCATGTTCAGATAAACATGTAAGATGGAAGTGGTTTCCCAGAATTTATGTTTTATGTTATTTGTGAACATCCAGGATATTACATGGTCATAAAAATATCTTTCGATTATTGGTAGTGAAGATGAATTATTTTATAAAACCTTAGTGATAACTGTTTTGGTTAGTCGGTGGGTTTTGATTACAACGAACATGTTTTTCTTTATAACATAATACTTTTTTTACAAAAGGATTATAGAACCATAACTAGGATATATAACATATATAGAAATCTGGTTCAACCATAACACAAATTGTTACATGACCAGAATTAAATATGATAAAAGAGATTGATAGTCCTTTGTCCTTGAATGTGCTAAATTAACACATTTCAAACGGTGTTTTCATTTATTTCAAATAAAATATGGGGAAATGAGAGAAGATAATGAAATATCTCATTAGAAAAATATCATTCCATAAAATTTATGTTACTGGAGTTATCATACCATTTGGGTTAAGGGAGGTGAATAAATAAACAAAAAAGAAAATAACTTAAATGAAATTCAAAAATTGGAAAGAGGAATTTACCTCTTGAGTCTACCTCCTTTGAGAACCTCTTAAAGGGAGAGGTTTTTATATATTTAATAGACAATGTGATGTTGGACGTGGGGGAGAATCTTTGGGAGAGATTTGGTTAGAATATTGGCAAGACACAAGGCTTGACAGGATTGAAGAGAAGAGGGAGTGAGGGGGGGTATATAGTGGAGGAGAGGAGGGTTTTCATAATTTGTTAATCATTAGTTTATTGTTTTCCCACAAGACCATCAATAGTGATGATTCTAAGACCAATAATATTAATAAATTCACATGAGTTGGAGATTTGGGTTTTTACATCACTTATGATGTCAGGAATAGTGGATTTAAATTATAATATATTTATATGGTAAATTAATGTATTTTACTTTTCACCAAAACTTCAAGTATTTTAGAAAAATTCCAAAAATTCAACCTAACCATTTTTGACGTGTAGAATCCAAAAATGAAATCCATTTTTCAAAAATAATTTTCTAAATATGGTTAATTTAATATTTAATTAAAATCATAATTTATTAACATAAACCAATTTTGAAATATTCATTTACTTATTCTAAAATATAGGTATATCATACTTTCAACTTGAATATTATTTATATATTATCATAGGTAAGGTTACTATTCATCCGGTTATATCACTATTCATAAGGGTATGTTACTATTCATAAGGGTAGGTTACTATTCACCCAAAAAAAATATTTTTCCCTTATCGGACTCCCAATAACTAACTAATCGCAACTGTGTATGTCAGATTTTTGAAATTCCAAACACATAAGTGACAAACATATGTTTAAAGGCCACATAGCACTTAGTAGTTCATTATGTTGTGATTTCATGTGGTTATATGAAATATTTATAAGAAAGTAATTTCTATTTATAAAACATTAGGTCATTAAAATTCCCCCTCACTCAAGGGTAGTCTTGTGAAAGAAATATCTACCTCTAAATTGAGATATACTAAGAACCTGACTACTACTATTTCTAATAGAGGTCTCACATACACCAATATAATTATTCCCTATGTAGTAGGGTTTTCCCTATAAATACCCACTAACTCATGTAGTGACCAAACATCCCCACCACAACCCTCACACTCATGGTAGGGTCTTCAATGTCATCCGTCACCCACTCACATAGGATAGGGTCAAAACCTAACGAAAACCCTGTCACTCAGTGTAGGGTTGTATCTATTTCTCTATAACCTTTAATATAGGGTGTGGGTTACAATCATCTCACATAGAAAATATATAATTTTTCATGTGGACCATTAGAAACCCTCCATAGCTCATTATAAGGGCATAAGTCACTTAAAACCATTCCCCTCATCTTGAAAACATCTCATCGTCATTCCAAAATAGGTTGGTCGTCTCAGACATACCTTACTTTATCTTTGGGTGATGGATAATTTCTTCCCAGCCTATAATAGTTTTTTCTCAATAATACCAATCCATAATAGTCACACTAATTTGAATCCTTATCCTGTAGTATCACTCTAACAACCACATTAGGAGGATAATCCACATCCTATACTAAATTTGATATCAAAATCCTCACTCAATTGTAATATAACATTGTTCTCACTAGAATTATAAAGTTTATTACATCAGGTAAATACCTCTCCATGAAATCTCAACAATTCATATATGATTCATTTCAATTATATAGATCAACATTTCTCAACTTAACATCACGATGATTCTACTTTTTAGGAGTGAAATATATGACCATCTTAATCATCCTCAAAGGCATAGGAATCCCATGTATAACTAACTATCCCAAGGTATCATACAATTCTACCTTAAATTCCACTCATATATTGATACCTAACCAATGTATCTCAATAAATCAAATCTCACATTATCCCCATAGTGACACAATCACTAAATAAATCTCAATGCACTCAATGTTCTAATGATTAATTAATCCATATCTAGGGGCTAAAAGATATTGTAACTCTATATTTATGCTTCTCACTACCTCTATTAGTATACACAGTCCCATTAAACACTCATGTATGTAAGAATTCATTCCTAAAATAGCTTATCAATTTCTATTAAAGGGACCACCTACCTCCAAAAATATTTTTACCATCTAATCTACAATATTATTGCACATAGAAAAGCCCTTTCATTCCTTTACCAATCTTATAAAACCACTATATCTTTTATCTTACACCAGAAAAACAAAATAATTATTTTTAAAAAATATAATAAAATATTTAAATAAAAATAAATATGAATATTCACAAAAAACTCATTATTAATCACTACATCAATAAAAGCTTCATAAAACCATAACCAACCAACCATGGATGGTCTATAGTACACCCTTGAAACTGTATTATGTAAAATCCTTAAAAACTATAACTTTATCAATCACTAACATCATCTAATATTTTAAAAATACCTTAAATTAATTAGATTAGCGACGTACCTAAACTGTGATGGTGAAATATGTCATGATACCTTACACCTATTCTGTAATGCCCTGACCCCTTTAGACCGGAGTCGGTACATTACTTATTACATTGGAATGGTTAGAAGGAATTAAATCCCAAAGTAATGATTATTTTAGTAGTCTTGAAGAAACTATCTACATACATGTAACTCAAATTACATTTGGAAAAGGTAACAAAAAACAATACATAACAAAAACTAAAAACTATATCCACAGAAACTCAATAAATGATCTCCTCTTCATAACCAGTTGAAGGTAAACAAATGAAAGGGGTGATCTAAAATGCTCAGTAAGGGTTACAAATATCAGAATAATTAATCAATAGTAACTAAATCATAAACTACTTATCATAGTCAATATGTCATTGTGAATAAATGAAAAATTCACGCCATTAATTAACTGAGAATGAAATTGCATCCATAGATTTTGTCATAGTGAAAACCTCATGGATAGTAATAAATGATCATGAATAAAGATAATTATTATTAGTTTGAAGTCCTTTATTTAGCACAAGATACCATAATACCATTAAAACTGTTTAGTTTTGTGGGTAGAAATCCGTATGATTTTTAGAAAAAACTCGAAGGGTTTGTCGCCAACTGATTTGTCTCATGAGACATGTCGATGCATCGAGGGGATATAATGGTCCCCACCCACCACTACAAGTACAAATAATTCTTTATTAATATATTTAATACAAGTACAATATACCTTATCAATATCTGTATAGAGTAGAGAATACAGATCCATCAATATTTCCATAGTTAAAATAACTTTCCAAATAAACACCGTATGTAAAAGGTTATACGGCTTAAGACAATAACCATATCCATGAAACCAGAATATAGATATATAATATATGTACAATTTCAAATGAATAATGATCTCAAATGGGAATTATATACACCACATAAGAAATATTAGGTGCACAATACCAAGAAGGTCTCAATGAAATGGAAATTGAAACAAAGTCCCTTGCCATGTTGTAATCAATTGAATCATATGGACCAAAGTAAACAATCACCAGATTAATCACAGAATACCATGAATATAAAGATCATATTATTATTATTATATATCAAATTTTAGTACACATATACCACATACAAGAAATAAGTGGAGAATAATGGAAATCTCATAGAAATGAAAGTGAGATACGAAACCCCTTACAAACATTTGGGCATGGAAATGAGTGTTCTTTTGAGGGCTTAAAGAGAGTTAAAAGGGTATACCATAATTTATATATCATAAGGAAAGCATGAGTTAGGTGCTAAAACATACCCCGTGATTAGGAATTAAAAATAGAAGGACACAACATTGGGGAAATTCTGGAATAAAAGTGAAAGAGAGGATCCCTTACAAAGAATGTTTCATTAGATTGAGGAAAAATCAATGAAATAATTATGTGTCACAAACATAAACCCAAAAAATAAAAGTGGATATAAAGAATAAAATAATAATTGGTCATTCACACATATTATGGGAAGGATAAAACAAATGATATTGATGTTTAACTCAATGAATTGAAATTGAGTTAAGATTTCCCTTACAAAGATTGTATCATTAGAGTGAAGATAAATTAATGAAATATTTATGTGTGACAAATAAAAATCCAAAAAATATAAGTGTATATATATTTAAATACAATTATAGGTCATTCACACATATTCTAGGAACAATGTAACCAATGAAATAGATGTTTAACTCAAATAATGACAATTGAGTTAAACAATCCCTTACCTTAAGCTTGATGGTGTTCTTGATTGTTCTTCACGACCTGAATAATAAAATTTATCTTCATTAATTAATAATTACATAACCTCATAAACATGTAATTTATATTTTATAACCTTATTAGGTTCATTAATGACCTTTTTGATGGGTTTTAAGAGATTTAATTTTATTGTTTTGGATTCATTTTCTTCCTTGGTTTTCATGATCCGTTTACTTGTATTCATGAATGGAAGTTTGCTTCAAATGTGGTTAAACACCCAGAATTGTTAATGTATATTATTAGTAAATTTAAATATATATAAATGATATTATAATGATTCTGGTTATATTCCATTAGGATGACTGATTCGATGAGTTAATGATAAACTCTTTGATATTAGCTTGGCGGTTTTGTGCACAATGAACTTGTTTTGTATTATTATTCCATATTATGAGTGTGTAAGGATTACATAACATTAAGCAAGATAAAATACATATATTATAATCTGGTTAAACCATTTAAAAGGTTTCATGACCAGTCTTGAAGATATTAATGCATATTGAAAACATGTCTTCCTTGAGTGTGATAAATTAACACATCTCGGACGGTGTTTGCATTTAGAGTATAAAAGGAAGGAAAAAATAGATATGATGATGAAATATTCCACTAGAATAATGAAAATATTGTACATGTAAGGTACGGGAATTATCATGTCATTTGGATGAGGTGAGGTGAAAATAGTGAACAAAATAATGGAACTTTGTAAAGGAAATTGAAAGAAAAATGAAGAGAGGTTCACCTCTTGAGTACTCCTTGAGAATCTTCTCAAGGCCTTTGTTTTTGGCCTTTTGGTGAGACCATAAGGTATTGGAAGTGGGGGAGGAGTTTAGGGATATATTTGAGCAGAATTTAGGAAAGGCTTGAAGCTTTAGTGGTGTAGGAGGAAGAGGGGGTGAGGGGTGGTTTATATAGTGGAGGGAAGGAGAGTTTTCTTAATATTATAATCATTAATTTATTATTTCTTCTCAAGAGAAGAAATAGTGAGTATTCCATGACTTATAATAGTAATAAATTCATTTGATTTCAATATTTGATTGCTTACATCGCTCATGATTCTAGGAATAGTTAATTTAAATTATAATGTATTTATACGGTAACTTAATGTATTTTACTATTCACCAAAAATTCAAGTATTTCAGAAAAATCCCAAAAATTCACCTTGACCATTTTCCAACATGTATAATCCAAAAATTTACTCCATTTTTCAAAAATACTTTTCTAAGTATGATTAATTTAATATTTGATTAAAATAATATTTTAATCTAAATAAAACAGTATTAAAACATTTATTTATTTATTCCAAAACATAGGTATATCGTACTTCCACTTGAATATTATTTATATAATATCATAGGTAAGGTTACTATTTATTAGGTTATATCACTATTCATAAGTTTATGTTAATATTCATAAGGGTAGGTTACTATTCACCAAAAATTAAGATTTTCTTATCAGGATCCAAATAACTTACTGATTGAAACTGTGTATGTCATTTTTTTTGTAATTCACATCACATAAATGACAAACTTATGTTTACTTGGCTATGTTAAAACAAATTGGTATTTTTAGAGACTCAGTGATCCATGCATTAGATAATAAATCTATTTATAAATTATTGGTGTGTTGCATTATCCCCACCTTCTGGAAATTTCGTCGTCACAATTTTATTTACTTATTAAAAAGTGAGGGTACCTTGATCATGGTGTCCATCTAGTTTCATCATCATCTTGCTCACATAAATAGAAGGTCCATACATTTAAACAATGATTTAGAGATCCTTCAAAATCATTTTCTTCCTTAATCTAGATACACCTTGTACAACTTGGGTCATATGGGTGTTCATAGAGAAATAGTTTCATAAAATAATCACGTATGAAATATAATTTCAAAACATTTGATAAAACTTGATTTTTATAAAATATTTAGACCGAGTTTGATTTGAAAATTTCAATAAATGTTCCTTTTAAAATTCCATAAGATTGTGTTGAAAGATTATATTTTAAAATAAAATATAAATAGGTTGTGCAAGGGTCTCCTTATTTAGTACCTTTTTCAAAATCATAATATGCTTCAAAATCTTGTGATAAGGTAAAATATTTGAAAATTCCTTGATAATATTTACCTTTCTTGAAAATATGAGAATATTGAGAAAATAGGATTTGATTAAATACAACCCTTGATCCATGATGTTATTGAGGTATAGTGGAGGTGTTTGATATCTCAAACAATTTCTTACAAGTGAGTTTTATGTTAGAAAATGTTTCAGAATTGTTGGTACATGACTTTGCAATAATTATTTTAAAAAAAATCATCAGTCAGGGATTGGAATTTCATTTGAGATACTCCTCCTTCCATTTGTAACTAACTTTCCTTGATCTGAAAAGTTATAAAATAGGGATTTGACTTAAAGAATATACATAGAGACTAACCATATGTTTAACAAAAACTCATAATCCCTAAATTTTTCTACGATTATTGATTCCCCTTCTTCTATTAGGCACCATTTCTAAATAATTTCATACACTAGATTAGTTTATGATTCTCAAATATAAATTCATATAACATAGATTGAAATTTTATGCATAGAAAATCTCATAAACATGGTTTCTCTAAGGAACATTTTACATTAAAATCCGTCATAATGGATTTTAAATAAAACGTGAGTTATCCTAAGAATATTCCCCAGGAGTGTCAATACCAAGAGTGTAGCAAAGTCTGTTGTCATGTACTAGGATACCTCAGTTCAAGCCTGAAACTCCTTATTGGAGTTTTCACTACTAGGTACATCTATGCCAGATCCACCTCTACCTATTTGTATCTTAACAGGGATATATTTTCTAGAAAGATCCACATAATCTATTCCTTACCAAAATTCTAGGAAATTCTTGTATGTTTGTCCTCAAACACTACCTTAGGTATTTGTTCATTAATCTACATTTTCTAATCTAGTTTCTAAGATTCTTACTAAACATCTTATGATACCAACTGTAACTCCCCGACCCCTCTAGACCAGAGCAGGTGTATTACATGTTACATTGGCATGGTTAGAAGGAATAAAATACTGAAGGAATGATCAGATTATTATTCTTGAAGAAACTAGATGTATAAAGGTATCCCAAATTACATTTGGGAAAGGTAAAAAAACAATACATAACCAAAACTAAAAAATGCATCCATAGAAACTCAATAAATGATCTCCTCTTCATAACCTGTTGAAGGCAAAAAAAATGAAAGGGGTGAGCTCAAATGCTTTGTAAGGGTTACAAGTAGTATAAGAATGAATCAATAGTAACTGAATCATAAACAACATAGCATAGTCAATATGGCATGGTGAATAAATGAAAAACTCATGCCATTAATAAACTGAGAATGAAACTACATCTATAGATTTTTTCATAGTGAAAACCTCATTGATAGTAATAACTGATAATGAATAAAGATAATTATTATCAGTTGGACATCATGTATCTAGATCATGATACCATAATACCGTTAAAATGGTTAAGTTATGTGGGTAGTAACCTATCTGATTTTTGAAAACAAACATGAAGGGTTTTTCGCCAACTGATTTGTCTCATGAGACCTGTTGATGCATCGAGGGGCTATAGCAGTCCCCACCTGCCGTTGAAATTCCAAATAATTATTTATACATATATTTAATACAATTACAATATTCCTTCTCAATATTGGTATAGATTAGATAATATGGATTCATCAATATTTCCAATGTTAAAATAACTTTCCAAATAAACACCATATGTAAAATGGTATACGGCTTAAGAAAATAATCATATCCATGAAACCAGAATATGTATATATAATATATGTAAAATTTTAAATGAATAATGATCTCAAATGGGCTGTAGATACACCACATAATAAATATTAGGTTCATAATACCAAGAAGGTCTCAATGAAATGGAAATTGAGACAAAGTCCCTTTCCATATTGTAATCAATTGAATCGTATGAACAAAAGTAAAAAATCACAAAATAAATAACAAAATACCATGAATATAAATATAATTATGTTATTATATATAAAATGGTAGTAAACATATACCACATATAAGAAATAATTGTTGAACAATGGAAATCTCACTGAAATGAAAGTGAGATGAGAAACCCCTTACAAACATTTCGGCATGGAAATGGGTGTTCTTATGATGGATTAAAGAGAGGTAAAATGGTATCCCATAATTTATATATCATAAGGGAAGTATTATGGAGTTGATAAAACATACCCCATCATTAGGAATTAAAAATATAAGGACACGACATAGGGTAAATTCTTGAGTAAAAGTGAAAGAGGGTTCCCTTACAAAGAACGTATCATTAGATTGAGGACTAATAAAGGAGATAATTATGTGTGAAAAACATAAAACCACACAATGAAATTGAATTTATATAATAAAACAATAATAGTTCATTCACACATATTCTTGGAAGGATAAAACAAATGACATTGATGTTTAACTCAATGAATGGAAATTGAGTTAAGATTTCCCTTACAAAGATTGTATCATTAGAGTGAGGATAAATCAATGAAATATTTATGTGTGACAAATAAAAATAAAAAAAAATATAAGTGTATATATAGTATAAAACAATAATAGGTCATTCACATATATTCTTGGAACAATGTAACCAATGAAACAGATGTTTAACTCAAAGAATAAAAATTGAGTTAAGCAATCCCTTACCTTGAGCTCAAAGGTGTTCTTGATTGTTCTTAATGACCTGAATAATCAGATTTAGATTCATTAATTAATAATTACTGAACCTCATATAAATTTAATTGATATTTTATAACCTTATTTGGTTTATTCATGATCTTTTTTATGGGTTTTAAGAGATTCAATTTTATTGTTTTTGAAGCGTTTTCTTCCTTGGTTTTCATGATCCGTTTACTTGTATTCATGAATGGAAGTTCATTTTAAATTTGGTTAAACATTAAGAATTTTTAATGTATGTTTTTAGTTACATTAAAGAGATATAAATGATCTTATGATGATTCTTTTTATGTACCATAAGGATGACTCATTCGAAGAGTTAATGATAAACGCTTGGATTTTAGCACGATGGTTTTGTGCACAATGAACTTGTTTTGTTTTATTATTCCATATTATGAGTGTGTAAGGATTACAGAACATTAAACAAGATAAAATTCATATATTATAATCTGTTTCAAACATTGAAAATTTTTCATGACCATTCTTGAATATAGTTATGCAAATTGAAAAGTCGTCTTCCTTGAGTGAGATAAATTAACACATCTCAGACAGTGTTTGCATTTAGAGTATAAAATGAAGGGAAAAAGAGATATGATGATAAAATATTCCATTATAATAATTAACATACAGTACATGTAAGGTAATATAATTATCATGGCATTTTTATGAGGTGATGTGAGAAGAGAGAACAAAGTAATGTATCTTTGTAAAAGAAATTTAAAGAAAAAGGAAAAGAGGTTCACCTCTTGAGTACTCCTCCTTGAGAATCTCCTTAAATATTTTGTTTTTGGCCTTTTGGTGAGACCAGAAGGTATTGGACGTAGGGTATGAGCTTAGGGATCTATTTGAGAGGAATTTAGGCAAGGATTTAATCTTGAGTGGTGTGGGAGGAAGAGGGGTGAGGGGTGGTTTATATAGTGGAGGGGAGGAGAGTTTTCTTAATATTATAATCATTAATTTATTATTTCTTCTTAAGAAAAGAAATATTGAGTATTACATGACCAATAATAGTAGTAAATTCATGTGAGTTCAAGATTTTATTTCTTACATCACTCATGATGCTTGGAATAGTTAACTTAAATTATAATGCATTTATACGGTAAATTAATGTATTTTACTATTTCCAAAAAATTCAAATATTTTAGAAAAATCCCAAAAATTCACACTAAAAATTTTTCAACGTGTAGAATCCAAAAAGGAACCCCATTTTTTCAAAAATAATTTTCTAAATATGATTAATTTAATATTTAATTAAAATCTTATTTTATTCTGAATAAAACATTTTTAAAACATTTTTTTACTAATTCCAAAACATAGGTATATCATACTTCCACTTGAATATTATTTATATACTATCATAGGTAATTTTACTATTCATTGGGGTATATCACTATTCATAAGGGTATGTTACTATTCATAATGGTAGGTTACTATTCAAAAAAAAATTTCCTTATCAGACTCCAAATAACTTACTGATCGCAACCGTGTATGTCTGTTTTTCGAAATTCACATCATAGAAGTGAGAAAATTATGTTTAATTGGCTAGGTTATAATAAAGTGGGGTTTTAGAGACTTATTGATCCATGCATTCTATAATAAATCAATTTATAAATTCTTGTAGTGTTATATATTCCCCCTTTATCCATGCCAAGTTAAAACCCATTTATCCATACAAATTTCCAAAAAGACCTGCAAGAAATCATCAATAAAACTAAACAAAAATAAAATTTAAATCCAATTGATGAAAATAGGGGTAGGGAAAAAAGGATGAAATGGAATGAAATACTAGAAATATTCACCAAAATTCCAATAAAATCACCCCTATCCACATTGAGTCTATGGGGAGGATGAATGGGTGGTGGTTCTACATAAACATCCCTCCCAAAATCACTTTCAATATTGCAATTTAAGTGGTATAATTTTAAATTCCATGTATACCCCCTATATAAAATCTTTGTGTGTTCATTATGTAATGACCACCTATAATTTCAGTATAGCACCCCTTTCATAGGGAAGGTTAAGGCGTAAACTAAGGCTTTTTGGAATGATTCAAAATTCCATTCATTTAGGTGCAGTATGGATAATGTCTCCATGGTGCAACCCACTATGGAGGGTATCTAGAGTCCTTGTTTCTTTGTAAGTCTCCATGGAACTAAAACCATGAATTGTGGTATTGTGATCTCAAATATGGGCTACCTTATGAATTGGTAGTATGGTTCTGTCCCAATCATACATGAAGGGTCATAAAAACCAACCTTAACAATCACCTCTACATCCTTTCACCTAAGAGGATTTTTTTGGGAATCTATCTAGGAGAGCTATCCCAGGAGAATACTCTAGGATACAGAGTGGTGTTTCAATCACAAGAAAAACCATGGGGTATCCCAATAGGGCTTGGGGTGGCCAGCTCCCATAAAGAGAATATAAATTATCAATGACCAATTCCACACCAAAATGAACAAAATGGTGGTATGGTCCCTTCATGTATGTGAAATACCCTTCCCTAATGCTCACCCAATCACTCAAATATCAATCATTACTCATTCTATTTACAATATGATCATCCAAAGATGTTCCAATTCATGGAATCCTAATATGAGTTATAATTCATGTTGTAACACCATCTTCAAACTAAAATAAAAATTCCCTAAAAAAATTAACAACACTTTAATCCATGGTCTGTTAGGGTAAGTGATATTGTTATTGTATTTAGTTCCATAATATATGAATCAATGATATCCAATATTCGAACTAAATTATGAATTTAAAATATAAGAAATTTACCCAATTATTTAATAACATTTAATTTTAATGTGAAACTCTAATTAGTAGTCGTGTATACCCTTGAGGCAATTTATTATCTTATGAGTTAAGATTCACAGGTTTATGTTGTACTAAATTAATATGTATTAGGAAATGAAACCATTACAAATAAACATAATAATAGAAATCATTTAATGTTAGTTCATCCATACAATATGAACTATTCATTGAAAATGATTTATCTATATTCATATACTTTGTGGAATTTCTATAATAATGTTTATGAATGCTTAGTAGAGAAGTAATATGTTGATAAAATATATGAGATCAATTGGGTTTGATTTTTATAAAATATTTTAAAAAAAATCATCAATGATATAAATGTTTTTGAGATATATTCTAAATAAAAAATTACTTTATGCACATCAAATACATGATGATAGTAAATATTGGATCAATGATGAGTTTTATAGGTACGGTAAGATGACCATAATTCCTTTCAAACAGTTTTTTAGGAAATAGTGAAATAGAAAACAGGATGTCAATAATAGTGACCAATGGTGTCATATAAGTTACTATATAATATAAATTCCTTACTTTATACCTTTACATGTTTTCATGAAATCCATTTGTTAGATTTGCAGTTATATAAAAAGGAAATTATGTAAATCACTATTAATATAAAAGTTATTTATCCCATAGATAATGGGGACATTAATACCCTTATGATGGAATTTTATTAATATACATCCACTATATTTCTATTAGAGGTAATAAATTATATTCTATAATAGTGGGAGAATAATTTAAATAATTTATATTAATGTTCTATGTGAACATTAGTTTTCATAAGAACACTAATCCTCACCAGATTTAGTTGGAGATGTTGTTCCAGAGAAACATAATATCTATAAAAGTGCAAACCAAAGAGTTTTTTTCATATCCACTAAGGAATTTGATATATTATTGGATAATAATAATCAATCATGTATAATTTTGTAAATGGAAATTTTAAATGATTGAAAAATTTATATGAATTCATAAGTTGGATTCTATATAAAAAATATATTTTTATTTTTGTAGTTTCAACATTTAATGAAACTGTATTGGTGCGTATTCAATAGAAATAAAAAATTAATGCTATAGACTAGTACTAATAAGGATCAATTTTTTACTGAATATTTCTAGAGATATCTGGGAATAGTCATTGAAAAAAAATTATACTAGTTATTGTAATGAAATGCATTAGTGTTCTAGTTTTCAAAACCACATTTTATCATCATTTAATTTGTCCATTAGATATCAAGACCATCTTAATTCAATGAAACCTTGTGGAATATATCTATTTTTCAAAACCCGAAGTGTTGGTGACAACATTTAATTTTAATATATTAAATAAGTAATGTATATCCATTTATGGATTGATACAATTATCCTTATAATAGAATATTCATTTTAATAAAGCCACCAGATTGTGTATTTTATTCATTAATTAAATTAAGTCACATGTCTATAATAGTTTAATGGGAGCACCTTAGTCTTCCAATATAATTATATGGGTAACATATGGAAATAAAATATTCATTTTTTAGTTTATTAAATATAAGTAAAAGTTATCAATGAATGACTTAAAGTAACCATCTAGGATCAAGGAAACAAGATCTATAGACAATAACCTAGGATGTTGTTTTAATCAATTCATTGTAAATATTTTATTACATATTTGAAAAATATCATATGAAAATAATTATGATTTAACCATTTCCTATATCACATGGAATATAATATACCAAGTATTATTTGTTAGAGCATAAGTGGTGATCCATATGGGGAATAAATTATATATTCTAATGAATAAATCTGAATCTATTTCCCATTCCATTATTTGTTTTGAGGTTTAATATTTATTATATGTAAATAATAAATTGTGAATATCAAACATACTCATGATAATTGTGTGTAATTATAGTTTTAACTATACAATAGTGCTTGAAAAAGTAGAAATGGATAATTTCTTCATTATTTGATAATTTTGAAAATTTGTTTTCTTTGAGATATGACATAACTAATCATTTACATTAACATGATCTTGGATCCTGAAAATTATATAGAAATAAGAAGGATAAAATTATTATATTCAGTTACATCTATATCTATATAGAACATGTAGTTTTTGGTTTCTACTCCATTATTAGAAGAAATCAATTTTTCCCTTTAAGATATTATTTTATCCAAGATGTCCTGTTTTTAAAATTGGGAAAATGTTAATACTTGATGATATCACTATTATATGGGATTTTATTGTTAGGTAGGAGTCAACATATGAAAAATAAAAACTAGATCATAGTAGACTCAAAATTTCTATAAATAACATATCATGATTCACATGTGATATTTAACCAATCAGTTAGTAGTTGGATAATGTGTAAGTGGAAGTCTGTGAGAGTTAGTTCACTAGAACTGACTGACATTTTACTTCTAATTATTGGAAATTTCAATGACGAAAATATTAATAAATATCTTATCACATGATGATATTTCATTTCAATAACATTAATGTGATAATATTACTATATAATTTTTCACATTAAAATGTTATCGTAGTTTCCCATTGTAATGAGAACCGTGAAATTATATGTAAATATTCAAAAATATATGTCCTTTAATAGGAAAAAATATATCTAAATGAGTATATATATATTTTAGAAATCTTGTATTGGAGGTTTAAAATACACTATGACTTATCTTCATGGAATTATTTCTCGTAAATTCTAAAATTGATGTTTTTATATTTATTTTATGAAGATAAATTCCATATTTTATGTTTCATTTGATATTTATATCCATGAACAGAGGTATTTTCCATAGACATAAGTTTTTCATTAATATGTATCTTAAATATTGTACATTTATGTATTAATGAAATCCATGATGTCATATACTTTTGTTAAAGAAGGATAATTTTTGTTCATTATAAGTGATATGTATTAATGAAAACATCAATAATGGATTTTATCAATTTGAATTATAAAAGATGATATCACCAAACCATTTACTAAAATCAGACTATCTGGTTATATCCATAGTCATTTTTCTAAATCCATGATTTTATTAATTGTTTTAAATATATATACTTATCTGACATATATGTTGTTGACACTAATATGAGACTGATTGATGAAATATCGAGGAAGAAGAATTATTTTACACAGAAAGTGTTTTCATCAGGTTGTTTTTATTTCTCCACTATCATCATCATTTATGGGTTCTAGGACATGTTTTTAGACGATAATAATAAAATATAGACTGACTCATCGATTTCCACTATGAAAGTGGACTATACAATCACACACAATGTGTATATAGAACCTCAATTAAATTATTCTCAAATTTACATTTATAATTAAAATTATTCTCCATCCTAATGAATAATAATTATTTATGTAAATTTTATCACATAAATTATTTTACATTTTATTTCAGTTTAGAATATAGTCATGTTAAATGTTAAATTAATGATATATGTTAGTTAGAAAATAAAATATGTATTTATCTCTTATATAAAATTCACATGGAAATAAATAATTATTTATCAAATAAACAATTAATTATCTTTGAAAATATTAAAATTAATATTCAACCTCTATAGTGTTTATGTAAAATTTTCTTATACATTAACAACAAATATTAATGTATTTATTTTTAATGAAATTATATTTATGAAGGTTCAACAAATTCAAATGATGGTTGATAGAATGATTTAATGGATTTTTAGATACGATATATTTTATTTAATATAATTTAAATAAATATTTATTTATTAATTTGAAATATTAAATTTAAATATTAATGGGGTCAATCATGTTATAGAAAATAATATATTTTTTATTTTTCATATTGTTGAAATTGGGTTTATTTAGATATTACAATTCAATAAGGACATATGTGGAATTATTAATTTTCTATCCTTAGGTATGTAACCCAATATATATAATTTCTATATTAAGATTAGAATTATTATTCACAATTATATTCTCTCAAGTGAATTCCCTCTAGATGAAGATAGATTTGTCACAAACTATCTCAAAAACAATATGTAAACCACTTACTCCCTCTAAATATTGATATAATAGGAAATAATTCATTCATCCAAAAGGAATTCTTAATTCAATCAATGGTGAATGATGTAAGATTAGTTTTTTCATATATGATAGAACTTATAGTTACATCAGTGACATTCTTTGATTTAAGTATCATGTGTCATTTCACCTGGAGGAATTTATATTTGGATTGTTCACATTATAGATTTTATGACTTGAAGGACAAATGTGTGCATCAATAATTAATGAATTATCCAGATGAATAATTATTTATTATTATGAATTTAAAAATTAAATGTGAAAAAAACACTCTATTAAAATTTTTAGTATGTGTTTCATCCAATTTTAATGATATTTTGTATGAAAAAGATGAACAATAATGTTGTTCATAGACCCAACCACATCAGTTATGGAAATAAACATTCATGAAGCAACATTTCTAACTATGAAAGGAATTTGAAACCAATTAATAAATACATGGGGTATAATATGATGATATTTGGGTATCTTTATAGGTTCATATTCATGAATAATGTTTTTTTCATAATGAATCTATATACCATGTTTGGGGTGATAATCCATACAAGGGTGAATGGATTGGTAGTGATGTTTTATATTCATCAAGAAAACACATTAAAAAATAAATGAATATATATCCATGGATTTAGTTGATTTTACTTTTGGTAGTTAATATTTTTATATAATTCCATTATATGGTTAAATAAGAGGTTGTATAGAAATAAACTAATCTTTTGTATCGAGGAGTAATCTGGTTAAGTAGGCATGATTGGAATTCATACATAATTCATTCCAAAGAAAAAAAATCCTCTATAATATGAGGGGTATATCATGATTAATTAGACTAAGTAGTTGGTTGAATATGATAAGTTCATATTCCAATTGATCCAGAGATGATATGAATATCAGGATCCACTATCATTGATTTTTTTGTGGGAATAGATATAGTAGTGGTCAAAATTATGTTGGGGATATTAGGATAGAAAATTAAATTTGTATTAATATAAACCCTATTTTAAGGGAAAAGGGGGAAACCTCCATGAAATCAAAGACCTAGACAAAAAATGGGACCAACTATCTGAAAGTCCAAGACCATAAACAACCCACACTATATGATAAAAGCCCCTCCCAACATCATAAACATTGAATCCAACATCCACCTTCCTCTGCTGTTCGGCTAGTTATCCATGAAGAAGTACACGGTCATGGTAATGATGGCCATATCCATACCCTCTAAAACATTCAATTATGGATTGAGATGTTACAATGGAATCTCCTTGTCATGAACCTAATCTAGAGAATTCTAGTATAGATGATCTAGTTGAATAAATCCTTGAACCAAAAACCATAGAGGTGAAACCAAAAATAGTGAACTAAGAAAAAACATACAGAGAAAAAAAATCCACAGAATGAACACCAACATGGTAGATCTAAAACATCAGAATTCTATCTACAATGCCTCTATGATTAACACACGAGGCTTTAAGCACATAAACAAAATACAACCTTTTAATGGCTACCCAAACGACATAAAAATCAACCTGAACTAAGACCCCATAGCAGATTCATCCAAAGCACATCCAAATTAAAAAAAGAAATGAAAAAAACACACAAACAATAGCAAACACATCCAAAATTAAAAATTAAAGGAAAAAAATCAATGATCAAGAACCCATCGCTAAATTGACGGCCACCTAAGCATCGTAGTTTTCCAAAAAAAACCACTCCAAACCATAACCCAGATCTTATATCTTCCATCTGAATCATACTTGAAGACCATAATAGACCACCCAGCACACACACCATATTCAAGGTTGCAACCATTAGGTGTTGATACTGGAGCTTGGGTGTTGGTTCATCACTGCACCGCTAAGAGAAGCCATATCCAGCGAAGGTGGAGTGAGGTGGGAGGTAGGCCACCAATGGTGATAAATTCTAATACATCCAAGTCCACAATGTCTCACAACATTTCTGCAAAAGATAAATCCTCCCCAATCTCTCTGATCAATGCCGAAGTCGAGAGATAAGAAGATCTGAGATGGAAGGGTGGGAGGCAGTGACTGGGAAAACCCTAGAGTTCCATCACCCCTTATGAGCTCATAAAATGTGGGTTGATAACGAGAAATCCCAGTGGGGGGGACCAATCCCAATTGTGCACCAAATTCCATAACTAAGAAATGGATTTGAATAGCATTGTGCATAATATTCACAGTGTCTGAGTCTGGTAGGAATTGAGCCTGCACAAATTCTCTTGGGGAGAGAGGGGTACTACTATGGGTTACCACTTGGCTAACATCCCCTTGGATAAGGATATCATGATTTTTCAATTTATATATGGTAACTATTTTAATAATACATCAAGAATTATTTATTATCAGAGATTAAGAGACTGAAGTGTAAGTAAGAAATATTTATTATAATGGAATGATTTTATTTTATATTGGTGTTTAGTGCGAGTTTTATTGATTTGATTCATTATTCTCATAATCTAATGACTGATGAGAAGCTAATATCTAATTATTTATATTATGATGTGAGTCTTAAAATTCATAGGTATATTGGGATATCTTATTTAGTTATTTAAATGGAAATTCAAATATTATTAGATGATTGGGAAACTATTAAAAATGATAGGGTATTTCATGGGGGATTACCCAATAAGGTGGTCTATAGCATCAAGAATGAGATGAAAGATATCAATTTTTATATAATTGGTTTTTAGGAAGTAAAATTGGTGTTTAATTTTATAATGATATCATTTCTATAAAATGGTTAATATATATCCACATTGGGGGACCTAAGGATTTTGGTTTATTTATTTTTCGGTATGGGCCATTTCTAGGAAATTTTTACATCATTTTAATGTTATTAGATGATGGGTAAGTATAGTGTGACAATTATTGGACCATTCCATCGATTTTTTTATCCTTATAAACACTGGTTTCTACATAATAGTTCTGAAAATTATCCATTGATACCACAAATGTATGGTTTTTTAATAAGTGGGAATAACTGATATGATTAGAAGATGAAAAATATATTGGAGGTAGTTATTTGTAGTAGGAATAACGAGGAATAAAATATGATAGAGGTAATTTTATAAGAATAGAATTTTATATTGTCGAGATTCCTATAATGGTTCAATGTACATGTTTAATTTATTCCAATATTATATTTATTTTTATTGATATGATTACTTATATTTAATTTATCGCTACTTCCATAGTGTATGGTTTATAGATTCTAATAGATAAGTTTTAATGTTAAGTGGATTCTATTACTTGATTGTGAAATTAAAATATATATTTTAAGGTGTGTTGTTTTTTACTAGATGTGAACACTTATTGATTCAATTCAAACCTTCAATTATTATTTATAAAACCATTAGATTTTATACTTGGGGTGTATTTATTTTACACTATCAAATACTCTATAAATTATTATGAATAATCAATTACTTTCATTATTTTTTTATGAAGACCATTCAATCTTTGAAGGAAAAACTTATTTTCATTTAGGCGGAAATAGATTGATCCATATAGTATTACATCTCATCCTGAAAGATTGATGAATTGTTCATATGATGTCGAAATGGATATTTATCATCAATTTTTGAACAAATATTCTGATGTGTTTCTAAATTAGTTTACATGTAACACACCCAAGGTATTATATTTATTTCATGTGACATCAACTAGTAGTATTCAAAAAAATTATATACTTTAAACCCCATTTCAAAATGATCTACAACATAGTATGTTGTTATGATCTATAGGTTTTATGTAGAAGGATGAATAAAAATATAAACAGTTACAAAATTACTTATAGTGCTTTTATATTCTGAAAATCTATATATATTAAATCATAATATATAGATAGAAAATGTTTAGTAAGGTGGTTTTAGGATTCAAAAATACTCTTTGTTATAAACATGTTTTGTTGTATTATGTGAATGGATATTATAATTAACATCTACTACATTAACATATTTTACAATTTAAAAGGGATATAAATTTTGAAATAATCGTATCATAATTATCATAATTTTAAATTTTTTTATTATTTTCAAAAGACAAATTTTTCAATGAGTAGTTAAAAATAAAAATTTATATAAAACAATGTATTCCAATAATATATTTATAAAGTCTCATATTTTCTGAATTGATCTTAAAACTAAATTAGTTATTTTTTATAAAATATAATCAAATAAATATAATTTAATTGATATTATTCATAAATATGGTCTAAGAACATTTTTTATACTTAAAATTTTATTTTTCTTAAAACCCATTTTTAGAATGTTTTTGGTTTTATTTTGAATATTTCATTAGAAATATATAGAAATTAATTTCATAAAATTGATTCCATTTTTGAAATATGAATATACAATTTTTAAATTAGGATAATCTCATGTATGGTTATAAAGAATATAAAAATAGAAAAATTGTTACCACAGGGAAGGATATATTGATTTTTTCAGGGTTTATTATACAGGATAAGGGTAATAATACACTAAAAATAGACTACAACCTAGTTATATATCCATATTTAGACCCTATATTTTCATACCTTTAAATCATTTGTCATTTTGAAGCATTTTGGTTGAGTGTGATATTATTATATTTTTATCATTAATTAAATTCCATGTGTGTCCTCTCCCTGACATATAAGAGGTCACTCATATCCTATCATATCCACAAATCAAGTTCCTCTAATCTCTCAAAAACCCTACTCAAATCATTTTATAACATACATCACCAAATTTTAGAGGTCCTAGATTATAAAGACTCATAATTTTCATACTTAATTATTACATATTATGAGATGAATAATAAATACATAACCTTATGATTTTAGCTAAAATCATAGAGATTTAGTAACCCTTGAATCATGGATACATAAATAAAATGCTCATAAGAGATATGAATCATATACCAAAATGTTCTTTATAACTATAATCATTCCTAGAAATATCATACATAAAATATTTCTTCAAAACATGGTAAAATGAAACAATTGGAAAAATGAGATCAATAGGTCAGTAAGGGTAAAAAAGGGAGATATCAATGATTAGATAAACATAACATGATAATAAGTGTATATAAATATGATAATGGCATTTTAAAACCATACCTATAATACGATATATCAAAATATTTAGTGATATAATAATTCTTGGAGTTTCACAAGACATTAATCATAAAGTAATCACTGAACATGAGCTATGAGAGCATTTCATTGGAATAACATATAAGTTTTTGGAAAATTAAAAACAATAGAAAATAAGTTCCTTACTCAAGGCTCACTATAAAGATAATAGTATTGTGCTAGGTTTAACCCTTATTCTATCATATATTTAGTCAAGGTTCCTTACCATAACTACCAGAGTGGATAGAGCCACTTACTAGACAAAGTTCACTCCCTATTTTTGTCATTATTATGGTAAGAGATATCCATCTCTACCCATTTCATTAGATAAATATATAAATCTAGGATTCCCATCATAGAATGAAAATCAAACAATTTTGGTCCAAAAGTTAATAAATAATTCATCATAGTATAACCCATCAAAATTAAATATAATTCAAATACATTTCATCATATCAAAATACAATAGCCCATGGAAAAGAAATTTATTTCTTGAAGGATTCATTATAATTTAATTAACCTATGGAACTGATGTGAGTTTCTTAGTACCATAGATAAATTTTCATCATTATATGTCATCCTATGAATGAAATTTTATAGTTTAATTATATCATATACTCAATAAGTCATAAAAACAAAATATGATATTATAATAAATAAATAAATGCATTTAAATGATATTTGGAACATTTATTTAAGAAAATACCTTTTTCAATTTGAAATCTGTTATTCAAAATATAAAAATTCCCAAATATTATTAGAAAATATTATTTGAAAATAACCTTTTAAACATATAATGGATTTTTCAAAATATTGATTTTTGATAATGCTGGGAAATTAAATTCATGTATTTTATCTAAAAACATTGATTCCATTAACATTTTAAGTAAAATTTAAAATTAAAATTTTATGGAAAACAATAAGAAGAATTATCTTATGCTTTTTTTATAAAATAATTAATGGGTAAAAATGTCAATAATTTATAATAGGATAATATAGAAAAAAATCTTGAAAACATTTTTAGAAAACATGGATATGAGAGAAAAATATTATCAAATAAAAATTAAAACAAGGGAGGTTTTAATTAAAATTATTATTTTAATATATTAATTATATAAAGAGAAAAAAAATTAATAAAAACATGTAATCTCTAGAATAACCATATGAGAATAAAATTTATGGTATTTATGAGATATAGGTAAAAAATTCATTATCATAGACATAATTACAAACAATCACCATAAAAAATAAGGTTGTAACATAAAAAAATTACCAATTCAGTATATTTCAAATAAAACCCTCAAGAAATGGAGAAAATTATATGGATATGTAAATCCCTATAATATTCATTAGATTTATCTTAAAATATATTCAATGTAATTATATACAACACTTGAGAGAAACAATTGGTGAATATAGAATGTGTCTCAAAAAAATAAAAGTTTGGAAAAAGTCCCTTACTCAATTTATAAATAACTCTTGAAGCACTCCAACATAATGTATAAAAACATTCAAAAAATTTAACCCACATAAAATAATTTTCTACATAATTATAATATCATATATAACCCACATATAATATTTTATAACCTATTTTTTAATAATTTCTTATTAAAATAATCGTTTCTAGGTGTTAGATGCTTAATTAATCATGGAAGTTCTAGATTGGGAGTTTCAGTTCTTCTAAATCGATCATGGTCCCATTATATAAAATATTTTATTAATGATATAAGTATCATATATATATATATTCATTAATATTTATTTAGGATCAGCAATAAATGTTGGAAATATAAAAATAAATTACACTATTTATGGAGATGGTAGGTGGTACATACAGTTGAACATTATAATCAAATTAATAAAGATGGAATAAAATAATGGTAAATGATAAAACACCACTAATAGATCACTATTATATAATATATATAAATTAATTCTATACTTATTACATTCCATGTAAATAGTAAATGATAATTGAATCACATCACATTGTGGTGGTGGTGGTCCACACGTAGGCACAAACAACATTATCGTCTTCCAATAGGTTTAAATATAAGAATTTGTATATGATATTGTAATTATATAAGTGTAATTATTTTATAAAAATATTTTTAAAAATATTAAACCTTTTATAATAACAATCCATGATCAATCATAACAGAAAATGAATTGTATCGTTATATGGAGGTGGTTTTCCACATGTGAGAACAATTGATAATTTTTCTTCACTTTTAATGGAAAACTATATGAATAATGATGGATACATAATCATAATAAAATTTTATTTTGTTTATGGTACATTATTTATTATTTGAGAGTGGTTGGGTAATATTTTTACCTATAATTATGTTTTCCTATGTTAGATCCTTTCTTATAGACCCTTCTAATGGTCTCTAAAATAAGTCCATCATATATAATTAGTGGATACATAAATTTAAATTAGAATTGTGTATTTTTTATGATATATGGATCAATTTGGTGTATATTAGTGAATGTAGGGGTGTCTTTTTATAAGTGGGCAACAAGAGAGACTTGGAATTTCTTCAATGATAGAAATATTATAATGTAATACTCCAAAAAAATAATTCTAAATGGATTGATATTTGAAGGATAGATTTTATCAAGTCAATATATGTCCAAAACATGGTCCTAAAACATGTTTAATTAGACTAAATACCCTTATCAATTAGTTTAACACCACCAGAATACTCATTTTAACCTTAACCACAAGGGAATATTCTAATAAATTTTAATTTTAATTATGGAAAAAAATAAAAGTGGACTCATTAGAAATTTTAAAATCTAAATTTCAAAATATTGAATGAATTATATGAAATATAATTCACAATAGTGGTATAACTAAATGTAAAGTAGATCATGCAATATGTGACAAAAATAGGTTTTCCATAAACAATATTTTCTTAAGTATAGAACATTTTTATATAAAATTATGAGATAAAATTTATTATAGTTACAATAATTCTATTATTAAGAAATATAAATGAACTAATTTTACTTTAATGTTTTTTAGAAACAAATTCAAAAATTTAAATTATTTGAAAATGGAAGACTATTATACATAGAACTCATTATTTTTCATTATTAATTGGATGATAAATCTATTAATAAAATTTTAATAATTTCACTATAAGCTATGATTTTAAAATTTTATTTTATTTTATTAAATTAATTTTCGAGTAGTAGAAGAAATTATTTATTATATTTTCACACAAAAAGAAATAAAAACAAATTTTTGAGGTGAAATTTTATTTTTAATGAATATATTGACTTTAAAAAAATTGAGTTCTTATTAATAAGTATATTTTTCTTATATAAAACCATTAAAAATATTTTTTAAAATATTTAGTTATTCCTATTCACTCTAACAATTAAATGTCTACATTAAAAAAATTTAACTATAATATAGTTTATTTTGACTAATGATTGTGTACAAGGAATGATATTAATTAAATAAAATTCCTTTGAAGGGAAATATATCATAAACTATATGGTTGCCCCATTCTGCCCCAATTAAAAAATTTTAATCCCATTAAATTCTATCATTTTGATAGAAATAATTTTGGATATCTCTCTTTCATCACAGACTTCAATTCCCATGTTGCTTCATCAAATTTTTGATTCCTTAATATAACATTAACTTGGTGGGTAGTAATTTTTGTTTGGATTTTTCCCTATGATCAATGTTTTATAATACTTTTTAGTCTTAATATATATCATATTACCATGGAGAATCCATTTATTTTAGTACATGAGATGGATCAGGTATGTAATTCATTAGGAGTGATACATGGAACAAATCCTAAACCTAATATATGTTAGTTTGAAGTGTTAAGTGATAAGATATCATCCATAAACATTCATGAATATCAGAGGGGTATATATACCTAAAGATCAAAATTTCATTCATTATTAATCAAATAACCTTATTCAATGGATATATTCATAGAAATAATTTCTCATAAATAAATATTTATATATTTCTTTTATAACGGCTGGTATTAATTTTCTACTAACTCTAAGTTGTCTTGATGTTATCATAATTGGTTATGACCTTATCAATCATTTCCTTATCTTGATTGGGTTCCAAAATAATTCTTACTCTAGCTTCATCCCATCTAGATAGAGTTTCAATACTTAATTGTATTGAGGTATTTATAAGGATCCATCTAAATGCTTGATTGAAATTTAGTTTTGAATGAAAACTTGAGTAGATAAAGGTGTTGATCACAAACACCTATGAAATCAGTATAATAAGATAGCAGTATATGATCTAGGGTTATAATTTTTCTCTCATATTAATGATATATCTATAATTTATAAGTATTACTAAAACACATTAATAAATATAGGGCTTATTTAAGACTTCTCCAAAAAAAATTGAAAAAACATAGATCTCGATATGATATAAAATAATATTTTGAACCAAGAAACCTTACCACTCCATTAATACTTATTCTGGAATGATGATAAAGAGATATTGCTTCTTAGATAGAAATAATGTGTTCTTAATTTATATGTTGATTTACTAAAATCCAAATATAATAAGGACTTTATATTCATTTGGGACTCTATGAAACAATAAATAGTGATTTTTTCCATTTCCATTTTGGAAGAGGTAACGATTGTAACATCGCCTTAAAATTTTCTCTCCCAAATTTAACTTGACAATATACCATGCACTGAGATACATAATCTAAAATATTACTATTCATTTTTTTCCACCATAAATACTCCTTTAATTATCTATACATATTAATACACCTATGATGAATATAAAATGATGAACTATGAGATCTATCTAATATCTCCTTTTTCAAATCCTATATGGATGGGAAAAATGTACTATTTCTTGTTTTTATCGTTACATCGCAATCAAGGTTTAAATTATAAAACATTATTACATTCTTTTGTTACTAATAATCCTTGATATATGCCTTATTAATCATTACGTGAATAAATGGTTGAACTCCCATTTTAGAGAGATATTATTTCTCCCCTTCCTTCTTGATTTCAATATACTTCCTTTGAAAATCAAGAAATATTATAGTTTAAGAACCTATAATCCTAAAAAAATTATATTCAATAGAATATGTGACATGTGACATCATGATTAAAAAGAAAATATAACACCCAAATACTTTAGTATATATTTATTTTAATGAAAATTCAATATATTCAAAATCTTTCATTCCACAAAACACTGAGATTAGCTTATATTGTACGAAAAACAAAGTTTTCATGCATTAGGTGCAACACTTAGTTTAAGAAAAATGTGAAATTTGATTACAAAATTATATAATAGATATAACTATGACATTAAATTTGATTTTATTTAAACTAAAAACTAAATTATGAAAATATTAGTTAGATATATTATGAATAAATAAGAATAATTTAATATAAGACTAAATATTTTTGAAAAACAATTTTTTCAAAAAGATGGTTCAATCAAGCTTAAAAAACAAATTTTTATATTATTTTTTCTACCAATTATAGAAAATATATTTGAAAAAACAAAATTCATTTTTGAAATCTAAATTCTGAAATAAACTTTACGTTATTTTTTGGTATTTCACTTTTTGATGAAGAGTAAAAACACTGAATTTTAATTGAAAACTAACTTATAATTTGAATAAATTATAAGGTTAGATTATATTTTTAATTTATTTGATGGTAAAATTAGTTAAATTTAATATAAATTTATCCAAATTATTTTAATTTAATAATTATCATATTAAATTTTGAAATCAACACTTTATAAACTAATGGAATTTTTCTCTTCAAACCCCAGCATTCTCATGGAGTCTATGTAATTAATTTAAAATTAAATTATGCCACTTCAATAAAAATAATTTGAAAAAATTGATTCTGTATTTGTAATGATAATAAATTATAATTTCTAATAAGTTAAACATAATTTTTTACAAAAATGAATAGCCCAAGAAGAAAAAATTAATTATGGTGGTTAAGGTAAAAATGGTTTTTTCGGGGGGCAGGGGGTCAAACAAAAATGACCAGAGAACAATTAAATCTAAACTTTTCTAAGAACTATTTTATGAAAATGTTTCATCCATTACACTAAAAAGGTTTTATTATGTTTCTTTTTGGACTCTTTTTACATATGTAAACACAGGAGCACTCAATTCATTTTAAAAATACGAACTGTGTCATATTTCCTACTTATAAATGGCCACCTCCAATCATCTATTTTTTATACCTTCTAAACTATTTGGATCAAAAAATACCTACCAAAATCACATCCCCAATTCCCTCCCCTCATCTAGAAAGTAATATTTTTCTAATAAATCCTTCTTAGAATTGCATTAGTGAAAACTAAAGGAGGATACCCTATGAAGAGATATTGTTCTTTAATAAGAGTCTTTCCTTAATCGATTTCTCCACCGAATTAAATTATTACTAAAAAATTATGATATAATAGACTCAATATATTCGATAAACTAGGATGTTTTTATAAAAAAAATCATGACTTCTGTCCTTATAAACTTCTATCAAAGGGGTTACAAAATCATCATTCATGTGTACAGTGAACTACTGCATCACGAACCGATGTCATTCATTCTTCAATTACCACCTTTCAAGCCTGAGTATAATTATGGATATATATTATATTTTTTATTTTTTTCAAATATTTATACCAATGTATTCATTATATCTTATATATCTTTTTTATCTTCCATTTCATTAGAGATATGATAATGTCGCTCATGTGTAACGTGGGCTACCGGCTCAGGAAGTTACGTGATTCGTCTTTCACTAACACTTCACATGGAAGGTGAGAAGCATAATGATAATTACTATATATTATATCAATGAAATAATTACTATATTACTAAAATATTTATAATTATGTAAAAATAATATATATCATCCTCTTTCTTAACATTTTACTCATATAAAGATGATAACATAGCTCATGTACATGTGGGTTACCACTTTGACGAAGCTATTTGACTCTCTTTTTGTCACAACACAACATAGAAGGTATGTATATGTTTATTTAAAAAAATAATTTGGTATACCTTATATTATGAAAATTTTTTAAGTATTTAATATTAATTACACCATTCCATAATTATCATTGAAAATGGAGATATTATTGATGCATATGTACAGTCTACCATTTATATGATCATAACGCACTTCATTTTTGAATACATCATTCATGATTGTTTTTAAAAGTTTAATTGATCTAAAATTATGATAATTGTGACATTATTATTACTCTAGATATGATAAAACTATATAATATGCATAAAACTTAAGGGTTTAATTTCGGTCGGGCCAGGCTTGGACATGGTCGGGCCGGGATGGGCCTGGTATGCAAAAAATCGGGCCGCTGGCCACTATTCGGGTCAGGTCAGGCCGGCCTGAGCCCAGCCTCGGGCCGACCCAAACCATCTGTTCGGGCCAGGATTTTTTGGGCCGGGCCGGGCTTTTTTGAGTCGGGCCATGGTAGGCCTTTATTATTTTCAAAATAATTGTTTATTTTAAAACTTGTTTTAAACGTTTTTATTTAAACATTTTTTTAACATTTATTTTTAAACAGATGTTTTTTGTAAAAAATGTTTATTTTATTTTTTATTAACATTTTACAGTGGGTGGATATGTTTTTTTGTCTAAATAGATTTATAAATTGTGAATATATATATATTATTTTCAAATTGTAAAAAAATTAATAAGGGGTTTTGGGGGGTGCGTAGTAGTGGGTGAGTTTAAAGCCTTATTATTTAAATGTTTTTTTAACATTCATTTAAAACGTTTTTTAACTTATTTATAATTTTTTAAGCATTTGTTAAATTTTTTTAAAGTTTTTAATTAAACCAATTTTTATCATCGGTTTAAAATGTTTTTTACATTTTTTAAATGATTAATTTAAAACATTTTTTAATTTTTTTTAAACGCATCTTTTTTACAAGTATTTTTTAAAAAAATTTAACATTTTTCATATTCTACTATAAAAATTATTTTTTAAGTGTTTTTTTTAAATTAATTTAAGTTTTTGTTTTAAAAACTTTTTTTAAACATTTGTTTGAAACATTTTTATTTAAACATTTTTTTTAAAAAAATTAAAACTTATTTAAAATGTTTTTACATTTATTTTTAGACGTTTAATTTAAAAAAATTTTATGAACGCATGTTTTTTGCATGTATTTTTTTAAACATTTAACATATTTTATGTAAAAACTTTTTTTATTAACATTTTACAGTCGGTGGATTTGTTATTTTTTTCTAAATAGATTTATATATGTTTATGAATTTATATATACTATGTGAAAATTGAAAAAAAAAATTAATTAGGGATTGGGGGTGTGTAGCACCCCCGTAGTGGGTTTCAACTGTTGTTATTTAAACATTTGTTATCATTTATTTAAAACATTTTTTACATTTATTTTGTTTACTTATTTGTGAAAATTATTTTTAAGCGTTTGTTTAATTTAAATCATTTTTTTAAATGATTTTTAATTTTTTTTGTAGGGTAGGCCCGGCCCGGCCCAATCCTATTCTTGCCGGGCCGAAATGACATCCTTAGGGGGTGCACAGCTATTGGTGGGTTAATTTTTTTCTAAATAGATTTATATATGTATATATAATATATATAATATATGCAAGTTTCATTATATTTAAAAAATAATAATGAGTTTAGGGGTGTACGAACATAATTGGGTGAGTAGTTGTTTTTTTTTGTTAATATATAATAAGTTATTATATATATAATCTGAGAAAATTGTAAAAAAATAATTAGGGGTTGGGGGTGCTCTGCAGTGGGTGGGTTAAATTTTTTTCTAAATAGATTTATATATAATATATGAAACTTGCAACATATTTAAAAAAATAATGAGTTTGGGGGACATGCACGAATATCATTAGGTGAGTGTGTTATTTTTTTTGTTAATATAAAATAAGTTATTATATATATAATATTAAATCATTGATACACACACACATATATATATATTATTAATGGATTTTTAAAAGACACACTTAATTGATATATATTATTAATATCTTTATATATATATATATATATATATATATTATCATATCATTGATATATATATTATTAATTTATTTGTTTATATATATATATATAATATGCAAGTTTCATCATATTTAAAAGAATAATGAGGTTGGGGGTGTGCGTGAACATCATTGGGTGAGTGTGTTATTTTTTTGTTAATATATAATAAGTTATTATATATATATAATGTTGATGATTGATATATATATATATGAGTGTAATATGAGAAAATTGTAAAAATAATAATTAGGTGTTGGGGGTGCACTACAGTTGGTGGGTTGATTATTTTTTTCTAAATAGATTATTAATGTATAGTATATATAATATATGCAAGTTGCAACATACTTAAAAAAAATTAATGAGGTTGCAGGACGTGCACAAACATCATTAGGTGAGTGTGTTATTTTTGTATTAATATAAAACCAGTTATTATATATATATATAATATTAAATCATTGATATATATATATATATATATTAATAGCTTTGTTTATATATATATTATATTAAATCATTTATATATATATATATTATTAGATTTTTAAAAGTCGCACTTAATTGATATATATTATTAATGGTTTTGTTTATATATATATATAATTATATATCGTTGTGTATATATATATACACACACACATTATAATTATATATAATAATAATTATATGTATATATATACACATTATTAAATATATAATATATTTATTATTTATTATTTATTATTTTTGTTAGTATATAATTATATATATATATAAATTCTGGTGATAATATAATAGGTGCACCGCCTGGACCAATTGGTCCAGGCGCAGCCTTGGAAGCTTGAGGTAGGGGGATCGAATCTCCCTACCAGCAGTTTATCGTTGTATTTTTTTATAGCAGGTGGGCTTCGCACAGGCCAGCGGGCTTCGCATAGGCTAGTGGGCTGGGCTTAGCACGGGCCAGCGGGTTAGGCTTCACACAGGCCTGCCCCACAGGACTTCTTGGATAGGCCCAGGCCCGACCCAATGAACCTACGGCCCGAGCCCAGCATAGCCTGACGCGGGCTTTGCCGGGCCGGGCCGCACAGACTTCCGGGCCGGGCCTGTCGACCTTTCAGGCCAAAATTACACCCTTAATAAAACTGTATCATTCATGATTTTTTTATGTTCAATTAACAGCAAGATGATGACTCAAAAGAGTTTACTCAAAATGCCAAAAACCCATCAAAGATAAAACAAAAATGCAGCCCGTTCAGGGTGCAGCAAAATGAAACTTCCACAACGTCATTACAAAATCAGCTTGAACAATCCATGAATGGTACAAGTTCTCCAGCATCTTTCCTTTATTATTTCAAAATTAACGCCGCACTCGCTCAAGAGAGACAGTAATAGGCTAAAGCCTTCTCCTCCGTCAACTCTCCCGCAGTCACATCCAGCTTCTTCCTCGACAACTCGTCAATTTTAAGCCCTTGAAGAATATTCCAATCTCCATTGCTACATATCACAGGGAATGAATAGATAAGGCCATAAGGGACATTGTATGAGCCATCAGAATAAACCCCCATTTAAACAAAAGTTCCCTCTGGTGTTCCCAGAACCCAATCATGAATATGATCACAAGCAGCACTAGCAGCAGACAAAGCACTAGAAAACTTGCGATCCTTGATTGTTGCATCACCACACTTCTATACAGTGGTTATAAAACCACCATGAGTCATCAGAGACAAGCTCGCGGACAGAATTTTCTACTATTGTTTCATGGTTAACATCGGGGTATTGAGTTGAACAGTGATTTCTCTATATTATAACATTCTTAACATCAGAAACTTGAACACCCAATCTCTCATAAATCTGACCCAGTGCCCGGTTATGATCCAGTCTAGTAAGGCAGGTAATGTTTTTTTCAGGGATAGATGGTGAAAATTCCTTGAGGATCAATGCATTAGTATTTGCAAGATTAGCAACAACTACAACCTTGCAGATTGGTGTGGCATACTTTTCAAGAGCAGAAGCTTGGGACTTGTAAATGAATACATTTTTTGACATCACGTCTTTCCTTTCCATGCCTTCCTTCCTAGGGAAGCCACCAACCATAACGTAAATATTTACCCCCTTTTATGCCTCACCCAAATCATTTGTAGGAACAACACCCTTCAGTAGTGGGAAGGCAGAATTCACCAACTCCATTTTCACCCCATTCAACGACTCGGAAGCAATCTCAATGTCAAGCATGTGGAGGATCACCGGCTGGTCTGTGCCCAGCATCACCCCTCTTTCAATCATGGGGACAAGAGCATAACCAATTTGACCTGCATCTCATGTAACAAGAACGCGAACTGGTTCCCTAGCCATTGGAAGATGTTTCGAGGAAACAAATCGTCATATCAGCCAAAACGCGAAGATCGGCTAGAGGAGGAAGTTCAGAGCCCCAGTCGTGTCGATAAGAAAACTAGGATAAGTATATCCCTTGAGCTGCGCCACGTCGTGATCCACATAGTCAACGCACACCACGGAAGTTGTTTCAATGGCTAGGGTTCTAGAACCCTGTAGGCGAACCCACCACTGGGATGGTGTATCATTCATGATTAAATACGCATTAGAGAAGAAGGAATAATAATACATGAAATAATGAAAATTGTAAATGATTATTAAATAAATTTTAATAAGATTTAATAAATAGATAATATATATTATTATAAAAAATAATATGATTATATTATAAGTTAATTACATGTTTAAAACTACTATAAAATTGGTTAAATAATTTTCAATCAAAAGTAAACTTGAGATAAACGAGTTAATAACTCAATTTCTATTGATTCGGTCAATCTTCTTCTTCAATGGTTATGTTATTTTACGATTATGTGTATTATGAAATTTGACTAACTATTATGGTATTTCCACTTTTATTATCTGGATTTAAATTTGAAACACATTATTTATTCATTTATTAATTATCACTTCAATGTTATTATCATTTTATATGATTATTTCACAATATCATTATAATTGAGATTGTTTACTCTTGATTTTTGGTTACAGAAATATTTTTTAATTTCCTAATAAACCAATTTAATTTTGAAAAACTATGGTTATTCATAATATTTGTATTTAATTTTTCCAATATTACATTATTTGTTACATCAATTAATTGAGAGGATGTTTATTCCAAAATCTGACTTCATTTTTATCTTCATTCGGGAATCTATTTTCTACCGAACCCATTTTTTTCTAAAAAAGTTTTAAATAATTTAATTTACCTTTAAAAATTATTTTTCAAAGTAATTTCCCCCCATTTTTACAAAAAACTTTCAAATTAATGTTATGAAATTTTCAAAACAATATTGTTTTGGATTTTACAAAAAATATAAATGGAATTTTCATATCATTATATGAAAATGTCACATTCCTAATCTTTTTATGGTTTAAAGGGAATATTATTTTTAACATTTAATGAATTTAGAAAATTACCCACCATATTGATCATCATCTCTTTGAATCTTACTTTGGATGATTACAACTATATTTTTAAATAATTTTTTTAAAGTGATTTTAAATTAAAAGGATTTTAAAAAAAATCAAAATGAAAGGATATTTTCTTCAAGAATGTTTGTAATGAATTTTTTATTGTACTTCTATTCATAAAGATGCTGGGGAGGAGCAGTTCCAAGTAGTTAGTCTGGGTTTTATGTAATGTTTGAAGCCTACGGGCAACTGAATTCCTTTAAGGCCTACGTGCCATGTAATACTTACACCTACGGGCCTTGTAAGGGTTCCACCTCACCCCCTGAAAGGTGTATTATCAAAAATCAATAAAAAAATTAAGGCCTTTGGGCCATTGGATAGTGGATGTAAACTTTTGATTTCATTCAACATATTACTCTCGATGGTATATGATTATTGATTAGGGTAAATATTTACATTTTGTATTATAGATTTTTAATATGAATATTTATGTTTTTTATGTTTCTACCCTTTATATAAATAGTTCAAAAGACCTAGTGTGTGGCAGATGGGGCCCATACATTATATATCCCCTCGATGAAATGAAATGTCTCATGAGTAAAATAATGTGGCCAAATTAGATGGGTTTTACCAACATATTTAAACTGTATTTAGGTTATATCTTGATAGTAACTGTCATAGGGATAAATATTTTAAGTAACTATCTTCTTGATAGATCTCGATATTTCAAACATCCAAAATTATGCATTCTATAATTGTGGATTTAGTTATTAATATTTCATGAGATTATTTTATTAGTTAAAATATCCATTGATAAATTTTAAACCTCATGTGACTATTTATATAGAGTTACTTGATCATTACTTATTCTTGCATTATTATTCTCATGTTATTAATTTAATTCCATTTTTATAATTACATAACATTCAATTTTGATTATTATTTTTCATCCATGATAGATTTCACTATACTTAAACCTTAATGAGTAATTGAGCTGAATCTTATTTTGTTTCATTTCCCTAGTATCCCATGAAGTGTACTAGGTTTGATATGAAATTTTTTTGTAGATGGAATAAGATTATTCTCAAAAGAAATGGTGTAATTTTTTATTTTTAAATGTAATTTAGGACACTATTATATATAGTTTACAAGACTAGAAAACTATTCAGTCATTCAGGTTGCAAATTCATTATATCTTATGTAAATGTAATAAAGAAGGAACCATATGTGGTATGTAGAGGCCATGGTCTATACAATTGGTATCAGAGTAAGTTTATTATAAACCATGGGTTGTAGAATAATCAAAACATAGATTATGCATCAAAAACCTCTGATATAATTTTAGGATAATTATAGAACAACATCATAATGTTTTTTTAAGGTAGATATTACGTCGTTTTCCCATTAAATGCTTCCATGTCTAGATACTACATGTGGTCTTGGTTCTAGAACAGATGTTTCTATGGGTAATAACTATAAAAATGGTGCATTGTCCTTAACCTGAGCATCACCCATTGCATGACAAATTTCCTTACTATACACCTAGTTTTACACTATCGGGGGATATTGTTAAGATAATTCACATATTCACTACAAACCATTATAATGGATTTGAAAAAATGGTATCCCCTAAACACAATTTTTATAATTATGAGATGATTTATGCATAAAATTTTAAATTTATCTTATTTATTTCATAATATTTGGGGTTATACATCATGTTTCATAATGATATAATCTAATCTATTGTGTACCCTCATTTAGAAATGGCTCCTAGCATAAGGAATTGGAACCATATCAATACATGTAATCTAAATAGTAACAATGATCATTTCTTTGATGGTTTTATGACTATATTTTGAATGGAACTAGTCTCCCAAATTGTATCATCATATGATGACTTATATTCATCATCCAAAGATACAAAGAAATAACTTAATAATTATTATGGCTTCTAGGGAATAAATAGAAGACTAGTATAGATGAAAAAAAGGACACATAATGGGAATAAGGGGAATAAGTATTTTCCCACATTTGATAAATGTGAAATGTAAAAACATGGTACTTTCTTGAAAGGAAATGTAGTTTCGTACAGGTTTGGAGAGAAATTCCACCGTGATTTTGATTTGATGTGTAAGAAAAATATTTACAATGTAAAATGATTCATCTATAAGGAGGTGTGGATTTTCACAAATCAATGTCTCAATAACAAAAGTATTATACCTCAAAAGAATCTAACAGATCATAAATAATATTATTATATTACCATAAATGAATAAAATATATTAATATTCTTGTGTTTAGATTCAAGAAATATTTAATTTGAGTATTTTATCAATGATATCATGGTTATAAGAATTATTAAATGTATAAGGATTTTATTGCACTGTTGTTTCATTTCATATTTGAAATATTATGTTGAATGGTCCCAAGAAAATTGATTTAGTGGAAAGTTGAACTTCTTGGAAACCCCATGATTGAGTTAAAGATAACCATTAATATGTTCTTAATTTAATGACCCAATTTTTTTCAATGGAAATTACCTTCTCATAAGTATGTCATAAAATCACATGAAAACACAACATAATGAACTACTAAGTGCTAAGTGACCTTTAAAAATAAGTTTGTAACTTCTATGTTTGGAATTTTGAAAATATGACATTCACATTTGTGTTCAAGATGTTTTTTTGGAGTCTAATAAAAAAAATAATTTTTGGTGAATAGTAACCTACCCTTATAAATAGTAACATGACCTTATGAATATTGATATACCCTAATGAATATTATCTTCACCTATGGTGGTATAAAAATAATATTCAATTTGGAAGTACGATATACCTATATTTTAGAATAAGTTAATGAGTGTTTTAAAACTAGTCTTTGATAATAAATTATGATTTTTTTAAAAATATTGAAATAATCATATTAGAAAATTATTTTTGAAAAATGGACTTCATTTTTGGGTTCTACACATCAAAAAATGGGCAGGGTGAAATTTTGTGTTTTTTCTGAAATACTTTATTTTTTTATGAATAGTAAAATACGGTAATTTACTTTATATATACATTATAAGCTAAATAGACTATTCCTAGCATCATGGCTAATGTCACCACCCATGATTCTAATTCACATGAATCATTTACTATTCTTGTTCATGGAGTACTTACTATTCCTTGTCTTGTGAAGAAATAATAAATTAATGATTATAATATTATGAAATCCCTCCTCTCCTCCACTATAACCCCCCCCCCTCACTCCCTCTTCTCTCCACTCCTCTAAAGCCTTATTCCTTGCCATTATTCTGCCCAAATATCTACCCAAGGTCCTACACCATGTCCAAAATCTCTCAGCTATCTCAAAATACCGAAACCTCTCCCCTTAAGAGGTTCTCAAAGGAGGAAGTCTCAAGAGGTAAATTCCTCTTCCCAATTTCTTCTTTTCTTTAGAGTTATTTTATTTTTTATTTCTTTACTCACCTCCCTTAACCATAATAGTATGATAAATCCAGTAAAACACATGTATTGAAATGTCTTAATGCTAGTATAATATTTCATTATCTTCTCCCCTTTCCCCACCCATTTATTTGAAAGAAATGAAAGCACTATTTGAGATGTGAAAATTTAGCACATTCAAGGACAACGGTTTATCAATTTCTATTATTATCTTTCATCCTGGTCATGAAAAAATTTGTGTTATGGTTGAACCAGATTATTATATATGTAATATATCCTATTTTTTCTGTAATCCTTTGGTACAAATGGAATTAATTTATAAAGCAAAACACATTCTTTGTAATCAAATCCTCTTATTAAAAAAACAGTTATCACTATGGTTATATATATAATAATTAAGTAACCTAATTAAAATTATAACCATGTAATATCCTGGATATGAACTGAAGAATATAACTTCAAATCTAAACAACCACTTTCATCTTGCATATAATCCAAACTTGAATATAAGTGAACCGATCTTTTAAAGCCAAGTAAACAAACGAGCCCAAACAATGAAATTGAACCTTGTAACTAATAAAAAAGGATTTGAATGAACTAAAAAGGATTATAATAAATAAATTTAATATATAAGAGGTTCTAGACTTATTAATTAATAATATTAATTTTTTTATTCAGGTCTTTAATAACAATTGGAGAACACCAATGGATTTAAGGTAAGGGATCCTCTCCTTTTCACTCTTAATCAAGATTGTTCTCTATGCTATGCCTTTTTGTGTAATACCAAGATATGGTATATGTTTATACCCCTTCCCCATACTTCCATAATGTTTTATAAGTGATGATAAACCCCTTATCTCTCTCATAAATCCCTCTTAGTTACACCTGATACCATGCCAATAAACCATGATGGATTCTTCCCAAACATCCTTTATTCCTTCGAGTTACTCTATCTTTCTTTTTACCAAAATGTTGTTGTCTTTTATTTTATGTAGAACTTCAAAATTCTGTTTATATGCTCCAAAATCATGTTCCAAGATCCATCTCTCAATCTCTTTCGGGGATATACATGCTTTTAAGTGAATCTATTTTCGATACTTCCCAATAAGCACACTCGTTTTAAAGGAACTTCCTGAACTTTTACCCAATTTCAAGTGCAGTCTATCTTCTTTTTTAAGGCACCATTATCATTGTAAATTCTGTATTTTTATTATGAAAACCTTATTGGTTAAATAATGGTTTTATAAAAAAAATCTTCTTTACTATTTTAAAAGCTCTGTATTATTTTCCTTAAAACCGCACAAAAATTTTTTAATGCTAGTGTTTCTAAAATACATTTCTCAGATGTTGTCACTTATGTTTGACACTACTTACCATGTTATATGCCTATTTTACCCAATGAACGTCCATGTATTTTCTAATTCTTTCCTTACATGGACACTTTCATGATACGCCCATTGGTTATGATTTATGTCATGATCGTGGTACCCAATTCTTTCCATGGGTACCCTTATGTTTGTGTATGGTTGATTGTGTATGATTTTATATGTGGTAAGAATATTTATGTGGAAAGAATATTCATGAAAATTTAGAGATGGGTGCACCCAGATAGTGCTCCAATTAATTGGGTAAGGATAAGTCTCATGAGATGCGATGTGAAACGGGGTTGGTGATTAGCCTTGACCAGTACTGAAATGGGAAACGGGATTGACGGTTAGCCTTGACCCGTACTAAATAAATTTTTTATGATTCTGTCACATTTATATGATTCCAAGTTTATATTATCCCATGCTTATATTAAATTATTTTATAAGTTTTATGCTTTCGATATCATTATGTCATGCTTCCTAACTCATGTGCTTGAGATCTATCCTTATGTTCATGCCCTTACTGGGATTTTTAGCTCATCCCTTTGTTCATGTGTTCCCTAGGGTACCCTATGCAGATGTAAGGGCTCAAAGAAAGATAGAAGCTCTTTATTGAGATTAAATAAAGAAGTTTTTTTAGCCCCATGTTTTATGTTATATGTACCTAGTATTCCAAGACACTAGACTTATCGATCCTTGGCTTGTACTCTGATGAATAATTATGCTTAAAATCATGAAATGTTTTATGTAAAAGGATCGGGTCGCTATAGTTGGTATCAGAGGCATGGTCTAGTTATTTTTGGAAAATAGGAATAGAGAACCTCAGTGAGAACCTTAAGAAATAGACTAAGTATAAGAAAAGATTCCAAAATTTTGGTGAGTATAGAGTAAGTGTTTTATCAAGAAAATGAATCCCTCTCTGGATATAAGCAAGTAGAGTCGGCTCTGTCACAGATGTATCTAGGGGTAAAACCTGAAAACACCGCTTTGAACTAGACTCGAATGAGAACTAGTTCATGATAACGGGCATTTCTACACTCTTGGTTATGACTCTCCTGGTGGATATTCTTTGGTATATTCATGAGCTTAGTACAAACCGTTATTAAGGGACAAAAAGAATCCCATAAGAATATAAGTTATGAAATAGATCGAGGATAACCTAGATATAAAACTAAGGAATCACAAGTCAGGATATACTTCTTCTTTATAAGTTCATACTTTTATGTTCAAAGTTTCTTTTTATGCTCAATAGTTAAGTATTCAAGACCTCTAAGTATATGTTCTTTTTCTTAGTTAATGGAAGGAAATAGAAGAACACGTTCCAACAACCAATATGATAGGAAATGTGATGATTTCCCTAATGACATGCCTGATGTGATAGAAGTGGGTGCTCAAAACTTCATGGCAATACTTGCTTAGCTGGATCGAGTTATTAATAATAACTTGAATCAGGTGGAATGTCCTCTTCCTCCAAGTAAAGAGCAAGTTGTTGTAGAATCCTTCATGTGGAAAAGGCCTCCCATGTTTAGTGGGTCTTCTGATCCCCTCCTAGTATAAAAATGGATTAACTCCATTGAAAATATTTTCTCCATCCTTCAGTGCTGGAAAGAAGAGAAATTTGTACTGTAGGTCTATCGTTTTGATGGGGAAGCTGATCAGGGGTGGACACTGATCAAGAATACAAATTCCCAAGAGGAAATTGATTCCATAGATTGGGAGAAATTCAAGATGATGTTTTTCAACAAATATTTTCCTCGAACCCTCCGTCTCAAGATTGAAAGAGAGTTCCTTGGACTCAAGCAGAAGGAAGATGATTCCATTAGGGAGTATGAAGAAAACTTTACAAGGCTTGCAAGTTATGCCTCTGGCTTTGTCATGAACACCGAAAGCAAGGTGGATCACTTCTTTAGTGGACTAAAGATGAGTCTACGAAAAGTATTAGCGATTCGAGACTTCGACAGCTATGAGGAGATTGTCCGTTGTGCCCTCAAGGTTGAAATGGAGATTGGAGACTCTCAGTGATCTCATGGTCCTAGTGACAAGAAGTGGAAAATGGAGAACAACATGGGTGGTTCATCAAACAAATCTCATGATGGATAGAAGCCTCACTTTCCCCTTTGAAAAAATTGTGGGAAGAAGCATCTTGGTGACTGTCTCAAGGGAACCAAGAATTTATTCAAATGTGGAAAGTTTGGTGATCTGGCCAAGAACTGCCGAAGGGATATGAAAAATTATGCTAATGTTGAAGAAGAAAAGAAGGTTCAGATCAACACTCAGCCTGCAATGCAGTGTTAGAACTGCAAGGATCTTGGGCATTTTGTGAACAATTGCCCTAACCCAAGGGTTGTTGGAGGCAATCAACAACAACTTCCAAGGCAACAAGGAAGGGATTATGCTATCACTACTACTGAGGTGGAGCCAGAAAATGATGTGGTGATAGGTATGCTTGTTATTCATTCAAGAATAGTTAACGTACTATTTGATTCTGGTTCTACGCATTCTTTTATATCTTGTAAGTTTAGTAGAACTATTCAAACACCACCTCAAAATTTGGAAGAAAAGTTATATGTGAGAACAGCGAATAGGGAAATTATTGTATCCATGGTTTATATCTCCTCCCTGGTTAATGTTTGTGGACTGAACCTCCCAACAAATCTTTTCATACTTCCTTTAGTGGAGTTCGACGTTATCTTGGGCATGGATTGGATATCTTTGTACAAGGCCAACATCAATTTTCGGGAAAGGGATATCACTTTTCACATCTCGAAGCATCCTCTGATTCTTTACAAGTGTAAGAAGGAAGATGAGTCTCCTTTAGAATATTCATCTCAAGTTTGGATACTGCTTCCTTGTGAGAAAGAATATCTAGCTCAAATGATTGGGACAAAGGATAGAATCATTCTTGAAGACATTCCCATTGTGAGGGATTACACTAATGTATTCCCCTGAAGAGTTGCGTGGTCTTCCTCCTGACCGAGAGGTTGAGTTCTCAATTGAAATTATCCCTGGATCTCTACCAATCTCAAAGACACCTTACCGAATGGCCACCGTAGATCTAGAAGAGCTAAAGAAGCAGTTATAAGAGAATATGGAGAAGGGTTTTATACGCCCGAGTGCTTCACTGTGGGGTGCTCCAGTCCTCTTCGTCAAGAAGAAGGATGGATAAATGCGCCTCTGAATTGATTATCATGAGCTCAATAAAATCACTATAAAGAACAAGTATCCCCTTACACGGATAGATGACTTGCTCAATCAGCTTTATGGGGCCAGTTATTTCTCTAAGGTGGACCTTCGGTTGGCATATCATCAACTAAATGTGAGGAAGGAAGATATTCCCAAGACTACCTTTAGAACGAGGTATGGACACTATGAGTTCATAGTGATGCCCTTCGGACTCACTAATGATCCAACAATTTTCATGGATTTAATGACTAGATTCTTTAGAGATTACCTCGACAAATTTGTGGTGGTCTTTATTGATGATATTCTGATATACTCCAGGAGCAAGGAGGAACATGAGAAGCATTTGGAAACTGTGTTAAAGACTTTTAAAAGGGATAATTTGTATACAAATTATAGTAAATGTGAGTTATGGATGGAGGAGGTATCATTCTTGGGGCATGTTATCACCAGGAAAGGGATATCTATGGACCCTTCCAAGATGAAGGCAATTGAAGAGTGGCCAAGGCTATCTTCTGTAACAGAGATTCGTATCTTTTTAGGTCTATCTGGGTATTATCGATGATTCATGAAGAACTTTTCATGATTGTCAAACCCAATGAAAAAGCTAACATGGAAGGGAGTAAAGTTCTTCTGGACACAGGAATGTGAAGACTGTTTCAAGGAGTTGAAAAAGAGGCTTATCACTGCGTCGGTACTCACACTCCCTTCAAGTGGAGAACTCTTTGTGTTTTATAGTGATGTTTCTAAGAAAGTATTAGGCTGTGTGATAATGCAAAATGATAAAGTGATAGCCTATACCTCAAGGAAGCTGAAAATCCATGAGAAACACTATCCCATGCATGATCTGGAGTTGGCGGATGTGATCTTTGCGTTGAAAATTTGGAGACATTATCTCTATGGGAAAAAATGTGAGATATATACTGACCACAAGAGTATAAAATATATATTCACACAGAAAGAGATTAATATGCACCAGAGAAGATGGACAGAGCTCATTAAGGATTATGACTACTCAATCCACTATTATCAAGGTAAGGCAAACAAGGTGGTGGATGCTCTAAGTAGAAAAGATCCTGCATCTTTATCAATGATGAGAATTGAAAAGGATCCGATCTTCTTAGATTTGAAAAGGATGGACATGGGAATAATTAAGGGAGGAAATCATCAATCCTTTCTCAAATGATTGCTCAACCATCCCTCTTGTAGAAAATAAAGGATGCTCAAAGAAAAGATGTGGAAATTCAGAAAAGGGTGGAAGTTGTTAAAAATGGGAAATCCTCTGATTTCAAAATTGATGGGGAAGGAGTTGTAAGATTTGGGACATGATTATGTGTACCATTTGATCCAAAGATAAAGAAGGAGATATTGAATTATGCACATAGATTGACCTTCTCTATCCATCTTGGGAGTACCAAAATGTATCGTGATCTCCGAGAACACTTCTGGTGGGATAACATGAAGAAGGAAATTGTGGAATATATATCAAGGTGCTCGGTATGTCAGCAAGTTAAAGATGAGAGAAAAAAGTCAAAAGGTATGATGCAACCATTGTCTATACCAATGTGGAAATGGGAAAATGTTATTATATAATTTGTCACAGGTCTTCCAAAGACGTCGAAGGTAAATAATGCGATATGGGTTGTGGTTGACTGACTCACCAAAACATCCCATTTCATCGTTATTTGGGAAGATCTCTCGCTTGAACAACTTACAAAGATATATGTGAAGGAAGTGGTGAGACTACACGGTGTTCCACTCTCAATTGTCTCTGACCGTGATCCAAGTTTCACATCTAAATTCTAGAGTATCCTTCAACATTCTTTGAGTGATTAATTAAATTTCAGCACGGCATATAACCCCTAAACTGATGGCCAGTCTGAAATAACTATTCAGACGCTGGAAGATATGCTTAGATCCTGCTCTCTATAATTCAAAGGTGGATGGGATCTGTATCTCCCATTGTTTGAGTTCTCATACAACAATAGCTTCCACTAGAGTATTTAAATGGATCCATATGAAGCTCTCTATGTAAAGCAATGTAGAACTCTAACCTGTCGGGATGAAGTTGGAGAAAGAAAGCTACTTGGACCCGATCTTGTTCAAGAAATGAAAGAGAAGGTTCACTTCATCTAGAAACACATCAAAGCTACTCAAAGTCAGCAAAACAGCTATGCTGACAACCATCAAAGGGACTTGGAGTTCGACGTCAGAGATAAAGTCTTCCTTCAAATATCTCCATGGAAGAAAATCATGTGATTCAGGAAGAAAGGGAAGCTAAGCCCAAGGTATATTGGCCCCTTTGAGATCCTTGACCGCATAGGAGTTGTGGCCTATCGGTTTGAACTTCCACCAAATATGACTCAAGTTCATGATGTTTATCATGTATCACTCTTGAGGAAGTACATACCTGATCCCTCACATGTACTAAACTCATAGGTGGTGCAGCTGGAAGATAATCTCTCTTACGAGGAGCATCCAGTGAAGATCTTGGATTGTAGAGACAAAGTTATATGCAACAAGACTACTCATATAGTCAAGGTACTATGGAGAAACCATAAGTATGAAGAGGCAACATGGGAATTGGAGGAATCAATGAAGGAAAAGTACCCACACCTGTTTTTGTCTTAGAATGTAAAACGAAATTTCGAGGGTGAAATTTTAGAAGGGGGAAGAATGTAATGACCCAATGTTTTTAAATGGAAATTACCTTCTCATAATTATGTCATAAAATCACATGTAAACACAACATAATGAACTATTAAGTGCTAAGTGACCATTAAAAATAAGTTTTTCACTTCTGTGTTTCAAATTTTGAAAATCTGACATTCACGGTTGTGTTCAAGATGTTTTTTTAGAGTATAATAAAACAAAAATAATATTTTTTTAATAGTAACCTAACCTTATGAATAGTAACATAACCTTACGAATAGTGATATACCCTAATGAATGGTAACCTCACCTATGGTGGTATAAAAATAATATTCAAGTTGGAAGTACAATATACCTATATTTTAGAATAAGTTAATGAGTGTTTTAAAACTGGTTTTTGATAATAAATTATGTTTTTTTAATATTAAAATAATCATATTTAGAATATTATTTTTGAAAAATGGACTACATTTTTGGATTCTACACGTCAAAAAATGGTCGGGGTGAAATTTTGTGATTTTTCTGAAATACCTGATTTTTTGATGAATAGTAAAATACGGTAATTTACCGTATATATACATTATAAGCTAAATATACTATTCCTAGAATCATGGATGATGTCACCACCAATGTTTTTAATTCACATGACTCGTTTACTATTATTGGTCATGTAATACTAACTAGTCCTTTTCTTGTGAAGAAATAATAAATTAATGATTATAATATTATGAAATCCCTCCTCTCCTCCACTATAAAACCCCCCCTTCACTCCCTCTTCTCTCCACTCCTCTCAAGCCTTGTGCCTTGCCATTATTCTGCCTAAATCTCTCCCCAAGGTTCTCCCCCACGCCCAAAAGCTCTCAGCCTCCTAAAAATACCAAAACCTCTCCCCTTAAGAGGTTCTCAAAGGAGGAAGTCTCAAGAGGTAAATTCTTCTTCCCAGTTTCTTCTTTTCTTTTAAGTTATTTTCTTTTTTATTTATTTCCTCACCTACATTCACCATAATAGTATGATAAATATAGTAACATAAGTGTACTGTAATTTCTTCATGCTAGTGTTATATTTCATTATCTTCTCTCCTTTCCCCACCCTTTTATTTGAAATAAATGAAAGCACCGTTTGAGATGTGCAAATTTAGCACATTCAAGGACAACGGTTTATCAATTTCTATTATTATCTTTAATTCTAGTCATGAAACCATTTGTGATATAGTTGAACCAAATTATTATATATGCAATATATCCTATTTTTGGTTCTGTAATACTTTGGTACAAATGGAATTAAGTTATAAAGAAAAACACATTCTTTGTAATCAAATCCATCGATTAACAAAAACGGTTATCACTATGGTTATATATATAATAATTCAACTTTACTCTAATTAAAATTAATACCATGTAATCTTCTAGATATGAACTAAAGAATATATCTTCAAATATAGACAACCACTTTCATCTTGCATATAATCCAAACTTGAATATGAGTGAACTGATCTTTTAAATCCAAGTAAAAAAACGAGCACGATTAAAATGTTTTTGTCTTTTATTTTATGTATAACTTCAAAATTCTGTTTATATTCTCCAAAATCATGTTCCAAGATCCATCTCTCATTATGTTTCGGGGATATACATGCTTTTAAGTGAATCTCTCTTCAATACTTCCTAATAAGCACATTCTTTTTAAAGGAACTTCCCGAATTTTTACCCAATTTCAAGTGCACTCTATCTTATGTTTTAAGACACAATTATCATTGAAAATTCTGTATTTTTATTATGAAAACCTTCTTGGTTCAATTCTGGTTTTATAAAAAAGAATTTATTCTTTACTATTTTAAAATCTCTATAGTATTTTCCTTAAAACCGCACAAAAATGTTTTAATGCTAATGTTTCTAAAATACATTTCTCAGATGTTGTCACTTATGTTTGACACCACTTACCATGTTATATACCTATTTTACCCTATGAACGTCCATGTATTTTCTAATTCTTTCCTTACATGGACACTTTCATGATACGCCCATTGGTTATGATTTATGTCATGATCGTGGTACCCAATTCTTTCCATGGGTACCCTTATGTTTGTGTATGGTTGATTATGTATGATTGTATATGTGGTAAGAATATTTATGTGGTAAGAATATTCATGAAAATTTTGATATGGGTGCACCCAGATAACGCTCCAATGCATTGGGTAATGATAAGTCTCATGAGATGCGATGTGAAACGGGATTGGTGATTAGCCTTGACCCGTACTGAAATGGGAAACAGGATTGGCAGTTAGCCTTGACCTGTACTAAAGAAATGTTTTATGATTCTGCCACATTTATATGATTCCATGTTCATATGATACCATGCTTATATTAAATGATTTTATAAGTTTCATTCTTTGCATATCATTATGTCATGCTTCCTAACTCATGTGTTTGAGATGTATCCTTATGTTTATTCCCTTATTGGGCTTTTTAGCTCATCCCTTTGTTCATGTGTTCCCCAGGGTACCCTATGCAGATGTAAGGGCTAAAAGGAAGATCGAATCTCTTTGTGGAGATTAAATAAAGAAGTTTCTTTTAGCCCCATGTTTTATGTTATATGTACCTAGTCTTCCAAGACACTAGACTTATCGATCCTTGGCTTGTACTCTGATGATTAATTATGCTTAAAATAATGAAATGTTTTATGTAAAAGGATCGGGTCACTATACTTAAGGATAAGATAATGTTTTTGGGATAATGATATGATGGATATGGATAATGTATGTTAGGTAGTGATAACTACCTTAGAACTAATTAATGATTTTTTTAAAAGTGGTTCATAATACCAATATTTATGTTTACTATATCTTGGGATTTAAGGATTATATCCACTAATCTATGTTTTACATAAGTAACAAGAAATAATACACGTTTTCAATATGGTTTTATAGTTATTCAGGTTATTACCATGTTTTAAGAGAATACGTGTTGAAGGTATTCACATGTATGGTATGAGATGATCAAGAGATACTTTATATTGTTTAAGGGATTAATGAAAATTTTATTTTGGAAATTAAGTTATATCCTTTATAATGTTTTGGTTCTTGATATTTTTGGAAGGGTAGTAAGGATAACCATATGTTAAATTATTTAAGTTTTTATTTGGATGAGGTTTTAAAAATTAATTCATTACTTCACCATATGAATATTTATGCATATTGGATAACTTATGCTAACTATATTTGTTCTTGTAAAATATTTAGAGACAGAAATAAATAATTGACACTTTTATAAAATTAATGATATGTTAAAAGTTAATTTTAGTGATTTAAGAGTAAAAAAATCATTTTTTTATATTCATTTATTAGAGTAAGAGATTAAATTAGAAACTGTTCTAAGAAAAATGATGAGATTATGCATATAAAGTGCAATAAAATAAAGTATGTATATCATCTCATAAAATTTCATCAAATTTTGGAAAATTATATTTTAATAAAATGATATCTTTTTATCATTACTGTTCAGGTTATCAATTACCCTTCTCACACCTATTTGGTTTAAGGATTTCTGATCATTAACATTATCTGTATCACTAAATGTTTTGTGATCAATGGCCACTGTCACTCTCAATTAATCTTTATGCGTTATTAATTTCATATGTGGAAACAAATTTCATTTCCCACTAATTTTCTCCAACTTGGAAAACTATTTATGTTATTATTCTAGATGACCTTCATACATCATTTTATCTCTTATTAAGAGGATATTTTATTATCTCTTTTAATATGTAGTATTTCAAAAAAATATTTCTAAATATCAAAATCTTGATTACTGAGATAATGATTAAATTTTAAGGATGCAATTTATTGAAGGGGGGATGTAACACCCCAATATACTAAAATAAGAACACTATATTTGATTCCATAAGTCACACTAAACACAAAGAATAGAATAAGATATTTCACCTTGGGACATTATGATATATGTATTTTAAAATAAATTTAATATATTTAATATCTTTTGTTACATGAAAAACTAAGTTTATCTTGTGTTATACACAACACTAAGTTTATCTAGTGTTATATGAAACACCATGTTTAGCTACTGTTATGCACTACACCATGTGTAAACTAAATATAAACCATTATTAAAATATTATTAAATTATTATATAATAGATATAAACTAGGTGAAAAATTGAATTCTATGAATAGTAATAATAAATTATGAAAATTATGGTTATTTATTGATTCAAAGTAAAATAAGAATCATTTTAAAGAAAATAAAAAGTTTTCAAAAAAACTATTTTTTCTAAAATATGATTTAATCACGCTTTGTGTACATAATATGAAATCAATTTTTACCACTTTTAAAATTTTATTTTAAAAAAATGTTTTAAATTATAATAATAATATTATATTAGGGTTACTATTTTTATTTTTCTAAAATGATAAATTTTTTAACTAATAGTAAAAAATACTGAATTTTAATAAAAAACAACCTTTTATTTAAATAATTTATTAGATTAAATTATATTTTTAAATGATTTAAAGTGATTTTATTTTTCAATTTAATATCAATTAATCAAATTTATGTCTTTTAAATCACTTTCACATTGGATTTCTATATATAAACATTGTTAAATTTTGGACAGTTTCTTTATAAAAACCCGCATTCTCATCGCTTCTGCAGGATTAATTTAAAATTAATATTCTCCTTTTCTGCAAATTAAATTTAGAAAACTAGATTCCATATTTAGAATCCAAATAATTTATAATTTATAATAAGATAAAAATATTTTTTTAAAACAACTAACAGTGAATGTAATAAAAATTAATTATCATGGTTAAAGTACAAATGGGTTAACTAATGGTTTAAATTGAAATTATGAGTGTAAAAATGACCTATAAAAATGTCTAAAAACTATTGTATTTTTATATTTCAACCATTACTGTAACATCCCCAAATGATAAAGGTTTAAATGACTAAATGATATGACTCATGTCAACCAGGTGCACCTTCCTTTTCGGGAGCCTGACTGATTAGAACTCCACAGTTAAGCGTGCTTGGCCTGGAGTAGTGATCAGGATGGGTGACCTTCTGGGAAGTTTCTCAGAGTGTGTGTGAGTGAGGACAAAGCACACTGGAAAGGACATGTGTTGGCCTGTGGGGAATATCATTAGTCAGATGACCCGTTCAGGCACATGGGTGGGACCCTGGGGTGGGCCCCATGTGTCTGCGGGGCTACTGGTGGTACCCGGTGGGCCAGGACCCGACGGTCATGTTAAGGCGGGGTGGTTGTGCTGTCACTGGGACCCAGTTGTCACATTTGGTATCAGAGGTGGTACCCAGCCTGCAGATGTAGGGCCCACAACGAGGGCGTTGTGCTCCAAAGGGGGGTGATTGTAATATCCCCAAATGATAAAGGGTTAAATGACTAAATGATATGACTCATGTCAACAAGGTGCAGCTTCCTTTTCATGAGCCTGACTGATTAGAACTCCACAGTTAAGCATGCTTGGCCTGGAGTAGTGATCAGGATGGGTAACCTTCTTGGAAGTTTCCTAGGGTGTGTGTGACTGAGGACACAGCACACTGGAAAGGACATGTGTTGGCCTGTGGGGACTATCATTAGTCAGATGACCCGTTCAGGCACGTGGGTGGGACTCTGGGGTGGGCCCCACGTGTCTGCGGGGCAACTGGTGGTACCCAGTGGGCCAGGACCCGACGACCATGTTAAGGCGGGGTGGTTGTGCTGTCACTGGGACCCAGTGGACGGGTCTTCACCCAAACTCAGTAGTGCTCCGTCTGCCATGGGTCTGCACCCAAACAAAGTAGTGCTCCGTCCATTGGGCTAGTCGACTCACTCCAAGTTGAGTCGGTCAAGTAGTCGTCGGGTCTCAGCCGGCTACACGGTCTCCGTACTTCGCACGCTCGTCTCCGGGAGGGTCCGCTCCACAAGCTGCTGGTCGATACTCCAAGTATCACAAAGTCCCATGAAGAATTACCTCAAAGGACCGCCTCGTCATAGGGGTCTCAACGCAACAGACGGCGCGTCAATTGGATGCTCGGTCTGTGAGTTATTAGCATTTTCGTCCCAGGGGCCCGGTTGGTTTCGTGTACGAACCAACCCGGCCATATATCAACTGTACCCTGAACTCTAATAGGGTATACTCAAAGGGACCGCTTCTCAACAAGATCACCAACGCCGCTGACGGTTCGTCAAACGGACGTCCAGCCTAAAAGTTATCTGCTTTTCCGTTCCAGGGGCCCGGTTGGATTTCGGGTACAAACCAACCCGTCCACTATCCAAATGCAACCAAAACTCAGGAAAAGTATGCCAAAAGTTCCGTCTCATCAAAAGGAATCCAACAAAGTCGACGGCACGTCAATTGGACGTCCGGAGCTCAAGATATAAGCGTTTTCGATCCGAGGGCCCGATTGGTTTTGAATCCGAACCAACCCGGCCGAACCCAAAGTTCTCCAAAACCTTGAGTGTAATATACCGAAATGACCGTCTCAATCCAAGGATCGCATCGCAGTTGATGGTACATCGATTGGAGGTCTGTGGCCTAAGATATGGGCGAAATATCGAAAAAGGTATGGAAGTGGGGGTTCGGGCCCGGTCCGACCCGGCCCGGTACCCCCTAGGTCGGCCCGAACCGGGTCGACCCGACCCGGGTCCAGGTCTGGCCCACTTGGGCGCGGCCCGGCCCGGCCTGAGCGCGGTTCGGCGCCGGCAGCCCGAGGCGGCGGCCGGCACTGGCCGGCCGCCAGGAGACGGCGACGCCCGGCAGGCTGGCAGTCCCGCGACCGCGCGGGACTGGAGGAGGCGGGACTCGACAACCGGCCGCGTCCGTTGGCAAAGGGCAGCCCACACGTGGGGCCGCAGTTTCATCCAGGGGGGCGGTTCCCCCCCCCCCCCTCCCCCTTGCGCGGCCGCTTGGCCAGCGCCAGCGCGCCGGGCCGAGCTGCCTGGCCGAACCGCCAGGCCGGACCGTGCCCAGGCCGGGCCGGTCCGGGCCCATGTCGGGCTGGGCCATGCCCAAGCGGGCCGGACCCGGACCCAGGGGGTGTCGGGCCAGGTCAGACCGAGCCCGAACCCCCACTTCCAGACCTTTTTCGGTATTTCGCATATATCTTGGGCCACGGACCTCTGATCGATGCACCGTCAGCTGTGATGCGATCCTTGGATCGAAACGGTCATTTTGGTATATTACACTCAAGGTTTCGAAGAACTTTGGGTTCGGCTGGGTTGGTTCGGATACGAAACCAACCGGGCCCTCGGAGCGGAAACACTTATATCTTGAGCTCCGGACGTCCGATTGAAGTGCCGTCGACTTTGTTGGATTCCTCTTGATGAGATGGAACTTTTGGCATACTTCGCCTGAGTTTTGGTTGCAGTTGGATAGTGGTCGTGTTGGTTTGTACCCGAATTCCAACCGTACCCCTAGAACGGAAAAGCTGATAACTTTCAGACTGGACGTCCGTTTGACGAATCGTCGGCGGTGTTGGTGATCTTGTTGAGAAGCAGTCCCTTTGAGTATACCCTATAAGAGTTCGGGGTATAGTTGAGATATTTCCGGGTTGGTTCGTACACGAAACCAACCGGGCCCCTGGGACGAAAAGGCTAATAACTCACAGACCGGGCGTCCGATTGACGCGTCGTCTGTTGCATTGAGACCCCTATGATGAGGCGGTCCTTTGAGATACTTCTTCGTGATACTTTGTGATACTTGGAGTATCGACCAGTAGCTCATGGAGCAGACCCTCCCGGAGACGAGCGTGCGGAGTATGAAGACCGTGTAGCTGGCTGAGACCTGACGACTGCTTGACCGACTCGACTTGGAGTGAGTCGACTAGCCCAGTGGACGGGGCACTACTTTGTTTGGGTGCATACCCATGGAGGATGGAGCACTACTGAGTTTGGGTGCAGACCAGCGGTACTCGTCCGGAGAGTACCTCTACAGGCTATTAGGGGGTGTGCACTACTGTGTTTGGGTGGCATACCCCGGCAGGAAGCACTACTGTGTTTGGGTGGCTGGCCCATGGTACTCAAAAGGAGGAGTACCTCAGCAGTCTTAGGTTAGTGAGTAGTACCTCGGAATCATGACAGGACCACTGTACACTCCAGAGACGGGGCTCTTCAGCAGTTACGGTTTCGATAATGAAAATCCTGGTTTGAGCTGAGTCTATGACCTTTGTGTTTACCTCATGATTGAGATGGGTCACTTGATAACTTAGGTATATTTATGGGCATATACCTGGGTGGTGGTTATCCGTTGATTTCCTAACCTTTGTCTTTACTCATGATTGAGATGGGTTACTTGATAACTTAGGTATAAGTATGGGCTTATACCTAAGTAAAGGTTATCTGTTGAGATCCTTCTTTGTGGTTATCCTTGTTGGATTTAGTGAGACCTTGAGGGTCTCGGGGTGCCTACTGAGTATCGTATACTCACCCCTACACGGGCTATGCCCGCACCTCATTGTGTTGGTTGCAGACGACGGGCAGCACTGACAGAGGCCGAGTGTTCGAGGACTGGATGGTACCCGGAGGTGGACCACACGAAGAGTCAGTATCCAGAGGTGGACTTCACGACGAGATGACACTCGGAGGAGTTTGACGGGCGAGAGCATTGTGGAGACTATCTGTACCTACCCTTTAGGTAGGATACGTGGTGGACGATCCAGGAGCTGCGCTATCTATACCTACCCTTCAGGTAGGATTCGTGGTGGACGATCCAGGAGTTGCAATATCTGAACCTACCCTTCAGGTAGGATCCGAGGAGGATGAACCAGGAGCTTCTTCCTTTCTTCCAGCTGTTTGTCTTTTTTTCTGTTGTACTTTAATTCAGTTGTAGTTGTACTTTCAGTTGGGTTTGTATTCTGGCCAATTTACATTTCAGCACTTTCTTTTGTACTTAGTGTTTTACTTCTGCTTGTACTCTGATACCAATTTGTCACGACCCATCCTCGGGGCCCGTGCCGTGACTACCCTAAGACCGCCTTCTATAGGCCAGGGGCTGGCGACTAGAACCAAAGGCGTAAATCTCGATAACTAGGAAGGCATTGTCTTTATAAAAGTAAACAAAACACCACAGAGTACAAGCGGAAGTAAAACACTAAGTACAAAAGGAAGTGCTGAAAAGTAAATGGGCCAGAATACAAACCCAATCTAAAGTACATCTACAACTGAACAAAAGTACAACAGAAAAAACAAACATCTGGAAGAAAGGAAGCAACTCCTGGGTCATCCTCCTCGGATCCTACCTGAAGGGTAGGTACAGATAGCACAGCTCCTGGATCGTCCACCACAGATCCTACCTATAGGGTAGGTACAGATAGCGCAGCTCCTAGATCATGCACCACGGATCCTACCTGAAGGGTAGGTACAGATAGCGCAGCTCCTAGAACGTCCACCATGGATCCTACCTGAAGGGTAGGTATAGATAGCCTCTACAACGCTCTCGCCCGTCAACCACCTCTGAGTGTCATCTCGTTGTGAAGTCCACCACCGGATACATATACCTAGGTTATCAAGTAACCCATCTCAATCATGAGGAAACACAAAGATTATGAAATCAATGGATAACCACTAACCAGGTATATGCCCATACATATACCTAAGTTATCAAGTGACTCATCTCAATCATGAGGTAAACACAAAGATCATAGACTCAGCTCAAACCAGGATTTTCATTATCGACACCGTAACTGCTGAAGAGCCCCATCTCTAGAGTGTACAGTGGTCCTGTCACGACTCTGAGGTACAGCTCACTAACCTAAGACTATTGAGGTACTCCTCCTATCGAGTACCGCGGGTCAGCCACCCAAACACAGTAGTGCTTCCCGCCGGGGTATGCCACCCAGACACAATTGGTATCAAAGGAGTCGGTGCCCCTTTCCAGTGTGAGTGAGGACAAAACACACTGGAAAGGACATGTTTTGGCATGTGGGAACTATAATTAGTCAGATGAACTGTTCGGGCACGTGGTTGGACCCTGGTGTGGGCCTCACGTGTCTGCGGGGCAACTGGTGGGCAGGGCCCGGTTGTCACAATTGGAATCAATGGAGTCTGTTCTACCACAGAACTAATAACTCTGATATTTTATTTCTGTGAAGCGATAGTGTTAAGAGTACCGAGTGTGGTTTATAGTTCATGGAGTCCAGTGTTGGTGCGGGCAGCCGACGTATCCATACACCAAGACCCTGACAACTGATTTCCGACTTTTTGCACGAAAACACTGATTGTGTGTGTGTTTCTAGAAGTTTTTAAAAGTTAGCTCAAACCAGGTCAGCTCACCAGGTATAAATCATTTGACCGTGTCATGTTTGTTTCTTTCAAGATTCCTCCCTGCAGACGACTAGCTAGAGCCTCGAGAGTTGTTCGTACTGACAGCCCGTCGAGCGACGTGGCCTCAGTACAGGGCCCTATCCTAGTTGAGGCACCAGCAGAGGCACCAGTGGTACTACTACCCGTTGGTCCATCGATGCCACCAGCCCCAACAGTAGAGGGTGAACGTCGCTTGAGCGCACTGTACGAGTTCCAGCGCCAGAGGCCACCCAGGTTCAGGGGAGAGACAGACCCGCAGGCGGCTGAGGATTGGCTGGAGGCTGTGGTGAGAGTCTTCAGGCTAGTGGGGATGCCAACAGACTTTATGGTGATCCTTGATGCCAACCTTCTTCAAGAAGCAGCAGGCAGATGGTGGATCCTGATGCTCCAGATTCATGACGAGGTGACACTTCTTTGGGCAGACTTCGAGAGCCTGTTCCGAGCAGAGTTTGTGCCAGCCACCCTTCAAGCGGTGCATATACAGGAGCTACTTCAGCTGCGGTAGGGCAGCATGACAGTGAAGTAGTATTCAGCGAGGTTCACAGAGCTCTCGCACTACTCCACAGATATGGTACGGGACCCGTTCTTCAGGGCCCGAACCTTCGAGCAGGGGGTCAGGAGAGAGATTAGAGCTTCTGTTGTTTCTCACAGCATTTCGATGCAGACAGGGGTGTTGGAGAGAGCCATCTTAGTGGAGAGTTTTCTTGCTGAGCAGTCTCCAGCAGCAGGACCCACCACTAGCCGTCATGCGGCAGAGTCTTCTGTAGAAGGCAGTAGACAGATGACGTAGAGGTCCAAGAGGACTAGACCTACAGGTGGTCGACCGCATGACTCAGGGTCGGTAGTGCGAGGCACCAAGGGGAATGACAGAGCCAGACCTTCCATGCAGTGTTACTCCTGCGGCGGTATTGGTCACATGGCACGTGACTGTCCGACCCGCCATGCAGATGACCAGAAGTTAAATGAAGAACCTCCCAGGCAGAGGCAGAGGTTCGATCAAGGCAGACCGCTAGGAGATGGCCGTGCAGTTGGAGGTCGACAACGCTTCTAGGTGTTGCCACCACCACCACCAGGAGGTCCACCCCGACCATAGGGAACAGGTGGACATGGGAGAGCTCAGCTTTAGGCAGCAGAATCTTACGACTACGGAGCTCCGGAGGCGAGTGGAAAGGAGCGTAACTAGTGGTTTTCTTTTATTCTTTGTATATCTAGTTCCATGTTGTTGTTGTTTTTGTTGTTACATTTGTGTCTTTGTACCATGAGCTACAATAATATAAAGACACTTACCTTTGTGACATTTTCTTCCTTCCTTTTTTAGTACGAAGAGGTTCCAGTTTAAACTGTTGACTTGACCCTCACTTTTGAGATTCCTACTGTAAGAGACCCAGTGACCTCACGCTGATGCTGATAGTGTGACTCGACCATTAGAGGCGAGAGTGACGGTTGGATCTCTTGGTAGTAACTTCAAGGCCTTACGACGTCGTCCATGGCATGAATACATCATTCATGTCCGGATTGACTGTATTAGGCAAAGAACGTGGTTCATCCAGGGGATGAGACCGGATTTCTCTTATCGGCAAAGAATAAATTTTAGCAGCTCTTGTGGGATCAGAGAAGTTCCAGGTCATCCAAGAGTGGATGAGGATAGCTCAGAGCCGACAGAAGCCTTATGCTGACAGGAGGAAGAGACCACTAGAGTTCGAGGATGGTGACCACGTTTTCTTACGGGTCTCACCTCGACGTGGAATTACAGAGACGTGGTCGAGGCGTCAAGTTATCTCAGAGGTTCAACGGACCTTTCTAGGTCCTCAGTAGGGTAGGCGAGGTGGTTTACCGCTTGACCCATCCACCTCAGTTGTACCGGGTGCACGACGACTTCCATGTATCTCAACTGAGGAGATACGTGCTCGACCCTTCGCATATCATCGACCATGGGAAGCTGGACTTGGGCGATGGGGTGACTTTCTCAGAAGTTCAAGTGGGGACCGAGGATCGATAGGAGCGGATCCTACGAGGACGATCGATTCCTCGGGTGCACATTCTTTGGCAGTACGGGAATCTCCAGGTAAGCACTTGGGAGCAGGAGGCTCAGATGTGTGCTCAGTACCCACTTTTGTTTCCCTAGTTTTTGATGTATCTTTATGGGGACGTAAAGCCCTGAGGTGGGAGTGATGTAAAGACCCGTAAAATTCAAGGAAATTTTTTTATAAATTTTCTTTGTGATTTTACAAGAATGCAGTTTCTGACGGCGCCTGATTCCGAGGCCCGGTGTGTCCGGAATCAATTTTCGAAGTTTAGCTCGGGTACGTTCAGTGAACGAACGAGCGGGTTTTTCTAACTTTTAAACCGGTGCTCGGAATCGAATTCTGAGGGCACTGATGGAATCGCAGCGCTGGTATTTTCTTAGAAACACCTTTTTCGGAGTTGCGTTTACTCGGGTGTGGTTTTTAATTTTTGGGGTTAAGTTAAGAAATAAAATAAAAGTGGTGCGACACTTTATTTTATTTCACTTAAAGCAGATTAACCTAAGTTAAGAGGATAAGGTGAGACCCAACATATCCTACCCACTTGGTAGGATATTTGTGAGGTGGGGCCTGCATGATCCCTGCCGTTTCTTTCCTTCTAAGTAACGCACCTGCAACCCTCCTTTTTAATGAAAGTCAAACCTTACGTTTTTTTTGGTTAAGAAACTCCTCATTAAATTGGGCAGTTAAATCATTACAATTAATTCATTGAATTAATTGTTCATTTCTTATCTTTTGAATTTCAAATTCTTATGTTGATAATAAAATAAGGGATTGACTTATTTTATTATGGTTGGGTTTGTGTTTTGTTAAGCTTTTGGGAGAAAAAGAGAAGATTCTTCGTTCTTCGACGAAGAACGCGAAGAATGCACCACTGCCAACGAATAACGCCAACCTCCGACGGCGGACGACGGCGAGAGACACCTTCCTCGGAGATCACCTAATGCAAACGACGTTCCTTCCGTGGCAAACCTTTTCTTCCGCGACGATCCTCTTCTTCTGCAGCGATCCTCTCCTTCTACGATGGTTAATTCCGAGACGAACGCTCGTTCGACGACAACGTTGAGGTAGGGATTTATTTTATTTTTTAGTTCATGAAATCTTCCATCGCTTTCTCCTTTTATTTAAACCACCTTTTATCGTGATAACGGGAGGAGGTCAGACCGCATGAACATGGCCGACACTACTCCCCTTTCTGGTTGTTGATATTGTTGCGGCGAGCAAGGCAACGCGGTGCTGAAGCACCCCGCGGAATTTTGATTAGGAAAGGGGGAGAAGCGCAGCGCCGTCGTGCTGCACCATTGAAGACGAACCGAAGACGCGGCGCCGTCACGCCGCGCTGTTGAACACGAACCAAAGATGTGGCACCATCGCACCACACTGGAGAACTACTAAAGCACCGCGGCCGGAGCGGGGCTGCAGTGAAGGGGTGTGGCGCCGTCGCGCCGTGCCGGACGAACCAAGACCGCGGCCGGTTCCGGGCCGCGGCGGAGCAGCGGAACCGGTGGCCGGTACCGGGCCGCCGGCGTCGGAGCAAGGGGACCGGCCTAGCCGGTCCCGTGGCGGCAGAAGCCGACCGGCCGGAGCGGGCCGGCCGGACCGTGGAAGAACCGGGGGTTGGAAACCCCCGGCCGCATCGGACGTGAGCGGCCCCATTAAGGGGTCGCGGTTGCTACACGTGGGGGTAGCGCCCCCCGCTTCTGAAATGGCTTGGTCGTTTGGTCGCGCCCCTGGCCAGCGCGCCGCGCGCCGGGCGGCTGCCCTGGCCGGTCTGCCGGACCGCCAGGCCGGGCCGCACCCAAGTGGGCCGGACCCGGACCCGGTTCGGGTCGACCTGGTTCGGGCCGACCTTGGGGGTATCGGGCCGGGTGGGACCGGGCCCAAACCCCTTAATACCGAACCTCTTCCGGTTGGTTGCCCATAACTTGAGCTACGGGCCTCAGATCGATTCACCTTCAGTTGCGATGCGATCCTTGGATCGAGACGGTCATTTAGGTATATCGCACTCACAGTTTCGGAGAACTTTGGGTTCGGTCGGGTTGGTTCGTAAATGAAACCAATCGGGCCCTCGGAGCGAAAACACTTATATCTTGAGCTCCGGACGTCTGATTGACGTGTCATCGACTTTGTTGGATTCCTATTGAGAAGAAAGAACTTTTGGCATACTTCGCCCGAGGTTTGGATACAGTTGGAGTATGTCCGGGTTGGATTGTACCCGAAATCCAACCGGGCCCCTGGAACGGAAAAACTGATATCTTTCAGACCGGATGTCCGTTTGACGAACCGTCAGCGGCGTTAGTGATCACGTTGAGAAACGGTCCCTATGTGTATACCCTTTGAGAGTTCGAGGTACAGTTGAGATATGGCCGGGTTGGTTCGCACACGAAACCAACCGGGCCCCTGGGACGAAAAGGCTAATAACTCACAGACCGAGCGTCCGATTGACGCGTCATCTGTTGCGTTGCGACCCCTATGACGAGGAGGTCCTTTGAGATACTTCTTAGTGGGACTTGTGATACTTGGAGTATCGACCTGTAGCTCGTGGAGCGGACCCTCCCGGAGACGAGCATACAGAGTACGGAGACCGTGTAGCTGGCTGTGACCGATGACTGCTTGTCTGATTCGATTCGGAGTGACTAGCATAGCCCAGTGGAGGGCACTACTTTGTGAGGTGGCAGACCCATGGCGGAGGAGCGCTACTTTTTGAGGTGCCAGACCCGCGATACTCGATAGGAGGAGTACCTATGTAGGCTATGAGGGGGAGCACTACTGTGTGAGGTGGCAGAACCATAGCGTTGGAGCACTACTGTGTGAGGTGGCAGACTCGCAGTACTCGACAGGAGGAGTACCTCAGCAGTCTTAGGTTAGTGAGCAGTACCTCAGAGTTGTGACAGGATCACTGTACACTCCAGAGACGGGCCCATCAGCAGTTACGGTTTCGATAATGCAAATCCTGGTTTGAGCTGAGTTTATGACCTTTGTGTTTACCTCATGATTGACATGGGTCACTTGATAACTTAGGTATATGTATGGGCATATATCTGGGTAGTGGTTATCTGTTGATTTCTTAATCTTTGTGTTTCCTCATGATTGAGATGGGTTACTTGATAACTTAGGTACATGTATGGGCATATACTTAAGTAGAGGTTATCTGTTGAGATCTTCTTTGTGGTTATCCTTGTTGGATTTAGTGAGACCTTGAGGGTCTCGGGGTCCCTACTGAGTATCGTTATACTCACCCCTGCACGGGCTATGCCCGCACCTCATTGTGTTGGTTGCAGACGACGGACAGTGCTGACGGAGGCTAAGTGTTCGAGGACTGGACGGTACCCGAAGGTGGACCTCGCGACGAGTCAGTATCATAAGGTGGACTTCACGGCGAGACGATACTCGGAAGAGGTTGACGGGAAAGAGCATTGTGGAGGCTATCTGTACCTAGCCTTCAGGTAGGATCTGTGGTGGACGATCCATGAGTTGCGCTATCTGTACCTACCCTTCAGGTAGGATACGAGGAGGACGACCCAGGAGCTGCTTCCTTTCTTCCAGCTTTTGTATTTTCCGTTGTACATTCGTTCAGTTGTAGTTGTACTTTCAGTTGGGTTTGTATTCTGGCCCATTTACTTTTTAGCACTTTCTTTTGTACTTAGTTTTTTACTTCCTCTTGTACTCTGTGGTGTTTAGTTTACTTTTATAAAGGCAATGCCTTCCCAGTTATCAGGATTTACGCCTTGGGTGCTAGTCGCCAGCCCCTGGCCTATGGAAGGCGGGCTTGGGGTAGTCACGGCACGGGCCCCAAGCCCGCCTTCCATAGGTCAGGGGCTGGCGACTAGCACCAAGGCGTAATTCTCGATAAAAAGGGAAGGAATTTCTTTTGTAAAGTAAAAAAACGCCACAGAGCAAGAAAGCAGTAGAAGTAAACACTAAGTAAAAACTGAGTACAACAGTAAGTGCGGAAAAGTAAGTGGTCCAGAATACAACCCCAAACTGAAAGTAAAGTAAAACTGGAAAGGGAAAATAGCAACTGAAAAGTAAAGACGCAGCGTCGAGCCGTCCACTAGAAGTCACACCTGAAGGGTGAGTACAGATAGCCTCCAGAGCTCCTCGGGTCCAGCCGTCCACTCCGAGTACGTCCCGCCCAGTGGTCCACCTCCGGGTACCGACCTGCTCCGCAAGCCTCAACTGCGATCAGCGCTGTCCGTCGTCTACAACCAACACAACGTAGTGCGGGCATAGCCCGTTCAGGGGTGAGTATAAGCTACTCAGTAAGGACCCCGAGACCCCCAAAGGTCTCCCAGAATCCACAAAGGATAATCCACAAAGGAAAGATTCAACCACAAAGTAACATTCGACACTGCTTAGGTATATGCCCATACATATACCTAAGTCATCAATTCCAGTTCGCTCCAACCTCCAAGCCCAAGTACAACCCAGTCCACATTGGAAACCACAACCCAATCCACACAGTAAATCATAACGTAATCCACATAGGAAAGCAAGTCAAGATTCAGCTCACATAGGTATATTTCTTCGTATGACAATAGAGATGATCAGATATAGCAACTGATTCATCTAAGTCGTCGGACCCACAAAGGATCGATAGGTAATAAACCCCGCAATGACCCACAAAGGATCTGACCCACAAAGGATCGATAGGTACTAACCCCCGCAATGACCCACAAAGGATCTGACCCACAAAGGATCGATAGGTAACTAACCCCCGCAATGACTCATAAAGGATCTGACCCACAAAGGATCGATAGGTAACTAACCCCTGCAAAGACCCACACAGGATCAGACCCACACAGGATCTGTAGGCGCTGGCCCACACAGGACCACTGAGCGTTGACCCACACAGGATCGGACCCACACAGGATCGGTAGTACTAATCCACGTAGGATCGCTGAGTGCTGTAGTCGTTGCCGCAGTCGCAGTCAGCTCTAGGGTTCCCGCACACAGCAAGCTCGTTCGGGAGGGTCCGCTCCACGAGCCGAGAGGCTGATACATCAACTGACACATATTCCATAGTTGATGTATCCAAAGGTTCTTTATGGTCAACAGGAACTCAACGTCACAGGCGGGGCGTCAATCGGACGCCCGGTCTGAGAGTTATTGGCTTTTTCGTCCCAGGGGCCCGGTTGGTTTTTAAGTCAAAACCAACCCGACCGTACTCCACCTGCGTCCAAACCTCGGTCATAGTAAGCCAAAAGATCCATCTCACTTAGAGGAATCCAACAAAATCGACGGTACGTCAATCGTACGTCCGGAGCTCAAGTTATGAGCGTTTCCGCTCCGAGGGCCTGGTTGGTTTCGTGTACGAACCAACCCGGCCGAACCCAAAATTTTCTGAAACCTTAAGTGCGATATACCTAAACGACCGTCTCAATCCAAAGATCGCATCGCAACTGACGGTGCGTCGATCAGAGGCTTGTAGCTCAAGTTATGGGCAACAGACCGAAAAGGTTCGGTAATAGGGAGTTCGGGCCCGCTCCGACCCGGCCCGATACCCCAGGGGTCGGCCCGAACCAGGTCGACCCGAACTGGGTCCGGGTCCGGCCCGCTTGGGCGCGGCCCGGCCCGGCCTGGGGGCGGCCCGGCCTGGGCGCGACCCGGTTTGGCAGACCGGCCAGGTAGCCGTCCCGGCTCGCGGCGCGCTGGCCAAGGGCTCGGACGAACGGCCGAGCCGTTTCGGTGCGGGGGGTGCGCTTCCCCCGCGTGGAGAAACCGCGGCCCCTTTATAGGGCTGCTCAGCTGGCCGGCCGGGGGTTACAACCCCTGGCGCTTTCCTCGAACCGGCCGGCCCGCACCGGTCGGCCGGCTGATGCCGCCACGGGACCGGCAAGGGCCGGTCCCCTTGCTCTGGTGCTGGAGACCCGGTACCGGCCTCCGATTCCACTACTCTGCCACGGCCTGGAACCGGCCGCGGCCTTGGTTCGTCTGGCATAGTGCGACGGCGCCGCGCCGCTATACCGTGGCCCCGCTCCGGCCGCGGTGCTTTAGAGGTCCTCCGGCGCGGTGCAATGGCGCCACGTCCTTTATTCATCTTCTACAGTGCGGCGTGACGACGCCACGTCTTGGTTCATCTTCAACGGCGCGGCGTGACGGCGCCGCTCTTCTCCCCCTTTCCTTATCAAAATTCTGCGCGGTGCTTCGGCATCGCGTTTCCTTGATCGCCGCAACAAAACCAACAACCAAAAAAGGGGAGGAGTGTCGGCCGTGTTCGTGTGGTCCGACCTCCTCCCGTTATCACAATAACAGGCGGTTCAAAGAAAAGGAGAAAGCGACGAAAGATTTCACGAACTAACAAATAAAATAAAACCCTACCTCAACACTGTCGTCGAACGATCGTTCGTCGCGGAATTAACCGTCACGAAAGAAGAGGATCGTCGCGGAAGAAGAGGATCGCCGTTGGCGTTAGGTGATCTCCGAAGAAGGCGTCTCTTGCTGTCGTTCGCTATCGGAGGTTGGCGTTCTTCGTTGGCGGTGGTGCGTTCTTCGCGTTCTTCGTCGAAGAACGAAGAATCTTCTCTTGTGCAGTCACCAGGGCCCGGTTGTCACATTTGGTATCAGAGGAGGAACCCAGCCTTAAGTGCGGTGCACTGCCTGGGTTGATATGTAGGGACCACAACGAGGGCGTTGTGCTCTAAAGGGGGGGTGATTGTAACATCCCCAAATGATAAAGGGTTAAATGGCTAAATGATATGACTCATGTCAACAAGGTGCACCTTCCTTTTCGGGAGCCTATCTGATTAGAACTTCACAGTTAAGCGTGCTTGACCTAGAGTAGTGATCAGGATGGGTGACCTTCTGGGAAGTTTCCCAAGATGTGTGTGAGTGAGGACAAAAGCACACTGGAAAGGACAAGTGTTGGCCTGTGGGGACTATCATTAGTCAGATGAACCGTTCGGGCATGTGGGTGGACCATGGGGTGGGCCCCACATGTCTGTGGGGGCAACTGGTGGTACCTGGTGAGCCAGGACCCGACGGCCTTGTTAAGGTGGGGTGTCTGTTCAGTCACCGGGCCCCGAGGACGGGTCGCACTCAATGTTTCAGAGAACTTTGGGTTAGGCCGGGTTGGTTCGTACATGAAACCAACCGGGCCCTCGGAGCGGAAACGCTTATAACTTGAGCTCCGGACGTCCGATTGACGTGTCGTCGACTTTGATGGATTCTTCTTAGTGAGACGGACCTTTTGGCTTACTCCGCTCAAGGTTTGGACACAGTTGGAGTACGGTCGGGTTGGTTTTGACTTAAAAACCAACCAGGCCACTGGGACGAAAAAGCCAATAACTCTCAGACCGGGCGTCCGATTGACGTGCCGCCTGTGACGTTGAGTTCCTGTTGACGATACGGAACTTTTGGATACATCAAATCTGGACTATGTTTTAGTTGATGTATCAGCCTCTAGGCTCGTGGAGCAGACCCTCCCGAACGAGCTTGTTGTGTGTGGGAACCCTAGAGCTGGCTGCGACTTCGACGACGACGACTGTACAGAGATCCTCAGTGGATTCGAAGCCAATGACTACAGCACTCAGCGATCCTACGTGGATCAGTGCTACCGATCCTATGTGGGTCTGATCATGTGTGGGTCAGCACTCAGTGGTCCTGTGTGGGCCAACGCCTACAAAATCCTGTGTGGGTCCGATCCTGTGTGGGTCTTTGCGGGGGTTAGTTACCTATCAATCCTTTGTGGGTCAGATCCTTTGTGGGTCATTGCGGGGGTTAGTACCTATCGATCCTTTGTGGGTCAGATCCTTTGTGGGTCATTGCAGGGGTTAGTACCTATCGATCCTTTGTGGGTCCGACGTCTTAGATGAATCAGTGGCTATATCTGATCATCTCTATCGTCATACGAAGAAGTATACCTGTGTGAGCTGAATCTTGACTTGCTTTCCTATGTGGATTACATTATGCTTTCTTGTGTGGATTGGGTTGTGGTTTCTTTTGTGGACTGGGTTGTACTTGAGCTCGGATGTTGGAGCCGAACTGGAATTGATGACTTAGGTATATGTATGGGCATATACCTAAGTAGTGTCGGATGTTACTTCGTGATTGTATCTTTCCTTTGTGGATTATCCTTTGTGGATTCTGGGAGACCTTCGGGGGTCTCGGGGTCCCTACTGAGTAGCTTATACTCACCCCTGCACGGGCTATGCCCGCACTACGTTGTGTTGGTTGCAGACGACGGATAGTGCTGATCGTGGTTGAGGCACGAGGAGCAGGTCGGTACTTGGAGGTGGACCATTGGGAGGGACGTACACGGAGCGGACGGCTGGACCCGAGGAACTGTGGAGGCTATCTGTACCCACCCTCCAGGTGGGACTTCCAGGGACGGATCGAGGCTGTGGTTTTACTTTCAGTTGTTGTTTTCCCTTTCCAGTTGTACTTTACTTTCAGTTTGAGTTTTTATTTTAGCCCACTTACTTTTCCGCACTTACTGTTGTACTCAGTTTTTACTTAGTGTATACTTATACTGCTTGCTTGCTCTGTGGTGTTTGTTTACTTTACAAAGGCAATGCCTTCCCTTTTTACTGGGATTTACACCTTGGTGCTAGTCGCCAGCCCCTGGCCTATGGAAGGCGGGCTTAGGGTAGTCACGGCACGGGCCCCGAGGATGGGTCTTCACCTCCCATGTGTGGATATATGGGAGGTGGGTCCCACACGAGACCCTAACCCCCCTTGATCTTCCCATAACCCCCTTGATCTAGAGTTTCCGGTAAGCCGTAGACTTGACCCTCACGTCTGGAGATACCTTGGGAGAAGACTCAATAATCACACTTACGCTGACGGTGTGGTCAGACCCTTGAGGTGAGAGTTTCGGTTGGAATCTGTTGGTGGCAGCGTCGAGGCCTTACGACGTTGGTTTGAGTATGGACTAGGCAATCACAGTTCATACACAGATTGACGGTATTAGGAAAAAAGTTTGTGGTTTAACTACGACGTCGGGTTGGGTTTTCCTTGGTCGTCGAAAAGGAAACCCCAGGCAGCACAGGATAAACTCATGCACAGGAGGGTGTGACCGATCACACTTGAGTCGGTCAACCTTACCCTCGTGGCAGCAGTCATTTTGAGTTTCAGTTCTAACAGGAATTGGAGACCTATAGAGTTCGAGGATGACGATCACGTCCTTATACGGGTCTCACCTCGATGAGGTTTTCGGAGATGTGGCCGAGCCGACAAGTTACCTCCGAGGTTCAACGGACCTTTCTAGGTCCTCAGAAGGGTAGGCGAGGTGGTTTACCACTTGACCCATCCACCTCAGTTGCACCAGGTGCACGACGAATTCCATGTATCTCAAATGAGGAGATACGAGCACGACCCTTCGCTTATCATCGACCATGAGGAGCTGGACGTTGGTGATGAGGTGACTTTTGCGGAGGTTCCAGTGAGGATCGAGGGTCGACAGGATCAGATCCTACGAGGACGGTCGATTCCTCAGGTGCGATTTCACTGGCAGTACGGGAACCTCCAGGTGAGCACATGAGAGCGGGAGGCTCAGATGTGTGCTCAATACCGCTTTTTTATCAATAGTTTGTGTCAAATCTTTACGAGGACGTAAAGCCCTGAGGTGGGAGTAATGTAAAGACCCGTAAAATTCAAGGGAAATTTTTTCTTAATTTTCTTTGGGATTTTACAAGAACGCAGTTTCTAACGACGCCTGATTCCGAGGCCCGATGTGCCCGGAATCAATTTCCGAAGTTTATCTCGTGTACGTTCAGTGAACGAACGAGCGGGTTTTTCTATCTTTTGAACCGGTACTTAGAATTGAAATCCGAGGACACCGATGAACTCACAACACTGTTATTTTCTTAAGAGGACTTTTACCGTAGGTGCGTTTTCTTGGGAGAAGAAGTTAAATTTTGGGTTTTAAGGAAGAAATAAATAAAATTGTGAACAATTATATTTTTGTTAATCAAGGGAGTTAAATTCTACCATGGGAAGTTGTTGTTGGGACCCACAACCACCCAACTTCCCATGTGTGGATATGTGGGAGGTGGGGCCCACATGAGACCCTAACCCCCCTTGATCTTCCCTCATCGGTGCCCTCAGATTTCAATTCCGAGCACCGGTTCAAAAGATAGAAAAACCCGCACGTACGTTTACTGAACGTACCCGAAAAAAAGTTCGGAAAATTATTATCAGTCACCCTCAACCCGCATCAGTCGAGGTTAGGCTCTTCCTAAGTAAAACATGCCCCAACGAACCCATCGATACTCTCGAATTTTCAATCCGAGTTACCGTTTAGAAGTTATGAATTTTAGAATAAAATAATTGGAATTAATTGATGGTGTATGTTTCCAGCTCCCAAGAAGGGCTCCAAAAAAACGTGGATTGATTTGGAGTTAGGAATAGTAAATAAATAAGTAATTAATAATAATAATAAAATATTGTTGTTATTACTTTTGATGATAAAACACATTTTTGTCTGCAACTTCCCCGTACGGCCTCGGTTTTACGAACCGTCTGTGGTGGTGCGACCCTGATTTCGAGACGGACATTCCAAGTCAAATATTGAATGTCTTTTTCGGGTTTTTAGATCGGGTACTCGAAGCGCTCGGAAAATAATAAATTTAATATTATTATTAAATCTTTGACCCACCATAACTCATGTGTGCGACGTCTGATTGGCTTGCTGTCAGTGGTGATGTAATCCTAACATCAATACGGTCGATTCAAGTCTAATGTTGAATACTAAATTCGGGTTCATGGCTCGAGCCCACGAAACACCGAATAATATTATTATTATTATTACGGGATCTTGTTTCGAACATATCTCTCTCATACGGTGTCGGAATGTCGAACCATCTGCGAGGTTGCGAACCTGGAATTAAGAGGGATGTTTCAAGACCAATTTTGGATATTTAAGTCGAGGTCGAGGTGCGGGCCCCACGAGGCCCGGTTCCCTCGTGTTGCGGTGAAATGCAACTTTTTCACCGGCTATCCGTTTTGGACCAATGGGTAGTCCATCTCGTGTGTTTTTCCGTATGGGTCGCAATGGTGTGACCGGTTTAATTAACCGGTGTCATTTGAAGTACGACCGGGTTGGTTCGAACCCAAAACCAACCAGGCCCTCGGAGCGTAAACACTTATATCTTGAGCTCCGGACGTCCGATTGACGTACCGTCGACTTTGTTGGATTCCTCTTGATGAGACGGAACTTTTGGCATTCTTCTCCTGAGTTTTGGTTGCAGTTGGATAGTGTCCGGGTTAGATTCTACCCAAAATCCAACCAGGCCCCTAGAACGGAAAAGCCGATAACTTTCAGACTGGACGTCCGTTTGACGAACCATCAGCGACGTTGGTGATCATGTTGAGAAACGGTCCCTATGAGTGTACCCTATGAGAGTTCGGGGTACAGTTGAGATACGGTCGGGTTGGTTCGCACACGAAACCAACCGGGCCCCTGGGATGAAAAGGCTAATAACTCACAGACCGGGCGTCCAATTGACGCGCCATCTGTTGCGTTGAGACCCCTATGACGAGGCGGTCCTTTGAGATACTTTTCATGGGACTTTGAGATACTTGGAGTATCGACCTGTAGCTTGTGGATCAGACCCTCCCGGAGATGAGCGTACGGAGTACGGAGACCGTGTAGCCGGCTGAGACCTGACGACTGCTTGACCGACTCGACTTAGAGTGAGTCGACTAGCCCAGTGGACGGAGCACTACATTGTTTGGGTGCAGACCCATGGAGGACGTAGCACTACTGTGTGATAGTGCAGACCCGCGGTACTCGTCCGGAGAGTACCTCTGCAGGCTATTAGGGGGTGTGCACTACTGTGTTTGGGTGGCATACTCCGGCGGGAAGCACTATTGTGTTTGGGTGGCTGACACGCAGTACTTGACAGGAGGAGTACCTCAGCAGTCTTAGGTTAGTGAGCAGTACCTCAGAGTCGTGACAGGATCACTGTACTCTCCAGAAACGGGGCTCTTCAGCAGTTACGGTTTCGATAATGAAAATCCTGGTTTGAGCTGAGTCTATGACCTTTGTGTTTACCTCATGATTGAGATGGGTCACTTGATAACTTAGGTATATGTATGGGCATATACCTGGGTAGTGGTTATCCGTTGAGTCTATGACCTTTGTGTTTACCTCATGATTGAGATGGGTCACTTGATAACTTAGGTATATGTATGGGAATATACCTGGGTAGTGGTTATCCGTTGATTTCATGACCTTTGTGTTTACCTCATGATTGAGATGGGTTACTTGATAACATAGGTATAAGTATGGGCGTATACCTAAGAAGGGTTATCTATTGTGATTCTGCTTTGTGGTTATCCTTTTTGGATTTAGAGAGACCTTGAGGGTCTTAGGGTCCCTACTGAGTATCGTTATACTCACCCCTACATGGGCTATGCTCGCACCTCATTGTATTGGTTGCAGACGATGGGCAGCGCTGACAGAGGCCGAGTGTTTGAGGACTGGATGGTACCCGAAGGTGGATCTCATGACGAGTCAGTATCCGGAGGTGGACTTCACGACAAGACGACACTCAGAGGAGGTTGACAGGCGAGAGCGTTGTGGAGACTATCTGTACCTACCCTTCAGGTAGGATCCATGGTGGATAATCCAGGAGTTGTGCTATCTGTACCTACCCTTCAGGTAGGATCCGAGGTGGACGACCCAGGATCTGTTTCTCTTCTTCCAGCTGTTTATATTTTCTGTTGTACTTCTGTTCAGTTGTAGATGTACATTTCAGTTGGGTTTGTATTCTGGCCCTTTTCCTTTTCAGCACTTCTTTTGTACTTACTTTTTACTTCTGCTTGTACTCTATGGTGTTTTGTTTACTTTTATAAAGGAAATGCCTTCCCAGTTATCGGGATTTATGCCTTTGTTGCTAGTCTCCAACCCCTGGCCTATGGAAGGTGGGCTTGGGGTAGTCACGGCACGAGCCCCGAGGACGGGTCGTGACAAATTGGGGACCACTACTGTGTGAGGTGGCAGACCCATGGCGGAGGAGCACTACTGTGTGAGGTGGCAGACCCGCGGTACTCGACAGGAGTTGTACCTCAGTAGTCTTAGGTTAGTGAGCAGTACCTCAGAGTTGTGAAAGGACCACTGTACACTCCAGAGACGGGCTCATCCTCAGTTACGGTTTTGATAATGAAAATCCTGGTTTGATCTAAGTCTATGACCTTTGTGTTTACCTCTTGATTGAGATGGGTCACTTGATAACTTAGGTATATGTATGGGCATATACCTGAGTAGTGGTTATCTGTTGATTTCACAACCTTTGTGTTTCCTCATGATTGAGATGGGTTACTTGATAACTTAGGTATAAGTTTGGGCTTATACCTAAGTAAGGGTTGTCTATTGAGATCCTTATTTGTGGTTATCCTTGTTGGATTTAGTGATACCTTGAGGGTCTCGGGGACCCTACTGAGTATCGTTATACTCACCCCTGCACGGGCTATGCCCGCACCTCGTTGTGTTGGTTGCAGACGACGGGCAGTGCTGACAGAGGCCGAGTGTTCGAGGACTGGACAGTACCCGTAGGTGGACCACACGATGAGTCAGTATCCAGAGGTGGTCTTCACGACGTGACGATACTCAGAGGAGGTTGACGGGCGAGAGGGATATGGAGGCTATCTGTACCTACCCTTCAGGTAGGATCCGTGGTGGACGATCTAGGAGCTGCGGCATCTGTACCTACCCTTCAGGTAGGATCCGAGGAGGACGACCCAGGAGCCGCTTCCGTTCTTCCATCTGTTGTCTTTTTCTATTGTACTTATGTTTAGTTGTAGCTGTACTTTCAGTTGGGTTTGTATTCTGGACCATTTACTTTTCATCACTTTCTTTTGTACTTAGTGTTTTAATTCTGCTTGTACTTTGTGGTGTTTAGTTTACTTTTATAAAGGCAATGCCTTACCAGTTATCGGGATTTACGCCTTTGGTGCTAGTCGATAGCCCCTGGCCTATGGAAGGCGGGCTTGGGGTAGTCACGGCACGGGCCCCGAGTATGGGTCGTGACAAATTGGTATCAGAGGGAGGTTCTACCGCAGAACTAATAACTCTAATATTTTTCTTTCTGTGAAGCGACAGTGTTAAGAGTACCAAGTGTGGTTTTTAGTTCAGGGAGTCCAGTGTTGGTGCGGGCGGCCGACGTATCCATACACCAGGACCCTGATAACTGATTTCCGACTTTGTGCATGAAAACACTGATTGCGTGTGTGTTTTTAAAGGTTTTCCCTTAAAATAGCTCAAACCAGGTCAGCTCACCAGGTATAAATCGTTTCACCGTGTCACATTTGTTTCTTTCAGGATGCCTCCCCGCGGACGACCAGCTAGAGCCCCGAGAGTTGTTCGTACAGACAACCCGCCGAGCAACGTGGCCTCAGTACAGGGCCCTATCCCAGTTGAGGCACCAACGGTACTACTACCCGTTGGGCCACCAATGCCACCAGCCCCAGCAGTAGAGGGTGCACGTCGCTTGAGCGCACTGCATGAGTTCCAGCGCCAGAGGCCACCCAGGTTCAGGGGAGAGACAGACCCGCAGGCGGTTGAGGATTGGCTGGAGGCTATGGTGAGAGTCTTCAGGCTAGTGGGGATGCCAGCAGACTTCATGGTGATCCTTGCTGCCAACCTTCTTCAGGCAGAAGCAGGCATATGGTGGAGCTTGATGCTCCAGATTCATGACGAGGCGACACTTCTATGGGCAGACTTCGAGAGCCTGTTTTGGGCAGATTTTGTACCAGCCACCCTTCGAGCGGTGCGTATACAAGAGCTACTTCAGCTGCGGTAGGGCAGCATGACAGTGGTGTAGTATTTAGCGAGGTTCATAGACCTCTCGCTCTACTCCACAGAAATGGTACGGGACCCGTTCTTCAGGGCTCGAACCTTTGAGCAGGGGATCAGGTGAGAGATTAGAGATTCTGTTGTTTCTCAAAGAATTCTGACGCAAACAGGGGTGTTGGAGCGAGCCCTCTTATTGGAGAGTTTCCTTGTTGAGCAATCTCCAGCAGCAGGACCCACCACTAGCCAGCATGCGGGAAAGTCTTCTGTAGCAGGTAGTAGACAAATGACACAGAGGTCCAAGAGGACCAGACCTACAGGTGATCGACCGCATGACTCAAGGTCGGTAGTGCGAGGCACCATGGGGAATGACAGAGCTAGACCTTCCATGCAGTGTTACTCCTACGGCGGGATTGGTCACATGGCACGTGACTATCCGACCCGCCATACAGATGACCAGTAGTTAAATGAAGAACCTCTCAGGCAGAGGCAGAGTTTTGATCAAGGCAGACCGCTAGGAGCTAAAGGCCGAGGGAGGGGAGCTGGTCGTGCATCTAGAGGTGGACGACGCTTCGAGGTGTTTCCACCACCACCACCAGGAGGTCCACCCCGACCGCAGGGAACAAGTGGACGCAGGAGAGCTTAGATTCAAGCAGCAGAAGCATACGACTACGAAGCTCCGGAAGCGAGTGGACAGGAGCAGAACTAGTGGTTTCCTTTTATTCTTTGTATATCTAGTTCCATTTCGTTGTTTTCACATTTGTGTCTTTGTACCATGAGCTAAAATAATATAAAGACACTTACCTTTGTGACATTTGCTTCCTTTTTTTTAGTACTAAGAGGTTACGGTTTAAACTGTTGACTTGACCCTCACTTTCGAGATTCCTACTAGAAGAGACCCATTGACCTCACGTCGATGCCGACAGTGTGACTCGACCCTTAGAGGAGAGAGTGACGGTTGGATCTCTTGGTCGTAACATCGAGGCCTTACGACGTCGTCCATGGCATGAATACATCATTCATGTCCGGATTGACTGTATTAGGCAAAGAATGTGGTTCATCCAGGGGATGAGACCGGATTGCTCTTATCGGCAAATAAGAAATCAAAGCAGCTCTTGTGGGACCAGAAAAGGTCCAGGTCATCCAAGAGTGGATGTGGACAGCTCAGAGCCGACAGAATCCTTATGCTGACAGGAGGCAGAGACCACTAGAGTTTGAGGATGGCGACCACGTTTTCTTATGGGTCTCACCTCGACGTGGAATTACGGAGACGTGGCCGAGGCGACAAGTTATCTCCGAGGTTCAACAGACCTTTCTAGGTCCTCAGCAAGGTAGGCGAGGTGGTTTACCGCTTGAACCATCCACCTCAGTTGCACCAAGTGCACGACGACTTCCATGTATCTCAACTGAGGAGATACGTGCTCGACCCTCCACATATCATCGACCACGGGGAGCTGGACTTGGGTGATGGGGCGACTTTCTCGGAGGTTCCAGTGGGGACCGAGGATCGACAGGATCGGATCCTACAAGGACGGTCGATTCCTCAGGTGCACTTTCTTTGGCAGTACGGGAATCTCCTGGTAAGCACACGGGAGTGGAAGGCTCAGATGCGTGCTCAATACCGCTTTTGTATCCCTAGTCTATGTTTAAGCTTTACGAGGATGTAAATCCCTGAGGTGGGAGTATTGTAAAGTCCCGTAAAATTCAAGGGAAATTTTTTCTAAATTTTCTTTGGGATTTTACAAGAACGCAGTTTCTGACGGCGCCTAATTCTGAGGCCCGGTGTTCCCGGAATCAATTTTCGAAGTTTAGCTCGGGTACGTTCAGTGAACGAACGAGCGGGTTTTTCTAACTTTTGAACCAGTGCTCGGAATCGAATTTCGAGGGCACCGATGGAACCGCAGCGCCGGAAATTTCTTAGGAACACCTTTTCCGGAGTTGCGTTTTCACGGGTGAAGTTATTAAAATTTGTGGAAGTTAAAATAAAATTTAAACGACAAATTTTATTTATCTTCTAAGTGTTTAACCTTTGGGTGGAAGTTGGGTAACCACCCAACTTCCCATGAGAGGTTATGAGGCCGGTGGGGCCCACACGAACCCCACCCCTTCATATTCTCTAACCCCCCTCAACTCACCATTAATTTTTGACAACTTATGTTAATTAATTAAGTGAGTTAAATGTGAATGTTTGAAATTCAAATGCTTAGATTATGTTAATAAAATAAGTGTTGAACTTATTTTTATTTTGGTTGGAATTCTGGTTGTGGGAGCCTTTGGTAGAAAAACAGAGGTCTTGAGGATTCTTCGTTATTCGACGAAGAACGCGAAGAACGCACCGCCGCCGACGAAGAACGCCGACCTCCGACGGCAGACGACGGCGAGAGACGCCTTCCTCAGAGATCACTTAACGCCAACGACGTTCCTTCCGCGACGTCTCCTTCCACGATGTCTCCTTCCGTGACGGTTAATTCCGCGACGAAGTCTCATTCGATGACAACGTTGAGGTAGGGGTTTATGTGTTTTTTTTTGGGGAATTCTTCCGTCATCTTTCCTCGTTCATTTGGACCGCTTGATATCGTTTAACGGGAGGGTTCCGGACCGCACAAACACGGCCGACACTCCTCCCTTATTATTTTTGTTGTTGTGGTTCGAAGGAAAGTAACACGGTGTCGTCGCACCATGCGGGAACGAGCGGAAAGGATGTGCGGCACCATAGCAACGCGCATTTGAAAATTGAACCAAGTCGCGGCACAGTCGCACCGCGCTGGAAAAACCCAAAGACACCGCGGCCGGATCGGGGCCACGGTGAAGGGGCGCAGCACCATCGCGCCGCACCAGATGGACCAAGGCCGCGGCGGAGCAGGGGGAACCGGCGGCCGGAATCGGGCCGCCTACGTCGGAGCATGGGGGACCGGCCTTACCGGTCCCGTGGCGGCAGAAGCCGTCCGGCCGGAGCGGGCCGACCGGACAGGGAAGAACCGGGGGTTCAAAACCCCTGGCTGTCCAGACGTGAGCGGCCCCATTAATGGGCCGCAGTTACTACAAGCGGGGGGGGGGGGGGGGGGGGCAGTGCCCCCCCCCCCCCCCCCCCCCCCGCATCCGAACGGCTCGAACGTTCGGCCGAGCCACCTGGCCAGCGCGCCAGGCCGCCGAGCCGGGTCGCGCCCAGGTCAGGCCGGGCCGGGCCATGCCCAAGCGGGCCAACCCAGGGGGTCTCGGGCCAGATCGGTCTCGGGCCCGAAACCCACACTTCTGGACCTTTTTCGGTATTTTTCCCATATCTTCGGTCACGGACCTCCGATCAACGCACCGTCAGCTGCAATGCGATCCTTGGATCGAGACGGTCATTTCGGCATATTACACTCAAGGTTTCGGAGAACTTTGAGTATGGGCGGGTTGGTTCGGGTACAAAACCAACTGGGCCCTCGGAGCGGAAATGCTTATATCTTGAGCTCCGGACGTCCGATTGACGTATCGTCAACTTCATTGGATTCCTCTTGATGAGACTGAACTTTTGGCATACTTCGCCTGATATTTGGACGCAGTTGGAGTATGGCCGGGTTGGATTGTACCCGAAATCCAACCGGGCCCCTGGAACGGAAAAGCTGATATCTTTCAGACCGGACATCCGTTTGACGAACCATCAGCGGCGTTGGTGATCACGTTGAGAAACGGTCCCTATGAGTATACCCTATGAGAGTTCGGGGTACAGTTGAGAAACGGCCGGGTTGGTTCTCACATGAAACCAACCGGGCCCCTGGGACGAAAAGGCTAATAACTCACAGACCGGGCGTCCGATTGACGCGCCGTTTGTTGCATTGAGACCCCTATGACGAGGCAGTCCTTTGAGTTACTTCTTCGTGGGAATTGTGATACTTGGAGTATCGAACTGTAGATCATGGAGCGGACCCTCCCGGAGATGAGCATACAGAGTACGGAGATCGTGTAGCTGGTTGTGACCGATGACTGCTTATCTGATTCGATTCAGAGTGACTAGCATAGCCCAGTGGGGAGCACTACTTTGTGAGGTGGCAGACCCATGGGGGAGGAGCACTACTTTGTGAGGTGGCAGACCCGCGGTACTCGATAGGAGGAGTACCTTTGTAGGCTATGAGGGGCAGCACTACTGTGTAAGGTGGTCGACCCATGGTGGAGGAGCACTACTGTGTGAGGTGGCAGACCCGCGATACTCTACAGGAGGAGTACCTCAGCAGTATTAGGTTAGTGAGCAGTACCTCGGAGTTGTGACAGGATCACTGTACACTCTAGAGACGGGCTCATCAGCAGTTACGGTTTCGATAATGAAAATCCTAGTTTGAGCTGAGTCTATGACCTTTGTGTTTACCTCTTGATTGAGATGGGTCACTTGATAACTTAGGTATATGTATGGGAATATACCTGAGTAGTGGTTATTCATTGATTTAATAACCTTTGTGTTTCCTCATGATTGAGATGATTTACTTGATAACTTAGGTATAAGTTTGGTCTTATACCTAAGTAAGGGTTATCTATTGAGATCCTTCTTTGTGGTTATCCTTGTTGGATTTAGTGATACCTTGAGGGTCTTGGGGACCCTACTGAGTATCATTATACTCACCCCTTCACGGGCTATGCCTGCACCTCATTGTGTTGGTTTCAGACGCCGGGCAGTGCTGACAGAGGCCGAGTGTTCGAGGACTGGACGGTACCCGGAGGTGGACCACACGACGAGTCAGTATCCGAAGGTGGTCTTCACGACGTGACGATACTCAGAGGAGGTTGATGGGTGAGAGCGATGTGGAGGCTATCTGTACCTACCCTTTAGGTAGGATCCGTGGTGGACGATCCAGGAGTTGCGCCATCTGTACCTACCTTTCAGGTAGGATCCGAGGAGGACGACCCAGGAGCCGCTTTCGTTCTTCCAGCTGTTGTCTTTTTCTGTTGTACTTTTGTTCAGTTTTAGCTGTACTTTTAGTTGGGTTTGTATTCTGATCCATTTACTTTTCAGACCTTTCTTTTGTACTTAGTGTTTTACTTCCGCTTGTACTCTGTGGTGTTTAGTTTACTTTTATAAAGGCAATGCGTTCCCAGTTATCGGGATTTACGCCTTTGGTGCTAGTCGCCAGCCCCTGGCCTATGGAAGGCGGGCTTGGGGTAGTCACGGCACGGGCCCCGGGGACGGTTCGTGACAATTACACCTAAAATTTTCAATAATGGTTCATTGTGTACAATTTTTACCTATGAGTAATGTGAGAGCACTCAATTATTTTTAAAAATTATCAGGTTTTTCCTCTCCTGCACTTATTAAAGTCCACCCCTCTTCTCTCTTATTCTAACTGTTACACCTCATTGGATTGGAAAATAAATTACTATATAACTTCCTAACTTTTGTAAAATAATTCTAGAATAATTATTCTTTTTCATAAATCCAACCTCTTAATTCATCAAAGAAATCATAAGGAGGATACCTGAAGAAGAGGCAATGTTCATCAATGTTCATATTTCTTTTATTTTATTCTCCACCACATATAATACTTATTAAAACTACATATATAATTAAATAATTAAATTACTTTTTCATGGATTTTTTTTAATATTTTCATTACCTAAAACTATCTATACTTCCATAAAATGGGTTATAAAATCATAATTTTTATATATGGTGGACTACAACCTCACGAACCAATGTCATTTTTTCTTCCATTAAAACATTTCACTGTTCGGTACAATGATTAATAAAATGTATATATATGATATTTATCACCAATTTATACCTTTAGAGTCATTATATCACACACTCACACACACACACACACACACACACATATATATATATATCATTTATTCCATAGGAGATACGATAACGTCATTCGTGTGTACGATAGACTACCATGTCATGAAGTGATGTGATTTTTCTTTCACTAATTCTTCACATGTAAGGTGTAAAGGTTATTGTTAATGATTATATTCTTTATAAATGATATAATTATAATATTAATCACATATTTATCATAATTTTGATATAATACATATCATCTACTTTCATAACATTCACTAACTTAATGATGACAACATCATTTGTGTATGTGTGGACTACTTCCTTCATAAAGAGTTGTGACTCTATATTCATCACCACACCACATAAAAGATAAATATAAATGTAAATAAATAAATAATATGGTATATAATATATTATTACCATTATTTAAATAGAAAATATTACATAACCCATTTCCATAATAATCATTGAAAAATTGAAATGCTACTTATGCATACATACAACCTATCTTCGACAAGATTATAACATACATCATTTTTCATAACCATATTTAATGTTTTACTTTAAAAGTATAAAATATGTAAAAATATGATAATTATTTCATGATTATTTTTCTACTTTTTGTATAATTATATAATATTCATATGAACCAGATATTTCCTGATGAAGCACACATGAGGAAACAAGGAAATTAATGCCTGAAAAAAAAAGAATATAATGAATTAATATTAATGAAAGAATATTAAGATTTTAAAAAGGTATAATATATGATATAATAAATATTTATATGGTTATATTATTATTAAATAACATTTTTATGATGACTATACATGTGGTTAAGAATCTTCAATAAAATGGATTTTTAAGGTAATGTATTTCTTAAATAAATTTTTGTTCATTAGGTTAATCTTCTAATTCAATGATTTTGTCTATTTAAGATTTTTTGAATAATGATTTTTTATTACCTTATGTTGTTTATACACTTTTTTATTTGGAATTAAATTTGAAACACATTATTAATTCATTGATTAATTCTCACTTCATCATTATGATCATTGGAAAGGTTTATTTCACTATCTCATTACAAACAACAATTTTTACTCACGAATTTTAGTTAAAGGAAATTATTTGTCCATTTCCTAGTTAAACCATTTAATATTATTATCCACTTTTTATTCAGGATATTTTCATGTAATAGTTCCAATTTTCTATTCCTTAGTACACAAAATAATTGAGAAAATGTTTTTAAGAATATACGACATTATTTATCTCTTCAGTCAGGAATATTTTTTATTCAAAAATAATTTTTTCTAAATATTTTTTCAAAAATAGTTTTAACTATTTAAAAATTAATTATTAAATGAATTTTCACCCATAATTTATTTATTTTAATTTCATTTTAATATTATTCCTTTTTCAAAACAATAATCATTTGGATTTTACAGAAAATATGAAAGGAATCTTCTGATCATTATTCGAACAATGAACAATTGAAACCATTTTACATTGGAAAATGAATTTTATTTTTAACTTATACGACATGTGTAGAATTACCCCGAATGATGAAAATGAGTTCATTTTAGATTCATTTTCTATTTTACTAGTATATTCTTGATGAATTTTTTTATATAATTTATTTTCAAATTAAATAATTTTCAAAATGTTTTTCCAAATTAAAATGATATTTTCCTCAATTTTGTTTTTAAGGAAATTTTATGGTATTTATATTAATCAAAGATATAAAAACATTAATTTAATTATGATGATGTAGGTATATTCTATATTTAATTCATAATTATTCTTTCTTTTGATGATTTATGATTAGTTTGACTGTGGATGTGCTATTTTGATACCATTTTATATATAACTCTATGTCATTTATATTTATATTCATTGATTGGGAAAAGTATTGACAATTAATATGATAGTTTTTCAGTATGAATGATTAATTTTTTCTATGTCTCTCCACCTTATATGAATAATTAAATAGACTTTGTATGTGATATTTGGGTCCTGACTTTATATAGCCCCTCGATGCATCGACAGGTCTGATGAGAAAAACATGTTTCCCAAATCAGACAAGTTTCTACCTATGGATTTAATCCTTATTGAAGATAGATTTTGACAATAACATTCATGAGGATTGTTCTTCATAGTAACTATCTATATAGTTTAGTCATCTAGAATTATACATTCCATCATTATGAATTCAGTTATTGATATTCCATGAGATTATTTGTTTTGATAGAATATCAATGGTGATGTTTTCATGCTCATGTGACTATTTACATGGAATTACTAGATCTTCATTTATTCATGACATATTATTATAAAGGTATTAATTAAATGTAATATGTTTCAGTTAGATACATTTGCATGTTGATTATTCATATTGATTCATTATATCTTATGATGTACATAACCCTTTCTGAGAATTTCTTCTCAATAGTATTTTTTCACTTCCCCAAGAACCCATGAATTGTACTATGGCTTATATGTAAGGCTATTCTAGAGGGAATAATGATATTCACAAAAAAATTGTTATAATTGTTTTTCAAATTTAATGTATGACTCAATTACATATAATGTTTACCAAGGCTACTAAACTATTTGGTCCTCCAGGATGCAAATTACTTGTATCTTGTGATAATATAATACAATATGAACTCTATTTGGGATACTAGATTTGAGGTAATTATATAATTTTTTTGTTATCTTCATCATATATATGATATCATGAACATTTGGACTCAATTTATTGGATAAAATGTATGTTTTACCATTTTAGTAATCTATTGGGATTTCATAATCATTATTCAACTCCAAAAAAAATTGGAATTTATTTTTCTCTTTCATTGTTAATATACACTTTAATATTTTATTATAAATATATATTTCACACCATTCCTCATTATTATAATTCCTTCATATATTTAATGTTAAAAATACTATAGTTAACTCCATATATTTAATTGGATATTTTCATCCGTATCAATTTATGTTTTTGAGGAATAAACTATACATATATTGTTATACATGAGGAAACATATTTTTTCCTTTATTAATGAATCACTAAAGATCAAAAGTCCTTCTCTATTGTAGGGTAGTGTAATCATAGGTTCATTAACTAAAATTCTCATCAATTATTTGACATTTTCCACACATTCATCTATATAATGGAATTTCTTCCATTATGAGTTAACATATTGAGTGAATTAAAAGTACATAATCAATTTTACATAATGCATCACTAATATATATATATATAATGGAAGCAATAGACCTACATCATAGAGTTTGTTCTAAGATGACATTAAATAACTTCAATCATTGTTGGATTCACAAATATATCATTCTTGAGATTATATAACCAAAAAAATCAAACACTTTGTTTCCAAAATTCACACTTAGTAAGGATTACATACTACTTATCCTTTTAGGGTTATTTTATTAAAAATAACAATTTTCCATCATACCCTTATTTACTTTTGGAATATATTTGAATTTAATCTTTAAATACTATTAAAAATAGATCAATGTAATCTCTAATGGCTTGATTCATTAAATCCTTTAAGATAATGTGGTAATTGGTAATAATAAATGAAAAAAAATTAAATTAATAGTGACCATAAATCATAGAGAAGGATATCTTGTGTATGTCATCAATTTTGACTCACAATTGATAATATCCAAATAAATGATCAATTATGAAAAAAATATAGGGCTCATCATAGTTGATCAAAAAAATATTCAATATGTAGAAGAGGATAATTATTATTGATTATGATCTTATTATGTTCCATATAGTAAATAAAAAGTCTCATTGATCCACTTTTCTTCTTGGAAAAAATAATATGTTCAACCAATGGTGATGTTGTTGGACATACAAAACCCTTATCAATGCTATCATAAAGTTTCTTCTTTAATTCATAAAACCTAATAAGGAAAATTCTATAAGAGGGATTAAAATAGGTGTAGTTTTAGGTATATGTTTTATTTAAAACTCAAAATCATGATTTGGGGGAGACTAGTAAATTATTTTAGAAATTTACGAAAAAACTCTAATAAAATAGGCATAACATTGATGTTATCTTTCTACCCCACTATTTTAGATAGACATATATTGTTAATTTTAATTGAACCCATATAATGGATTTAATTTTAATTGGGATTATATATTTATCATCTCTGTAATAGATGATCATTGGTTGGTTTTAATTATAAAATTTGAATTCCCTTCCTTGGTAATTAATGTGTGATTTCTAGAATTAAATATAATACATGGTCAATATAACATAACATTTAACTAGAGGTTGAATAACAATACAAGAAGAAAATATATTACCACAATATATAATCATAGAATAATTCAAAAAATGATTTTTATAATCATAAAATTTGGTTTTCCCATGATAATTTAACACATGATTATTGAGGAAGTGAAATAAAAATCTATTATACTTTTCCTAATATATAATAATTCATTTTAATATAAATAAATGGGGAACATAAATTTTCCTGAAAATGAATATTCACCTAAGAATTATAATTAAATCATCAATATAAAACAAAAACCAGAATGGTTTGAATAATCATTGATCATAGTAATTAATCATGAAAAATGATTCAGAGGATGTCTAAATAATGGAACCTTATTTTAAATGTATATCTCTATAGGTTCAACCTAGTTAATTAATGTTAACAATAAATTTAAATCCATTATAATGGTTCAGGAATAAATTTTTATTTAATCCATGAATATTCTCCAAGATTGTACAACAAGGTGAATAGAAAGGGAAGACTCACCATTCACCTAAATAATTGTTGAGATATACTCAACCAACACTTTCTTGGTTAATTACCCCTATAGGAATCTATCTCAATTCCAAATATACGTGTAGTATCTATAAATAGATATTAATATTGGAAAGAAACACTCATTTAATTACCGTAACTTATGAAATTATCTTTCAAATTGGATTATCCTAAGTGTTATCCCTAATATTTTCCCATCCTAGATTTAAAAGGTAAGTTATTGTTTCACTATTTCCAACCATAAAGACCTATACATTACACACATAAATATTACATTTTATTATATGAATATTCAATTCGTAACATTATGATCCATGATAGAATCATAAGGTATTAGTGTCTTTAGAAACATGGATACATTAAAAACATGTTCATAAGGGATATAAATTGTGTCCCACTAAGTTCAGTGTTACTATAAGAGTTCCTAAACTTATCATACATAAAACCATTATTTAAAACTGGGGGAATGGAATGATAATAGAGGGTCATTTTTTATACTAATTAAGGGTACACAAGGTTGATATAAATGATTAATAAATCCTAACATATGAATAAGGTTATGAGAACATGATATTAACCATTGAAAACCATACTCAGAATAACATAGATCAAAATCTTGATCCATTTCATTATGTTTGGATGTTAATATTATATGAATCATAAAGTAATAAAAGAATTTGTTCCATGAGAGAATAAAATTTTCATATGACATAATTTAATGGCATACACATATGAATACAAAATTATTTCCTTATTCAAGGAACACTTCCAAGAATATGATGGATGGTTTGGTTCACTCCACATTACATAATATCCTTAATCAAGTTTCACTCTAAATATTTTCATATTGGATAGAATAACTTACTAAAATTTTTTCACTCATCAATCTAGCTATTATTATCTCATGAGATATCCAACTTCAACATTTTTATTAGAAGTCTATATAATTAGGGGGACATCAGTCAAATAATGAAGATAATACACTTTTTTAAACATTATTATCATACATTTATCATAGAATAGCCCATGGAATGGAAATGGGTTTCATAAACATTTCATCATTTCATTCTAAAAACCCCATTGAAAGGAACTAATCTTTATAATGATTTAATAATATCACAATTAACTCTTGTAAAATAAATAGGTTTAGTATAATCATCTTTATATCATCATCAGAATTAGTCATACAGTGAATGGAAGTGGATGGTATAATTTGAAAATATACCTATTAGATCATAATTAACATAAAAGGATTTTATCATAGATAAAAAGTGACTTAAAAATATCACTCATACATTTATTGAGTAAAATTACATTATCTTGCTAAAATCTCTTATTGAATATGTAAAAATTTACAACATAATAAGGAAATAATTAATTTAAATTATCCACAGAAACATGTAATTGAATCCTCAAATAATTGAGCATTCATGATGGTGGTAAATTTAATTCATGAATTGTACTTAAAAAATTACTTTTAACTTATTGAAAAATTTCTACATTAACTCATTTGGAAAAAACCCCAGAAGATTCCTTTTAATAAATTTTGTTAAAATTTAATAATGGTAGAAAATAACATTAAAAATAATAGGATAATATAAAAAATATTCATGAAAATATTTTTAAAATCATGAATATGGAAGAAAAATATTCTCAATGGGAAAGTAAACCACAATAATTTTTCTTAGAAATACTCATATAGTCTATCAAGTACATAATGAGTGGAAAAAAATGAAAAAAAATAAAATCTCTAAAAAAAATTTTGAATAAAAATAATTGGATTTAGGAGATATTGGTTATAATATTTCATCATTGTAAACATAATTATAAACAATCCCAATAAATAATGAGAATTTAACATAAAACCATTACCACTCGGGTAACATGTGAATCGAAACCACATGGATGAGAGATACTTATATTTATATGTAAATCCCCATATTATTTAGCATAATAACTATAAAATAAATTAATTCCCAATATACAAAAAACATAAAATAAATTGTTTTTGAACATGGAATTGGTCTCATATAAATAAAACAGGAATGAAGATTTCTTACCACATGTTATAATTTTATCAAAAGATATATATCCAAAATTATATTTATTTTAAATTTATAACACATATGTAAGAAAATAATTTATATAATTATAATTTCATATATTATTGATGTATAACTTTTCAACACCAATTTATTTATAATTATTTATCCAAATATTCATTTTTGGTTATCAATTATTTCATTTTTCAAAGAAGTTTTTGATTCTGGATTTTAAGTCCTTTTACTTTGATCTTGGTTAAATTGTCTTTGAAATATTTTTCATGGAATAAATAAAATATTTTTTCAATATATATATGTGTGTGTGTTTGTGTGTGTGTGTCCATCCATTAAAGTTATATATAGAAATATGAATTACACTATTCATTAGGATAGAAAGTCATATGTATGTTTGAATGATGTATTATCTTTTCAAATTATTAAATGAAAGAAATTTTAATAATAATTATCCATTAAAAATTAATATTATATCATATAAATTATATTAATTTTCATTTAATATAGCCTTATTTCCATCAATGTACTATTGAAATGAAAAACAAATCACTTGGCTCTGTGAAGATGGCAGTCCACACATACACAAGAGATATATTATTATATTCCAACATATATCAATGTAAAAATTTGTACATAATATTATAATTAAAGGGGAGAGATTATTTCATAAATATATATATATATATGCATCAAAACCATCATAATAACTATCAAAAAATGTTTTTGTATAATGAATCATATCGCAATGTGGTGGCGGTAGTACACACGTATACATGAGTGATACTTTCACATCCCATTTGGAAAAAATATGGTTAATAATGGTTGTTCCCTAAAATTTACACTAATGGTAATGGATACTCTCGACTACACAATGAATTTGATTCTATAAAAAGAGTTATTTTTCATTCATTGAATATCAACAATTATTCTTTTTCACCCGGATTATTTCACTTATAATGGATAGACCCATTCCACTGTGTTTGGGAGAGTTCCTTGAAGAATGTGTTCTCTGAACCTCATGTGAACATGAATTCAAAAATGAATAACCAAAATCCTATACAAGACTCACAAATAAAACATGTCATAAAATTTCTTTTTTGGAAGCTATATATAGTGTGGATTTCTCCATGGATGGGTTTCCAAGATTTTATATATTCAAGAAGATGGATGGTGGTGGCTTCTCAGAATTCATTGATCTAGATTACCTTATAAAAAATATCAATTTATGTAAATTATCAATTCTTGGACATATTTCTTACTACATGGTTCTGACGTACTAGACTCGGATGCCACTCAACGGGTGCCCAAAGCCTGGTGGTCCACATGGCCTGAAGAAAATCTCCCTGAATTCTAGAGGTTGTTGACTAGTAGTGAGGGCCTAGAGTGTATCTATGGTGAGACTATTCCCTCGTTACAATAGGTAATCACAACGGATGAGAGTAAAAATAACTAAATAATGAAATAAATATAATTAAAAAGAAGGAACAATGACAAAATAGAGATAAGAGTATTGATAACAGAAACAACTAGAATAACATTAAACAAATGATTATACGTCATATAAGCTGAAAAATAGAAAAAATGGATCCAAGACAGTAGGCCTGACATGTTCCATAAAAGTATAAAGTAATTAAAAGAATCCCCTCGGTATCCCTAGATTTGACTCAGTCATCTACTATCAAGATCCATACTAAATAAAAATAAATAAAGTGTTTTGAAGCCGCATGCTTCCCTTTGAAAACACCAACAACTATGTAATCTACTATGGGTACTAAACATATCCCGGAGAGGGTGTGAGATAAATATAAATGGGCCAGCGCTGATGATGTATATAAAATTTGGCCCATGTAAGGGAAATTTAATAGTGTACATGCATGCATATATATAATGTAAATAAGTACAATGTAACTAAATACCCAAGTACTTACTTCATCCCTCGGCTGGTGTCTGAACATGTAACCAGTTCACAAAATTATGTAATTAACAATTTTATCATGATAGGTCTTGTGAGGCATAGCCAACACTGTCATTACCTTGTGATAGTATAAATAGTGATGGTTCTATGATGTAACAAGGAAACCAATATCAATGATATTTAATAGTAAAGTCCCAAGGTAATAACTAAGGTGACATATACCTCAAGGGTCGCCAACTTAGTAATAATTGTAGCCTGGCATGTGGTAAGCATGTAATCCAAGGATCATAGTCCAAGAAATTCCACAACGAGGAACCTATTGAGTCCAAGGTGATCGACTAAGGTAAAATGGGGCTAAGTAGAGACAAGGCCTGATGGTCTTTAACCGTGGCACTTACTTATCAATACTGGATCCAAGGAGTGTATCAAAGGCATCCTATAATGATAATGAAAGGATCCTATGGTTCCATATCAGGCATAAAATATAATACAAGTATAGGGATTTAGGTGGGTTTCAACCTATGTAAGATGAATCCTTGAATCATAATGGGGTTCCCAAATTCTCATGGAATTTTAGGATCATAATCTAAGGAGAAATTGAGTTAGGCCATTTTTATTTAATTATGAAGTGATGTAATATTTCATTTAGTTCAACCATTTCCTTTCATTAGTTTGATAATTTCAAGTAGCATGCATCCTTTTTATCAAGTCATTTGGTTCAATCCTTTCCTTTCATTATGGTGACAAGGTGAAGTAGTATGAAACCATTTAATCCATTTAAGGCATATTATATATTCAAGGTTTATTCCACTACCTTACATTAATGTGGTAAGGGGTTCTATGAATATGAAACAAATTAATCATTCACATTTAATTATAAATTTAATCACATACCTTAGGTGGTTCAGGTGGTGAGCATACATGGTACTTGCCATTGTGAAATTCACAATATAATCAAACCATTTAATATAGAAATATTTAACTATAGAACAGTCAAGAAAATTCACACCCAAATGGTTTCTCAAATGTGTCAAAGCACTAAAACAATAATTATGGAATATCCTTTGACATGGAGAGTATGGATTTGTGGTCATCACCACCAACATTTAATCATATATAAGGAAAGAGCATATCCATACAGTTCTAAATATTATATGCATGGCCCATAAATTCAAAAAACGTTACTCGATGAAATCGGTGGGGCCCACAAGACAAATCCATAATCAAAAAACTATATGGATGAGTTATAGACAATCCACATTAGAGTTATATTATCCTTCTCCTCCAGCATTGTCACTTCATTTGGATTGGATCAGAGTATATATAAGAGAAAGAGAAAAACACTCATACCTTGATATCTTGGTCAAGAGAAAAGAAGAAGGAGAATGGATCAAGAGGACCTGATTACTTACAGTTTCACATCCAACGTGATGAACAGAAGATCGATCGGATCTTGGATGAAATAGATTTATTTATCCTTAGCTTTGGCCTTCAAAAGTCTCCAAATAGAGTGGGAAAAATATTAATCCCACTGGTTCTCATATTTGGAAGAAGAAGGGGGATTAATAGATCATTAAGGGAAAATTGTAAATTTACACACACAAAATTAGCTTTTACATGGTTTGTTCACACAGTTAGACTGCATGGAAATTCACTCCATGCAAATTGGTTCTGTCTAGAAATTTCAATATGCAAGGTTATCCAAACCTTGCACGAACCATGCACTAACTGTGAGAACTATCCAGTTTTTCCAAAAATATGGGTCTCGAGCTCTGAACATACCCTGGAAACCCTAGAGACCATTACTAACCCATTAAGCTTCCATATTTGGTCCAAATTAATGATTTAGATAAAAAATTATAGGATCCCATACCTGAGTGAAAACCTGAGTTCTTATAATCCTCCCCCCTTAAAAGAACTCATCCTCTAGTTCACCTTCCAAGTTTGGAGAAACATTGTCTAAGAAAAACTCTAGCCATTGGGCACGTATGTTGGCTTACCTCTCCCAAGTCTCATTATGTACTCGACCGTGATGCCAAAGTACCCATACTAAAGGGATAGACAAGCCTCAGAGAGATTTTGTGCTCTGGTCGACGATGTGTACTAGATATTCCTCAATGGTAGCATCAGCATCTAACTCAACTTCCTCAGGATCAAAAGTATGAGATGGGTTCGAATTATATTGGTGAAACTATGAAACATGAAAGATACCATGTGTGGAATGGTACCTATAAGGTAGTAGAAACCGATCGGCTACTACCCTGAATCCCTCTAGAATATCAAACGACCCTATAAAACGAGGTGATAGCTTTCCCTTCTTTCATAACCATCTATTCCCTAGCTCGGGTGATACTGAAAGGAAAATATGATCCCCTAACTTAAACTCAAGAGGTCTTTGATCTCGATCAGTATAAGATTTCTATCTGGACTGAGCATTATTCATATGATTTTTGAACAATTGAACTTTCTCTAAAGTCTCCTAAACGAGATGAGGACTTAGTAGGTCTACCTCACATGTATCTAGCCGGTATAGGGTGAACAGAATGTGCTACCACATAATGGTTAAAATGGATCCATCTGAATTGAATTCTGAAAGCTACTATTATAGGCGAACTTGAAAAAAGGGATATTATTCTCCTAATAACTGTCAAAATCAAGGACACATACTCGGATCATATCCTCTAGAACATGTATTGTCTATTCCTATTTTCCATCGATCTAAGGGTGAAAGGCTATGTTTAGATGAAACTGTGTTCCCATATCCTTCTACAATGTCTTCTAGAACTTTGATGTGAAATGAGCATCTCTATATGAAATGATATTTCATAGAAACCTTTTTATTTGTATGATCACACATATATATAGTATTCTGAACTCATCAACTGAGAAAATATCTTGAATTGGAATGAAGTGGGATGATTTCGTTAGTCCGTCAAGGACTACCCATGTAGCATCACTACCCATCATCGACATAGGTAAGCCCACTATGAAATCCTTTTAAAAAACTTATCATTTAAATTCTAGGATAGGAAGTGGCTGTATCAATCCCATAGGTCTATGGTGCTCTGCTTTCACCTACTGACAGGTGGTGTATCTAGTGATAAATCCTACAATATAACATTTCATCCTAGTCCACCAGTAATGGAATCACATGTCTCTATACATCATCAAGATTCCTGGATAAACGGCCCACTAATAGGCATGTGAATCTTTCATAAAATCCTCTCTCATATATGTAGGGACCCAGAAACATCCATGAATATGTAGGATGTTGTCTATGTCTACCGACCAATCCGAAGGTGGGTTATCTCTTGATATACTCCCACAGATAAAAAAGCCATCATGATCTAATAATATTATAATAATAACCTTCTCAATGAGGTAAGAGGTAACTATCAAGGATGAGATATAATATTTCTCATGACTTTCATGAAACTCAAGATGTAGCTCAGAATATAGGGACATTAAAATTCATTCATCACTAGCTTCTTGTACTACTTGTGCTTATGTTTTCCAACTCAGTGAATCTACAACCACATTTCACTTCCTAGGAATATAGGAAATCTCTAAATAAAAGGATTGTAGATATTTCACCAATATCCTCTATTTGAGTTTCAAGTCACACTGAGAAAATATATATTTGAGGCTCTTGTGGTATGTGTACACCACAAAGAGCTCACCCAAAAGACAGTGTCTTAGAAACGTAAGGCATGGACAACTTCTATTAGCTCGAGTTCATGTGTTGGGTAATTTATCTCATAAGGACTCAACTACTGTGATCCATATTAAATGACTATGTCTTCCTGAATCATTACTTCTCCTAGTTTGATGCTTGATGAATCACAAAAGAGAGGGTAACCTATGCATGGCCCCAGAAAAGTCAGAAAAAGTTCCGATACAATCCTACCTTTCATCTATTGGTAGGATTTATCACATTATTTTGACCATAGTAACATGATACCCTTCTTTGTAAGACCAATATGAGATGAATAATTATTTTAGAATTCATGTATGAAACACCTTTAATATCCAACCAACCCCAAGAAACTCTGTATGTCAAAAAATTTCTTGGGTTTCTCCTAGGAAACTACATCACTCACCATGTCTGGTTCAATAGATACTCCCAATTTTGATATTATATGACCTAATAAGTGGAATTTTTTTATCCATAAGTGGAACTTAGCATGAATGGAATAATTTTGATGCTCTCTTAGTGTACTCAGAATGATCTTAAGATGTTTGGCATGGTCATTACAACTGTTAGAATAAACCAAGATGCCTTTCAAAAATTCCAAAGAAAAGAGTCCAAATAGAGGTGGAAAACTGTATTAATTATATCTATAAAAATGGAAGGCGCATTTGTAAGAATGAACAACATAAAAATGTATTCATACAGACCATACCTACTATAGAAAGATGTATGAGGTATGTATGATGATCTGGCTCAAACTTGATGATAATCTGATCTCAATTCAATCTTGGAGAAGACCTTTCTCCATAGAGATGGTTGAAGAGATCATCTTTTTGAGGTAGTGGATACCAGTTCTTAACCGTAAGCCTATTCAACATTCTATAATCCATGAATAGATGTATGTTTCCATCTTACTTCTTGGCGAAAAGCGCAGTGAACCCCAAGCAGATGTACTGGGCTATATGAAACCATTGGCCTATAAATCCTATAATTTCCTATTGATCTCTTGAATCTCTATAGGTGGCATCATGTATGGAGGAATGGACACTTGATATACTCTGGGAATAACTCTATTTTAAACTATAACCCTATCTTAGGAGGTAATCTAAAAAAATCATCAGGAAATACATCCCTAAAAAATCCAATGCTAAAGGGAAGTCTGGTTATAATAAACTCTAACCCTCCATGAAGTGATTTGTAATCTGGGCATTCACTCCACCCAGCCCATGATGCTCTATTCCCACTCTACCATCCTGAACATCCAACTCACCCTTATGTAGATAACTACATCCCTCTAGTGTAGTAAAAGTTACTATGTGGTGATAGCTATCAACAAAAGTGTGATAGTGAAACAACCAATTCAATCTGAAAATGGCATCGAAGCATGTCATCTCAAGAACAAAGAGGTTTCATAAGAAAGGGTAACTTCTTACCTCTAAGGGACAACTTGTACACTGGAGTATGCCCTCTTTTCGTACCCCTAACAGTGTATCTAGGGTCATTACACCATAGTGATTTTGTATCTACAGTCATAGAATGTCCTCAACAGATAAAGAGATAAAAGTGTTCAAAGAACCCATATCAAATAAATAACATACTATAATTGAGACTACTATAATAGTATCTCGTACTATAGAAGGTACTGCAGCCTGATCCTCGGGTATTGGTTGTAGTGCATGCAACTGATCTAATCCATGACTCAATACTGAAGATGGACTACCACAATCATAACTACTCTGTTGGTGATGCTAGTGATTAGGGGTCTGGCTACCATGGCCATTACCTCCTCCTTAACTATATCTACTAGTTCTATTCGAACTCCACAACTGATGCGGTGTAAAAGAACTATCTCTTGATGGTGGAGATGGTGCAGATCCTTTACCACTCGAGGTTGGTGTACATTTCCTACAAAAACACTGGAGATGCCCCATACGACCATAGGTCTGACACTCCAGTTGGTCTCCATCACACTTAGTCTTTGAATTCTCCTACCATCTACACTGAAGTCGCACTTTAGAGTTATCATAATGGATACTTTGGTTTTCACTACTCTGATGAGAAACTTTGAGAGAACACTTCCTGCCACTAGAAGAAATACTGGCCTAATGTGACACTATTCCTCTATGCTCGGTACTATTGTCTTCCCTCAGGTTGTGCTAAGTGATAAATTCCTGATTGACTATCTCAAAAAAAAATTGGCAGGTGAATGAAGTTGACCTACGTATGGAGGGTGTAATGGATCCCATCCTCAAATCATCTAGCATGCGAAAGATAATCATTAGCTTGAAGCAGTGAAAAGCACTACAGCTCAATGAAATGTTATGAATAATCCATAACTAACATAGAACCCTACATGAGGTGCATGAACACTCTGGATCTGTCTGCCATTAGCATTTGGGGAAATAATTGATCATAGATTTCATTATGGAAATCATCCCCTAACATACCTTAATGTTGACCAGACTAGGTAATCGCATCCCAAAAATGCTTGGACGAATCTTGAAACATTTATGTGGAAATCTTGAATCATTTCTCTAGAGGTGTCTTTTGATGATCAAAGATAGATAGGGTGGCTTATAACCATGACTCGACATCATACAGGTGCCATCCCATGAGAATGTAGGTGGTTGCTGCTGCAGGAACTCACAAGTCAGATCAGCCATCATAGCTGCAAATTGTGGAGCACCATGCATGGACTGCATCAGACATAGGAAACTATCATGATCTTGGGTATTAGTTCCCATATCAAGTACAATAGGTGGTACCTCATGTGACACTTTTGTAGGTAAGAAAGGTAACTCAGGGCCCACCATGTCTGGATCATGGTCAGTGCCACCCTCTTGGTGTATAACATGAGGATGGCGTGGTGACATTGACCTACAATTGTTAAGAACATTCCTCCAAACAAGCTTAAGAAGAAAGAAAGAATCACTAGATGAATATAAACAGGAGAAAACTCAATACCCATGGAATACTACCCCAATTACCCTCTTAGATGGTCAGGAATTGGTAAGTTCTCAAGTATGAGTTTTATTTCATTTAACATTTAATTACCAGGTTCACTCCTTTACCTTTCATAAACATGACAATACAAGATAAGTATGTGAAACCATTTCATATTATATTTCATGATTCACATAATAATGGATATTCATTTTCAATGATGCAGTTCCCATACACCTATCACCAGAATTGACATACATTTATTTGTATTATAATGGATCGACTTGGTAAATTACTCAACCCAACCCATGAGGGCCCATACACCTCATGAATTGAGATAGGAATCACTCAGTCACAACCAAGAGTAATACAACCATATTCTAACTATCACAACATCACTCATAAATCAATGGTATATCATGAAATTCATAGTAGTGAAATGCACCTATATATAATGTAAATATGTATGACATGTGCGATCAAGGTGCCTAATATGATGCATGTAATAATAATCTTTGACCTAATATCATTGGGCCAAGAATGAATGAAAATCCTCAATCAGAGTAATAATCAACAACTCCACACATCTTTTGCATCATCCAAAGGTGAAATAATATCAAAGGTAATAGGACAATGTAGAACAAAAATTATAATTTTGGGTAATGTGTCTTTTAACTCGAATATGGTTTCACGGCATTCAAGAATGACTTATGACCAAGTCCCAAGAATTCCTATTCTCTGATCTATTATCTCGAAATAGTAAATTAATAAAATAGATCACCTTTGATACCAATTTGTGATGTTTGAGACCTGGATGTCACTCAACGGGTGCCCCGAGCCTAGTGGGCCACATGGCCTCATGCTCATCTCCCCAAATGACCGAGGATTTTGACTAGTAGTAAGGGCCTAGGGTGTGTCTGTGGGGAAACTATTCCCTAATTTCCAAAGTGTAGTGCAACAAATGAGAGTAAAAATAATTAAATTGAAGAATAAATATAAGTAAATAGAAGGCACAATGGAATAATATAAACAAAAATTATCAATAACTGGAACAACTAGAATAACATTCAACAACTGACGATATTTCATTTCACTAGAAATTGGAGAATATTGATATAAGATAGCATGTATAACATGTTTTAGAAAAGTATAAAGGAATCAAAAGTATATCCCAAGCATCGTCTCAGTCATCTTCTTTCAAGATCCATACAAAACACCAATAAATCAAGTGTTTGAAGTAGTATACTTCCCTTTCTCAACACCTCCAACCATGTAATCTAATCCTAGTACCAAACGGCACCCATAGAAGGTATGAGATAAATTTCAATGGGCCACCACAAATGGTGTCAATAACATCTGGCCCATGTAATGGAAATGTAACAATGTGCAGGCATGCATATATATAAAGTAAATCAGGACAATGTAACTAAATACCATAGTATCTGCTTCATCCCTCGGCTGATGTCTGAACATATACCCAATTAATTTAATTACATAATTACCAATTTTATCTTGATAGGTCTCATGAGGCATATCCAACACTGACATCACCTCTGGATAGTATAAATTGTAAAGGTTCCAAGATATAACTAGGCAAGAAGGATCAATGATATTTAATTGTGAAGTCCTAAAGTAATTTCCAAGGTGACATAAACCTCAAGGGTCACCAACATAGTAATAACTGTAGCTTGGCATGGGGTAAGAGTGTAATCCAAGGAGCATAGTACAATTCATTCCACAATGAGGTGCCTACTAATTCCAAGGTGATCAACAATGTAAAATGGGGCTAAACAGAGACAAGGCCTGATGGGATTTAACCATGGAACCTACTTATCAACTCTGAAATCAAGGATTGTATCCAATTAATCCTGTAATGATAATGAAAGGATCCTATGGTGTCATATTGGGCAACCAAGAATAAACAAGGATCGAGATCTAGGTGGGTTTCAAACTATGTAATTTGAATCCTTGGATTGGAAAGGGGTTCCTGAGTTCTCATAGAATTCTTCGATCAGAATCCAAGGGGGACTCGAATTAGGACATTCCTATTTAATTATATAATAAAGTAATATATCATTCAGTTCATCCCTTTCCTTTCATTAGTGTGACGAGTTCATGTAGCATGAAAATTTTTTATCAAGTCATTGGGTTCAAGACTTGCCTTCATTAGTTTCAGAAGGACAATTATTACAAAACTATTTAATCCATTTTGGCATATTCATTATTCAAGGAACATTCTGCAAACTTCCATTAATATGGTAAGGGGTGCTACGGATATGCAACCAATTAATCTATCAAATTTAATTAGAAATTGAAGCACTTACCTTAGGCTAGTCAGATGGTGAACAGGCATGGTGCATTCCATTATTCAATTCACAATATAATCAAACCATTTAATATTAATATTCTTACCCTTTTAATGGTCGAGCCAAGGCACACTTGAATGGTGGCTCAAATGTTTCAACACACTAAAACCACAATTATGGAATATCCTTTGACATGGAAATGATGTATTTTTGGTCATCACCACTAACAGTTAATCATATATATGGAAAGATCATATCCATATGGTTCTAATGATTATAAGAATAGAATATAAATTCAATAAATGACACCCAATGAAATCAGTGGACCCCACATGACAAATTCAAAATCAACAAAGTGTGGGGATGATTTATAAACCCCCAAACTTAGGGTTATATGATCCTTATCCTCTATTATTGGCCCTTGATTTGGCTCATATCTGAGTAGATCTATGAAGAAGAGAAAAATGTGCATACCCTGATATCTCGGTCAAGAGAAAAAGAGAAGGATAACAGCTCAAGAGGACTCGAGTACCAATCCTTTCACATCCAACAAGATGAATGGAAGATTGATTGGATCTTGGATGAAGAATATATATTGATCCCTATATTTGGCCTTCAAAAATCTCCAAATTGAAAGTAAAAGGGATTAATCTCACTGGTTCTCATATTAGGAAGATGGGGGGGGGTTAATAGATCATTAAGGGAAAACATTATAAATTTACCCAAAAAATTATCTTGTGCAAGGTTTTTCCACACTACTTGACAAAACTTGTGCAAACCATGCAATTTTTTTTTGCAAATAATAGCACATTTCATTGTTAGGTCACACGACCATGCACAAACTATGTGAAGTTTTTCTTTCCAGAAATTTAAATCTGCATAGTTATCCAAACTATGTTCCAACCATGAGGTAACTATACAAATTGTCTAGTTTTCCCATGAAGATGGGTCATGGGATCTGAACATGCCCTGATACCATTACAAACCCATTGGACATCCATATTAGGTCAAACGCAAAGATTTAGTCCAAAATTTAAAAGTATTGATACTTGAGTGAAAATCGGGTTCTTACAATGGTAGATAAATTGTGGTAAATCCATTATCTCCAAACCAAGATTACTCTTTATAATGATGACAGTTAGTAGAACATGATTAAATTTGGAAGAGGGTTATTTCAAATTCATATATGGATCAAAGAGGATCTCGACTTAGTTCAGAGAACTAGAAATGATCATTTTAAACACAGTATACATAGTATATCTGAATGGGATGTTAATTTTAATGCATTCGATAAAGTAAACGCCACTACCCCAATCATGTTTAGGAATTATGGACTGAATTTAGTCTTTGGGAATCCAAAAATCCTTAATCATCTTTCTCCTTTAATTGGTATTCCATTTAACTTTGATTAGCATACTATAAATGGATAACTTGGCCTTTATTCTAGGATTTTTTTTATGCCAATTTTTGAACAAAAACTTTTGGATGTGATCAATTTAATTTATAATTATTATAACATTTTTTTAATGTTAAATATAAATATACTCCACATTTCTCTAAGGTATGTAGAATTTTATGGAAATTCATTAAAAATTATTGAGTGACCCAGAAAGAGGTGAAGCCACCAAATGATCCCAATTATTGGAAATATTTCAACAAAAATACAAATGGAAAATCCATTATTCATGAAAATGGTGAGACTTAAATAAAAGTATGATGTTGTAATAGGGGTTAAAAATTTGTCCATTATATTAGAATTTAATAACACAATAGAATGTATGGGGATGATTTGGTTTATAAAGAAGAAAAGAAGAGTGAGATGGACGTTACGTCGATTATTTTGAACACTCCTACTATATCCTATAAGGAACAATGAAATTATGGGCTACTAGGATGATTCCTTCATTAATGAATTATATCATGGGATTTTAACCCTTGTAATGTCTAGTGAATATTATTTTTATTGTTGAAACATCTAACAGTACTAAGGGAACTTCAAGACATCTTAATTACATGGTTACACATTACTGTACACATGGGGATAGAATAAAAATGATTATTTTTGGGATTTTATGTGAAGATATTAGAATTTATAGTGTAGTTCCTCAGAGGAAATCCTTATAAGTTTCTATTAAACCTAGTGTGTATACTGAAAAGGAACCTGAAAAGTATGAAGGTGTTCTATCATAGCTTGTTTCCAGTGAGATAATAAGATAATATCCCACTATTTCTTAATTTTTCAAATTGGATGTTCAATGCCACCATCAATTATACTGAATCAGTGATTGTAAAATCATTATCACTTATTCTAAAGATAAGCATAAATCTTCACCAACCTAAGATGATCATAAAATTTTCAATTTACCAGATCATATGCTTCATCATGTGACTATAAATAATGATGGAACTATAATTTTTTATAGAATCTTGGATATGATAAATTCATACGTTAATTTGTTTCCTAATAATGATGAATTCATAGAGCTGGGAGGACTTGATCATTGAAGAAGTGCGAATTTTATAGTAATTTATCCTTTGATGTAGAATGATTTGGTTGAAGGTCATCAAAAACCTCAAAATTAAATTTATAAACCTACACTAGTATATTAGTGAAGGTTTGAACCATAGGGAAGATAGGTTGGTGGTCTAAGGGTTTATTTAAAACAAGACCCACTGTTGAAAAAAGTGGGAAGTGAATTCCAATTTTTATTATTTTTTAAATAGACAAGGTAATAAAGAAAATTGTTATTTATATATAGAGACTAATTGAAAAAGAAGAAAAGATAAAGCATTATAAATATCATTTCATGAAAAGAATGAGAAAAATAATTCAAGGATGGTGCATAGGTTGGAGAGTTATAGATTTGAGGCATCAGATCGTTTGATTGTGTGTTTGAGATTTTTGTGTTGCATCTGTGGTGTTGAAATTGAGGGGTGATGATGGGTGGAGCAATGGAATGGTGAGTCACCATTGGTGTTGATGGAGGATGGAGGTGGTAGGAGAGGCACCGTTAGGGGGAGGGATAGAAGGATGAGGTTTTGATCGGTGGTGATTCGAGGGGTGGAAGGCTGTGTAAGAATTGTAATGGTGGAAGTGTGAGTGGTTGTAGGTTGAGTCATCATTGCTAATGCCATAGTGACTGGGAAAAGATGCAATGATGGAAGGATGATTGGTCACTCATTGAGTAACTGTTACATTCTGGAAGTATGAGGGAGAAGTAGGGGAGTAGTGAAGGTGACACCCAATGGTGAGTGGGAGCCACTATTGGGTAACGATGAGTTGAAGAATGAAGTGAAATGGTGTGTGGGACTCACCTTTTTGTGTTTTTTGTAATGTATGAGTCACTATTGGTTTTCTAACAATGAGTCGTCTAAACAACTGAAAACAAAACAAATGTATCATTGTTTGGTTCCCAACAGTGAGTCACATGTCTGACACTAAGTGGACTCAATAGTGGATCTTCCAGTAATAAAAAAATAACAAGTTATGTTTAATATAAAAAATAAACTAAACTAAGAAAAAATAAATTAAAATATAGTCACTAATTTTTTAATTTAAAAGAAAATAATATAAAATAATATAAAAAATGAATAAAAAATAATACAAATAAATAATTAAATTGATAAATTATGGAACTGGAAATTAAAAACTAAACATTAATTAAAAAATAATTAACATTTAAAAGGTAGAATAATTAAATAATTGAACATTAAATTTCTAAATTAAATTAAACCATTAAAATGAAAAGATATGAATTAATTATTGAGACAAAATAAACTAAAAATAATAATAAATAAAGTAAAATAATTTTATAAAAACAAAATTAAAGAAATTAAATTAAATACTAAATTAATCAAGTAAAAAATAAATTTATTAAATGATTAATTAAAAAATCATATTATTAAAAAGTAATGAAGAATAAAAAATAAAAAATTAATAAAAAATTAAAAACCTAGAAATACAATATTAATAATATAAAATTATTAAATAATAAATTAAACTATAAAATTAAAAAACTGTAAATAACTTCCAAAAAGTGAAAAAAAATAATAATTAATTAAATGATTAAAAATCAAATAAAAAAGATATCGAAAATATCCATTTTCAAGGCAGCATAAAATTTTTCCAAACATAATTATTTATTGTCCCCAATCAATACCATGCGTTATTATGATTTTAAAATCAAAAATTTTTCTTCAAACATTAAACTCATAAAGATTCCTGTAAAACAATTATAATGTAGAGGACCACAAACTAAGTATTAAGATTTAAAAATAGAACATTAAAAAGATGTTGTACCTAATTTCAAATAAATATAGGTTATCATGGAAGTGAATAATCACCTACCAATGAGGATGTCATGTCTCATATGTGAATTTTCTTAAAGGAATTACTTCGAATCAAATCTACGTTCAAAATCCAAGAGTGATAACAGGTTAAAAATTAGTGGAATTAAGAACATAACCAAATGAGCCTAATACTTTGAATGAATCGAAGGTTCTAAAAGAAAAAATTAAATTATTTTTTTTGAATCACCTCATTGGTAAAACATAAATAGTTTCATAAAAGTCAAGTGTCCCCTTATTAATTTGGTGTTCATTATTAACCTTACCTTAATGAACTCGTTTTTGAGACTAGGCACTTTTTTATTTATTTTTTTGATTTTTTCCTAATCCATGTAACTTTTTATATGCACTATGAATAAGAACTTATTTAAAATTTTACAGAGGCATTACTCACACACATTGTGCCTCATGTCTCATAGATTCATCATGGGTTCCCAAATTCCCATTTTACTCCAGTTTAAAAATATTTATATGAATATGATATACATTGTCTCTCTAATGTGATTGCACATTTTTAATAATTAAATGTGGGTACTTTAAGAAAACATTTGATCTTCCATTTCATATGTTTATGATCATAAATCCACAAAAAGGTATCCAATATCAGTCTCAAAAATAGTTTGTAAATAGATAATTTTTAAAAGAACTAAGAAATATAAATTAGTAATCAATATTCCTCACAAGTTTCAGATTTATAGAAACTAATAACTACCAATATCATATTATCCTTAGGAAAGAAAAATTTTATGTTCAATATGAATCCTAAATAAACTCAAATTGTTAGGGAATTTTGAAAAATACTTAACCATTTTTATCCAATAAATTTAAAGGGTAGATGAATCAGATTGGATTCATTAATGAACAGATTAGCTCAAAGTACGTCGACCCCCTCCCCCGCACGTAAAACCCAAATTTTTTCCCAAAGTTGAATTTAAATATGGAGAAGAAAATTTGACTATCATAGCTTAAAATATTTTTTCAAATTATTTTAATAATTACATGTACAAGGGTTTCAATGTAGTTAAAAGAGAATGATTTCCACTAAAATATCTAACTGTAAGAACACATGCATTATCATTTAATCTAGTGACAATATTTTTCAATTAGATTCACACAATAGAAAGTGAAACATTTGAAGTACACAATTAAGTTTGTGTAAGATATTTTATAATTATGTTACAAATATATGTACAATAGAGTAGATAAAATTAGGGCTAACACGCTACTTGAAGAAAAACCAGAAATGGGTACTCCCCCCCCCCCCCTATATAATTCAATACAGTGAAGGAATTTAAAATCATTAAAGTATCAATTTTCAATAATCTAGTTCATGTAGAAAATATTTCCAGCAATCAACCCATGTAGAAAATATAGTAAAAATTAGAAGAAGGGTAGTAAGAGATGCAAAAAATAAAAACACCCTATTTTGAAAAGATTTATCATCATAGTAAATATAAAATTAATTCCTCCATCTTAGTTGAATGGAATATTTTGATTTATTCAATTAAAATTCATATAAAATGAAAAATATTATAATATAAAATCAACACATGAAACTCAAATGTAATTAAAAACCAAAGGTATGAGTAAAGATAATTTCAATCCAGTGAGGCTCCAAAATGAAGCTTCTTGTAATTTGAGTACAATGAGAATGATGCTCTTCTATAGACTCCAACATCAACAACCTTATTAATGATTACAAAAAAAGAATACCAAGGACACATATCTAACATAAATAGAATGAAATTAAGACTTAGAAATACTTTATTCAAAATATAATAAGAAGAAAATTAAAGACAAAGAAAAATCATGGGGTGAATCCCATGAAGATCTAAATTTTAATTCTTCAGTTACACTTTATTAAAATTATAAAAATTAAACAAATCAAAAAAAAATTATTGAAAGAATTAAAATCATGGTTTACCTCCCATGCAACTCTAGTTTTTAAGTCCCTAGTAAAACTCCCTGAGAAACTAACCAATCACTAGTTAGGTGTGGTGTCTTCAGTAGGAACAACCACATATGATTTGCCTAAATGTTTTTAACAGAACAATGAAATTCATGGGAACCTAAAATTATGAGACCTAAAACAAAACACTCACCAACTACAAAGATCACTAGAAAATATTCATTAACATTTAGTAAATTCTCAATGGATTCTACAAGTTGAACATAAAAATAATCAACTAAATCATACTTTTTAGTATTTTCAAGAAAAATTTGTTCATTTAGAAAAGAATTAACTCCCCCATGCTTTGAAAATATTCTCTTAAACTCATCAATAGAAAAATGTTCAACAAAATATCTCTTATCAGTAGTGTTGTCCACTTATTGAATAATTTCATATTTGGTAAAAATTACATTTTCATAAAGGGAGAACATAGAAATGGGTGATTCTAAAGGAATATCATTATAATTTAAGGTCTTTAACTCATTAAAATACACAACAAGATCCTGATTATCGGTACTTGTGTCTGAGTTCAGTTAATCATTTTAAAGAAAGGGGTTAAAAATATTGTCATGTGCTGTTTCTAAATTAATACTCAAAATGGTTCCTCTTCCAAACTAATCTTAGTCCCAAAAATTTTTTGTACAAAAATAAATTGTGGTATGGTGTGAAAAATATGGAAGAGTTGATTTTTTTTCACCCATATATTCAGGTTTGATAATATTATAAATCTCTTCCAATAATTCATCATTATAAAATAAAAAATTAACATCAACAGTTGCTTCTAGAAATTGACCTCTGCTACAATCATCTGGTGTGTGTTCAACACATCCTTTATGCTCACAATCAAAAAAAAATTTCTCAAAGGCAATGTTTGTTGAGTGTCTCAAATCAATTTTAGGGGAAGAATTGTTCAATTCGCCTTTGATAAATTCAGACTATATAATTTTCAAATTGAAACAATTATCCCAAGTAAGATCAACATTACTCTCCATTGTAGTACACAATGCTTCAGAAAAATGATTATTGTGAGAACAAGATGGTGAAATTTCATCAATTATCATTTCTTCAATGAAAATTTATCTATTCAAAAATTATTTTACTCACACATTCAAATTTAGGAAGATCACATTTGTTAATAGTTTCAAAATAGTTCAAGTTTGTGATTTTAGGTTGGTAGTTCACTTCCATAATATTCCCAATTTCAAGTTCGGATTCATTATTAAATGTTTAATAAAGTTTCGATGAAGGGTTTTTAACATCCATGTTCTCATTTTCAAGTTCCTCTTCAACCATAGTGATTATACTATCAATGTTCCTAAAAAAGTGAATTTTTTAAAACTAGGGACCATGTATAGAATATGGAATTGTTCTTCAATATATTTCAGTTACTTTTCAAAATTTTCTAACTTAACTCCATAGATATTCTTGATGTATTTATTAGTGATTTTTACTTTATTGAGTGAGTTTTTTATTTCCTCATATGTATCTTCATCAGAATAAAAATCTTCAAAATAATAATATGTTTGTTTGGTTTTAGCAACACTTTGATTAACACTTTCACTATCAAATATTCCATAATCTCTCTATTCATTACTGAATTCAAATTGTTTTTTATTTTTAATATTTTCCTGTAAATCCCATGTTTCATTTTGTAATTATTTCATGTTGAAATTGTGTGATTCATCAATTTCATCAAAAAAAATTTAAGATTTTTGTCATCATTTTATCCAGTTTAGAATAATCCATGGGTTCATGTTCCTGATAGTTAAATTTTTCTTCATATTGTAAAGATAGTTGTGAAACATTATGGAAATGCTTCAAAGTTATGTTCCCATATCTTCCAAAAAACACAGTAAACCTAAATTTGATGAGACCAATCCCCTTTATGTTCTATTTTTTACAGAAATCAAAAACCAAACCAATAAACAAAAAAAATATCATAATCATCACAAAATAAAACAACATAATTACCAAACAAAAATTACAGGTGTGAAAAAATGAAAACATCAAAAAAGAGAAGTAATAATGACTTTGAAGTTCAACACACAACAAAAGGTAGTATAATTTACAAAATAACTCATTCAAAAAAATCATCATATTTTTTTTTAGATTTTTTTTTTTTGATTCTCAAACCATAAGACACTCCACAAATTCCTTGCCTGAAATGATGAAAATTTAGATGTGTCCAAAGGTTTTAACAACACTCAAAATTAAATTTATAAATTTACACTTGTATAGTAGATATGGGTCAAACCACATGGAAGACAGGTGAGTGTTCTATGGGTTTATTTAAAAGAAGACCCACTGTTGCAAACAGTGGGAAGTGAATTCCAATTGTTTTTTTATATTTTAAAGAGAGGATATAAGGAATAATATATATATATACTAATTGAAAAAATATAAAGGATAAAGTAGTATAAATACTAATTCATGAAAAAACTGATAAAAAAATTCATGGATGGTGCTCAGGTTGGATAGTTACATATCTAAGGTAGCGGATCGTTTGATTATGTGTGGGTGATTTTTGTGTTGTATCTATGGTTATAAAATGTATGGGAGATGGTGGGTGGAGAGAAGGAATGGTGATTCACCATTGGTGTTTTTGAATGATAGTAGTGGAAGGAGAGGCACCATTGGGAGAGGGAGAGGTAGATGGTGTCTTGATCGATAGTGAGTCAAGGGGTGGAAGCCGGTGGATGAACTGCAACCACGGAGGTGTGTGTGACTACAGGTTAAGTCACTATTACTTGTTGGAATTATGAGGTAGAAGTAGGGGAGTGGTGAAGGTAACACCCAATAGTGAGTTGGAGTCAATATTGGGAAATGGTGTGTTGAAGAATAAAGTGCAGCAGTGAGTGGAACTCAACTTTGTGGGATTTTTATAAAGTATGAGTCACCATTGGTTTTCCAACGCTGATTCATCTGAAAATATAACAAAGGAACAAATGTATACCCATTAGGATCCCAATGGTGAGTCGCGTGTCTAACAGTGAGTGGACTCAATAGTGGATCTTCCAGTAATAAAAAATATCATGTTAAATTTAATAATAAAAATCAACTAAACTAAGAAAAAAATATTTAAAATTTAATATATAATTTAATAATTTAAAAGAAAATAAAAGTAAATTAAATAAAAAATGAATAAAAAATAATACATAAAATAATTAAAATGTTAAATTAGGGAACTAAATATTAAAAACTAAACTTAAATAAAAAACTAACTAATAGTTAAAAGGTAGAATAATTAAATATTTAAACATTAAATTTCTAAATTAAATTAAAACTTTTAAATTAAAATATCTAAATTAATTTTTGAGATAAATTAATTACATAAATTATTATATAATTTGATATAATTTGAAATAAAATTAATAAATTAATTAAATTAAAGATTATGTTAATTAAGTAAAATATAAAGTTATTGAATGATAAATTAAAAATAATAATAAAAAAAATTAAAGCTGAATAAAATATAATAAAGGTAAAAATTAAATTATTCCAACATAAAAATAAATAAGACAAAATTAATAATTTACAAGCCTAAAAATACAATATTAATAATAAAATATGATTAAATAATAAATTAAATAATAAAATTACAAAAGTGAAAATATTTGACAAAAAATGAAAAAATTAATTAATTAAATGATTAAAAATCAAATAAAAAGGTGTGAAAATATGTATATTTTATGCCACATCAAATTTCCCTACACTTTATTGTTTATTTTCTTCAATAAATACCATGGTTTATTGACATTTTAAAACAGAAAAAATTTCTTCAAACATTAATCTCGTAATAGACCATGAAAAACTATTATAATGCAGAGGACAAAATAAGAGTCTTTGGCTTTTGAAATGAAACATTAAAAAGCAGTCCTACCTAATATTAACTACCTACAGGTAATCATAGAAGATAATAATCATCTACCAATGAGGATGTCATGCCCCATATATGAATTTTCATAAATAATTACTTAAAATCAAATATATGATCTAAATCCATGAGTGGTAACATGTTAAAAATAAATTGAATTAAGAACATAACAGAATACACCTTATACTTTGAATAATTCCTTATTTATAAAAAAAATTAATTTTTTTAATCACCTTATTGATATAACTTAAATGGTTTAATACAAATCAAATTCACCCTTCTTCAAATGGTGTTCATTATTCCCCTCAATTTAATGAATTTTTTTTGACAGTAGGCAAATTTTGATTTTTTAAATTTTTCCCATGCCATGTAACTTGTGATAAGCACTTTTCATATGTAGTAATTTAAAATTTTAAAAAATGTATTACTCACACACATTGTGGATAATGTCTCAGAAATTCATCATGGGTTCCCAAATGCCCATTTTACCCCAGTTTGAAAAGATTTATATAAATACCATTTATATTGGTCCACTAAGGTGATTACTCTTTTTTAATAATTAAAAAGTGGGTCCCCAATGAAAAATTTCAATCTTCTAGTTTCTTAAGGTTTTGATGATAACTTCAAAAAAATTTATCATATATCACTCTAAAAAAGTTCCTAATTAGAGCATTCATAAAAGAACTATGAAAAATCACTCAGAAATCATTCATCCTCACAAGAGTTAGATTCATGGAAACTCTTAACTTCCAATATGGTATTATCCTTAGGCAAGAAAAATTTGATTTTTTGTGTGAATCTTAAATAAACTGAAATTGTGATTGAATTTAGAGACATTTTGACCATTTTTATCCAATAAATATGAAGGGTAGAAGAATATGATGGGATTCATTAATGAATAGATAATCTCAAAGTATTTTGACACCATCCCCCAAACATAAAACCCAACATTATCCCCATAGATGAATTTAAATATAAATAATACAATTTTAAATTGATTTCTCAAAATAGGTTTTCAATTTTTTAGATTAATGACATGTACAAGGGTCACATTGTAGTTCAAAGAGAACTTTTTAACTAACATATTTAACATCAAGAATACCTGAATTATCATTCAAGACAGTGATAAAATTTTTCAATTAAATTCACAAAATATAAATTGAAACATTTTAAGTACACAATGAAGTGGGTGAATCAATTTCAAAATTATGTTTCAAATAGATGTACACTACAGTAGAGAAATTTATGTATAACACTCTACTTAAATTACAACCATCTAGGGGTAATTCCTCATACACATAATTTCATACAGTGAAAAAATTTATAAGCATTAAAGTAAAAATTTTCAATAATCCAACACATGCATAAAAAATTCTAGCAATCAACACATGCATAAAATATAGTAAAAAAAGAAGAAAAGCATCAAGAGATGCAGAAAATAAAAACCATTTAATTTTAAGAGGAATTCTATTCATAGTAAATCTAAAATTAGTTCCTCCATATCAGGTGAATGGAATACTTTGGTTTATACATTTCCTATTTATAAAAAATGAAAAATATTAGAATATGAAATCAATGTCGGAAACCCAAATGTATTTAAAAACCAAAGGTATAAGTAAATATAACTTTAATCCAGTAAGGTTACAAAATGTCGCTTCTTGTAATTTGAGTATAATGGGATCGATGCTCCTCTATAAATGCCAGCAAACACAATCTTCTTAATGATTAGAAAACTTGAAGACCAAGGACTCATATCCAGTACAAATTGAACAAATGATAGAGAAAGTGATACTTTATTCAAAAAATAAGGAGAAGAAAAGTAAATACAATGTCAAAGAAAGGGTGAATCCCATGAATGACTAGGATTTAATTCTTCAGTTAGAATTTATTTAAATTATAAAAACTAAAAAAAACATAAAAAAATTTATTGAAAGTAGTAAAATCATGGGTTTCCTCCCATGCATCCCTAGTTTTTAGATCCCCATTTAGACTCCCCTAGAAACTAAAAAATGTCACTAGGTGGGTGTATTTTACTCAGTAGGAACCACCACATGATATTTGTGGGAACCTAAACATATGAGACCTAAAACTAAATACCCACCAACTATAAAAATATATCGGAATCACTCATTAAAATTTAAGAACTACTCAAGGGAGTCTTCATATTGAGAAGAAAAACAATCACCCAAGTTAACCTTTTTAGTATTTTACAAACAATTATGTTTAGGTGGAAATAAATGGACTCTCTGAAGGCCTACCAAGACACTTTTAATATCAGCAACAAAAAAAAGGTCAAAAAAATCTATCTTATTAGTAGTGTTATTCACTTCTATAATAAGTTCATATTTAACAAAATTTGCATTTTTGTGAAGAGAAAATCGAGAAATGGGTGATTCTAAAGGTAAATAATTATTATCAATGTTCTATAACTCATTAATATTCATAGTAAGATCAAGATTATGGGTACTAGTGGTTGAGTTCTAACAATGAAGTACTGGGAAAGGGTTAATAATTGAATCATGTGTAGTTTCTAAATTAATACTCAAAAATGGTTCTTATTCCAAACTACTCATTGTCTGAAAATTTTTTTTAGTACCTAACTCAGTAGAGGTATGATGTGAAAATAGGGAAGAATAATTTTTTTCACACAAATATTTAGGTTTGATAATATTATAAATCTTTTCCAATAATTCCTCAATAGAAAATAATAAATTAACATCAACTGTTGATTTTGAAAAATCATTTCTTCTACAATCATCAAGTGTGTGTTCAAATCATCATTTATGCTCACATTCAAAAAGTAAATTCTCAAAGGAATGGTTTATTTAGTGTTTCATTTAAATTTTAGTGGAAGAATTGATCAATTAACCTTTGATAAAATCAGATTCCATAATTTTTAAAATTAAATAATTATCCCAAGGTTGATCAACATTACACTCCATTTTAGTACAAAAATATTCAAAAAAATGATTAATGTGAGAATAAGAAAGTGAATGTTCAATAATTATCATTTCATTAAAGAAAATTTCTTTATCCAAAAGTATTTTAGAAATTATTAGGTTGAAACATTCATATTCTAGAAGATCACATTTGTTAATAGTTTCCAAATTGTTCCAGTTTGTGATTTCTGGTTGGTAGTTCACTTCTAAAATATTCCCAATTTCATGTTCAGATTCATTTTTCAATGTTAAATAAAAGTTGGGTGAAGTTATTTAAACATCCAAGTTCTCATTCTCATATTTCTTTTCAACCATAGTTATTACATTATCAATGTTCCTAAAAAATTGATTTTTTTCAAAACTATAGACCATGTATAGAATAGGGAATTATTCTTTAATATATTTTTGTTCTTTTTCAAAAATTTATAACTGAAATCCATTTAATTTATTAATTTATTTATTAGAGTTGTCCTCTTCATTGTGTGAGTTGGTTATTTCCTCATATTTCTCTTCATCAGAATTAGAATCTTTAAAAAATGGTTTTTTTGTTTCAATAACACTATGATTCAAAATTTCATTATCAAATATTCCATAATAATTTTCTTCATTACGGAATTCAATTTTGTTTTATTATTTTTTTTTCTTGTGAATCTCATGTTTTTTTTTGTAAAGTATTCATTCTAAGATTGTGTTATTCATAAAATTGATTAAATTTTGATGAGATTTTTGACAAAATTTGATCAAGTTTAGAATAAACCTTAGGTTTAGGTTCTTGACAGTTAAAGTTTTCTTCATATTTGAAATGTTGTTGCGGAACATTATAGACACACTGCTAAGTATTTTGCCCATTTTTTCTACAAAAAACATAGAAAAACTCATTCTGATGAGCCTAAACCCCTTGATGATCCATTTTTTATAGAAATAAAAAATCAAAACAATCACCAACAAAGAAATCTTATGTTCAATACAAAACAAAACAATAGAATAACCAATTGATAATCACATGAGTGAAAATGAAAACATAAACATAGAGCATAAAGAATTATTTTTATGTTCAACACACCATAAAATGTAGTATAATTTACAAAACAATACAGGAAAAAAATTCTAGAAGTTGTTTTGTTTATTTTGACTATATTTCTTTAATTTTAAACCCCTAGGACATTCAATGCATGCGTCCACAGAAATATCGGCAAATTTAAATGTGGCTGAAGGTCTTCATTTTCCTCAAAATTAAATTTATAAACCTACACTAGTATAGTAGTAATCGTTCAAACCATATAGAAGATAGGAGAGTGGTCTAAGGGTTTATTTAAAACAAGACCCACTATTGAAAATAGTGGGAATTAAATTCCAGTTGTTTTTTTATATTTTGAAGAGAGACAAAAAGAAAAATTTATATATATATATATAAACTAATAGAAAAATGATAAAAGATAAAGAATATGAAATACCAGTTCATGAAAAGATTTATAAAAAAAATTCATGGATGGTACTGAGGTTGGATAGTTAAAAATCTAAGGTAGTGGATCATTTGATTGTGTGTGTGTGATTTTTGTGTCGTATCTATGGTGGTGCAATGGAGGGGTGATGTTGGGTGGATTGAAAGAATGATGAGTCATTATCGGTGTTTTTGAAGGATGGTAGTGGTAGGAGAGGCACCGTTGGGAGAGGGAGAGGTGGATGATGTCTTGATCGATGATGAGTCAAGGGATGGAAGTCGGTGTAAGAAAAGGAACAATAGAGGTGTGAGTGACTGTAGGTTGAGTCAATTTGAAAATGTAATGGTGACTGGGTGACTCATTGAGTCACCGTTACTTTCTATCAATATGAGGGAGAAGCATGTGAGCGGTGAAGGAGACACCCAATAGTGAGTTGTAGTCACTATTGGGTAACAGTGAGTTGAATAATGAAGTGTAGCGGTGAGTGGGACACACCATTGTGGGTTTTTTTGGTAAAGTATGTGTCGCCATTGGGTTTCCACTAGTGATTTATTTGAAAATATGAAGAAAAAAAAGGAACAAATGTATCATTATTGGGTTCCCGATCGTGAGTCACGTGTATGACGATGAGTGGACTCAATAGTGGATCTTCCAGAAGTAAAAAAAAATACATGTTATGTTTAATAAAAAAAATATTATAAACTAAGAAAAAAGAATTAAAATTTAATAACTAATGTAATAATTTAAAAGAAAATAAAATTAAATTAAAAAAAATGAATTAAAAAATAAAACAAAATATTAATAAAAATTATAAATCACATAACTAAAAATTAAAAACTAAACTTAAATTAAAAACTAACTAGAATTTAAACAGTAGAAACATTAAATCTTTAATCATTAAATTTCTAAATTAAATTAAAAAATTAAAATAAAATGACCTAAATTAATTGTTGAGATCAAATTAATTACTTAAATTAATATATAAAGTGAAATAATTTTATGAAAGAAAAATTAAGAAAATTAAATTAGAGATTAACTTAATTCAGTACAAAATAAATTGATTAAATGATTAATTAAAATAATCATATTATAAAAAATTAAAGAATAATAAAAAATAATAAAGTAAATAGATAATTATTCAATTATAAAAATAAGTATGAAAAAATTAATAATTTATAAGCCTAAAATACAATATTTATTGTAAAATATGATTAAATAATAAATTAAACTATAAAATTACAAAAGTGTTAATATTTTACAAAAAGTGAAAAATTTAATTAATTGAATGATTAGAAATCAAATAGAAAGGTGTGAAAATATGTATATTTGAGGCAAGATCAAATTCCCCAATACTTAATTAATGATTTTCATCAATAAATACCATGATTTCTTGTCATTTTAGAATATAAAAAATGTCTTCAATCTTTAAGCTCATAATGGTGCATGTAAAACAGTTATAATATAGAGAACCAAAAATGGAGTATTAATCTTTAGAAATAAAATATTAGAAATAATTCCAGCCCAATATCAAATACATAAAGGTAATCTTGTAAGCGAATAATCATCTACCAATGAGGATGTCATGCCCCATATATGAATTTTACTAAATAATTACTTTAAATCAAATCTCTATTCTAAATCCAAGAGTGATAATAGGATAAAAATTACTAGAATTAAGAACTTAACCAAAGATACCTTATACATTGACTAATTACTAGGTTATAAAAGAAAAAATTCAATTTTTTTGAATCACCTTATTGATATAACCTAAATGGTTTCATTCAAATTAAATTTATACTTCTTCATCTGGTGTTTACTATTCCCCTCACCATAATGAACTCTTTTTAACAATAGGCACATTTTTATATTTTTCTTGGATTTTTTCCCAATCTATATACCTTGTTCTAAGTACTATGCATATAAAGATATTTAAAATTTAATAGAGGGATTACTCACAAAAATTGTGCCTAATGTCTCATAGATTCACCATAGGATCCCATATACCCATTTTACTCCAGTTTCAAGAGATTTATATGAATACCATTTATATTGGCTCACTTAGTTTATTACCATTTATTAATAATTAAAAATAGGTCCCCTTCAATCTACCCATTTCCTAAGTTTATGATGATAACTCCACAAAAAGATATCATATTTCACTCTAAAAAATAGTTACTAAACAAAGCATTCATAAAAGAACCAAGAAAAATCACTCACTAATCATTCATCCTAAAAAGATTTAGATTCATGTTTACTCTTAACAATCAATAAAGTATTATCATTGGGACCAAATTTGATGTTTTTTGTGAATCTTAAAGAAACTAAAATTTTGAAATAATTTTGAAACATTTTGACCATTTTTTATCCCATAATTTTAAAGGGTATAGGAATGTACCGGTATTCATTAAAGAACAAATTATCTCAAAGTTATTTGACCCCATCCCTGAATCTTAGAACCAATATTTGTCCCCAAAGTTGAATTTAAATATAGATAAGACAATTTAAAATTTACATCTCAAAACATATTCTCAATTTTGTAGATTAATAACATGTACTAGGTTCACATTGTAGTTCAAAGAGAATGTTTTCCACTAAAATATTTAATATTAATAATAATTTCATTATCATTAAATCCAGTGGCAATGTTATTCAATTAAATTCACACAATAAAAAGTGAAACATTTGAATTACACAATGAAGTGGATGTAAGAAATTTCAAAAATATGTTACGAATAGATGTACAATAGAGAAGACAAAATTATGACTAACACCCTACATAAAGAACAACCAGATATGGATAATTCCCCCCACACATAATTCCATCGAGTGAATGAATTTAAGAGATTTAAATTACCAATTTTCAATAATCCAATGCATAGATAAAAAATTTCCATCAACCAACACATAAAACCAAGACTGTAAAAATAAGAATAAGAGTATAAATAGATGTAGAAAATAAAAACACCCTATTTAAAGAAGTATTATCTTCATAGTAAATCTAAAATTAATTCCTCCATATCATATGAATGTAATCCTTTGGTTTATACAATTCCAATCCCTACAAAATGTAAAATATTATACTATGAAATCAATGAATGATACTCAAATGTAATTAACAACTAATGGTATGTGTAAAGATAATTTTAATCCAACAAGGCTCAAAAAATGGAGCTTCTTATAATTTGGGTAGAATGGGAATGATTCTATTTTATAGATGCCAACAGCCACAACCTTCTTAATGATTACAAACAATGAAGACCAAGGACTCATATCCAGAAAAAATTGAACAAAAGACAGAGAAATTAGCACTTTATTCAAAACATAACAAGAGGAAAAGTAAATAGAATTTCAAAGAATGGGTTGAATCCCATGAAGAAATATGGTTTAGGTCTTTAGTTATACATTATTAAAATTCTAAAAACCAAACAAAACAGAAAAAAATTTATAGAAAGTAGTAAAATCAAGTGTGGCCTCACAAGAAACACTAATTTTTAAGTACCCATATGGACTCTCCTAGAATCTAACCAAAGTCACTAGGTGGATGTTTTTTCCTCAGTAGGAACCACCACATATTATTTGACCATATTATTTTAGTAGAACAATGAAATTCATGGTCACCTAAACTTATGAAACCTAAAACTAAATTCTCACCAACTACAAATATCCCTAGGAAACACTATTTAACAATTAGGAACTACTCAAGGGAGTCTTATAGTTGAGAAGGAAAATAATCACCCAAATTAACCTTTTTAGTATTTTTAGGACAATTAAGTTTAAGTGGAAAATAATGAACTCCCTCAAGCTATACTAAGGAACTTTTAATATAATCAACATAATAAGGGTCAAAAAAATCACCCTTAGTACTAGTGATGTCCACTTCTAGAATAAGTTTAGATTTGTTAAAATATGCATTTTCATGAAGGGAAAATAGAGAGATGGGTGATTCTAAAGGTATATAGTTATAATAAATGTTCTCTAACTCATTAATATTCACACCAAGATCATGATTATGTATACTATTGGTTGAGATATGACAATAAAGTTCAAGAAATGTATTAATAATAAAATCAGGCGCAGTTTAAAAATTATTAATCAAAAATGGTTCCAATTACAAAATACTCTCAAACCCATAATGTTTTTTAGTACACAAAATCAGTTGACGTATAGTGTGAAAGTTGGTAAGAGTCAATTTTTTCACCCAAATATTCATGTTTGAGAATATTATAAATCTCTTTTAACAATTCCTCATCAAAAAATAAAAAATTAACATCAATTGTTGCTTATAAAAAATTAGTTATTCAAAAATAATTTATTGTGTGTTCAACCCTTCCTTTATACTAAAATTCAAAAAGTACATTCTCAAAAGAAATGTTTTTTGAGTGCTTCATTTCAATTTTAGGGGAATAATTGTTCAATTCACCTTCGATAAAATTAGATTCCAAAATTTTCAAATTGAAAAAATTATCCCTAGGCTGATCATTAGTACTCTCCATTTCAGTACAAAAAGATTCAGAAAAAATTATTATTCTAAGAATAAGGAAGTGAAAGTTCATCAATTTTCCTTTCAATGATGAAAATTTCTTCATCCAAAAATATTTCAGAAATTATTGGCATGAAACATTCAAATTCAAAAATATCACATTTATTAATTGTTTCAAAACTATTCCAGTCTTTGGTTTCAGTTTGGTAGTTCACTTTGAAAATATTCCCAATTTCAAGTTCAAATTCATTATTCATTGTTTTGAAATAGTTTTTTGAAAGATTTTTCACATACAAGTTCTCATTTTCAATTTTATCTTCAACTGGAGTGATTACATTATCAAAATTCTTAAAATGGTGAATTTTTTTCCAAACTAGGGACCATGTACAGAATAGGGAATTTTTCTTCAATATCATTTAGTTCCTTTTCAAAATTTTCTAACTCAATTCCATTTAGGTTCTTCATATACTTACTAGCGTTGTCTTCTTTATCGAGTGAGTTAATTATTTCCTCATATTTCTCTTCATCAGAATCATAATATTCAAAATAAAAATTTTGTTGTTTTGTTTCAGCAATACTCTAATTCAAAATTTCAATATCAAATCATCCAAAATAAATTTCTTCTTTATTGAGTTAAATTTTTTTTTTGATTTATAATATTTTATTGTGCATCTGATGTTTCATTTTGATATTTATTCATGACGACATTATGTGGTTTGTCAAATTAATCAAATTTTTCTAAATTTTTTGACATCATTATTCAAGTTTGGAATAATCCTTTGGTTTGGGTTCTTGATAGTTAATGTTTTCCAAATATCGAAATGGTTTTTGGGGAACATTATAGACATAATTACATGAATTGTGACCATATTTTCCTCAAGAAACCAAGTAAACCTCATTTTGATGTGGCCAAAACCCTTGATGTTCCATTTTTTTTACAGAAAATAAAAACCAAATCAATCAACAAAAAAATATCACTTTCATCAAAAAACAAAACAGTAGAATTTCCAAATGACAATCACAGGTGTGAAAACTAAAAACATCAACAAATAGAATAAATAATTATTTTAAAGTTTGACACAAAATAAAAGGCAGTATAGTTTAAAAATAATTAAAGCAACATATTTTTTTACCATATATTTTTTTGTTTTTTATAGATTTTCAAACCCTTGTAATCTTAACGCATGCCTTCCTCAGAAATGAAACCATTTTTTTATATGGATGGAGGACGACTCACCCTCAAAATTAAATTTATAAACCTACATCATTATATTAGTGAAGGTTAGAACCATAGGGAAGATAGGTGAGTGGTATAAGCGTTTATTTAAAACAATACCCACTATTGAAAATATTAGGATGTGAATTCCAATTATTTTTTTATATTTTGAAGAGATGCAGTAATGATAAAAATTGTTTTATATATACATATAGAATAACTAAAAAAGGAGAAAATATAAAGCATTAGAAATAACAGTTAACAAAAATATTGAGAAAAAAATTCAAGGACGGTGCTCGGGTAGGATAGTTACAGATTTGTGGATGTGGATTTTTTGATTGTGTGTGTGTGATTTTTATGATGTGTCTATGGTGGTGAAATGGAGGGGTGATAGTGAGTGGAGAAAATGAATGGTGAGTCACCATTGGTGTTTCTTAAGGATAGCGGTGGAAGGAGAGGCACTATTAGGAGAGGGAGAGGTGGATGGTGTCTTGATTGATGGTGATTCATGTGGTGGAAGGCTGTGTAAGTACTACAACAGTGGTGGTGTGAGTGACTGTAAGTTGAGTCACCGTTTCAAATTCAAAAATGACTTAGAAAATATATAATGGTGGAAGGAGTAGCAGTGACTCATTGAGTCATCTTTACTTTCTAAAAGTATGAGGGAGAATAAGGGGAGTGATGAAGGTGACACCCAACGGTTAGTGGGAGTCACTATTGGGTAATAGTAAGTTGAAGAATGAAGTGAAGTGGTGGGAAGGATTCACCTTTGTGGTTTTTTGGTAACGTATGAGTCACCATTAGAAGCCCAATGGTGAATCATCAAAAAATATGACAAAGGAATAAATGTATCACCATAAGGTTCCCAACAGCGAGTCGTGTGTCTTACAATAAGTGGACTCAATAGTTGATCTTCGCACAATAAACAAAATAAAGAGTAAATTTTAATAAAACATGATCTAGTCTATGAAAAAAGGAATTAAAATTTAATAACAAATTTAATAATTTAAAATAAAAGAAAATTAAATTAAATAAAAATCAATAAATACTTAATACAAATAAATAAATAAATTATTAAATTAGGGAACTGAAAATTAAAAACTAATCATAAATTTAAAACAAACTAACATTTAAAGGGTATAAAAATTAAATATTTAAACATTAAATTTTTAAATTAAATTAAATCATTAAAATTAAAAGGTTTAATTTAACTTTTAAGATCAAATTAATTACCTAAATTAATAAATAAAGTGATATAATTTTAAGAAAACGTAAATAATGAAATTAAATTAAAGATTAAGTTAATTAAGAAAAATATAAATTGATTAAATGATAAATTAAAAACATAATTGTATTAAATAGTAAATATGAATAAAAACTAATAAAGTAATTAGAAATTTTTTCAATGATAAAAATATGTAACCAAAATTAATAATTCAAAATTCAAAAAATACAATATTAATAATATAAAATGAATAAATAATAAATTAAATAATAAAATTACAAAAGTGTTAATATTTTACCAATTGTGAAAAAAATATTTAATTAAATAACTAACAATGAAATGAAAAGATGTGTAAAATCTATATATTTAAGGACACTTCAGGGAATGTGATTACACTGGATCAATCAAAAAATCATGGAATCTATTAATCTAATGATGCTCATAGGGATGGCCCTATTGAAGATGAACAACATTCTACTAGAAATTTTTTCGATCATAAGGAATCATTGATATGAAATAATTCAGATACAGTGCACAATGTAAATGTTGATATCTTGAGAAATGGTGGACAATTTATAATTATCATCAGAAAGTCAACTAGAAAGAAAAAGTTAGGAGTAAAGAAAAAAAGATTCTCTAACTCTAAAATAAATTATAAATGAGATTATTTTTGTTGAAATTTTTAGGAATAGAAAACTTGGAAATGTTCAGCACTCTTGGGATCTATATTTAAAATAATAAACTATATTTAATACTTTTAACTGAAACCAAAATGGGTTTTCTCCTCAAGGGATGCCACTCTTTATGGTATGGGAATTAATCACATCCTTAAAAATCAATTCTCTAGAAACATTAAATAACTATGGGTTCTTGATCTATCTAGGTTGGAAGATCCCTCTTTAATTATCTTTTCTGAGTATAGTATTAGCTGAAGTAACAAATTAATGGTTATAAATGAACTATTTTACTTTAATTGTTTCTTACAATGGATATCATGAAAGTGGAAAATTATGGCATGAATTTAAAACTGTGGGTGGAAAATTCAATGGCCTAGGGAACATTTTGGTGACTTTAATGCCACTCTTAGTCTATATGAGATGATAGGCTTAGTGAATTCTTTTGTATCAAACAGGGAGTTCATATTCTATAAATAAGATAAAAATATTTTTTAAGTAAACTTAATGGGTGGTAAATACACGTGGTGAATAAAACATATCAATAAAATGTTGGTAATTAATATGGATATAATATTTCTTAATGAAACTACACTTGATTATTGGGTCTCTAGAACTTCTACTACCCTTTCAAGAATAAATTCATATGATCATCTGATTTTGGAAAAAAATAACAAGGGATATAAAATTTCATTTTCCATTCAAACTCAATAATGATTGGGTCTCACAACCTAATTGAAAAAATCATATTTAGGAAACATTAAAAGCTTTTAATTATAAAGATGATTATCTACATTGTGTTTTAATGTTTAATGTGAATAAAAGAAATTTTAAATATTCAAGCCTGGAATAATTCAACTCTCTTGATAGGAATATTGACCTCTAGAAGGAAATATGCATACAATTCAAAAGAATAACACTAGTACTGATTTTTCTATAGGTATTGATCAGGAAATTTCTACATCTATAATATCAATAAACATCACAGTCACAAGGATCAATTGTAGAGGAAATATTTTAAATTGAGATGATTGTGGATGGTGATAGAAACAATAAATATTAAAATTCTTCACAATTTATTAAAAATGTTGAAAAAACTGTTTCCATTTTAAATATTAATGGTAACCCTCTTGAATAGAGGGATGAACTTTATTATCACTATGTCTATTATTTTTTGAACCTTTTCTACAAGCCCTAAATATGCTCTGATTTTTTGGATGGTATTATTCCTATGACATTCAGGCAAAGGATAAATCAATTATTACATTGACCTCTTCTGATTTCGAGATCAAGGATGTTGTCTATAGACCTAACATAGAGTGATCTCCTAGACCACATGGTTTCAAAATTTTTTTGTCAAACATACTAGGATGTTATTCACCTTGATATTTATAGGATTTTCATGAAAAAATTTTCATTGTTGGTCAACTTATTAAAGGTATAAATAATCAATATCTTTCCATTAACCAAAGGTAATGAACTCTAATTAATTTCATCTCTTTAGACACATATCTCTTATAATCACAATTGAAAAATTTATTGGGAAGGTTTTGGCTAGAATGAATACTAGTATTTCTATAAAGATTGTTTCTAATAGACAATTTTGTTTCATCAAGGGAAAATACATTCAGGAATTTCCCACAAAGAAATCTAAATGGATCAATATTCTTTGAAAAATGACCAGGGGTAGAAAAATTCATTTGAAACATTTTTTAAAAAACTCTTTAATATGATTTATTAGGAATTTATTTTTTAATTCATTATAAATTTTGATTTTTTTGAATATTGCATAGTGTGGTTCAAAATTTTATTGATTTTGGACAATATTTAAATTCTTATTAATGGTTCCTCCAATGAATATTTTACATGCTTTAGGTGATTTGGAATGGTGATCCTGAATAAGAAATATTTTCTTCCCTTTTAAAATTCTATCTAAGAAGAATTTTTATCAATTAGGTGGGGAATCATATGATAAATCCCGTCTAAGATTTCTTAAACATATATGATCCCAAACATCTATTCTATTTTGATAACATAAACAATTTTACTCAAGGATATAATAAAAACATAAAGAATTCCATATATTCTATCCAACATTATGAGAAGGTTTTAGAATAGAAAATTATTTCAAATATACTTGTATTATATTTTGGAAAGTATTCAAATGTTTTAAGAAAATTGGACATCATTAATGAGCTTGTAATTATATAATGTGTTCAACCGTTCATTTATCTTGGTGTTCCCATGTTTTTCAGGTAATAATTTTTTTTTCACTTTACCCATAATTTTTGTCCTATTATAGATCAACTGGATTTTTAGAAAGGAAAAACATTTTCAATGTATAGAATGATATCCCTTATTAAGGCAGTTGTTGTATCTAAATTATTTTATTCTTTTATGGTTAAAAAAAATGGACAGCTAATATTTTTAAAAATATAAACATTTACATTAAAAACATTATTTGGAGTATGATTCTTCTTAATTATAAAATTATCTTAGTCCCTTATAAAAAATGTTTTTAACCGAATGAGCTATGTGACATTGGTCTTAAAAATCATTGTAATTTCAATCTCACTTTATAGGATCATTTTATGGTGATATTAATCAATGAGAAAACTAAGTCATTTGGTATTCTTAGATCCAGTTTCACAGGAAGGATTAAATCTATAACTATTAAATATATAGATTCCTCTATTTATCCATATTCAAAAATTCCTTATCCTAAATTTTATCACAATCTCATTGGGTTGTCATTATGAAATATTCCTTAAGTTTTTTGATGAAAAAATGGATAGGTACACCACTCCTCAGTATTTTAAATCATTTTGAAAATTTATTTTGTACAGGTGTATAAATAAATAGATTAATTTTAGGCTTCCTTGATGATATATCTACAAAATTTAAATAATAGGTTCTTAATTATATATTCATTGATAATGATGATATTCTTTTGTGGGAACCCCTTTCAAATGGAAAACTCACATGTAAACTTCATTATTCACATACTATAACTGGATAGTAAAAATTTTGGATAGCCATGCTTGATAAGAGGTGTCTTATTCCCTCTATATTTTTCCTCATGTGGAGGTTGATTAATCAAAAACATGATATTAACAAATGAATTTTGTATATTGGATTCTCTTTCTGTTTAAAATGTTTTCTCTGTAATCAGAATAGGGAGGACAACACTCATCATTTCTTAAGTTACAATATGTCTATATCTCTTTGGCATATCATTGATGATATTTTTTATGTGTAGAAAAATAGGTTGGCCCAATTTAATGAACATATTAGAATCTGAAATATATATATATATATATATATATATATATATATATATATGTTTTTGTACAATTATTTATTTTGTTTCATGTGTCTTATTTAGTAGTGGTTGAAATTATTTATAAGATCCATAATAATTGGTTTAATGAGAAAGTTACACTTTATATTTCATATGAATTCTCTCAAATAATCATGGAATTTAATAATGTGTCCCCTATTCAAAATGGCCATTTTAATAACTCCATACATGATATCATGGATATGAATCATCTTGGAATTAAAGGTCATTACCATCCCCCTTTTCAATCATTTTACTTATGTTGGATTCATAAATTCATTGGATGGATTAAATGAATCAAATATGGAGCATTTATATGAAATATAAGAACCTCTATATTTGGTTCTATATTTAGAGATTGCAATAGTAGACTCAATGGATGTATCTATGGACTGTGATGGAATTCCTCTTCTTTTGATTCTGAAATACATGTAATAATCAATGCAACTGAAGTAAAAAACAAACAGGATGGTGATATTTTTTATGGGAATGTGATTATTACACATTTTTTCAAGCTATTATGAATTCTTCCACCCACCTATCTTAGAATATTATAACTAGATAAATCAAATGTATAGATACTATTTATTCCATGAGTTGCTTTATCACACATTTTTATCATGAATCCAATGACCATGCATATAGTCTTACAAATACCAGGGTGAAAGATTAAGAAAAAGTCTGTTGTACTGAATTGAAAGATGTTTTCTCTCTTTTTTTCATAGATATTTATGCAACAACCCTACATTAGAATTTTCTAAATTTGTTTTTTTAAATGAATTAGGCTTTTCTATATAGAAAAGTTATAATTCCTATCAAATTTTATTTCCATAATACTAATATATTTTCATATATTTAGGTTAAATAATTTAATATTTAATGACAAATAACACTTATTTATATTATATATAAGAGTAAACAATTTGAAATAGGTCATAAATGATGACTACATCTCCTCCAGTAGGACTCAATTGGATACATTTATAAGGGCCCTTAGAATAGTATTTCAAGAAGACCAGCACCTCTACATAATGTATTTGGAATTATAAAAGATAATTATTGTGATGAACTTAACTTTTATAAATGGAATTCCCTTTTAAAATGAATAAAATTGGTATTAAATATTATAGATTTATAAAAAAACATGCACTGATTTTGTTATTTTTGGAGAGTTATATTGCCAATTATATTTTAAAAACTATTAAAAATTTATGGTCCTCAATCATCAAGAGCAGCGATTCCCACATATAGGGTCTTCATATTTAATCAAAGGCTTTGATATTATCCTATCAGTATATTTAGTGGGGTTTTGGGCTGGTTACAATCTCCATATTCTTAATGTCTAATTAGGTGGTGTTGTGTGTTTAATATTCTCAATAATTAATTCTTCTTAAATCTATGTGCAGATTCAAATAGTTATGTAATCACACTTTTAGTTTTTTTTGAATCCTTCATAGATTCAATCATACCTGAATTGGGTTTAGATCTAGGATCCCTTTTCCCTGATCTATGTTCCTATGAGTGTGTGGTTCTTGTTCGGTCGGTGGTCTCTCATCGGGCGGTGAAATCATGTCATCTTTCCTGAGAGTTGGTGTTTTCAGGACAGGTTGTTCCTTGGATCCCATTAGACAACAATGTTTGGTGTTCTGAAGTATATTTTTTGATTGTGGTCATAGGTTGGGGATCATTTGTTCCTTGTCGATGAATGAATGAAATAAAACGGTTGAGATTTTATGGATAATGGTTTGTGGGACAGGCTTTCTGATTATCCTTTGATAAGTAGTAGATTATATGAGGGATGGATGACATGTTAGAAATTTATCATCTAGGTGATATCTGTCTAATTTATAGTTATGTTCTGTTTTTCCCCTCCATTATAGAATCATTTATGGGTTTCTGTTTTCCTTTTGTGTAATTTTTTCACTTAGGACTGGCTATTTGATGGGATGGATTTGTCATTACGAAAACCATCTTTTTTTTGTTTCTTTTGGTAGGAATTTCTATTTCTTGTTAGTTCCACTTGGTGGGAGGCCTCAATAGAGGGATGGTATTCTAACACCCATAATTCATCCATATTTCCTCACATTTGATAGGAAAATGATAATTCTATCACTGATTTTTTTCATAGTGATAGTTTCCTTGTTTTGCAATGAATCAGGTTGAAAGTTCATTGGGTGCCTCATAAGTAATGTTGGGTGGGTGAATCAAGAGATAGATGGGTGTTCTATGGAATATTTTCTGAACCTCCTCTTTGATTTCATTATGTTATAGAGGATTTCTCTTCCATGTTGTGTCACCAGAACATCTCAATTCTTGGATGGGGTCTTCATATAAGAATTTTATCAATACTGCATTTTTATGGAAGGGGGGATGAGTTTTGGAAGTTACTTGTTATGATCTATGACTCTTATTAGGCATTTGAGTCCATTTAATGTTCTTGGATTATGTTTTCCTAGATATGTATCATTTAAGTCATGTAATGGTTTTACCCCTTTCCTAGTTTTTAAAAGGGGGTCTATTTTTTTCTATTTAATAAAAGGGGTCATGACCGTAAACCATTTCAAAAAAATAACCATTGATAATATATCCATTACATAGTGACCATTAAGATTAGTATATTAAGGGTTGGGATAAATTAAAATTTGTACAGATGGAAGAAATAATGTCATCAAATAGTAGGATCATAACCTATGAAGCCCATTTATCAGATTATTTGAGGGGTGTAACATTATATATATTTTCCATTAAGAATTTTGATGTCATGAATCAACAGCTAATGCATATAGAAATTCATTTATTGGAGGTGTAAAATGTCATTGATATCACATCCCAAACCATGTTTTCTAAAGTACCACATAAAAATATCACCATCAAACACATTACTAATAGGGAATTCACTCATACAATAAGTCATGTGTATCTTAACCATAATATTTTGAATTTAGAAATTTTATTTTTTGTAAAAAAATTGATTATATTTATTATATTAAAATATTACTTATAAAAATTATTAAATAATATGTTTGATAAAAATTATATTTTGATAAGATGAAACACAAATTATTTTATAGGGAATATATAGCTTCTATCAAGAAACTATTTTTAGTAAATTCAATAATATATTCAATAAATAAAATTTTAGTAGAGTATTATTATTAAATAATATATATTAAATAAAATTTATATAAATTTTTTTTGAATTCAAATGTAATGTTTATAAGGGCCTGAAAAATATTATTTTCAAAAAACTTGTATTTTTCATTATATAGTTATTCTATATTTACAAGTGAAAATTTTCATATTAAAATAAGTATATTAAGAAATTAAATATTATTTTTTAAACCTACAGTAATATATTATCCAATGGTCAATTTTTAATAATTTTATGAGACGGTCAAATTTCAAGGGTGAAAATTAAATACAGTATAATTATACAATATGTATTCTGTAATCATAAAAGAAAAAAAATGATGTAATAAATATAAAAAATTGTAGTAAATGAAAATAATTATTTTCCCCTTTAAAATAATGAGTTTTGGGATTTATTTGATTAATTTTATAAATCCTTAATGAATCCTCCAAAAACTATATTATATTTATTGGTTTTGAAATCAATTTTTATAAACATGACTCACTTTCACATAAACAAGGGTATAATATCAATGTTTTTAGTTCATAAGAATATAAAATAATTAAAAACACTTCTCTTTGGTAGAACCTATTGGTAAAAACCATTGGATGGATTAAATTTTTTATTAAATGATCATATTGATTCTGAAACATATGTTTTTAAATTGATAAAATATTACACCATATTTTTCTATATAAACACACCAAACTACCAATTCATCATCACTCAAAAGCCTTATAGAATGATATTTCTATATTCATAACTCTATATACCTCAAATGTTTCCCATAATGATCTATTGAAGATCCTATGATGATTTTATAAGTTCCATCTCAAGGTAAGGTATCATCTCCTTCTCTTTATTCAATAAACATCTTTATTTTATTACTTTTGATTTCAAACTGTTTGAGTTGGGATACATTTTATACAACCTTATTTATTCCTTATGATTCACATGTAATGAGAGAACACTTTCTATCTCATTTAATACTTCTTTAAACCCTTATATAAAACTTTTATGCTGCTGAAATTTTCTATACATTTTCCATTGTAATCTTTTGTATAGTGAATAGCTTACTACATTTTCACAAATGGGTCTTCACCATATTGTACATATCTATCAATGATTATGAATTTAATTTTATGTAACCCACACTTTTTAATATTGGGATTTAAATTCATTAAATACATTTTTTTGTATGATCTATGTGTCAAAAATGTGCATGTACATGATATGAATGTGATGGGTGCCCCCAAAATTATATATCCCTACAATACATTAGATAATGTTTTCATATTATTATATTCTTGGCATGGTGCAGGTGAGGATATCACATGAACACTAGGTGATGTTTTATTGGTTTTTAGTCTTGACTTATGTTTATGATGTCATGTTTTATGTTGTTTCCACATTTCTTTATTTCCTTCAAGTTATCATGTTAAATCATGCTTCATTGTTTAATATTAGGATTCTCACACCTCTTATATTACATTGATATGTTTCATGGATCACATATACTACATTACCTATTTCTATCTTTTGTTTATTGCCTTAATGGGACTTATTTATCACCCATTTATTATGTACATCCCTAGGTTATCCCGTTCAGTTTTATTGGAATAATTTATATTTAGTATCATGTTAAGGATGTTATAAATAATTTCATTGTATTCCTATTTCAGGTTTTAATGTTTTGTAAATAATTTCTAATAGAACCTATGCTACACAATCTATTGGTATTGTATAATGTGTATGTTTATTTAATAAATCATGAATTAATGTTTATTAAATTATGGATTGTCACAGTTTTAATCAGAGTGAAGTCCAGTTATTTTTGGGATTTGTGATAGAAAAAACTAGTGAAATCCTTAGTGATATGAATTAACATTAGAAAACAACCCTATATATTGGTGAAGTATATACTATTCTTTTTACAAGTAAATAAATCCTTTTCTGAACACTACATGGGGATGTGGCTCTGAAATAGTTGTACATAGAGGTAATAACCCTGTAATTGGTGCATTGAGCTAGAGTCGATCATCACCTGGAGTAGGACAATGAGACTTGCAGCACACCTGGTCTTACAATCATGTGTGACATGTTTTGGTAAATTCATAAGATCCTTAAGAACCCATAATATGGGCTCAAAAAATCCCATAATACTTTTTTAAGATATAGATCATGGATAATATAGATTGAATCCCGAAAATTCACAGGTTAAGGAATATATACAATTTATGAGTAATCAATTTATTTTTCATGGATTCCCATTTATTTGTTTAATTGCTTAATAATTTTGATCCCTATTTCTATAATTAAATCCAGAATAAAATATTGAAAGTTTGTATTATCATTTATTCATGAACATCAATTGTCATATATGATTACACTTCTACACATTCATTAACATCACACCAGAATAGTGAAACTATTGAAACATCGCCTCAAAATAAGGATGTTAATTTTTCAGTAAAGATGGAAAATTGATAAAATTTTTCATCCCAATAATTTAAATTTTCCCTTATCCTTTTTTTTGATGAATTATTAAGAACAAATTTTGGTACATCCATTAGTGGAATTTTATGATATTATAGGAATTTATTGGATTTACTTTTATAAAGACAACAAAATTTATTGGGAGATGGAAATCACCCTCCATATCACAAATCTCCCTCCAATTTTATACATGTGAATAGAGGAGGAGGATTATTATTTGGTACCATCATCTTAATAATGGAAATTATTGCCTTATGAGAAAGAAATTATATCCCAAATGATTGAGTCTAAATAAAAGAGTATTATTGATGTCATGGCTATTATAATGGAATTCATTGATGTGTTTCCCAAAATCCTAATCTTCCTCCTAGACGAGCGGTTGATTTATTAATTGATCTTATACCCAGATATTTACCAATATCCATGAATCCCTATATAATGTAATTTGTTGAAATTTAGGAGCTAGAAAAATAATTACAAGAGAATCTTGATAAAGGGATTATATGACCAATTGATTCAACATGGGGTACATCGGTCTTATTCTACAATAAGAAGGATGGATCAATGCTATAATATATTTATTATCAAGAGCTCAAAAGGATCAAAATAATGAATAAGTTTCCCCATCTAGGGATTAATGACATGTTCAATTAGCTATGTGGATCACGGTAATTCATTGAACTAGATCTTCGGTTGAGATATTATAATGTAATGGTGAAGAAGGATTATATCCCCAAGACAAAAAAATTTATAAGGTGTGGGAACTATGAGTTCATAGTTATTCCACTTGGACTCACTAATGATCTAACAATCATCATGAACTAAATTAATATTGTCTTTGGGAATTACCTCGAAAAATTTGTGGTAGTATTTGTAGATGATGTTCTTATCTACTCAAAAAGAAATGAGGAACATTATAAGAATTCAAATATTGTACTGAATACCTTGTGAAATGAGAATTTATATGAAATGTACAGTAAATTTTACTTTTTTATGAGTAAGTATATTTCATGGGTGTTGTTTTCACTAAAAAGGGATATATTTAGATCCTTAAAAAAGAGTGAATTGAAAAACGTCCTAGACCAAAATATGTGATATAAATTTATAGATTCTAAGGATTAGGTGGTATTTTCATTAATTTGTGTGAAAATTATAATGATTTTATACACAATAAAAATTATTACTCAGAAGAGAGTTAGGTTTTTCTATATAGATCAATTTGAAGAAAGATTTGAGGAGGGGAATAAGAGGCTAATCATTGAAAATTTTCTCACACTACCAACAAGTTGGGAAGGATTTTTGATGTAAAACGATATGTCAAAAAAGGAGTGTGTTTTATACTCATGAATTATGACATTATGAAATACTATACCTCCCAATAATTAATGATTCATGTGATGAAATACCCAATAAAAGATCTATAATTTGTATTAGTGATCTCCAAGTTGAATAAATTTTGACATTATCTATATGGAGGAATGTGTGAAATATATATGAATAAAAAAATAACAAAGTATATATTCAAAAAAGGATCTTAATAAGTACTAAAGAAGGAGTTCAGATCTGATCAGTGATGATGATTGTTCAATCCATTACCATCCTTGGAAGGAAATAAAAGTGGAAGATGCTATGCGTAGAAAGTATCTCATAACCCATTCCTTGATGAGGATTGAAAGAGGTCTAATATTCCTGGAAATGAAAAGGATTGACATGGGATTAATAAATGTACCAACACCCTAGAATTGTCAAATAACTACTCAATCATATATCATTAAGTGGATCAAATAGTCCCAGAATGATGATGATGTGCTCCAGAAAAAGTTAGTGAATATTCCATGGTTCAACATTACTGAATTTGGAGTTATAATTTTTGGAACATGGATATTTTTCTCATCAAAATTAGAACAGAAGAGGTAAATTTTGGGTGATTCACAAAGGTCATCCTTCTTTATTAATAAATGGATTACTAAGATGTATAATGACTAGATGAAAATATTCTAGTGTGTTAATACGAAGAGGGATATGGTAGAGTTTTTATCTCAATTCATGTTTTTCCAACAAGTTAAGGAGTAATGAAAGAAGACTATGTATATGATAAAACTGTTTTGTATACCAGTATGGAAATAGGAAAACAAAACTTCTATTTTGTCATAAGACTCCTTAGGATACCTATAAGAAATAATACCATCTAGGAATTAGTTGATCTCCCTATAAATTCAACACATTTCATTTTTATCAAGGATGATTTCTCACTCGACAAAATCACCATGATATACATAAGGGAAGTGTTATGGCTTCATGTATTTCCACTCACTATTGTATCGAATCAAGTTCTGTTGCATACCTCAAGGTTTTGGACCTGACTTTATAAAATTTTGGATATAAAACTATTCTTTAACACTGGTTTTCACCATTAGAGGGATGGAAAGTTTGAATGAACCATTAAAACTATGTAGGATATAATGAGATCATGTTCAATGGATTTAAAAGGATGGTAGGATCATTATATTCCCCTAATGGAGTTAAAATATTAAAACTGTTTCTATTATATAATCCAAATGGAATATAATAAGTATTTTTAGTGAAAGAGGTGTTTGAATCCATAATTCTGAGATGAATTTTTATATATGAATCTAACAGGACCACATATTATCCAAGTGATGATAGAGAAGGTTTTAACTATTTAGCATCATATGAAATCTATGTAATGTTAACAGAAAATCTATTCATAAAATAATATTTGAGACTAAGAGTTTAAGGTCAGAGATAAAGTTTTCCTTAATATATCATTTTGGAAGATATTCTTTATGTTTGGGAACAAAAAAAATCTTTCTCAATGATACATCATCCCCTTTTAGATACTTTATTACATCAGAGTGGTGGCTCATCGACTTGCACTCCAACCCAACTTATCTCAAGTACATGATGTGTTCCATGTATCCCTCTTGAGTAAGTACATACCATACACCTCACATGTACTGATTTCATAAATACTATGATTAGATAATAGTCCTTCAATGAGGATTAAGAAGTAGTTATCTTAGATCATAGTGACAAGGTTCTACTAAAAAAGACAAATCACTAGATTAAAGTGTTCTAGATAACCAAATGTCTGAGGAAGCACCAAGGGAACATGAAGAGGTGATTAAAGAGAAGTTCCATAACCCATTCTATAGTATGAAATAAAAATTGGAATGGTGAAATTTATAAATGTTTAATGAATTTAACGATACGATGTTTTATAAATTAAATTCATTTTTAAATGAATAAATGCTTTATTATGTAATGTGGCTATTGGAAAAAACATGCACTACTTTGGATATTTTGTACTTTTATATAGATGTTAAAATTTAAAATTCCATTAAAATTCAGTCCTTTATAATATATTAATTTTATAGATATCATTAATAATAGTATATTTTGGTTTATTATAAAGTCTAGTTAACATAGACAGAAGAAGTGATAGCCACGACTAGTAGGATAATACCCTCTAAATCCATTTATTATATATTCAGAGGGAGATAACAACACAAGGTTTTACCTTTGACCAATACCAAGCTAATTTTTATCAACTAAAACATGAGAGAAAACATTAATAATATAATTTTATGCTCATTAAGGTCATGTACCAAACCATGTTTTTTGAAGAACCCAATAAAAATATCTTAATCTCACACCTTACCCTTACAAAATTTGATGGTATAATAAAGGGTTGTGTATTTAGAACTGAAAAATATGAATTTTTATATTTTATTTTTAATGAAAAATATATTATATTTATCACTTTTTAATATTATATTTTTAAATGATTAAATAGTATATTTGATATAAATTAGATTTCTATATGATGAAACACAAATTTTAATTTTGAGAAATATATAGTTTTAATCAAGACTCTTTTTTCGATGAATTTAAAAAAAATAAAATAAAATATTTTATTATTAAATATTATTATTAAATAATATTTATTAAATATAAATGATAATATATTTTTACAAAGTTAAAAGTAATTTTTATAATGGTAAGAAAACTATTATTTTCAAAAAATGAGTATTTTTCAATAACTATGGATTTTGTATTTAAAAGTAGAAAATATCATATTTTGTGAATTATTTTGAATATATATATATAACATTTTTAAAACTAGCATGTATAAATTATCCAATGGTGAATTTTATATAATTTTATTAGACTTTATGATTTTGGGTTAAAAATTAAACATAGTATATTTATACATTAAGTATTACTATATCATAAAAGAAAAAAAGTGATATAATAAATACTATAATGAGTATCCTTGATGAAAATTATGTTTCACCTTTAAAATAATATGATTTATATTTTAAAATATTTATTTTATGAATCCATAATTAATCCTCCAAAACATATATTATACTTTATGGTTTTAAAATCAATTATTTGAAATCATGAATTCCATCCATAACACTATGGGTATTATTTTAATGATTTCATATCATAGCCCTATTAAATTATTAAAATATCTCCTTAACATCATAAACTTTGGGATGGTCGGTGGTTTTTATTAGTATATCATATAGAATAAAAAACTATGTGTATAAACTAATAAAAATACTCATCTCTTTTACTATATATATTAACCCAACCTAGCATTCATATTTACTAAAAAACATTAGAGAATTAATTTAATATAAAATTAAATCTATAGATCCATTCCAATGTGACCCAATTCTCTAAATAATCCTTTATGATGCTTTTAAAATCATCCTCTCATGTTAAGGGGTCTTATCCTTCTCTTCTTAATTAAAGAACCATATTTATCCCATGTATTTTTATTTCCATTTGTTTAATTTGGGGTATTTTTATAAACAGCACTCATACTTTCCTTATGATTCCCAAGTAATTTGATCCCCCATTTTTTTCTCCTTTAACCCTTATATAAACTTTTAGGTACACACGTAATGTTTTCAATGTTATATTTCCATTTTTCATTCCAAACATGTGTATAGTGAATACCCATCTCCATTTCCACTTATGGGTATTCATCTAGTTATAAATATCCTTAATTTATTATGTATTTAAATATAAATTACCCACACTTCCTAACATGTGTATAGTGAATACCCATCTCTATTTCCACTTATGGGTATTCATCTAGTTGTAAATATCCTTAATTTATTATGTATTTAAATATACATTGCCCACACTACATGATAATGAGGTTAAGAACTATCATATACATCATTATGACTCATGATCTATGTGTAACATTTATTCTTGTACATGATATGAATGTGACAAGTGGGCCTAGAAATATATTACACTACAATGAATTTGGTAATGATTTCATCTCATGAAATGAAATATATGGTTCATGTCAGGTTATCTAAATAACACTATGTTATGTTGTCTTGGTATTTATCCTTGATTTATATTTATGATTCCTTATTTTATATTTTCTCTAAATTTCTATGTGGCCTTTATATTATCATGTCATTTCTTTCTCATTGTTCATGATTATGATTCTCACTCCTCTTATACTACCATGATATGTCTCTTGTCTGAAATTTACTAATTTAATTTATAAAATGATTTTCTTATCACCACACTAGCCTTTTTGGATCAATACATTTTTATGTATGTCCCCATGTAATCCCATGAATTTTTAGAAAAATGATGTAATTTTAGGAACAAGTTATCGATGTTTTCAAAAAAATTGTTTTAATTCTGTAGAATTTCATTATTTTATGCACCTATTTCACAAAAAACACAAGCTTCCATGATTATATGGGATTTTATAATGTGTATCTTTATTTAATAAATCATCAAATAAATTGTATTAAAATTATATTTTTCATGATTTTTTTATAGTTTTTCAGAGATAGATGGTTAAATATTGTGTAAATATGAGTAAATATGGGAGCCCTATTACAAGTGGGGGAGAGGATACACCATGAATTTCTGTAAGATTAAAATATAATAATTTTAAACTCAAGACAAATGATTCCAAATGGATATATAGTCGAAGGTGGGATAGATAGAGGATAAAATATTTCCTGCCAATAGGATTTGTAGAATTGAAATATAAAATCATATGTTAATCTATTGGTTTAACCCCAATGTAATGGTCTTTAATAATTAACTATAATGATATATTTTTATAGTATTTAATATTCATTATGACCAAACAATTTTGGATTTGTTACCAAATTTAAAAATAATTAATCAAAATATGGTATCCATATAATTAAATTCTATTCATGGATGTGTCACAATTTATTTTCATATTAAACCCTAAACACAATGAAAAGGGTTTTCCCAGAAAAAAAATGATTTCAAAAGTATTAAAACATTTCATTCTAAAATCCAATAGAATATTTATTATAATGACCAAAATTGGATTACTCATAATATATATGAACTAATTTTATTTTGAGGCCACTATGAAACAAAATAAAATATTGTAAATTCAGGAACATAATAAAAATTTTCAATTAAAATATGAATATTTCACTATTCATTGAAAAAAAAATCTTTTTAGAAAAATCCCAAAAATTCAATCAAAGAATGTTTTGACCTACTGATTTTAAAAATGATATTCATTTTTTAAATAAATTTATTAAATTAGGTAGAAATTATTTATATTATTTTTCTCAAAAAGTGATAAAACCCATTTTAGAGGAAAAATGTAATTTTATAGAACACAATGACATCACTACCAACTGAGTGAATATTTATCAAAGTAATATATTTATATAAATCATTTAATTAAATTCATTATCATAATTTTTTTATTTCTAGTTTCTCTAATTTGGAATGGTTAAGTAATAGTGGCCTTCTATATTACAGTTCATTTATTTATAGGGTTCCTTATATCCAAATATTTTAAAGATATTAAATTTGTTTAAAGGGAAATATATGATAAATTCTTGGGGTGTTATATGGTTTTATCATAATAACACTCTTTTAGGGATCATGGTGTAAGCTAAATGAGGTTTCGAAAAAAAGTCATAACTATTACCCCATCTCTTTCAATTTTATTTATGCTTCACCATCTATAAAACTATTTCATCCATTAGATCAAGATGAACCCAATATCTTCAATATAATAAAATTTTATTATGATGATTTTAAAGACAATTCACCTTGTTATAATCAAATGGTAAATGAATGTATCAAACATACTTACGTGTGGACTACATATACCATGAAGTGATATAAATCATTTTCCATCACCAACACATATGGTTATTTATAATGATGTATTTAAAAAATATATATGACATTTATGATTTTATAATGATTTCTTAAATATAAATTATTATTTATATTTCTTTCATTATTTTCTTTATAAATTAAAACATCATTCATGTGTACTTATTATCAACCATATCTATGAATGTTGATATACATTTTTCTATCTATATTATTTATTATTTATTATAAATATGAATATATTGATGATATGATATTTATATAGTGATTAAAAATTTGGATAAAATAAAAATATTATCAATGTGCAAGTATTATAACTCACGTATATAATATTTGATAAAAATGAAATATTTAACAATCAGAAGTGATGATTTTAATAATATTTAATTATATATAAATGTAAATTGAAATGTTATATATGGGTAATATGTGATATTATATGTATGTATATTGTTATATTATTTATTTATAAAAAAACATACATTTTTTATATATGAATTCATAGAACTTATGATGAATGTTAAACTTGAGGTAGGGTGTTTTTGTTTCAATCTTAATTTATTTAGGGTTGTTTATAATTGAGTTTATTTTGAGGGAAATTAAATGATATGTATCTGATAAACCCATTCAGTTCTCTTATCCTCCAAATATTAATGTAATTGTATGTTAATAGTATAATTTTTCTCTCTTTTTTACATAAAATTTTTGAGAAAATATTTTTATAAAAAATAGAAAGTGTTTTCTTATTGATCGAGAATATTTTTCATCTATATACATGTTTTCTATAAAATTATTTCATGAATGTTTGTAATATTTTCCTATAATTATTTAATATCATTTTTACCTATTATTTACTCTATTTTAATATTTTTAAATGAAATATTCTTGTCATTTCCAAATAAGGTATATTTATGTATTTTTATCCAAAATGTGAGAAAACTCATCATCTTATTATTTACTATGTGGATGAATTTTTATCCATCATGAATAATAATAGAATTATAGTTTCCCATCAATTTTTACATGTTTAATTTAAAGTAAAATTTTTTATTTTTTATTTTGTTATTTTTTAGATTTTAAAATGTGATTTCAAAAAAAGAAAAATTAATTTTCCTCATTAAATATTCTAGCGATTTTAAAAAATAAAATTTTCATCCATGGTAACATCATTTTATGTTAGCTATGATTCACTTAGAATATGATTCTATAATACCACACATATTATTTCTCTATATGTTATGTGGTAATGATGATGAAATATTTATTAAATCGGTTTTCTTATCCATAGTCTAATTTATAATCAAATGATGAATGTTTTCATGATCATGTGGAACACATATGAATAGATTATGACTAAGTGAAAAGTGTTTATATTATATAACTCCAAATAATTTGGTAAATATTGATGTTTTATGAGATAAAAGGGTACAATATTTGTAATCCCATGCATAAAAAGAGGGTTCATGATAGGTTACAACAAGTTTGAGAAGAGGGTACACTAGTGGTTATCCCAACCTAAAATTGGTACAGAGGTGGTTTTCCTAAGCATTACATGTGATTAATTTCATTGTGGGTAACCATGAAATATGTTTCTAGTGATTATTTTTATGAAATAAATTATCTAATTTTTGTATGATATGAATGTTTTCGGGTGTTATGATCTCATGCATCATGTTCATCTATTCCTTTATGATTTCTAACTTATAATCCAACAAGAATTATTCCATGAATTATGTATATGATATATTATTTTATTGGTAAGGTTATAAAATGTCAATATCATTTTATTATAAAATTATTATCACATTATGTACAAATTATCATTAATATCTCCCTTTATTACCTTTACTGTGCATATGAGATCATAATTTTATATATTTATGTTATGTCAGGATATGAAAAAAGTGGTATGTATAATTTTTCTTGAAAGGGTGATAGATGTGAATAAATAATTAGTATATTTTTTAGATCTATTATATACATGTTTTATAAGAATATATTATTCTAAAAATCCCAAACAATTAAGGTACTTATGTGGATATAATGATATGTAATGAATATTAATCTAATAAGATGTAATATTTATGTATATAATGTTTTGGTCTCCTCAATTAGTATCAGTGTATGGTTCAGTTATTTTTGGAAAGTAGGATAGGAAATGTTTACTATTAACCCTTATGATATTCCAAATAATTGGGGGATATCCTACTTTATGGTAAATAAAAGAGAGTGATTTTTATAAAAAATACAACTATGTCTAGATACAATCTTGTAGATGTAGCTATGTAATATATTCACCTAGGGATAAAAACATTGAATAAGGAAGATTTTGAATTAACATAATCATAACTGGTGCATGATGAGTATGTTTAATAATTCACACCTCACTAGACACTCCTAAGGGGTATTTTTAGGTTAATTCACTTTTTCTTTTTGAATTTTTATGAAGTATTTAAGTGGATAATGACTGAGGATGAAATTGGTAAAACTTATGGCTTCATTTATTCAAAATAATAGGTCATGATTTATACAATATATTAATGTTTTTTCATAATTATATTGTTGGACAAAATGATTATTATATATCACACTATATTTTTTGGTTTTTTAATGGTTGTGAACAAGAGGAATCATATTGATAACAAATGTAATAAAATATTAAATTATTTCCCTCCATAACACTTTAATGAGATGGGGTATTAAAGGGGAATGCATGTAATTTCTCATAATCAACTATGATGATATATTTTTGACAACATCAAAAATGATGGGTTTCCTAACATGTTAAATAATTATAAAATAGAATTTTATGGATTTTTAGGTGGAAATGATCATGGGGAAATAATGTTAAATTTCTTTAATTTCATGTATATGTAAAGAATCCCCCATGTGTATGTCTAAAAGGAAGTTTATTATGTTTTCTATGTTTAAATTATGGGAATAGGGAAAAATATCTAGGTAAATTCATGCCTTATATGTGTGGAATATCAAAATTAGTTGATTCAATTCCCTAATCCAAAATGTTAACTCCTAGGAAAAGGGAGGTTCTATGCTATATTAATCACTATAGTAGATCATTTTGGATAAGGCGCATATGTCCTCCAATATAGTGTTGGGAATGTCATGTTAATTTTTATAAGAATATGACCAATCAGAATATTATTATTATCTCTCTTATTGAATTTTATGTTATTTAGAAATGGATTTAGTTTCTTTATATAAAGATCATGTAAATTTATGAGGAAGTAAAGTAACATTTGATATTCTAAACTAATCTATGACCATATATTGGTATGAGGATTAATATAGACACCCAGTGAATATTTCTTCTACTGTATTTTTCTTGACTCCTATTAAAAATGTATTTTTATATCAAATGATTATATAGATCATCAACATCAGTGATATTCCTATTATATAATATTTTTTTATATCTCTTTGAAATAGAATCACTATTTTACACTAAATCAAATTCTATATTTTCCATAAAATCATTACCTAGAGATAGATGTATTTTAAAGAAACCATATATTTTAGTCCTAAATTATTTATATTAATTAAAGAATAAAATATAGTATAAAATTGATAATTTTTTCATTTGGAAAAGTGTGTCAATGTGAGATAACTTGTTCATTACATTAATATGATATATGGATTTATGAAACCCTCCATTTAATATTGGTAATTGAATAAGATCAAAATCATGAATAAAATTTTTTTATCCTTGTATAGATGATTTGTTTTATGTGTAGATGAATAATTTCCATGATTTTTCTTTCATCTTGATACAATCAATTTTGGGTCACCATTGAAAACATACACAATAAAATATATTGAATGAGGTATGAACATTAAAAAAATATTTACTTCATTTATCCTTACTTTATAACCCACTATCATTATAGAATTAATGAAAATGATTCATCATGGATTAATTAGATCAATTTTTGGTAGTCTTTATAGATGATATTATTATATATTCCAAGTGTAAGGAAGAACATATAGATCACATGAGGATTTTACTAAAGAAACTAAGGAAGAATAATCTTTTTTTAAAATTTACAATTTGAATATTTTATCTATATAATGATTCATTTTATGGTCAAATAATCTTATGCATGGGTATATTAGTGGATCAACCAATGATATAACTTATTTAACATTATCCATGACCTTCCATAGTGATAGAGATCTATAGTATTCTTGGTTTTGATGGATTTTCATGATACTTGGTGAATAATCTCTCATAGATATCTAATTTTTTCACCACATCCACAAGGAATTGAGTCACTTTACTTTGGACAGATGAATGTGAGAAAACTTTCACAGGGATGAAAAGAAGGTTCATTGGCACACTTATAATCATTCTATATTTCATTAGATAAAGGTTTTTGATCTATTATGATTCATACAAGAAAGGAATAGGATGTATAATCATGTATAATTATATATAGTTACTAATTATTCCTCAAGAAAATTTATGGTTCATGAGAACAATTACCCAACTCATGGCATAGTGTTAGTAGTTGTAATCATTTAATTATCGATATGAATAAATTATATTTGTGGTGAAAGTATTTATATATATTATGAACATTAAATTTTAAGGTATATATTCAATCAAAAATTTTTGAATATACACAATGGAAGATATTTGGAGTTGATTAACTACTATAATAGCACAATACATTTTTATTGTGGGAAGGAAAATGGAGTGGTCAATGATTTGAGTTAAAAATATCATGTAAGTTTATCTATGTTGATGATAAAAAAGGATAAAATATTTATGTATTTTCAAGGTATATAACATGAATTCAAAAATGAAGAGAGTAAATATTATCATGATAAAATGAGTGTTCAAACATCTATCAATATAATGATTAAATGTGGTGAAAATGGATGATATAGAGCTAAAAATGAATGTAAGAAATTTTCATTAGTTAAAAAAATATTTAGAATAAATTAAAAGTTTTAGGAACTATATTTTTATCCTATAAATAAAAAATTAGAAGAAGGTGGATTTGGATAAATTCATAGTTTATCATTCTTTATTATTCCCAAAATCATGAAGTTTTATAGATACCAAAAAGAGTATTTTTGGTTGGTGAACATGAATGGGGATATTAAAGAATATTTATCTCAAACTTGTTATTTTATAAAAATAGGGATAATATACATAAGTTAAAGTGGATTTTATTACCATTACCCATAACATAACTGAAATATGAAACCATCACTATTGATTTCATCATCAAACTCACCAAAATATATATTTTCTATTATTTTTTATTATATGTAGTCAATAACCTAATCAAGTTAATATATTCATTTCAAATATAGAATATTACATTTTTGATAAACATTCTAGGATATATATCATTTAAGTGGTAATTTTACATAGAGTACCATATTCTATTTTATCTAATTAAGTTCTGATGCTTACCTCAAGGCTCCAAGGAAGTATTTAGAAAGATCTGGATATAGAGTATGATTTCAGTACTACTTATCATACTCAAATTGATTTCTAGTTTGATAGGACCATTTAAAACCTAGATGATATGTGGAGATCTTGTTCTATTAATTTCAAAGGATGTTGGGATTAATACTATTATTTATTAGAATTATCTTCTTAAAATATCATTATCATGAGCATTATTATGGATCCATATGAATCCATATATAAGCGGAAGTGACAAAATACAATATGTTGAGATGAATTGGGAGAAAAAAATGTTATTGGATACTAATATATTTGATTAAATGGAAGTAAAAAATTAGAGCTACATAGTATCACATCAAGGATTCTCAGAGGAAGTAAAAATGATATTCTAATAGTTGTTGAGTGAAATATGGATTTTGAATATTGTGAAAAGGTTTTCCTAAAAATATATCAATTTAATAAGTTTATGTGAATCCTAAATAAGTAAATACTTATCACTATGTATTTTGGACCCATGAATATTGATGATCGAGTGGGGATGGTTGCTACTCGCATGGTGCTTCAAGAGAACCTATATCATGTTCATGATGTCTTCCATGTATCCTTCACAAAAAAGTACATACCTATTACATCACACATACTAATCATAGTTGTTATAACATTGGATATTGATATTTATTATGAACCAAAACTAGTATAAATATGTTATCGTAGAGATTGTGTTATATGAAACAATACAACTCACCTTTTTAAAATTCATTAGAGGAACCAAAAATTCTATACAGATAAATGGGAACATGAGGATGTGAGGAAAAGGTGGTATCCTAATTTTTTTGTATCATAGTGACATAATTTTATGGGAAAGATTATTTTTATTGGGGGTATAATGTAACACCCAAAAATGTAACATGTATTTCCTTTGAAATAAACTTCATGTATTAAATAGCATTCCTTAAATGAAATCCTAAGTCTAAATAAACCATGATATAGTGTACCATTATAACATGAATTTAAATTAATGGTATGAAAGACAATAACCTAATAATAATAAATATTAATAATTTTTTTCTATTATTAAAATTTATAGATCAATTCCTAACAAATAGGTACTAAATTTTTAGACAAGTCATTTTATGCTTCCAAATAATACTTCCATAAAAGATTGATTTTATTGTATTTATTATATATATAAAATAATTAATCATTCATTTTTTTAGAAAATATGTTTTAGAAATATGTTTTCATTTTTTTAATTAGTATATCAAAATTAACTTATTTCAGAAATTTGGTATTTTTCTGAAAAGATTAATTTTTTAGTGAATAGTAAAAAATACATAATTATAGAAAAATTTATTTTCCATTAAAGTAATTGAAAATAAAATTTAGTTTTTAATTTATAATAAACCTTTATTATTTTCTTTTCAATAATCATAATCCTCTTAATTCCATTAGAATCTATTTTATTCTAAATTTTAGTATAAAAACATTCTTGTACTAGAAAAGGCTATTTTTGGAAAAAAAAAATTTGATGTGTCTTGTAGGTTTATTTTGAACATTAATTATTCCACTTATATAAATTGAGTCTGATGAAATTTATTAAATAATATTATTGATAAATTTAATTTTTTAATGATACTAAATTCATGTTTGTTTGTAAGGAACATTAAAAACATAAAAAAATACCACGATTATGGTCAAAATAAGCCAAGTGGGTGTTAAACTAAGAGATAATGGTGGGATTTCCATATAAAAATTACTAAATCATATTTATGTCCATATATTTAATATAAACTATAATAAGTTCATAAAATATTACATTTTTTCATATTTTTAATCAATATGACATTATTATATTTGAATCATTTAAAGAAATTCAATTATGGCCTCTCCCACACATATTAAAGGATATTTTATATCCTCTTATCTCCAAAAGACAAGAGCATCATCAATCCACTAATACCTATCATGATTCTCTTATGACATCCTTTAAAAATCCCAATAAGTTATTTTTTATCAGAATACAATTCTTTCAATGAGTATGGTGTATGGTAAGGGTAGTTTTTGAACAAAGAGGTTTAACTCTTAATAGAGCTCTTTAAATTTTATTTTTGATTCCACCATCTCTAAAATTTTTGAATCTATCATAAAATTATGTTTATATTATAATCAATATAACAATATTTTCTTATTAATATGTCAGAACCTTTTCCTTCCCTTTTTATTCAAATGGGAAATAAAAGTATCACTCATGCATAATTGTAGACTACCGCCTCCACATGGTGATATAAATAATTTTCCATCAAACCATAAAATGGAAGTTAATAATTATTTATTTACTAAAAATATTTTTTATTTATTATATAATGAATATTTAATTATTAAAAAATATAAAAATATATATATTCTATTTAGACTGTGAAAACAACATTCATGGTCTTTTAAGGGATGTTATCTCCATAAATGGTGTAATTAATTTTTCTCTTTCTAACTTTTATGTATGATTATAAAAATTTAAAAAATTAATATATATGATATATTAATAATTTTTAATATTATTGAGATTATGGAATAAGTAAAATTTTCCAAAGATTAGAACATTCATACTTAAACATTCATGAAAAATGAAACATGTAACACCCATTAATACGGATTTTAGAAAAGAATAATTAAAAAATGGTTGTTGAAATTTTATAAATGGATCACATATTATTTTATATGTTTGACTAATTTTCATATATTAGAATATAATAAATTTAATTTTAATATATTGGTTCTTAGAGTACTTATGATGAATGTTAAACTTGAGGTAAGGGTTTTTTATTTCTCATATTTTATATGGGATTATTTTCTACTGAATTATAGTTACTGGAAATTAAATAGTCCTTATTTGATGTACCCATTTATTTTTATTATTTTATTTCTGTTAATGAACTTTTCATTAAATAGGACCATTTATCTCTTTTTTTAATTAAAATTATTTATAAAATGATTTTAAGAAAATAAAACCTTATTTTAACTTTGGATGGGGATATATCTCTTTAATGTCCATGGTTTCTATAAAAAACATAAAAAAATAAATTGTTAGTTAATGATTTTTTAATGTAATTTTTACCTTTTCATGAATTAATTTTAATAATTTTAATTGTAATAATTTTATCATTTTCTAAAACGAGGTATTGTTCACATTTTTTTACATAAAAGGTTAATTGATTCATCTTTTTAACATTTACTATATGAATGAATTTTCACACCATCATGACTAATCATTGATTTTATGTTTACCTTACAAGTTTCCATGGGTTTTTTCAATTAATATTATTTATTTAACATTTTTTATAAATTTATATTCTATATAATTGATTTCAAAATGAAAAGGGTATTTTACTTAAGAAATATTCCAGTGCTCTTCTAATGGTTTTTTAAATCTATGATAACATTTTTTGATATACTTATACTTCACCAGGGAAACGATTCCTTGATATAGTAATTATTATTTCTCTTTATGGTTTATGGTATTGATGATGAAATATTTACTAAACTCTTTTACCTTTTTCTAATTTATGTTATGATGGAATGAAAATTTCTTTCACTTATTGAGGAAACATATGAATGTATTATGATTATGTGAATGGTGGATATTTTTTATCCCTCCAATGCAATGGGTTAATATTAATTTTTTTATAAAATCAATAGGCTTAATATAGGTAATACCATGATATAAAAAGTTAGTAAATAGAGGTTATCCTTTGGATTAAATGAGGTTATAATGGTGATTTTCCCAAGCATGAAACTGGTACATGGGTGGTTAGAAGAATCATAACTTTTGAATAATTTTAGATGGTATACCTGATATAATATTGCTAATATTATTGAATGTATAAATGGTATCCATGAATATGAATAGAATGGGAGAATTTTTGGTGAGCTCACTAGCAGAAAGAACACTTTAAGAGAGATTATCCTGAAATAATAATTCTTAGCTATTGGGAACTCTAGAATCAAATAAATTCACATAGGTGATTAGAAAATGAACTTTTTCCATTCATGTGTTAAGGATACAATGGTAATAAGTAGACCCAATAATCATAATGAATATAGATCATTAACTGGTGATTGGTATGAGGTCGCAGGTATGGATGAGTTATATTTTTCCTCTATTTAAGAAGGTCCAAACTATGGAATGGAAGGAGGGTACCTGACTAGATATGCGTACATCTATGGTGATAATCCTCATTCTGTATCGGATCCAGATAACTCTATCTTTGAGTCTGAATTTAGTGAGTAAGAGGTTCATGGGGATATAGGGACACTTAATATAGAATGAACACCATGTCCATTTGGCTTCCCTGACTATTTCTATAGAGACTCATGGGAAAATATTTAATTTCATTTAGTTCATTCTATGAGGTACTTATTTTAATGTGGAAACCTTCCTCTTATGTATAGAACAAACATTATTATTATTATTCACAAGATTAATGATCCTTCTTCTATGAAACACTATAGACTGATAAGTTTATGTAATTTTTTTTACAATGATCTGGTAGCATAATTAGCAAAAAAAAATCATCTTATATACCCCACTATATTTATGATGACCATTATGGATTTGTTAAAGGAGGATGATTGACAATACTATTGGTTTGGTTCAGGATTTTCTAGGAGATATCAAACATAAGTTTCTCTATCTGAACATATCATTTAATCTAGACATGAAAAAGGCTTATGATAAACTTTAATAGAGATTTATCCTCATGGTCTTTTCTTATCTATGTTTCTCCACATGGTTAACTAATATATTTTTCTGGTGCTTCATTCCCCTGTTGATTTTTATCCCTTTTCTGGGGAAGAACTGTAGTTTATTTAAAATTTTCTATGGTCTTAGAAATGGAGACCCACTTTCCATAATCTTATTCATATTTACTTAATAAAATCTCAAAATTATCCCTAAAAAATTTATCTCAATGGTATAATTATTTTATTTCATTGTAGGTCTCACTTCGGGGGTGTATCTACTTTGATTTTTTTTTCATGATACATTCATTTTTTCCAATGCGAGAATAATTTCTATATAAGGCATCAACAGGATCCTCAAGGATTATTGAAAATAGATTTTCCAACAAATTAATAATGATAATATAAGCATATTCATATCAAATCACTGCTCTGATAATAATATTATATCTACAAAGAGTAGCATGAACATGCAACAAATTAGTTTTCCAATGGACTGTCTAGGTTCTCTGATCACACCAAGAAATATTCACATCCACCATTTGAATAATATTGTTGATAGGATCACCAGACACATTTTTGAATTAGAAAAATCACTTCTTATCTTTTTGGGGTAGATTTATGTTGTTTAAATACATTCTTCCATCTATAATAATGCATGTTATCTCTATACTTAATGTTATGAAAGGGGTGTTAACTTGCATTGAAAACATCATTTCTTATTTCATTTGGGATGCTCATTCACATGTAAAACAATATTATGCCTCTTATAGTTGGATGTAATTGCCTATGATGGATGGTGTTATTAATGTTAGAATCATTTTAGATGTAATTAATTCTTTACATGCGAAGATGTCATGGGAAATTTTGGAACGTTGGATGCTTTGGGGGCATGTTATAAAAGACATGCATAATAGATTAATGGACTATTAGAGTGTCTCATTATCTTTGGTTTGGCTTATAATTTATCCATACATGTAAACTCCCATTAATCTTAGTCATTGGAACATTGGTAGAGGTGATATAATATTATGGAATCGAAAATGGGTGGGAACCAAGCTTGGTTTCCAAGGATGTCCAGTTCTTGAAATAACCTCTAGGGATTCATCCAAGTACCCAAATATTATATGTGAAATATTGTAAGTGTATCAGAATGAAACTTTCTTTCTAATTGATATTAATAGAGAGATATAAAAAAAATTTCATAGGAACCACTATGGGGATTTTTTCAATAAAACATTTCTATAGAATCTGGATAGTCCGGATTTGTTTTCATAAATGGGGAGTGATACTTTGGTTCAAATAGATTCCATATAATTTATAATTACTCATATGGAACATTAGGAATCGATCCCTACCCACTAATGACAACATCAAGCATCTTAGAATCAATCACTCCTCCAAATACTTGTGCAGTAGCGAGCCTCAGGAGGACTATGTCTCACACCTCTTTTTTTAGAGTTATTGCACTCATTTAGTCTGGTTCTCTATTATTTATTTCATAGGACTCACTCATAGAGAGATCTCAAGATCTTAATTTCTTAGTCTATGGATTTCAGGTACTAGAAATTTGGGACATGATAAGAATACTAGATTAGTAATTTTCTCTACTAAGTTTTGGTGCATTTTGGCATTCACATAATAGAGGTCGTCATGAAGGTCCATAATGGGATGGGAGAACTATTATTTCATGTAATAGGTATCTCCTAATTGATATTATCAGGCTTCTCAAAAACTATTAAGAATCTCTATACCTATAATACTTTATTGGAGCTAGATCTAATCATCAGTTGGTCACTCACTACCCATAGGGGTGATGGGTCTGAGGGCTTCCTCCAAATTCTATTCTGAATATCAATATATATAGATCATGCATCATGGGTTATATATGGGGTGTTGGCATGGTTCATGATCATAGGTGTTATGTTATTCTGGTTTTCTTTTCTAAATTTGTAAATGGCAATTCCCTTTAAGGAGAAGCTAATTCTATGATCACTGGAATTCTTTATTGCAACCAAAAAAATCAACTTGCAGTGGCCAAAATAAAATCCATGATTATCCATGAATCTTTTCTCAGTTATAATCCCACCCCCTAGGAAATTTCTTACATCATTCCATTTTGAAAAATTATTATCCACAAAAATATAAAGGTTTTTTACACATGACTTGAAGGGAATAGGGTGGATGACTTTATCACTTCCACATAAACTCACAAGGTTCAGATTCTTCACTTCTCTATCTTGGGATATTTTCCTCCTAAATGTGTGGATATTTTATGGTGGATTCTATTATTCATCATTACATTATGCCACCTCAGTTCATTTTCATTCTTATATTCTAATTTTTATTTCTTTGTATATGTACTATACATTTAAATAAAATTTTTTGTTTGGTGATAGTATTAAATTTAAAATAGCATTGATAGTTGTTAAGAACTAATATGGAGATAACGTAGATATTATATATATTCATTTTTTTTATTTTTCTATGTATCTAATGACACTAAACCTTTATATTTATTTCATGTATTGTAATTATATGTAATAAATATTTTTATAATAATATTTAATATTTATGTATATAATATTTCAGTCACCTCATTAAAAGAATATCATGGAAATGAGATATTTAGTTTTAAATTTAGTGATATCAAAAAAAACCTCTTATTTATAGGTCAGATTATCATATGACCCAATAGTAGATAGATTGGTAAGAATTTAGATAGGATAGTTATTGTGGTTAGGATATATTAATCATAATGTGCTACTGTGGGCCTCCCCTATGTTATTTATGATAAATACAGATGGACTATTATGATTTTGGGAACATTATTTGGTTGTTTAATAATATTATTTATAATAATTCCAATCCCATTCCAAGAAAAAAATTATTATTTTTACATATTATATGATTTAATATCATAGAGGACATATATTTTTATTTTTATTTCTCAATAATACCCTTTTTTATCTTGGTTGATATGGAACCATTGTATAGCCTAGAGGCCTTGAGGAAAAATTCTTGAATTACATGAATCAGATTCCAAGAGGAAAAATCCCAAACATTATTATTAATAAAACAATTGCAATAGAACAACCCCTCCCCAGTAATTCATCAATCATAATCAATCCCATCCCCTTGACATTGCTACTAAGACATAGTTACTATTTAAAGAGTTTTATGTGCCAATGGAATGACCAACATTTTCCTCCTTCGGTGTTTAGATTCATTTGGATCTAACTTAGTGATTTCTTCTACCCTGATACTTTTCCTTGGGTTCTCTGCAGTAATATTGATTTCCAATGTTTTGTGGCCCATATTCCATGTGGCTCAAAGGAATGTGATGTCCTAAAGGCCTAAAAATAATAATTTTCATTCCCCAAAATTCCATTTGAGATAAATAATATCACTATTATAGTTATCATTAGAGTTACAATACTGCAATAGTACTATAGTACTAGCTATGGTACTACTAATTTACATGTTGAAATTTCTTCCAACATGGATTTGAACCAAGTTCTTAGGTAGGGTTATAGGGATTCTTTACCAATTAGGTAATCCCCCCAAATGGTACACAATATGCAATTTAAGGATAAATATATAAATATAATACAATTTGGATTTTGACAAGGGAATTTTTATTTTGTAATAAATCTATTATAAAATAATCATCTACTATATTACAACTTTCATAACCTGGTATTTTATACATATATGGATTATTGTGCTACTGATTTTATGAAAGAAAATTTTATACAACCGTATGTATAGGTATATATTGAAAAACATATGATTATGTCATTTCATTTCTCATGGAACAAAAATTGTATTATATGTTCTATAACTACCTTTTTTCAATATTTTATGGGTTTTTATTGATGTATTTGGTACCCAAAAATAAACTACTCTAAAATTTGTATTAATATTATATTCAAATACATGAATATTAAATAATATATTATGTCAATATTTTTTTATTCTATTGAACATTGTTTTGATAATTTTCTTAGTGAATGTATCAAATCAAAAGTTTTTAGGAGTTCCCTCTTATGATTTTAACCTTAAATGTAATGATAATATTCTGAAATATATATTCTATGGAAAATTGAAATTTATTCAATGGGATATAGTTAATGAGAGATATAATATATTGGAGGAATTAATGACATTGAGAATTCATCTCAATATGTTTTCAATTGGAAATATCTAAGATTATAGATTATGAGAACTTAACCACTAGTATGAATTCCACATTTTATATATTCTATTGGATATTTCGATCTATGTATGTGTTTATTTTCAACTAGAATTGAGTTTATTATTAATATATTTCAAGATTCTATTAATGAGTTGTATTGATGAAAACTATGATGACATAATATCATGGTGTTGTAGGATAAAAAAGGTGCTTCATAAGTTATATAACATTAATTAATATGTTAAAAAAGTATTTTTCACTTCTATTATAATGTATAAAGATATCTTAGGCCATTTGATTGGAATGTAATCATTTGATTAATTAAATATCCATGGATGTTTTATTATTTTATTCATTTCTATAATTTAAATTAATGATATATCAAGTATATAGGGTGATGTCACAACTATTACAATATTCATGATGAGATATATATAAAATGTGATTTTATTAACCCTTGATCATATTCATGAGGTTTTTATCATTATGACATTAACTTCTTTATCAATAGGTTTTTGAAATGTTGTTGGATGTTGAAATGGGAATTTTGGAATGATAGAATAAATCCATAAATAACAAGGCCTAGAGGGCCACACACCATGTGTATACAAAACCATAGTACAAATTTATTTGAATTTAACAGTATAATACATATTATTCTCAGGTTTTGAGAAATAATGAATATTCAATCTATGTCAATCAAATAAAAAATCATTGAAAAAGTAATTCAATGATAAAATTTTATTTAATAAAATAGATATTTTTAAAGGGTTGATCAATATGGAAAATTATTCATTTGATGACTTATGTATGCATGAGTGATGATATATTATAATGCAATTTAAATAAATATTAATCAATATGTTAAAAGATGATATTTTTATATCTATGATTTTATCATACATCATGATAATAATTATTATTTTTATTATATTCAACGTGTGGATTATAGAGAATTAAGAGATTGTCTAAGGTCCTTTGTGAAATAACTAATTATCTAACCAATGTATATAAAATAACTTATTTCATTTATAGGAAGAAATTTTTTGTTGTGCACAACATTCCCTCTATAGAAATCACTCTAGCCTAAATAGAATATTTCCTTGGAAACCCCCAATATGATAGATAATAAATCCTCCTCCACTCTCTCAATACCAAGAGGGAATATTGAAATCCTCAATGTCAAGAAGGAATTTCTGTTGTGATAAATGAATAATGGAGTAACTAGTTTGTTTTTTCCATTCTAGAACTAATAGATCCATCAAAAACATTCAAAGGTATGTGGAGCATGTGTGGATTTCACTAGAATGATTCTATATATAAATAATTCATTATAATTTTTTTATGATAATAATTGTTAAAAAAATCAATAATTATGAAATAACTGCATGGAGACTAAATTAATATATATATATATATATATATTAATTATAAATTATATGAAAAAATAACATCTCATGAATCTTAATTGGTAATGTTCATAATGTATGTATGATTAAGGTAAATAATCCAATGAAAATTCATTATTTTATATATTCCTAATAGCTTCTATTGTTCCTATGTTCTATATAGTGATATCATAGTAGTCTCATGTCAATTTGTAATAAATTTTTATTTTCTGAGTGATGTACACATTTGTTAGTTATTTTATCCATTCTAGATTTCGATTCATTTATCGGAAATTTAATGTGATATAGTAGATCTATTTCATATCACCAACACCAATCATGAAAAATATTATGAAAATTAAATGATCTCATTTAGAGGTGTAGACGATTTGGGTTGGTTGACAAGAATATAGGGTGTGTAACCGAAAATAAAGAATTAGTGTACTAATGGTCCTCCCAAAAATGATAGTTCACAAAAAACATGAAGCATCATTTCAAAGAATATAATGAGGTCTTATTACACATTTTTTATTAACTTACTAGTTGTAATTTAGTGATATCAGGTTAAATGGTGTGTAGATGATGTAAGAACCATGTGACCTGCCCATGGTTTTCCCTACATGAATCATGAAAGCCAGGAGGTCAAAGAAATTGACATTCATTTTTTAATAGATTTATATTTAATAAAATTTAATAAATTGTGTCTAGGGCTGACTACATTATTTTTATAAATAATATATGTTTGTAACACATTAATTCCATAGGATATTAAACACTAAGTCCCTGGTCATGTTTTGTGGGTGGTTAAAGAAAAGAGTACATGGAATATAGGGGGATATATATGACATTTAGAACATTTCAAATCAAATATCTTACATTCCAATATCATTTGTATCATCTTAATTTTTTTGTAGAAGAAAATTTTGTGATGCATTAAATATAACAACACACTATGTAGATAATGGAAAAGTTATCTATTTGGGTTATTTACATTCCTTGGTATTTTCAAGTCATTTTGTGGAATTAACTACATAACATTATTTTTTAAATATTTTTATAAAACTATAATTCATGTGTGGTCATCACACACACTATTTACTTCATTGGAATTATAAAAAGGACATGTAAATTATATTAATATCATGATATGTATCACAAATGTAATGTTGAATACATGGACTAACTCATGGAATTATATACCATGAAATATCATGAAATTACATGTATCCTATATGTATTTAATGTATATTGTAACTAAAAAGGACCATACAGTGTGTAGTAACACATATTATAAGAGTAAATTCCAAGTGAAGTATAAAGGTGAAATCCACATTTCCTAAAGTACACACAGTATATGACATAATATTAAATTAAATAAATTTGAATAAATTTATTTTATGTTATAGTGGATGGAAATATCAAGGAATATTTAGATAAAAAATAAAGGTAAAATAAATAAATAATTAACAAGATAATTATTTTTGTAATTCCATAATTTTATCTTAACTAAGAATGAGAAAAAAATGAATGATAGCATGTTTTAGATACATATTTTTTCTATGTGTTTATGATCATGATATTCCAAAGCAATTGATATATTGGGTTTCATTAAAGTGAATTATTATTTAATGGTGTCTTATATTAATTATTATTTAACTAAAATGATGATATATGTATTACCCCCCTTTGGATTATGTATAGGAATGGGGGTCTATTTATTATTTTCTGTTACCTCAAACCCCTCATTCCCCTCATCATCATGTGAGTAAAAATATTTTATGGAATTATCTCATAGGAGAGTGTGTAATATTAAATAAAAATTCCATGGAAACCCAACCAAGGAGATAAATTGGTTGGAGGATGAATACCATAAATCAATTTATGCCTCGTTTAACTAGTTATTACCTAAGGGTCAAGGGATTGTTTCCCATCCACTCGATAAATAATCATGCAGTAAATGAAAATTATCAAGCCACGTATATTATTTTTATTTATATATAGTGTAGTATTATTTAGGTATTTGATGCTTAAACATGATCACATAAATGAAATAAATAGACCATCATAAAATATGATATAAAATAAATTGATTTAAATTAAAAATAGTGTATGCATATGTGGTTTATTAAATATGAAAAATCATTATAATATTAAAAACTATGAAAATGGATAATATAATTAATTATGTTACATAAGATAAAAAAACCCATCAAGGGAATATTATGTTATAAAATCATTTGATTACTCGGGATAAACTGTAACCATAATTAATAGGGCATACTTCACAACCCTTATAGTTCTTTCAATTACCCAGTAGTTTTTACTAACATGGTGGTTCTACTCGAACTATAGTATTATATGTTAGATTCAATATCCTTAAAGTTTTGATATTGGATCTGATGGAAATATGTGCAGTTTCCAATAGGTGATTTTGGGGGATTTTTATAATCTCTAATGGTTGTGTTTTATTTGATAACAAATGATGTCAAGGAAAGTTGATGAAAACTCAAGTGGCCATTGTTGATAAGTGGTGTTAGTTTAAAAGGCGTTTGGAATATGATGATTATTTTATTATTGTTAAGGATTCAATCAACCTATAAAGGTGATGTAAATGGTCAATAGTGGATTCTTGGGATAATCAATGTAAAGGGAAAGCCCTATTCTAAATCTATACCAACTACATTATTAAATTTGATTGAAACACTTATCCAAGCCATTACATTTCCATTAAATTTTATTGATTGATTTATCAAATCCATAACGTTAAAGGTATGATTAATAGAAATAATTTATAGTATTATCAATATAGAAAATTGGAGTTATCCTTACTAAAACTAAGTATTAATCTATAATTATTAGTATAGGGTGAAAATAATGGGACATGCCTACATTATAGGAGAACCAAGGAATCCTCTAGAAAAACTAGTTATAGATCTCATGTATCACATTACCATGAATTCAGAAAAGAAAAAAGTGCATGTGAGGACCCACATGAGGGGAACTAGTGTGTGTGAATGCACACAGGAGTGAGGGACCAAGGTTTAGGGAAGCACCATGGTGAAGTGTCCATGTAATAGGTTTTTACCATGAGGTGATTTTGAAATGGTGATATCACAAGTTGTTTTATATGGTATATATTGTTTAAGAGAAATGTCCTATATGGGATGAAAGAAATATATACAATACTACAGTGTCAAAAACATGTTGTAGAAACCATTAAAAGGATTTCAATAAAATTATAGGTGATGAAGCTAATTTTATAAGCATCAATCTATGATATATTTATTTTAGAACATGATATAACATGTTGTAGTTATAACCTACATCATGGATGTTCTTAATTTAGTATAATCAAGGAAATTAAGGATATATAATTCCTAAATTTGGATATACTGAAGGTTTGAAGACCAAGATGCAGAAGGTGTTCGGCCACTCTACATATAAAATAGTGCGTGGGACCATTAAATAGTATAAGATGTGAATTTAATCCCTACATAGTCATAAAGGATCCTAGGTTAGAGAAGTGTAAGTTCGATATGTCCAATTTACAGTTAATAGCCTAAAGGAGTCAATATTTTCTATTATATAGGATCTCTTGCAATAGTGGATGTCACTACTCCATATGTTAATTGTTTGATTGATATTACATGAGACCATACTATGGATATTGGGTATGTTATGAGATGTTTGTGTGATGATCATAGTTTTTTTTTGAACACTTGATCACATTTCATGAATCTAGTACCAATGCTTAGGGAAGAATTCCATAACACAAAATTTGATTAATCCATATATTATATAATTGCATAATACTACACACTTTAGTAGTGTATAAAATACAATGGTTGTACTATATAAGTATATGCCATGCCACAACTAATCAGATTTGGTCATATGGAAGATTTTACCAAAATCTGAAAAGGGAAGTTATTTCATGGAATTAAAGATGATTAATTTAGATAAATTGTAATGTTATGAACATTAATTAAAAGGGTCCCTATGAACAATCCCAGTAAATTGATATTATATAACAAACATTTGAAGGAAAGTAGATATAGGATCTAAATGTGAGTTTTCCTATTATAGTTTGAGTGAAAAATGATATTTGAACCGATAGTATTTTTTACATCCTAAACATAGAGATGAACATATGGAATTTTTCACTCTGTAGAAAAAATAAATTAAATATAATTTAGAATACATTTATGTTCATTAAAAATAATAATAGAGTAGATTCTATAATGTATTGTATAAATATGATAATGTTGTTTATGAATGATATCAGAGTAAGTCAATGAATTATAGTATGAGGGTATCAAAGGAGCCTATATATACATGTTGGGTGCATCTACCACAATAAGGTGACATTTTACTTATCATGTCAGCAAATACTGATTTACAATTGAATCTATTAGTGATAATAGGATGTTGTGAAAGAAGGGATCATTGGATGGTAGTTATCCAACCAAAAAACATTTTAAGGTAAGTGATCCAAGGAAGGAGTGACACGGGAAATCCACATGTAAAGTGGTTTTAGTGTTTTTGGTGTACCGACACATCGATGATTTCATACAACTTATATAATCATGAGTGATGAACCACATAAAAAGAATGTGTCTTTATGTGTGTTTTTTTATATTTTTTCTAATGCAATATGGAAATGGTGTTAATAAATCTATAATATATTTTATTACGGTTTGATATTGTAAATGGTAATCAAATCAATGATTCCCCTATATAAAAACTAGGTAACTGTTAATAGTAATATGTTATTTAAATTGGTCAACAATATTGAAAAGTAAAAGTTATGAAATTGTAATATGTTCACATATCCTGATTCCCCACCGCCAGGGTAAATCTCACCAAAGTACCTTGAGGACCAATATATTGATTTTATTGAAAATACATCATTAAACTAAGAGGAAGTTATTGTGTACATATTATTCTATGATTCATGGATTGGGGATCTTACCTGGAGGATCAAGAAATATCAAGTTAGTATAGTTAGAAACACAAACTTCATAAACCTCATTGAATAACTTATCTGGCCTCTGCCATGATTATGAGAAGGGAAATATGGATTCTTATCAAATGAATATCTATATTACATGATATTTAAAATATAATGGAGAGGGATATTGAGATTTGTTAAAATTATGGGAGAGTAGAAAATATAATTTATCACATCATAATTTCTAATGAAGATAATGTATTAAAACCTAATTTTATCTTATTGTTTGAATTTTAATGTAATTTTACATTAAAATTATATTTTTGATCGATGTTATATAAATATAATCATCTCAAAAATATTAATTTCCATAAATGTAATTAGTTAGTTTTTAGCATACAATTAAATGAGAGGAAACTCAATGTGTTGGAGTTAATTATTCCATAGTAACAACCTTCTATGGAGTCCAGGGAGAGGGTAAAAGTTCTCTTTTGAAAACATGTAGATGATAAATTGGATATCCATCACCTAATATAATTTTATAGGTCTAGTGAGATCTATAACATTCATGATAAGGTAAATACATATAAAATTTTATCTTATATTTTTGATCATTACTAGAAGAAATCTAGACATGAGATTTATGAGATCTATATGAACATTTCATGTAAAAACATCGAGAAAGTGCACCATCCAAATGACCTGTTATCAAGATGATTAGTGATATTAGGAATTTGGAAAGTGTAAATCTTTATTAAACTACCCAACCAAGAGGATAAACATCTTAATATATGATATGAAACAAGATGTGTATTTTTTCATGTGAAATGAATGTCCACGGGAATAAGAACAACACCTTAGTGAATAATCATGAGTAAGATTTAGGTTAATTTATTATTTAATATAACCTTACTATATTTATATGTTAAGTATTAGATACAACATGTTATGGTTATAATTTAATAAAAATTAATAAACAGAATATATTTAGTAGTGTTATAAGAGGTGACATGGATGATTGAACTACTAATTAATTATGATTGGCTATAGTGTCTATAAGAAACTACAAAATTACATTTTCAAACAAAAATAATTTTATAATATTAGATTTGTTATTATGTGCCTAATGTTACAAAAAAATTATCTACATCCATTATATTAATGCTTTAAAATATAACCTTAAAATTTTATAAATATACCATATTTGTGGTATTCCAAATATAAATAATGGTCTCCATATACTATATTATGAAAACCATTTGTTTTAAATAGATAATTACAGTCATCAACATAACTAATATCACACATTTTCGTGGCATCACTGACGTAATTTTGTAAATCAGAAGTGCTTGGATATGTTATTCATGAAGGGATTTTGGATTATTTTAAAAAATGAAACTCAGAATGTTTCAGGATTGTTCGTAAAATAAAATGACCAAACCACAAATTTAGTGGAAGAGATAAAATTGAAACTGATCTCATTGAATTAGATCATACATATGTGTGTGGTATTTCCCTAGTAGAATATATAGGTGGATTATATTACTTTATAACTTTTAGTGATAAGTATTTAAGATATTTATTTTTACACTTAATGAGGTATTATCTTAAATCCATTATTAATAATATGGATTTAAATAATTATATAGATAATTATAGTGGTAAAAATAATAAGAAATAGTGGCATATAATTATGGAGAATAACATAAACAATTTTTCATCAACTATATAATGGTGTTTTTGAATCATTTTCAACTAAATCCACTTTATAAACCCTAGTGTAATGTTGTTATTAGAAGGTAGAACCAAACCATATTTGACATGGGGAATCTGATGATGAGTACTGTAGAAATTAAATTATCATTTTGGGGATATGAATTAATGGTTGTGGGAAACATATTAAATTTTCCTCTAACTAAAGTTGAAATATAGTTCCATACTAGAAAGTGAATGTGATGAAATCCATTTTTTTGTATATGGATATATAGGGATTCAAGGAATTTTGTAAGGTTTCTTATTCAATATGATGGAACCTAGAGGCATAAAGTGTATACTTTAAATATTTATTAAGGAATAAAGAGATATTATCTATAAAACCCATAATATAAAAACATAATAATGGAAAGAGAATAAATATTCATTGAGAGGAATCACATATCCCAAGGATTTAGTCAGAGAAATATTATCATTGATGGATATATTGCTTGATTTTTTAAGGAGTTAACATAGGTATAGATTACATAATGACCAATTTAAGATGTTATTTAATAGATAAAAATTTTATGAAGGAGAACTATGGGGGTTATATAACCATGAAGATATAATTTTTCCATCACAAGGGATGGTGTTTCATAATTAGTTGACAATAATGAACCTCTATACTATATGGGATCAATAAGAAGCTAAAAATATTCAAAATCGAATAAATATATAATTTTAATATAGATTCATTATTTCATAATCATGTGCGGTTTATGGTGGATCCTATAGTAGATGTAATTACCATTAGATGAAAATAGGTATTCAATAAGAAACTGTATATGTAAGTTAACGTTGTTACTTATAAGATTTGATGGTTACTAAACAGTTTATTAATAAAACGTTGTCACTAGTTTTTATGTTGAAATATATTGGAATTATTATGTCTAAAAATATATATATTATATATGAAAATTTTAAAATAGATATCAGCATATATTTCTATAAAAAACATAATTGAAGATGTCGATATGACCCAAACTGAAGGGTTTGACACTCCAAAGGATTTCTATAAGGTTTTCATGTTATGGAGATCCATTTATGAGTTGAATAAGTAATCAATATCATGGATCATTCAATTTGATGATTCTATTAGAAAATTTGGTTTTATAATGAATGAATCAATTCTCAATATATAGAATAATTTTAGTGGGAGTTTAACCATTTTTTAAGTAGGATATATTGATGTAATTTTAATAATTGGAAATGAATTAAATGTTTTAAAATTAGTTTGGGAATACCTGAATATACACTTCTCTATGAATGAATTAGGTGAAGTAGAAAAAATTATTATATTTAAGATCAATCCTAAAAGATCTTAGAAGCTACTTGGACTATTCCAGGGTAAATACATTTACCATATACTTACTAGATTCAATATTGAACAATCTTATAGGGGGTTTTTAGTAGTGTCACAAGGTAAACATCTCACTAGGAAAATTCATTTTTAGATATAATAGAATATAAAGAGAAATATGATTAGTATAATTATATATGCATATATAATATGATTTATCATGCATTCCATGCAATTATTTTGGATTTATTTAATTTCTTCCATCATCATGGTTGGTATAAATTATTCAAACCATAAAGAATAGTTTTGAACTATTGTGAATACTATCTTAAAGTATCTAAGGTGTACTAAGGATATGTTCATAGTTTTTAGAAGGTAAAATGATCTATAAATGAGGGGATATAAATAATATAGTTTAGAGATAGAAATTAATTATTTTAAATCACATTCGATGTTACATCAATCTTATTAAAGGAACTATGAGCTAGATGACGTCAATGTAGAAATTCACCAACAATTATGCAAGATTTTTTGTGTATTTTAGGGGATATAATGTATTTTAAGAAGTATTGTGGATATAAAACATTATCAAGGATAAAAATATGTCACCTAGATGTAAAAATATTGTCACGTTTTATTATTATACTACAACAGTTTTTTCTCTTTCTAGTTATATAAGGCCACATCAGTGGATTAAGAATATACTTAATAAGTATAAATTGTTTTGGGATTTTTTAAAAAGGATTTAGGTTATAATAATAATAATTTCCTTGGGAAAGTTCATTTTGAACTTGTATAAAAATTCCTTATTCAATGGAATACATGAATATCCTGTGAGAGATAGAAGAAAATAGTCTTTAACGATTGGATCTAATATAAGTTGGAGTGTGTTGGAGTTGGTTCCTTAGATAAATCTACTTTTCAATTTTGATTGTATTTTAGTTAAAATGATTGAATATTAATAAATATCCTATATCATGATGAGTTTTTTCTACTTAACATTAATGTGATGATGTCATTAGATTACTATTGCATCGAAAGATCACGATAGTTTAGTAGTATAATGAGAACCTTGAAAGTAGTTTTATAATATTCATAAATATATTTTCTATAAAATAATTAAATATATATAAATAGACCTATATGATATGTGATATTAGGTTTCAGAGGCTCATAAGACTTTGAGAATTATTCTCATGAATCTAGAACTTGGTAATCTCCACGAGAGGAGGTTATGATAACAGAATCATTAGAAGGAATTCGAAATTTTATATATCTGATTAGATACTCATATTTTTTATGTGTTTATTAGTAAATAGAAATGGTATTATTATATCATGATGTTTAAGTACACATGGTACATAGAAAGTTTTTAAATAGTTTGTTACATTATTTAAATTTTGTGTATCGATTCTAATTTTTTCTTTATTTTGTACGTAATTAATTTTTAATATTTTATTTTTATCAAATAGATATTCAAAAAATTGTATAATAATTTATGATGGAAATAATATGAAATATTAGTCATATTTTAGGTTTTGTATTTTATGATTTTATAGAATGTCTATTTTGTCTTGTTATAATAGATTTTAAAACATGAGTCTATATGAGAGAGAGGGAATGTAAATGTTTAAAATAATGGAAAGTTATAGAATTAATTTTGGGATAAAATAGTGTATTGACTCAAGGATACACTCTTTAAACCCAATATATTTTTCTCACAATTTTATGCATTCTATTGTGTTTTTTGGGGATATTATTGGGGTGTGGTGTAACACCATGAGATTTGTGGAAAGAAAACAATGTTAGGTCGCATGAAAGGTACACAAAAAAAATTAAAATGATCCATGAAATATTATTATTTAAATATTTAAATTATAACCTAATAGTAAAATTTGAATATATGAATATGATTAACTGATTTGAGAAATATGTAAAAAGTCCTACTCAATTTAAATGTTCAACATAATTTTTGGTAAAGTAATTTTATTCTTCCAAAATAAATTTTCTTCAAATATTAGTCTTATTGATTTTTGTGAGAAAAATTTATAATAAACAACTTGAAAGTCTAGAAGAGTAATTTTATAAAATTAACAAGATTTTTAAATTTATCATTCAAAATTATACTAGAATGATTTTTATTATTTTTTCTAAAATGAATATTTCATAATAAATAGAGAAAGCTACTAATTTTTCAAATATAGTATTTTGTTTTAATTAAATGAAGTAATATTAAATTCACATTATATATTTAATTTGGTATTATTTTTTCATATGAATCATTTTAATTTTAATAATTTAATTAACTTATTTTTATAAATTACTTTTCATGATTTTTGGTATATGTTTATTTTTTTGCTTAAGAGAACATTTTTCAAAAATCTCATTTAAAGTGCATAATGTTTCCACATTTAAATTAATTGAAATTACCCCTAATGAGGAAAAAAATAAATTACATGTATAGATAACATATCTATAAATATTAATTAAAATTCATGTAATGATGATTACTAGTCTAAGAGTTGATTTAAAATCATTTTATACATAAAAATACATTTATTGAAAAACCGCTTTGTCATCACGCCAAGGGGGTTTGATTTTAAATTAAATCAAGAACATTATTTAAGTTTAATCTAATAAAATTCATACTATATTTGAAAATATCATAATTTATATTTTCTTATAAGGCCAATTTTATTTTTTGTCATAAAGAATAGTAAAAACAATAAAAAATTACTATGGTTAAGGGTAAAACTGGCTTACTAATGGCTAAACTAAGGTGAAAAGGGACATAATGACTAAAATACATGTAAAATTTTAATTTTATGGCAATATTTAGACCCTATATCATATAGTTCATTGGATTTTCCCATTTTAGAGACACATTCCATGATTAAGAGATATATAATAAATTAATTAAAGAAAAAAAGAATCTTCCATGTATTTAATATATATAATACACTGTGATAGGGATAGAAACAACCTATGTTTGGCTCTAAATAGTTATTTAATGATAAATATTTTTTCATCTTGATAATTTATATCTATTTTTTGTGATGAAATAATTACCATAATAGTGTATGTAATGATAATAAAGTAATTATTTAACTAATAAAAAAATTATTTTCAAAATATTAGCAGTCACATAAATTGAATGTGTTATTATGTTACATGTTAATGGAAAATAATTAAAATTAAAATATTTCTTGAGGGGTTTAAAGTAAAATTAATTTAACTGTGATAAAATAATCATTTTCAATATTTTATAATAAATAATATTTTATTAATTAATTTTAAATTTATAAAAATATTATCTTTATCCAAGTGATTTTTATATGGTATCATATATAATCTATTGTCTAATTATGCTGAAATGTTATTTTATAGTAACTATCTTTAACATACAAGTGTAAAAAAAATTTATAATAGGTGAAAACTGAAAAGGTAAAATTTACTAGCCTAATGGGTTAATGAATAACAAATTTGAAACTTGTTTCTTTTTGGAGGTGGATGTGTGACTCAACCTTATCATCTATCTAATCTATAACACCTAGATGTTTTTAAGAAATATTTTCTTTAAATTATTTTATTTCTCCAATAGATTTCATTGCACACAATCATGAGTTTAAACAAACCAAAATATTCCCATTGTATAAAATGACCATTACATCCTGGCCATTTGGTTAGCTATAATAAATATAATTAACTTACGAAAATGTATGGTGAATTCATTGACTACCTATTATTTATGAAAAATATAAATCAATTAGATATTTATAATTAAGTAAATTAAAATTAGTATTTGAAATTAATTAAACACATATGTGATATATTTTTTATATTCATCTAATAGATATTTTATTCATAGGGTATGAATAAACCCTATATGATGTATAATAACCTATATTTTTTCAAAAAGGGAAGTTTTACCACTTTTTAATGGAGATCCATTTTTAAATTAAAATTTTAACACATTAATAATTTTTATATGACAACATATATTTATTCTTTTGAAGGAGTTAAAATTTTACTTTGGATGAATTTTTGATATTTTTCTAATAACATTCTTGTTTTCATGAATAGTAAAAATATAGTATATTTTATGTGAAAACAAATTTTTTCATCTAAATAATTTTTATGGATAAATTATATATTAAAATGGGTTTAAAGTATAAATATATTATATTTTATCAGTTAATACAATTTAGGCCATCTTCATTAATTTTACATTGAATTTAGATGAAGAAAACATTTCAATCTTTTGCAATGTTTTATCTTTTAGAACTTGTTTTCTCTTTCTAACAATGAGATTAATTTTAAATTAATTAATAAAATTTTTTTTTGAATTATGTTAAATAGATTCCATATTTAGAATCACTATGTAAAAATTCTCTCAATAACTTTATTTTATTTTTGGAAATTATGAATAGTAACTTCACTAATTTTTATTAACACAGTAAAAGGGTAAATAGGGTAATTAATGATGAAGAAAATATTTAATTGTTGAAAATCAATAAAATACTATTTATTAAACTGATAATAGCCATTAAAATACAATAACACTTTTACAAATCTTATTGTTCAAGTATATGTTGACTACATTAAACTAAGGTCAATTTAATGACCATTTGGATCCATATATAAAATATTATGTCACTTATAATAATTTATAGAAAGTGACCTTAAAGTTCTCACATTCACATTTTAATAAATATAACATTTTTAATATTGGAACTTATAAAATATATATTCTTCTATAAATATTCCTATTAAATCTATAATAATTATCTTTGTTAAGTTATTTTTTTAATTTTTAACCAAAAAATATTTATATTAACTAATAAAAAATACTAATTTTGTAATTATTTTGTTAATTGAGATAAAAAGTAAATTTTTTTGAAAATATAAAAAAAATATTTGATAATTTATATATCCAACAAATTTTTTAGATGAACTTGACCTCTTATTAAGATAATTAATCATTTGGTTCAAAGTTAATATCTTATCTTTATATTTTTAATAATAAAATAATTGTATTGTATGAAAATTAAAAAAAAATTGATTGTTTTTCAGAATAATGTATTGTTAAATTATTTGAAAATCATAAACCATTTTTTAAAAATATAGAATAATTATTAAATGATTTTAAATATTGTAAATTATTCAGTTAATGTGTAATTTACATCAAATATATAAATATTTCACCCTTTTAATATTGAAATATTTATTATGATATTTAAAATTAAATAGAATATCTAAGTTTAAAATGGAAATTATATGGATTAAATTGACATAAAAACATGTATAAAAATTATTGGTTGATTATATTACAACTTTATCTCATATAATATTCGAAACTAAGACATTTTTGAGGTTTTTAGATGTGGTTTGAATTTATTTTAAATTAATATTTTTGGAATTTCCAAAGGTTCCCCAAACATCAAGTATAAATGGTCACCTCCTCCATCATTTATTCACTTCACATTGACACATGAAATTCGTTCATCCCCTACCCATTTCCATTCTCAACTTCATTAGTCACATTTTAGAGGTGTTTGTCTTCTCAAAATAACAACTTTATTTCTTTTTAGAGGAGATCTAGAGGGAGCTCACCGAATAAGAGGTAATGTACTTTACCGACTCTCTCAAGATAATTTATTCTTCTACTTTCTCTTCCTTGGTTGTTTCCAGTATTAATTAAGAACTTCAGTATCACCTATATAAATATATGCTATTATGGTTATGTAGAAACCTTATTCCACATTCTATCCATCCTATGAAAAATGAAATTACTACGTGTGCATATGTAGGACTTACCATTACCACGCCATGGTATAATATGTTTTTCACTACCACTTTACATGGATAGGTATAATTAAGTAAAAAATAATTATATATGATTATTATAAAAATATATTTATTATGGAACAATATATATACCATCCACTCCCAAACCATTTCACAAATAATGGAATGATATCATCGCTCATGTGTACGTACATCCTACCATCTCCACGATGCAATGTGATTCATTCTATATGATATCCATTAAAGCATGATTATATAAATATTTAGAATGAATAAATTTGATATATATTATATTAATATAATTTTGAAAATGATATATCTATAACCTATGAATAATAATCATACCTTATTCAAAAAAACATGCATAAGAAAATGAAGTCATTTATACCCTAATAACAAGTAACAATGAAATGTTATTAAAAACATATTATAATATGATCATATATGATACCATAAAAATGATTATGATTTATGAATAAGAAAATGAATTTATTTAAATCATTATACAGGAAGTTTGGATACATATAGAGGATATCAGACTTAAGTTGAGAGATAATTTCTCAATCTCATTATTATCCAAGAATGTTTATACGTAAGTATTTACTTGGGTATATTTATCATCCATTTCCATGTTTTATAAATATTTAATATTATTTATATTATTATATAATTATTTAAAAAAAATTATCCATTGGTTAATTTTTGTTAAATGGTATGAAAGAAATATTTTATCATTTTTTTTATATTAGGTACTTTTTGATTTATCCAACAAAAGTACATGAAGAATTTTTTCATTTAACTTATACACCATGATGGGTTTTTATGTTTTCAAAACACCATATTTTCATGAAGATTAATTTAAAAAATTACATGTTTATTTTCAAATAAATTCGTTTGTTTTAAAATTTCATGGTATTTCGTGAAAAGATAATGTTTTTGAATAAGAAAGGATATTTTCATTAGGAATTAACTTCAAGTGTTCAATCAAAATTAGTTTTTATCTAAGATCACATTATTTAATAGGGTTATGTTTCAAGTAAACTATCCCTATTATTATTATGGTTTGATTATGTTTATTGATCTAATAAAATTTACGAAATCTATTTGTTTTAAATGGATTATTTTATGATGGAATAATGTTTAAGAAACCCATTTTTTTATTTGGTTATTCTATGATGAATGATTTATGTTTTTGTGGAACACGTAAGAATGATTACACTATGAGATGGGCGGGACCTATATCTCTATCCAATGCATTGGGTAATGATTTATATCTCTTGACCTAGATAGGTCTTGAAGGGGAAATGATATCAGTTTAGTAATATAGGGATAGAATGAGGAGTGAACTTGATTCAAAAATGGACTTTTTTCGCACTGATTGTCTAGAAAATAAGCCTTAACTACTGTGAAATGATTTTATATGCTTATGTGGGTGACAAAAAATTTATGTTCTTAAGTTATGAATTTTTGGATTACATTAATTGATTCTTATGAACATTTATGATTTATCCCATGGCATGATATCATGATCTTTTATATGCAGGATAAGATTTTTAATTGTTATGTTTTTATGTGTTATGATTATGATATGGTTAATATCTACCTATTTACTATTACTGATAATATAAGATTTCCCTTTATTATGTTTATTTTTCCTAGGTCATGAAGAAGGGTATTATATAAGACATGACCAAAGGGGTCTATTTATGAAGGAATAAGCGGGAGACAATGTACACATCTTATGAACTAGTTGGTTATATTTCCAAGTTTATAAAGACACTAAACCTGTACAATCCTACCATGGTTTTGATATATGTTTGTAATGAATATTCTTTAATTTTTAATAAATATCAATGTATGTAAAGTTTGGGTCATTATAATTGGTATCAGAGGAAATGTGCAGTTTACCTTTGGAAACAAGGATGAAAAAACCATAGGAGGAACCGTAAGTATATGTTTAAAGTATAGGTTAAAATCCTAGTGTTTTATGAATGACCATGAATAACCATGTATAAAACTAAAAGTATTCTAAATTGAAATTTTATTATTGATTATGTCATTTTCCCTTTATGATTAGTGTTTCTCATACTATGATTTTTGGTTTTACTCAAAGTCTGAAACTCAGAGGAACCATGTTAATGCTGAATGTGATGGGAAATGAAATTATTATCCTCCTAGGAAACTAAATATTATGGGATCTATAATGAAAAAACCTTATTGTTATTCTCACAAATATTTCTCAATATATGAGTTATGTATGACTTTAAAATGAAAAAAGGAGCCACCAACATTCTATTCAGTCATTTATGAGGCATCTTCTATCTTCTTTAAATGGTTCTTCTAATCCATTAATGGATGAACAATGGATTAGTACCATTGAAATGATATTTTCAGTTCACATTTTTATAGAACATGATAAAGTCGTCTTAGTAGTCTATCATTTGTAAGATGAAGCTGATCAATGGTGGAACCATATCAAGAGTATGAGGCAAATAAATGAAATTAAATCCATAGAGTGGGATGAGTTAAATAACTTATTTTCCAAAAATTAATTTCCTCATTTTATTTGAACAAATATGAAGAAGTATTTAATTGAACTTATGAAAAATGACGATGAATCAGTTGGTACCTACAAGGCATGTTTTACAAGACATTCATGGTACGCTTATGGAATTAGTATCCAACCTGATAGTAAAATTAACTGATTCTTTAGTGGTTTAAATCCAAGTATACATAGTTAATTATCCATAAGGTACTTCAATATCTACAAGGATATCATTCGATGTTATCTCAAGGTTTAGATTGATATTTTAGTAACCCATCGGTCCTATGGGTTTGATAAGAAGATAAAAATAGAATTCAAGGGAAAATATAAATACCACACTGAAAAATAAGATGAGTTATCCCTTATGATCAATGTGTGGAAATAAACATGGAGGAAATTTTATTATAGGGACTAGAAAATGTTTTAAGTGTGGGAGAGAAGGTCATCTAGTAGTTGAATACCGATGTGATGGGAAAGAGTTATCTAATAATGAGAATAGATAAAAGGATAAAAAAACATCACCTCATACACTTCAATGCTATAAGTGAAAGGAAATGATGTAATATTCCAACCAATTCTTTAATAAAATATTTATCGATGATGATTTATGTCAGCAAAATCTTAAGGCCAAACACAATGTCAAGTCACATGAGATCACTATCGACAATGTGGAGTACAATAATTATGTGGTGAAAGGTACAATTACCATCCAATATAAATAAGAAAATGTTTTATTGGATTCTGTATTGACCCATTAATTTATTTCTAAAGAATTATCTAATGGTATCATCATATTACCTCAACTATTAGATGTAGAGTCATTTGTGACAACTTATAATGGAACGCCATTTGTATCAAAAAGTTTATAATTCTTCTCCAGTTGAATTTTGTGGGAAACTGATTCCTGTTAATCTTGTAATCCAACCTTTAGTAGAATTTTATGTGATTCATGGAATGTATTGGATTTCTCTATATAAAGCTCATATCAATTTCTAAGGAAGGGAAATCACATTTCTTATTCTGAGTCAATCTATGATCATATATCGATGAAAGGATGAGTATGACCTTCAGGTGGAAATTTCATCCATCTTAGGGGTCATGATTCTTACAAATGAAGATTATATATCTCAAATGATTGTAGAGAAACTCAGTTTTAAAAATACACCTATTTTATTGGAATTTTTTTATGTCTTTCTAAAATAATTTCCATGTGTTCCATCGAATCTTGATGTTGATTTCCCAATATAACTCATACCATGTGATATACCTATTTCAAAGGCAACAAATAGAATGCTCCCAATTTAGTTATAATAATTAAATAAGAAATTACAATATAAAATTAACAAGGGATTGATATTTCCTAGTGTGTCACATTGGGGTGAACCTTTTCTCTTTGTCAAGAAGAAATATAGCTCAATGAGTCTCTACATTGATTATTGAGAACATAACAAGATCACTATCAAGAATAAATAACATCTTCCCTATATTTATGACTTATTCTATCAACTATAAGAATCTCAATAAATTTCCATGATTTATCTTCATTCATGATATCATCAATTAAGTTCCAAGAATGAGGATATACCAAAGATGACATTCTATACAAGTTATGGACACTATGAATTTATATTGATGCTTTTTGGTCTTTCTAATGCCCCCATTATCTTCATGGTTCTAATGAAAAGAGTCTTTAGAGACTATGTTGATCTGTTTGGGTTAGTGCCTATAGACTATATTCTAGTATATTCTAAGAGAATGGATATTTATGAAGATCACTTAGGAATTATATTGAAGACCTTGAGAAAGGAGAAGATTTCTAAAAAATTTACCATGTGTGAATTTTGGCTTTATAATGTTTCATTTTTTTGGGTCACATAATATCAAGAGAGAGTAAATCCATGGATCTATAATAAACGTAAGTTATTGAATGTTGGACTAGACCTACAATGGTAATTGATATCCAATGTTCTCTTGATTTGGATAGATATTATTGATGTTTTGTGAAAGATTATTCATGACTATCTCATCCACTAACCAGGTTGACTTGGAAAGGAGTTAAGTATGTGTCGACGGAGGAATGTAAAGAGATTTTGAAAGATATAAAAAGAAGGTTAGCTAGTACCCTTATGCTCACTCTACCTTTTAGTGTAGAAATGATTGTGATCAATAGTGATGTATCCATGAAGGTTTTGCGATGTGTTCTCATTCAAAATGATATAGTGGTATCTTATTCCTTGTGAAAACCAAAAATACATAAGAAAAAATACCCCACTCGTGATTTGGTGTTATCTATGGTAATATTTTCATTAATGATATGGATGAAATATCTTTATAGTGAAAGGTTTGATATTTATATTGATCATAAAACTTTTAAATATATTTTCACACAAAAGTAGCTGATATGCTCCAAAAAAGATGGTTGGAGTTGATTAGAGATTATCAATACTGGATACATTACCACCCTAAAAAATAGAACAAGGTGAAAGATTATTTGAATCAAAAGGAAAATACTAGCCTACCCATGTTGAGGATAAAAAAAAGATCCAATATTTATGGATTTTTGACAGATGGATATTGAAATTTCTAAGGGGAGAAATCACATCTTTTTCAAATTAATTTTCATCTATCTATACATGTGAATATTAATGATGTGTATAAGAAATATGTAGAGCTGTAAAAGAATGTGATAAATGTTTAATAAATAAAACTTGATTGTAAAGGAATAATAAGTTTCATGAACTGTGTTTGTATTCATCCCATACAAGAATTAAAGAAGGTTCTATTGTATGAGGATCGTAGATCATCATTCTCTATTCATCCTAGAAGCAAAAAAGATATATAGTGACCTGAGAGAGTATTTGTAGTGGGATGGAATTAAAGGTGAAGTTGATGAATATGTCTCTCGGTGCTTGGTTTTTCGGCAAGTTAAGGCTAGGATATATATGTATAAAGGGGTGTTACAACCATTACCCATACTAGAATGGAAGTTGTGAAACATCACTATGGTCTTTGTCATCAGACTTCCCAAAACATCTAAGGTCCATAATGATATATGGGTTATTTTTTTACCACCTTTATAGATAGGATAATTCATTTATATTAGATTTTATTTCTATCTTGATCATCATTCTAGGATATATGTAATGGAATTGGTAAGATTTCATGGAGTACCACTTTCCATTATATCTGATCTAGATTTGAAGTTAACCTCGATGTTCTGGAGAAGTCTTAAGCAGGATCTGGATATGGAGTTAAGTTTCAAAATTTCTTATCATCCTTAGATATATGGTTAGTGAAAGAGGACAATTCAAACTCTAGAATACATGTTGGGATCTTTCTCAAAGGATTTCAAAGGTGGTTTGGATTAAAACCTACCTTTGGTAGAATTTTTTTACAACAATAACTTTCACTAAAGTATTCATATAGATACTTATGAAGCCCTCAATGGAAAGAAGTGAAAAATTCCAACATGATGTGATGAAGTTGGGGGAAACCTATTAGGACCCTATCATGTTGATGAAATGGTAGAGAAGGTCAGATCTATTCAACAACACATAAGACAATCTCAGAGTCGACAAAAAATATGTTAACAACCAAAGAAAAAATTGAGATATTGATATGGGTGATAAGGTGTTTCAAAAAATATCTCCCTCTAAGAGAGTAATGAGATTTGGAAATATGGTCAAGTTGAGCCCTAGGTATATCAGTCCTCTAGAAATTTCAGATTGTATTGGGAAGGTAGTTTATTGATTGGTGATACTACCAAATCTCTCTTGATTTTATGATGTGTTCCATGTGTCTATCCTGATAAAGGAAACACTTTATCCTTCACGTGTACTAAACATAAAAGTCATACCACTAGAGAAAGATCTCTCTTATAAAAAAATCGATATAGATTCTGGATCATAGAAAAAAAGTTCTGTGAAATAAGAACACTCGTTTGGTTAATGTTTTATGGAGGAACCACCTAATAAATGAAGCTACATGGGAACTTGATTATATGATGAAGAAGAGGTTTTATCATTTTTTTGTATCCAAGTGAAAATTTTCTTGGTCGAAATTCAGTTTAAGGGGGTAGAATTTAACACTCATATGTTTTTAACATATATTTTCTCTAAATAAATTTAATTCTACAAAAGATTTCATTGCATGAAATCATGATTTTAAATGAACCACAAGACTACTTAGTATAAAATGAACATTCTAACGTAGATTTTTGGTTAGAGGGAATAAATATAACTAACTTATGAAAATTTATGTTGAATTCATTGTCTACCAATTATTTATGAAAAATATAAATGAATTAAAAAAATTAAATTAATTAAATTATAATTATTAATTTAAATAAATTAAATTTATATATTATATATTTATGATATTTATACAATAGATATTCGTTTAGTGTGTGAATAAACCCTATATGATTTATAAAAACCAATATTTTTCAAAAAGGGTAATTTTACAACCTTTTAATGGTAAACAATTTTTAATTTAAATTTCGCATGAATTAGTAATTTTTCTAAGACAACATTAAATTATTATTTGTAAGATAGATGTAAAAACATAATTTGGATGAATTTTTTATTTTTTTCTGGTAAATTTCAAGTTTTTTTGAATAGTAAAAAAATATTCTAAATTTTAAGTGAATCTTTGTTCATCCAAATAGTTTTTATGGTTAAATTATATTATTAAATGGTTTGAATGTATAAATAGGTTATATTTTTATAAATTAATATAATTTATGTTATTGTCATTAATTTTACATTGAATTCATATGTAAAAATTATTTCAATCTTTTGAAATGTTTTAACTTTTTAAACTTGTTTCTCTTTCCAACAATGAGGTAAATTTTAAATTTATTACTCAAAAATATGTGTTTTAAATTTTGAAAAAAAGGATTCCATATTTGGAATCAGTATGTTCAAATTATGTAAATATATTTCTATTATTTTTTGGCATTATGAATAGTTACTTCGGAATTTTTTTTATTAATATAGTAAGTGGGTAAATCAGGTAATTAAGGGTGAAACTAATGTTATAAAATTACCCTAATACATGTCATAATATCATGGGATGATTGGGTCTCTACCTAAATCATCATTGTGTCTAAATGGTATATTTTGGAATCCACTTGGATGATATTATGACATTTAATTTATTTTATTTAAATAAAAACTAATTTTGAATTACTCAAATTTTAATAACTATGTATTTTTAATAAAAGGTTATACATAGGAAAAAAATTGACTATAATTACTCATTTGAATTCTAAGATATTTTTTTATAATGGAAATTTATTTTTAATTTTTAAGAAGTAAATAATTAACTTAATAACTTATATTTTAATGATTGAAAAATTATTTAATTGATGATAAATCAATAAAATATTTTTTATTAAATGATAATAATAATTAAAATACAATAACATTTTACCAAATCTTATTGGTCAAGTGTATATGGAGCACATTCATTAAATATTTGAGTTATTGACCATTTGTAGCCACATGGAAAATATTATGACACTTATAATATTTTATTTAAAGTGATTTTAAAGTTGTCGCATTCAAATTTTGAAAAATATAACTTCTTTAATATAGGCTATTCCAGAATATATATTCTGCTATAAATATTCCTATGAAATATAGAATTATTATCTTAGCTATGGTATTTTATTTTTAATTTTTAACAAAAAAATATTTATATTAAATAATTACACAAAACTAATGCTGTAATTATTTTTTTTTATGGAGGTAATAAATAAATTTATTAAAAATATTAAAATAAATATAATTTTGGAAAATTAATATATCAAAAAAAATCTAGATGACTTTGACTTATTATTAATTTAATAAAATATTTTTTCCATGTTAACTTGTTATCTTTATATTTTTTATAATCAATTATTTGTATCATATCAAAATTGACACTATTGATTGTTTATCAAAATATTATATTATTAATTTTTTTTAAAATAATAAATTCTTTGTTTAAAAATATATAATAATTGAGAAATGGTTTTTAATGTTCTAAATTATCTATTTATGTTCTAATGGATATCAAATAATTAAATATTTCACCATTTAAATATTGAAATATTTGTTACCATGGTTAAAATTAAATAGAATAACTAAGTGTTAAATGAAAATGATAAAGTTTTAATGGACATAAAAACCATTCTAAAAATTATTTCATGATTTTATTACAAACTTATGTGATCTCATATTATAAAATAATACATTTAAGAAGATTTTGGATGTGGTTTGAATTTATTATAATTTAATATTTTTGGAATTTCAAAATGTTCCCCATCCTCAACTATAATGGGCATCTCCTACATCATTTATTAAATTTCAATTGAGCCTTAGATATCTCCCATAACCTAAACATTTACCTTATAAACATCCCTAGTCAAATTCTATATGTTATGATCTTCTCAAAAGACCAACATTAGTGCCCTTAAGAGGAGATCTATAGGGAGCTCACCAAAGAAGAGGTAATCTCCTTTACTGACTCTCTCAATGGTAATTTCTTATTCTACTTCCTATTCTAATGTTGTATCCTTTAATAATTAATAAATATAGTATCATATATATGATTCTATGTTTTTATTGTTATTTAAAAACCTTATTGCACTTTTTATCCATCGTATGGAAAACGAATTCACCACACGTGAGTATGTACAACTTACCGTCTCTGCACCGTAGTGTAGTATGTTTTTTCACCACCACTTAACTTGGATGGGAATAATTATGGAAATCATAACTATATATGATTATTATAACATTATATTTAATTTTTAATAGTATATATATCATCCACTTCCAAACCATTTCATAATTAAAGGAATGATAGCAATGCTTGTGCGTATGTACAACCTACAATGTCCATGATGTGATGTGATTCAATCAACATGATATCCATTAAATAATGATTATATAAATGTTTATAATGAATAATTATGATATATATTATATTAATATCATTCTGGAAATTATATAACTATAACCTATGAATATTAATTAGAACTTATTCGACAAAACATGCATAGGAAAATGAAGCTGTTTATACCTAAATAACAAGTAACAATGAAATGTTATTAACAAATATATGATAATATGATCATATATAAAATCATAAAAATTAACATTATTCTATAATAAGACAATTAAAATATTTAAATTATTATACAGGAGTTTTATATACATACAAAAGATATTGGACATAAGGTGAGGGACAATTTCTCAATCTCATTATTAACTAAGATTATTTATAAGTAAGTATTTAATAGGGTATATTTAACATCCATGTCCCTATTTTCTAAATATGTAATATTATTTCTATTATTAAATAATTTTTAAAATTCAATTTTACCCATTTTTTAGTTTCTATTAAACATTATGAGGGGAATAAATTTTCATTTTTTGATACGAGGTAGTTCTTGACTTATCTGAAAAAAGTATGAGAAGATTGTTTTCCTTTAACTTATACGACATGAAAAGTTTTTATGTTTTCATAAAAAAATATTTCCATGAAGTTAAATTTAAAATAATTCAATTTTAATTTTAAATAAATTATTTTCTTTTTAAATTGTGTGTCATATTGAGGGGAAAATGTTATTGAAAAAAGAAAGGATATTTTCCTCAAGAATTAATTTCAATTGTTCAACAGAAATTATATTATATATAAGATGAAATTATTTAATAGGGTTATGTTTCAGGTATAATATACCTATTATTCTTATAATTTAATTTTATTTATTTATGGAGTGATATTTATGAAATCCATTTGTTTTAGATGAATTATCTTATGATGGAATGATGTTTAAGAAACCCATTTTATTCCTTATCTTTTGCCTTGATAAATGATTCATATTTTGTGGAACACGTAATAATTATTTCATTAGGAGATGTTTGGGACCTATATCTCCCTACAATTCATTGGGTAAATATGTATATCTCATGATATAGACAGGACGGGAACATTAAATGATATCATATCAGTAATACATGGCTATAATGAGGAGTGAGATCGGTTCAATAATGGACTTTATTTTCTATTTGGAAATGATCCTTGACTAATATGAAATGATTTTATATTATTATGTGTATGAAAAAAGAAATAATGTCTTTCATTATGGATTTTGAGATTACTTTAACTACTTTTTATAATCTTTTATGATTTATCCCATTTCATGATATCACGATCTTTTATATGTAGGATAAGATTTTCAAATGTTATGTTCTTATGTGTCGTGATTATGATATGATTTATATCTCCCTATTTACCCTTACTAAGAATCTTATCTCACCCATTCTTATGTATGTTTTCCCTAGGTCATGAAAAGGGTATTATGTTAGATATTTCAAAAAGGTTTATAGTTATAAATGATTAAGAGAGATACAATGTAGACGTCTTATGAACCAGTTTATTATGTTTTACAATTTCTTAAGACACTAAACTTATACAGTCCTATTGTGGTTTTGTTATATTTTTATAATGAATAATCTTAAATTTTGAATTATATTTATGTATGTAAAGTATGGTTCATTATATAATTTGTTATTTTATAAATTTTAAGAACCTTGGTTTGAGTGTGAATCCCTATTATTGAATATTTTTTGGTATTTAAAAAAATGACACTCATTCCCACTTATAAAAGGGAATACCATATTCTATTTTATTCACCCTTAAAAATAATTTTTCTTCATCCAAGACACACTAAAATATATTTCTTATAACCGTACCTATATTCAAGAGGCATTTTTTATCAAAAAACAATCATAGTATTCCTTTATGTATAATCCTACAATGGTGGTCTGAAGAATATATATGGTTCTTAACCGAGCATTTTTTTAACTGTTTATTATTCCTTTCCATAGAATATTATTAAACTATGATGATATAACTAAAAAATTATATCCCATATATAGATATGATTTTATGTTAATTTCATATCCTAAATTAGTATCAGCTTCCATCAAATGGGAAATCATTTATTCATTCATGTGTATGGTGGACTACAACATCACAAACTGATGTAATTATTTTTTGCTGAATTACTCTCATGGAACATCATAATTATGGAACTAGTTTTCAAATATGATATTCATATCATATTTATCAATATGAAAAGATAATATACCATTTTATTTCTTACATTTTAACTCATCAAAAAATGATAATGTTGCTCAGAAGTACTTGTGGACTACCACCTCCACGAGGATATGTGATTCGTTTTTCTACACCATATCACATTAATTATATATATAAATTTATTTAAAGAAATAATATGATATATATGATCTCGTGACCATTCTGAAATAATAAAATATTACTCAACTTATTTCAATAATGATTGTTGAAAAAATTGAAATGTTACTCATGAGTATGTACGACATACCATCACCATGATTATAACACAGTTTATTTTTCATAACCATATTTAATGGTTTTTTTAACATATAATTTATGTTTATAGATATTAATTATTTTATTATTATTATTCTAGAGATAATTTAATAATTACATCATTTAACATAATCAACCTATCGATGTAATTTTTGATATATAAGAAAAATACTATCAAAAACTCGAAAGTGAACATAAATGATTAACTAGTTGTCTATAACATAATAATATATATAATAAAATTATTAATAATAATTAAAACTTTTCATAATAATGTATATAATTAACATATATTTATTATACAAGATGATAAATAATGCATAAAATTATTTTGAATCTTGGTAAGGGACACATTAACATAAAACCTTGTTTTAAATTTATTAATGATTTATTTTCCAAATATTTGTATTAATTGTCCATTTTCATCAAAATCTTTCTATAAAATACTTATTTATTCTTCATTAGATGAAAATATATTTTTTTACCATTGATTACTTTTCTTATAATTTTTTTTTAAAGGGAATATTTTTAAGGCTCTACATATTGGATTTTCCTTTCTAAAATCTTTGATTAATGATTCCCTTAAATTTGTCTTCTTCCAAATCCATATTTTTAATAATTATTTTATAGATTTTTTATATGGAAAAAAATTAATTATCAAGGAAATTTTAATTCCACGGTTTAAATTTTTAAACTATTTTTAAAATGGAATCTTTTTATGGAATGTTTGAATTTATTCAAAAAAAACGCAAACATATTATTCTATTTTATCATATACGATGAATAAAATTACCCTCATCATAACAGTTATATTATTATTGTATTTTTTAAAAGATTTCAAATTTTATTCACTAAAAACCATATATTCCTTTATTTTATAAATTTTAGTATTGAAAAACTGGTTTTAATGAAAAGGGATATATTAATATACAAAAAAATTTCTTATGGGTGAAAATTTGTTTTTTATTATGAAATAGTTTATAATTTATGATATTGTTATCATTATTAGAAATTTTTTATGATGATGGGTGGTTCCATCATTAACCAAGTACACCAGGTTTCATTAAAAACCAAATATGAGTGCTTCTGTTATTATCTAAAGATGAGTGGTTTGATTATAAACTAAGGATTGGTGGGTCCATGATAGCTCTCTAATGTATTGGGAATGAAAGTTGATTGTATGATTATTATCTTTTTATAAGTGTTATTGAAATTATTTCCCAAGTATAATAAATTTTAAATCTATTATTTTATGGGGTTTTATATATATGTAATTTTTTTCCAAGGTAAGATAATGATATTATTTTTCAAGAAATTTTTTTGATAATATTAATGGTTAAAAGTATACCTTTTTTAAATGGTTTTATGGGTTTTCATGAAAAAATATTTTATTAGTTATATTTTTTCTTTGATACTCTGTATGAAATTTTTATTGAAATATTTGGGAATAGATGGTGTCTTTAATTTTAGGAAAGTTTTATTTTAATCCAAATTACTATTTGAAAAATGAAAAAAAATATAAGTTTTCAAGGAATAATAATTTTTCTTCTTTACTATTTGTATATCTTATCATAAAATAGTTCTTTTAATCACATGTTTCAAAATGATTTTCACATTTTATAATGATGGGAAAGAATAATGAATAATCCAAGCTAAAATCCCCAATTATTTTTTATGAAAATAATATGTGTTTTCAATTAAAAGCATTATATTATGGGAAAAATGGTTACTGATTGGAAATATCCACTTTATAAAATTATCATTTTGTTATGTATGAGTAAAAACATAATTTTTTACAAATCTAAACCTAAAATTATCATTATAATGGAATAATTTAAATTCATTAAAAAAATAAATATTATGTTATGTTTAAGGGAAGATCATTATAGTGGTTACCAGAGGAAAGGTTTAGATAAATTTAAAGGTTTGGATATTATTTGACAAAATGTTTTAATTCCCCTATATCCCCAAAGGATAGTATTATATAGAGAATTATGGTTATTTTGGATAAATATAAATATTTAAAGATACCATGGGTAAAGATATCATAGTGTTTATCCTCCCTATAACATGGTTTATTTTTATTTTATTGATACGATCACACTAAACCATTTTGGTTTTAGTAAATGGTTGGATTCCATCGGAACCAAATTAAAAATAGATCAGATGGGAAATTTTGTGGTTGTATGAGTGAGAAACCAAATAGAATGGGGGTAATTATGGAATTTTTATTGATATTCCTTAACCAAATATAATTTTTTATAATTAACAATATTAACTAAGGTGAGTTTTCTAATTCATCAAATTAGAGAGAAATGAATATCCCATGAAGTTCCAGAGATAAATGTCATAATGGTATGAGGCTCCTTCCCTGGCTAATATTGTGTTGAATAAGAATTTTATTCCCACGGACTGTCCCCATGGCCACTAGATCCGTTGGATTCCCCCACGCTACAGCCTTAAACTCAATACGGACGACTCATGTGGTGGCGGCATCATGCGGGGTGGAGGTGTTGTCCGTGATCTCAATGGATCTTTGCATCTTGCTTTTAGTTCTTACTATGGCCAAGGTGATTCGTTGGGTGCGGAGGCTAATTCCATCCTCAGTGGCATTGCCCTATGTCATTCTAAAGGCATCACCTTAACGGTCGTTGAATCGGATTCCAAAATTATCTGCGACTCTCTCAAGGGTCTCTCTCCCACTCCGTGGAAGATTTCTTATGTGATCCGTAATTGCAAGAAGTTCATCACCAGCAGGATGGTTATTACTCACACATGGCGCGAAGGGAATAGTGTAGCTGACTTCCTCGCCTCCAAGGCGCCTTTTGACTCTTCTCTAAAGGTTTACTCTAGAACTAGCTCCCTCCCCTCAGGATGTGCTTATTATGTAATTGGGGAATCCCTTGGTCTGCATCATTTTAGGCCCCCCTAAACATTTTCCTCTGCTTCCCCCTTCAATAAAATAAATGTTGATGCTATATATACAGATAATTTGATATTTTATATCTTGAATTTATTGATTCCATTAATGGATAGGTAGATATAATTAATATGTAAAAGGAGAGGATAAAGAAATTATATTCTAAGAAAAAAGGATGTGTTCAACTAACATCATGAAGGGGAATAAAATAATTCCAAATTTATAAATTAAATTTTTTAATTTTGTGAAGTTTGGGATTTATGAAAATCAATGTCCTATGTGTAAAAATCAATAACCAGATCAGAAATACTCTGTAAATAAATTTCTATCAATGCATAATGTTATTATACTTGAGGATTAGTAAACCTAAAATGAAATATGAAAGGTATGAATTATATCATGGCTTATGTATATATATATAAGGATTTATGATTTATAATGTAGTGGAAGATTTAAGGGTGTTCATAAGTTTAAAATCATTTATTCTATTTTTTTATCATGTGATATGAGTACTTTTGGAGATATTTACTCTATTTATATATATATATATATATTTATATTATATGTAAAAAAATTTCATGTGAAATTTTTATTTTAGGGATATTTTTATTTTCATTATATAGACATAATATTAAAGGTATAAATAACTATTAGATATTACATGATACTTGATGATTATGATTAGTTTTTAGGATTTTCATTATATCATAGAGATAATTATAAGAATTATACTGATATAATTTTATTAAACAACAAAAATACAATAAGGAAATTGGTCTTGAAACCAAAACCAAAGGGTGAAAGGGGATAAATTCTTACCACTATACTATGGGATGTTTTGGTTAGTACTAAATATATTTTTTAATCATTTTAAAGATAAATATCAAGTTTATTTTTGGAACATATGTTTTATCAAAGAGATAACCATTGGATTTAAAAGTGATATGGTGATTATTTGATTCATTTTATTTTATAATAATACCTGTATAATTATTGGTAATGTTATATGAATAATGAAAATAGGAAATTATAAGGCCCCAGCCTTAAACATTACTTAATATTGAGTTAAATCAAGAATTCACATTGAGTATCTTTTTGAGTTTAGATCTTTAGAGAAATAGGGCATAAAAATACATTACATCTCAAAAATTACAAAGTAGACACTTATACTCATTTTCCATTTTTTCCATAAAATAAAAACTCTTAAAAAAAGAAACGTGTCCAGTTCCATGTTTTAGACAGCATAACTTTTCCTTGATCCCATCCTTAACCCTATTCATCTTTAATTATTGTGAGAAACATTTCAAAACATGGTATGAGCATAAAAAGCTCAGTAAGGGTTATAAAATAAGGAATGAAAACATTATACCATCAATAAATACAAAACAATTAAACCATACTTTTCAATCATAACATACCTTATGAAATCCTAAGATTTATGAGTAACATAAAGAAATCATAAATCATAAAGGTAACTTATAGAATACATAACATACTTATATTGTATCTTTCATAGCTATGTAGGGAGTTACATTTTGAATACCCATCACAGTATATTCCTTAAATCTCTTAGGAGAAACATTAATGTTTACCTCCTTCATGTTACCCAATTCATTGGAGAACTATCTTGGGCTCACCCACCCTAGGTTTATCACGGAACCACACATATGCATAAACAATGACCAATAAACATAATATATTCATAAAACATAAAAAAATTTAAAGGAAATAAAAAATTTCCACAATGAAATCACAATATATCATTTCAAGATATTGACAAAATCAATGTTTTATCAACCCCTTTTCAAAACCATTTAAAACATTTAATAAAGAGATTTTTTGAATCAAAGTGTCCCATACCACTTTAAAGCTTTTGAAAGAAATTTTTATTTAAAAACATTCATGTTCATATAAATAAATCCTTAAAACCATTTTTTAAACATGGACATTAATGAGAAAGAATTATAATAATAATTCTTTAAAACATTTAAAACGATATTTTAGTTAAAGAGTTCCTAATCAAATGGGAGATGCTTGAATACAAATAATTGAGGAATAACATTAATCAAAGATTATAATATCATGAGAATAATTAGATTCATGATATAATATTTTAAAGGGTAGTATATACACCATATAAAAGTGAATTGGTGTATAACAACAAATAAGTCTCAATGGAATGTAAATTGAGACAAAGTCCCTTGCAAAGATCATATCCTTAGATTAATAAAAAATCAATGAAATAATTATGTGTGACAAGTAATAATAAACCCAATATAAGTGGATATTAAGTGTAAAACAATCATAGTTCATTCACATATATTCATATCATGACATAATCAAGAAGTATAAGTTTAACCCAAAGAATAGAAATTGGGTGAAGAAGTTCCCTTACAAAGATCATTTTATAAATAAAATAGATCTATTATGTGTATTAACTATAATTAAACATAAATCAATCATAAATACAATATATGATAAAAAAATTATTTCTCACATAATCATAGAATGAAATAATCAAGTAGAATTTTAACCCAAAGAATAGAAATTGGGTTAAGGAGTTCTCTTACAGAAATTCGACAGCCTAACAGTGTCGCTTTAAAATTCATAAAATGAGTTGATGAGAGAGAAAATGGTCTCTCATAACATTGAAATAAAATTTACATCGATAATGATATATAATAACATATACCAACATAATAAAATGGAAATTTAAAAGACATAACATAAAATAAGTCTTTGACTAGAAGTGGAGGGTGAAAGGTTCCCTTACCGATTTGGTAACTTATGAAAAATACACCACATGAAATAAGGATCATACAATGAAGATGTAAATACCAATAAATTAAATTATATTACACAATTAATACAATCATGGGAAGTAAATACACCACACCAAAGTAATTAGTGTCAAATATAGAATGAATCTCACAGGAATAAAAAGTGAGATGAAAACCCCTTACCTCAAGTGTGACTTGTCTTGTATGTTCCTTGTTCTTCCTTAATAAAAAACTTAATTTAATTTATACTTTCTTAAAAAAAATTTAAATTTTATTATTCCTTTTATATCACTTATTACCTTGCTATAACAATTAGTTAATTATTTGAGTTCAGATCGAAAAAAAATTTGATGTTCGAAAATTGAGTTAAAAATGAACTTGTTATAATTATAAATTGTCCATGTGGTAGAATTTACATTATATATAGAATGATATTCATGATTTATATATCATATATATCATATATATCCATTATATATGTATTTAGAATAGTCCATGTAATTTGGATATATGAAAATGAAATGCACCATTCATGGAGACGGTAAGTTGTACGTATGCATGAACGCAACTTCCATTTCATTTTTTCATTTTAAAAGGAATTAAAACCAAATTATACATAGGTATATTATTATTAAAATATAATATAATATTTTATATACATTACTTAAGTTTATTAACACCATCCTTTATACATTCTATGTATGGTATGAACGAGTCATATCACTTTGATGGGGCGGTAGTCCGCACTTCCTCAAATAAAATTATCGTATTTACCCATTATGGAAACCATAAAGTTACGATATAAATTAAAAATATAGAATAATAGAGAAAAAATAAACATAATATATATAATATATAAATACAGTTCCATCATAATGGCCACCATGAGAGGCGGTTGGAGATATTTGAACAATCATCATTTCGTGAGGCAGTAGTTCACTGTCCACAGAAACAGTATATTCGAATCCATTAGATGGAGTTGTGTGGAAGTGTAGTTCAAATAATTCTCATAAAAACAACCTATTATATTGAGGATACTTGTTTTTTTATAAAATAAAGTAATAAATAGATCTTAGGGGGTTGGATAAGTAAAATAAAAGAAAAGAACTTAAGAGAAGACAGTACCTTTAAATCAGGTAACTCCCTTTAATTTGAACCAAAAGGCTTCCTTGAAGTGCCTTATGCCTAAGGTAATGCATCTATAAGTAAAATAGGGATGTAGGGAGTTTAATTTGGAAAATTTTGTATGATCCAAGGGGCTTGAGAGGTGTGAGTAATGGGTTAGAGGTGATGGATTTTTATAAAGGGGAGGAGGGGATCTTTAAGAAAGTTTGAAAACATTATTTTATTATAAAGGTATTTTCAGTGTCAAAAGGTCCAAACCTCATTAAATTAAAATATAATATGACTATTTTTCTAAATAAAATCATCAAATTAGAATTGGACAGGTTTTGGATAGTTTTTATTAATTTTATAATCTCATTTATTTTAATAAATTATGAATAAAGTAATCATTGCATCATCATTATGTCATAAATAATTTTATTTATTTAATGTCAAAAAATTATAAATAAAATACCATGATGTAGGAAATATTTTTAGATTTCAAATGAATATTTATAGTCTAAGAGATAATGTAACGCCTCAACCCCAGTTATCCAGAGTCAGTGCATTATTACATAACATTGGTATGATAACAAGGAAATCATGTCCCGAAAGACCGATCAGTTTAGAATTATTGGAAACAAGATTAATAAATAATTTCAACTTTACAACTTAAAAAGAAATGAAAAACTAATTTATTCAATTAGAAACATCCAAGCCTCCTAGATTATTCCTTCAAGTCACTCATAACTAACTTCTTCATATCTTGGGAAAATGAAACATAATAAAGGGGTGATCTCAAATACTCACTAAGGGTAAGAAATATAGTGAAAGATAACATAAATATTAGTAATGATGAATAATTTAAAACACATGCCTTTAAAAATAATAATCATGAATAATTTTATGGCAGGAATATGAGATGAGTAAATAATGTCATAATAAAACATAGTCATGGGTATTATACTAGTCGAATAACCACATGAACCATCAATATTATTTTCATAATGAGGGAATGTATAATGCCAGACATTCTGAAACATCTTGTCAAGGCCTTGGCCAAGACATCTAAAAATGATTAAGGCCTTGACCAAAACCATATATCAAAATGGGAAGGGCCTCGGCCAATTCCACATCTAGTTGTCTCATGATACCTACCGATGCACTGAGGAGCTATAGTGGGATCCACCCGTCACATACTAAGTCCAATACATTCCTCATATGAGAAGGTTGAAACATAACATAAACATTCATATTAAAACTAGCATAAGAAATTTCAATACTTTAACCATAAACCATGAATGGTATAAAAATAACACATCCACAGTCAAACATATAATAACTCATTCAATACAATATTGAAGATTGTATTTATAATAAATCAGCTTAAATCAAGAATAATATTCAAAATAGATGTTGACATAGTTGAAAATGATTTGTAAAACTCTTTGAGAGAAATATACCTTTTCACGAAAACATTTAAAAGTCACACAATTTTGAAAAGAATAAATTTAAAGACATTTTTAAATCAAAGTGTCCCATACCACTTTGAAACTTTAGAAAGGAATTATTGTTTTAAAAATATTCATTTCTAAATAAATAAATCCTTAAAAACCATTTTGAAATCATGGACATTAATGAGAATGATTTAGAAGAATAAATATTTAAACCATTTAAAATGATGATATAGTTAAAGAGTCCCTTCCATAAAACCTTAAAATATTCCTTTTGAAAATATTTTTATGAAACACATATGTGGATGATAAAGAGGTCACAGTGGATACATACACATAAACAATCTTAGATAATAATGAGATTGAGGAAATAACCCTTACCTTGTTATTTTCCTTGGTCGAGGGTAGGTTAAACTCCAGTATAATGGTGAAATAATTGTTATTAAATTATACAATAACTATATACATTAATATGATATCATATATGATCTTCTCATATTACTTTGTTAATAATATTTTAGAATTATCGTTGTTTTGGGTGTTAACTGATTCGTTTTCCTTTATATTCTTGGTTACGTAAGCCATGTTTGTTATGAATAGGATGTATTTGATTTATATACAGAATGATATTATGTATTTAAACATTATTTTTAACCATAAAATTAAAATTATTCTTGAATGGTTATGATGGGGAAATAAATCACAACGCGTTCATGGAGACGGTAATCTGTATGTACGCACGAGCGACAATATCATTATTTTGATTTAAAAACATATGTAAATAGATGGTATATAATATATAAAGAATAATTAACATGTTATATTTATTATTTAAATCAATTATAAATCATTATTATACCCATCCAAATAATAATGTATTTGAATAACAACTGCACCATGACGTGGAGACGGTAAACCGTGTATGCAAAAATGGTGACATGTCATTCATAGGATGGATAGAATAATGAATATGGTTTTAACATATTTATAATAACATCACAGTATATATTTTATACTAGATTTATCATTTTATAATGGAAACAACAAAGAATGAGGAAGTGGAAGAAGAAAAGAACTTGAAAGAGGGTGGTGAAATTATTACCTCTTTTTCGGGTTCTTCCTTTTGATTTGATCAAAAGGGCTCCTTAGGTTGGCTTTATGACCAATGTAATTCCTCTAGGATGAAGTGAGGGATGTTGGGAGGTTATTTGGGTAGGTTTTGTCCGAACCAAAAGGCTTTGGAGGTGTGAAATTAAGAGAAGGGGAAGTTCCCTTTTATAAGAGAGGTGAAGGTCACTTTTGGAAAAGCTTGAGATATTGTTTTATAATAAAATAATATTCGGTTTCTAATGGCTCCAAAATGATTTATTTCGAGGATAGGGTGGTAATGGGTCTAAATAATCTCAACCAATAGGTTTTAAATAGGTTTAGGTCACCATATTAACTTTATCATTTAGATTTAACTCTTAGCTAAATAGTTTGACTTTTACCATGTCCCTTTGTATTTTTATATTATATGGTTAATAAACTTACTATAAACTTACAAGAAAACATAAATAGGTTAATTAATGACACATATAATATTATTTAGGCCCTTTGGCCGAACCTTAGACTTTAAAATATATTATATCAACCAATAATATAGTATTTATTTTAAAAACTCAATTATGTCAATTTTAACATTATTTAATAATTTGTTTTTGTTAAAGTCATAACTACATTATTACTTCAAAAAAAATTCATTTAATCAACCTTAACATGTCATATTAACCTATAAAATTCTTTTATGAAATCAAAACATTCAAATTATATTTATTTTAATATTTATAATATCATTTATTTGATTCATTCATTAATAAGGAAAATATTGCATCATTATTATGTCATATATAAATATATTTAATTTATGTTTAAAATTTATAAATAAAATATAATGATGTAGGAAATCTTTTTAGATTTCTATTGACTATTTATAGTCGAATATATCAATTATATAACCTCATATAAAAATTTTTTTACTAAAAGATATTTGCTTTTGTTATTTTTGTCTTTACTTTAGATTATTTAATATAAAATGTCATTATCACACCCATGTGGCTCCATGGGGTCCCAAAGTCAACCCAATGATTCCCAAGTTCGAACATGTATCAACCAATAGGAATATGACACATGTTAGGGTAATTTAGTATTATTATAATATTATTTTGTTTCCTTATTTACCGGATTTACCCTTTTACCATGGTAAATAAAATATTTACTGAAGTAACTATTCATAATGTCTAAAAATAAAAGTTACCTATTTATACAATTTGGACCTCCTGATTAAAAATATGGAATTCATTTTTTCAAATTCAAAGCACAGAAGTGGCAGAAATTAATTTAAAATTAATTCCCGCTGTCAAAACAAAAAACGTGTTTTTAAGAAATAATAACTATCCAAATATTGACACTTGTTTATGTGCAGTTTAAATGTAAAATTACATCCAATTAATAACATTGAATTAAATGGTAAAATTATAATATAATTATACTTTAAAACTACTAAATAGTATAATTTATCACTGTAAATTATTTTGATTAAAAAAGTTGTTTTTAATTAAAATTTAGTATTTTCACTATTCATCAAAAACTGAAAGTTTTCAGAAAAATGCGAAAAAGTCACCCTAAGATAATTTTGATATTAAAAATTCATAAAGGAAGTCTATTATACCAAATTCAAAACATAGAAGTTGCATTTATTAATTTAAAATTAATTCTCGTTGTCAAAACTAAAAAGTGGGTTTTTAAAAAAGTAAAAACTATCAAAATATTGATATGTGTTTATGTCAAATTTAATTGTGAAATTACTTATAATGAAAAAAATTGTATTAAATGATAAAAATATAATATAATTAAACTTCCAAACCATTTAAATTTATAATTGAACACTATAAATTATTTTGATTTAAAAATTTGTTTTTAGTTAAAATTTAGAATTTTTCACTATTCACCCAAATATAAAAGTTATCAGAAAAACCCCAAAAATTTATTGAAACTAAATTTTTATGTCAATATTCTAAAAAAATTTATTTTGTCATATTGAATATATAAAAGTGTCAAATATTGGATTTAAAAAGGGTTCGCCATTAAAAGATATTAAAATTGCATTTTTTGAAAAATAATTCTTTTATCTGGAAAAAATGAATTTATTCTTATATTATGTCTAAGAAACACATAATATGGATTATAAAATTTTATAGAGTATATAAAATTCAAAATTAAGTATACACTATTCATAACCGCTTTTTGAACGGCTAGTTTGGTAAGTTGTGGTGCGCTCAAACTCGGTGTTGCGTGTTGTACAAGTTATTAAATTACTTTAAAAAGATAACGTACTATGAAATATTGGGGTGTTACATTCTCCCCTCCTTTAATAAATTGTGTCCTCGCAATTTTAAATTTTTCTTCAGTTAAAAATAGAAAATACCTTTGCGGAAGACCCACATTGGAAATTGGGTTAATAAAATTTAGTCTTAATAAGAGGGAAATGGAAATGAAAAGTCACCACCAAATTATGATCTCTATTAGGAGAGAATTGGTGGAAATTAGAGACACATAATTAGATGAAAAAATGAAAATATTTATAGTGATTTATTGCTGTCATCAATCCCAAACAAGTGTAAAATTGAGATCCTCAAATCCATCAATCTATAATGATTTAAAATATTATCAGTTCAACAAAAAATAAGTTATCAGGATAATACATTATTTGTTTTAGGATCCCTTAACTAAAGTTTAAGAATTAATTTCTTCAAAGAATAAGAGAAAAAAAATATACTTGACAAGTAAAGTTCTATCCTTTAACTAATTTCTACCACAAACTCATCTTTCACTCTAAAAGATAATAGAACATAAAAATACTCTATTTATCCTAATCGTATAGGGTTATAAATATTAAAATATACCATTTAAATGAAGAAAAATATTTTTTTAATAACCATGGACTTCTTGTAGGCTAGTGGTAGGTAATAAAGCCTTGTCGCACTTTGGTTATGGGTTCGATTCCTACAGCTTTGTCCGATGCAACGGGTTATCACCTAACCTTCAAGTTGTCATTTTCCTAAAACTATTGTATTATAATATTCCAAAAATAATCTTAAGAAATTTTTTAACCATAAACAATACTATAAAAAGTTCAACTTAATCCATTCTAACCTTTATAGTTATCCAAAATACCTCTATCCAGACTCTCTCTAAAAGGTCTCTAAATTCCAAAATCAAAGGTAAAATTGGATTCTCCAAACAAAGTAAAGTTTCTCTTATTGTCACATAATGAAAATATGATTACCTTCGTCATATTAAAACCATAATGAAAACAACAAGTACTGCATAACAATACTTATATATATCACATTATTCTTGTAACCAAAACATAATTATTGAGTCCAAAAACAAAAATACATTAATTATTCCACTTCAACTGTAGTAATAGCATAATCTTGGCCTTGCTCCCTTGACCTTTTATGAGGTAAGTTTCCTTGGCGATTAGGACATTCATTTTTATAATGAACCATTTCTCTACAATTGTAGAATTCAACATTGACAACAACTTTCTTTCCCTTGCAATCACAAGCTTGGTGGCATTTTTCACCACACTTCTAACAAACTCCCATTCCTTTTAGGCAAGTACCAGGGTGTTGCTTCCCACAATTATCACATAATGTAAAATCCTTCTTTCCCTTTTTTCCCTTTATCTGTCTCTCTCTCCACCGTTCTCTTCTTCTCTTTCTTTACTTTATTGTCATAAGATTTAGATAATTCTTTTTTTTCTTGATAGCACATGAGACAATATCTTCATACGATGAGAAGGATTGTGAGACTAATGCTTGAAGGAGAAATTATTTTAACCCATCAATGAATAGATCAATATTACTCCTTGGGTTACGTATATAATCTACTGCATGCCTTGATAAACTTGTAAAGTTAGCTTCATACTTCGAGAAATTCTCATCCTCCTTTTGTCTCAGGCTTAGAAATTCCCTTTCCATATCCGCTCAATGGTCACAAGGAAAGTATTTTTCTAAGAAAAGATATTTAAAATCCCTCCATTCCATATTTAATACTTAATCATATTCCTTTGTGTTTTTAATCAATGACCACCATTGATCATCATCTCTAGTGAGGTGATAAATTGCCATGAAAACTTTTTCCCTTTCACTACTCCTCAAAGCGTGAAATATTTTCTCTTAGGAATTTATTCATTGCTCAACTACTAATGGATTTGTACTCCCATTGATTGTTGGTGGTTGTTTCCTCATGAAGCAGTCTAACATTGATCCTCCACATTGTGGATCAGGGTGCTCCATACGGGTAAGGTTATTATTCATAACCTAAGTGAGTTTTCCCAGTATGGTGATAAGCTGATCAGCACCAGTTGCATCACCAACTCTGCTATAATTATCTCGAGTAGGAGGGAAATCCCTAAATGTATTGCGTTCATCGATATGGTTTCCATTTCTTCCACTAGGCTCTATTTTTAAACAATGGCATAAACTATATTAGTTTATGAATTGAAATACATAATTCCATACTTGTAAAACACTTAACATAAATTGAACAGTTTATGGATATAATCCGTAATCATAAAAAAAAATTCTTTGAGGAAGTATATACTCATAAACCATCCATAATGGTTTGTAAAGAAAATGAGAATTATCCTAAACATATCCCCCGAGAGTGTCGTAACCAAGAGTGTAGCAAGGCCCATTGTCGTTCTCCAGTTCCCATTTGAGTCTAGCTCAAAGCGGTGTTTTTGGGTTTTACCCCTAAGTACAACTGTGCCAGAGCTGCCACTACCTGGTTGTATCCAGATAGGGATGTATTTCTTGTAAAATACACAAAATATCTAAATTACCAAAATTCTAGGAAGTTTTTCTATACTAATCCTCAAAGTCAATCTTAGGGTAATATGCTCTAATCAGAGTTTATTTAAATCTAGTTTCCAAGGTTTGTACTAAACTTCCTCTAACACCAACTCTAACACTCTGACCCCAGTTACCCAGAGTCGGTGAATTATTACATAACATTGGCATGATCACAAGTAAATCATGTCCTGAAAGACCGATCAGTTTAGTATTATTAGAAACAAGATTCATACATAAGTTCAACTTTACAACTTGAAAAGAAATACAACACTAATTTATTCCATTAGAAACATCCAATCCTTCAAGATTATGCCTTCAATTCATTCATAAATAACTTCTTCATATCCTGGGAAAATTAAACATAATAAAGGGGTGAGCTCAAATGCTTAGTAAGGGTAAGCAATACAGCAGAAGATAACATAAATATTAGGCATGGTGAATAATTTAAAACACATTCCTTTAAAAATAATAAACATAAACACTTTTATGGTAGGAATATGAGCTGAGTAAATAATTCCATAATAAAACATAGTCATGGGTATTCTACTAGTCAAATAACCACATGAACCATCAATATTATTTTCATAATGAGGGAATGTATAATGTCGGGCATTCTGAAACATCTTGTCAAGGCCTCAGCCAAGACATCTAAAAATGATTAAGGCCTTGGCCACAACCATATATCAAATTGGGAAAGGCCTCGGCCAATTCCACGTCTAGTTGTCTCATGAGACCTACCGATGCACCGAGGATCTATAGCAGGCTTCACCCATCACAAACTAAGTCCAATACATTCCTCATATGAAAAGGTTGAAACATAACATAAACATCCGTATTAAAACTAGCATACGAAATGTAAATACTTTAACCATAAACCATCAATAGTATAAAAATAACACATCCACAGTACAACATATAATAACTCATTCAATACAATATTGAAGATTGTATTTATAATAAATCAACCTCAATCAAGAATAATATTCAAAATCGATGTAGACATAGTTGAAAATGATTTGTAAAACTCTTTGAGAGAAATATCCTATTTTCATGAAAGTATTTAAAAGTCACACAATTTTGAAAAGAATAAATTTAAAGACATTTTTTAATAAAAGTGTCCCATACCACTTTGAAACTTTTTAAAGGAATTAAAGTTTTAAAAACATTCATGTCCATATAAATAAATCCATAAAAATCATTTTGAAATCATGGACATTAATGAGAATGATTTAGAAGAATAAATATTTAAACCATTTAAAATTATGATATAGTTAAAGAGTCCCTTCCATAATACCTTAAAATATTCCTTTTGAAAATATTTTTATGAAACATAGATTTGGATGATAAAGAGGTTCTAGTGGATACATACACATAAAAAATCTCAAATAATAATGAGATTGAGGAAATAACCCTTACCTTGTTCTTTTCCTTGGTCGAGGGTAGGTTAAACTCCTGTATAATGGTGAAATAATTTTTATTAAATTATTCAATAACCATATACATTAATATGATATCATATTTGATCTTCTCATATTGCTTTGTAAATAATATTTTATCATTATCGTTGTTTTGGTTGTTAACGAATTCGTTTTCCTTTATATTCTTGGTTACATAAGCCATTTTTTTTATGAATAAGATGTATTTAATTTATATACAGAATGATATTATGTATTTAAACATTATTTTTAACCATCAAATGAAAATTAATCTTTAATGGTTATGATGGGGAAATGAAACTCATCGCGTTCGTGGAGACGGTAATCCGTACGTATGCACGAGCGACAATATCATTATTTTGATCTAAAAACATATTTAAATAGATGTTATATCATATATACAGAATAATTAACATGTTATATTTATTATTTACATCAATTATAAATCATTATTATACCCATCCAAATAATAATGTATTTTAATAACAACTAGACCACGACGTGGAGACGGTAAGACGTACGTACGCACATATGGTGACATGTCATTCATAGGACGGATAGAATAATTAATATGGTTATACCATATTTATAATAAAATAACAGTATATAGAATATACTGGAGTTATCATTTTATAATGGAAACAACATAGAATGAGTAAGTGGAAGAAGAAAAGAACTTGAAAGTGGTGGTCAAATTATTACCTCTTCTTCGGGTTCTTCCTTTTTATTTGATCAAAAGGGATCCTTAGGTTAGATTTCTGACCAATGTAATGCCTCTAGGATTAAGTGAGGGATGTTGGGAGGATATTTGGGTAGGGTTTGGCTGAACCAAAAGTCTTTGGAGGTGTGAAATTAAGAGAATGGGAAGTTCCCTTTTATAAGAGAGGTGAAGGTCACTTTAGGAAAAGCTTGAAATATTATTTTATAATAAAATAATTTTTGGTTTTTAATGGCTCCAAAATGATTTATTTTGAGGATAGGGTGGGAATGGGTTGAAATACTCTCAAACAATAGGTTTTATAGAGGTTTGGGTAACCATATTAACTTTATCATTTAGATTTAACTCTTAGTTAAATAGTTTGACTTTTACCATGTCCCATTGTATTTTTATATTATATGGTTAATAAACTTACTATAAACTGCCAAAAGAACCTCAATAGGTTCATTAATGACACATATAACTTTATTTATGCCCTTTTTCTGAACCTTATACTTGTATGAAAATTATATCAACCAATAATATAGTATTTTTTTTTAAAACTCAATTATGTCAATTTTGACATTATTTAATAATTTATTTTTGTTAAAGTCATAACAGCATTATTACTTCGAAACAAATTAATTGAATCAACTTTAACATGTAATATTAACCTATAAAATTCGTTTATGGAATCAAAACATTCAAATTATATTTATTTTAATATTTATAATATCATTTATTTGATTCTTTCATTAATAAGGAAAATATTGCATCATTATTGTGTCATATATAAATATATTTATTTTATGTCTAAAAATTATAAATAAAATATCATGATGTAGGAAATATTTCTATATTTATATTGACTATTTATAGTCGAATATATCAATTATATAACCTCATATAAATTTTTTTTTACTAAAATATATTTTCTTTTGTTATTTTTGTCTTTACTTTTGATTATTTAATATAAAATGTCATTATCACCCCCATGTGGCTCTATGGGGTCCCAAAGTCAACCCAATGATGACCAAGGTCAGACATATATCAACCAATAGGAATAGGACACATGTTAGGGCAATTTAGTATTATTATAATATTATTTGTTTATCCTTATTTACCGGATTTACACTTTTACCATGGTAAATAAAATATTTACCGAAATAATTATTCATAATGTCTAAAAATAAAAGTTAGATATTTATACAATTTAGACCTCCTGATTCCAAATATGGAATTCATTTTTCCAAATTTAAAACACAGAAGTGGCAGAAATTAATTTAAAATTAATTCCCGCTGTCAAAATAAAAAGCGTGTTCTTAAGAAATAATAACTATCAAAAGATTGACACTTTTTTATGTCCAGTTTAAATGTGAAATTACATCCAATGACCAACATTGTATTAAATGGTAAAAATATAATCTAATTATACTTTAAAACTACTCAATAGTATAATTTATCACTATAAATTATTTTGATTGAAAAAGTTGTTTTTAATTGAAATTTAGTATTTTCACTATTCATCAAAAACTGAAAGTTTTCAGAAAAATACCAAAAAGAAACCCTAAGATAATTTTGATATTCCGAATTCAAAAATTAATACTATTTTACCAAATTCAAAACATAGAAGTTTAATTTATTAATTTAAAATTAATTCTTGCTGTCACAATTAAAAAGCGGGTTTTTAAAAAAGTGAAAACTATCAAAAGATTGATATGTGTTTATGTCAAATTTAATTGTGAAATTACTTATAATGAACAACATTTTATTAAATGATAAAAATATAATCTAATTATACTTCCAAAACATTCAAATGTTAATTGAACACTATAAATTATTTTGATTAAAAAAGTTGTTTTTAGTTAAAATTTAGAATTTTTCACTATTCATCCAAATATGAAAGTTATCATAAAAACACCAAAAATTTATTGAAACTAAATTTTTATGTCACGATTCTAAAAAAAAGTTTATTTTGTCAAATTGAATATATAAAAGAGTCAAATATTGGATTTAAAAAGGGTTCTCCATTAAAAGGCGACAAAATTTTATTTTTTGAAAAATACTTCATTTATCTGGAAAAAATGAATTTGTTCTTATATTATGTCTAAGAAACACATAATATGGATTCTAAAATTTTATAGATTATATAAAATTCAAAATTCAGTTTACACTTTTCATAACCGCTTTTTGAATGGCTAGTTTGGTAAGTTGTGGTGCACTCAAACTCGATGTTGCGTGTTGCGCAAGTTATTGAATTACTTTGAAAAGATAATGTACTATGAAATCTTGGGGTGTTACAGATAACTTATATAACCCCATGTAAAAATTAATTTACTAAAAGATATATGTTTATGTAATTTTTGTCTTTACTTTAAATTAATTAATATAAAGTGTCATTATCACTACTAAGTGGCTCCATGGGGTCCCAAAATCGACCCAAGGATGCTCATGGTCAGACATGTATCAGCCAATAGGATTAGGACACATGTTAGGGTAATTTAATATTATCATAATATTATTTTTTTACACTTATTTACCATATTTTCCTTTTAACAATGGTAAATAAAATATTTACTGAAGTAAATATTCATAATGTATAAAAATAAAAGTTACCTATTTACACAATTTAGACCTCCTGATTCCAAATATGTTATCCATTTTTTCAAATTCAAAACATGGAAGTGGCAGAAATTAATTTAAAATTAATTTCTGTTGTCAAAACAAAAACCATGTTTTTAAGAAATGATATCTATCAAAAGATCGACACTTGTTTATGTTCAATTTAAGAGTCAAATTACTTAAAATGACCAAAATTGCATTAAATGGTAAATATATAATCCAATTACACTTTAAAACCAATTAAAATAATATTCTAACTATATAAATAAATTATATTAAAAGTTAGTTTTGAATTAAAATGCAGTATTTTCACTATTCATTAAAAAATGAACATTATTAGAAAAATACCAAAATTTAATCAAAGTAAATTTTGATGTCCCAATTCTAAAGAAGAATATTATTTTTTCAAATAAAACATATAAAAGTAACAAAAACTATATTTAAAAAGGTTTCTCTATCAAAAGGCGGTAAATCGACCTTTTAAAGAATATTAGAGTGTTTATGCTTAAAATTGGATTCATTCACATTTTAAGCTTATAAATTTTATTGGATAAATCTAAAAACATTTAAAAAACATGTAAAATCATATTGTAGTTAATATTATTCATTCCTTCCAATAAAACAGCTATGCATTAACTACCATTTAAAATAATAATATTATTATATTATTTTTCGGTATAACTTAACGTTGTGTATAATGTAAGATTTCAAAGAAATTCATTGTTGTGTATCAGGTACGCCATCGAACATGGCATCCCCTTTGAAGTAAAATTAATATTTAATTCACAAAAATTAATAAATATGAAAATTCCTTATTCTTTATTTACCTGGGATGTTACATCCATCCCCACTTTTGGGAACTACGTCCTTGCAATTTTAAAATTGGGCTCGGAAACTTCATTGAAAGTCCTGCATCGGGAAAAGAGTCAATAAAACTATCACATTAAAAGAAAGAAATATAAGTACAAAGGTCACCTAATATAAATCATACTAGGATTCCATTTAGGAAAACATAGATATGGAAGAGAAACTAACTCTCATAGATTAATAGAGAGTGATAGAGAACTTGATCATAGAAAGTTAACCACCACAATACCATAAATTTGTGGTTGGGTAAAAGTCTGATGATAAAAGAGAGCATATAACATTTTTTCTTAAATATCCTTTTCATATATTTGAATAATTTTATTACTACCTAGACTAAGATCGTAAGGAAATATACATACTTTTCAAGTAGAGTTTTATCCTTTAATAAGTTTCTACCAAAAACTCATCTTTTCTCTAAACGATGAGTATTCATGATGACTTGGTCACACCTAAAGCGCTAGAATCAACTTCTAGAGAATAACATGATCCAAAAAAGGTGAACCATATATTTTCCATATATTTAAACATTAATAGAAACCAAAAAGATTAGTACAAGATCAGATAATCTCCAAAAAGGATAACACTTCATAGAAAGAAATACTACTCTTAATCTCAAATATTTGACAAACAATACCCAAATTTCAACAAAGACCATTCAATAAACAATTATATTTAAAATTCTTCAATGTAATCCAAACTAATATTGAAACCCAAAACTCATAAGTATTTAATCACATAGTCTTCCTCAGTAAATCTTAATATTTATCTCTAAATAACATTGACTACTCTTAAAGTCACATACTTAAAAATAATTAACCTAATCAAATATTCTCTATGATAGGTTAATCATTTTCATAAATAACCCAAATTGATATATGTCCACAATAAAAACATAGATTCTTCCAAAATAAAATTTCAACCATTACTCCCCAAATGAAATCCTATAGTATTCTATTTTCCTTAGGCATATAGTGTTTTCCAAAAAGAGACAACGTCTTCCAAAATAACCTTTATCACTTAATCACCAAATCATTTTCCTATAATAAGGATATCCATTTGATAAAACATAATATCCAAAATCAACTTAATTTTAATACATAAAATCATTTAACCAAAAAGAATTAGTCATACTAACCAGGGACTTCACGTAGTTTGTGGTAGTCGATAAATCTCAATCACACTTTGGTTGTGGGTTCGATTCCCACAGCTTTGTCCGATGTGATGGGTTGTTACACGGTCTGTGTATTTTCCTTTTTCAAAAACTAAATAATTTTATAACATTCCAAGAAAAGATATATACTCCTCAAAAATAACCATAACATATTTTAACCACAAATGTTATCTCATACTTCACATTTTCATCTCAAAAAGTAATAACCTATAATTTTCCTCAAATTCAAGGATCATATAAACCCAAATGGTTCTCTATAACTATATCCACAAAAGAAAATTTAATTCTTCCTTGAATAAAATTTTCACATATCAAACTTCAGGGTTACACATATTAGAAAAAATCTTCTAAAGTAATCTCAACATCAAAAGAGCCTTAATAATTTTAATCATTTCATCATCCTAAAATCTACCATAACTCTTTAATCCCTTGTATGTAGACTTCTTACTCATTAAACGTTATTTATGAACCATTAACCATTATTTTCCATCTTATTCTGTAATACTTCTTTCCTTTCATTAGTCATTGTTAGTTTCCTCATCCTCAATTGGAATGTCATTAAGTATTGGTAAACGTATATTTGTACGATCTGGGTGATCCCATTCCCGAACCTTATTCATAGGACATCTATTTTTATAATTACCATGCACACTACATTTAAAACATTCAATTATTCCTTCGGAAAGAACTTATTTCCCTTTCCTAGAGTCAACTGGATGCTTCCTTTTTCCATGGAAGGTTCTTGCCTTATGACCATCATTACCACATCTGAAACATCTTCTTGTACCTTTGAAACATTTTCCTAGGTGTTTATTTCAACATCCTTAACACATAGGTTTTTTAATATACTTACCTTTATGATTATTACCTGAACTTACGTAGGGATTTGTTTCTCACATATACGATTCCTTATAAAAATCACCAAGGTTCAGGTGGTCAATCATGACTCCATATTATTGGTTGAGAATAACCACAAGAGTTCTCATTGCGGCTCCCATTTCATTCAGTTTCTCATTCAGAAAACCGTCATAGTTTTTTTCACATCCACTTTTACTTTGGTTTCTACTAGATCCATCCATTTACTAAAAAGAAAAAAGTCAATGTGATTATATCAGTAAAATCATCATATAATATCTTATGAGGAGGGTAAACACTGAGATATACTTATTCATGTTATCTTAAACTCCTTCAATTTATCTAAAATAACTATGAATTTTTCTAATATGATAACCATTATGGTTATGTCACTTATGCTTAAATAACACCATAACCTCTAAAGTTATCTAAACTGACCTCTGATACCAACTATAAGGTCCCAGCCTTAAACATTACTTAATCTTGAGTTAAATCAAGAATTCACATTGAAGATATTTTCAGGTTTAGATCTTTAGAGAAATAGGCCATAACAAATACATTACATCTCAAAAATTACAAAGTAGACACTTCTAATCAGTTTCCATTTTTTCATAAAATAAAAACTCTTAAAAAATAAACAAGTCTAGTTCCATGTTTTAGACAGCAGAACTTTTCCTTGATCCCATCCTTGACCCTATTCATCTTTAAGTCCTGTGAAAAGCATTTCAAAACTTGGGATGATCATAACAAGTTCAGTAAGGGTTATAAAATAAGTAATAAAAACATTATCTCGTCAATAAATACAAAACAATAAAACTATACTTTTCAATCATAACAAACCTTATGAAATCATAAGATTTATGAATAACAAAAAGAAATCAGAAATCATAAAGGTAACTTATGGCATACATAACATACTTATGTTGTATCTTTCATAGCTACGTAGGTAGTTACATTTGGAATACCCATCATAGTATATTCCCTAAATCTACTAGGAGAAACATTAACGTTTACCTTCATCACGTTAACCAATGCATTGGAGAGCTATCTCTGGCTCACCCGCCCTAGGTTTATCACAGAACCACCTGTATGTGTAAACAATGACCAATAACAATAATATATTCATAACACATAAAACAACCATAAAGGAATGATAACATTTCCACATTTCAATCACAATATATCATTTCAAGATATTGACATAATCAGTGTTTTATCGAACCATTTTCAAAACCATTTAAAACATTTAATAAAGATATTTTTTTAATCAAAGTGTCCCATACCACTTTGAATCTTTTGAAAGAAATTTTTATTTAAAAACATTGATGTCCATATAAATAAATCCTTAAAACCATTTTTAAAACATGGACATTAATGATAAATAATTAGAAGAATAAATCTTTAAAACATTTAAAATGATATTTTAGTTAAAGAGTTCCTAACCAAATGAGAGATGCTTGAATAAAAATAATTGAGTAATAACATTAATCAAAGATTATAATATAATGAGAATAAGTATATTCATGATATAATATTTCAAAGGGCAGTATATACACCATATAAAAGTGAATTGGTGTATAACAACAAATAAGTCTCAATGGAATGTAAATTGAGACAAAGTCCCTTGCAAAGATAATATCCTTAGATTAAGGAAAAATCAATGACATAATTATGTGTGACAAATAATAATACACCCAATATAAGTAGATATTAAGTTTAAAACAATCATATTTCATTCACATATATTCATAGCACGACATAATCAATAAGTAAAAGTTTAACCCAAAGAATGGAAATTGGGTGAACAAGTTCCCTTATAAAGATCATTTTGTAAATAAAATACATCGATTATGTGTATTCACTATAATTACACATAAATAAATTATAAATAAAATATATGATAAAAAATTTATTTCTCACATAATCATAGAACTAAATAATCAAGAAATATAATTTTAACCCAAATAATGGAAATTGGGTTAAGGAGTTCTCTTACAGAAATTCGACAGCCTAACAGTGTCGCTTTAAAATTCAGAAAATGAGTTGATGAGAGAGAAAAGGGTATCTCATCACATGGAAATAAAATTTACATCCATAAGGATATATACGAACGTATCCCAACATAAGAAAATGTAAATTTAAAATACATAACATAAAATAAGTCTTTGACTAAAATAGGAGGGTGAAAGGTTCCCTTACTGATTTGGTAACTTATGAAACATACACCACATGGAAGAAATTTCATAAAATGAAGATGTAAATACCCATAAATTAAATTATATTACACAATGAATACAATAATGGGTATTAAATACACCACACAAAAGTAAGTAGTGGCAAATATATCATGAATCTCACAGAAATAAAAAGTGAGATGAAAACCCCTTACCTCAAGTACGACTTGTCTTGTATGTTCCTTGTTCTTAATGAATAATAAATTTAAGTTAATTTATACTTTATTAAGAACCCTTTTCAATTTTATTATTCCTTTTATATCACTTATTAACTTGTTGTAACAATTAGATAATTATTTGAGTTCATATCATACATTTTATCGATGTTCAAAACTTGAGTTAAAAATGAACTTGTTATAATTATAAATTGTCCATGTGGTCTAAATCCCATTATATATAGAATTATATTCATGATTTATATATAATATATATCATATATATCTAGTATATATGTAATTATAATATTCCATATCATTTGGACATATGAAAATGAAATGCATCGTTCATGGAGACGGTAAGTCGTACGTACACATGAATGCTAATTCCATTTCATTTTTTTCATTTTAAAAGGAAGGAAAACCAAATTATACATAGTTATATTATTATTCCAGTATAATATCATATTTTATATATTTTATGTAAGTTTATTAACACCATTATTTATATGTTCTATGTATGGTATGAACGAGTCATATCACTTTGAGGGGGCGGTAGTCCGCACTTCCTCAAATGAAATTATCGTATTTACCCATTATGGAAACCATAAAGGTATGATATAAATAAAAAATACATAATCATAGATAAAACATAAAAATAATATATATAATATATAAATACAGTTCCATCATAATGGCCACTGTGAGAGGCGGTTGGAGATATTTGAACAATCATGGTTTCAAGAGGCAGTAGTTTGTCGTCCACAGAAATAGTATGTTCGTATCCATTAGATGGAGGTGTGTAGAAGTTAAGTTTTAATACTTCTCATAAAAATAACCTATTATATTGAGGATACTTTTTTTGTTATAAAATAAATAAATAAAGAGATTTTATGAGGGTGGATAAGTAAAATAAAAGAAAAGAACTTAAGAGAAGATGTTACCTTTAAATCTGGTAACTCCCTTTGGTTTGAACAAAAAGGATTCCATGAAGTGCCTTATGCCTAATGTAAGGCTTCTAGGATAAATAGAGGGATTTAGGGAGATTAATTGGGTAGATTTTGGATGATCCAATAGGCTGGAGAGGTGTGAGTAATGTATTAGAGGTGATGGCTTTTTATAAGGGGGAGGGGGCTCTTTAGGAAATTTTGGAAACATTATTTTATTATAAACTGATTTTCAGTTTTAAAAGGTCCAAATCTCATTAAATTCAAATATAAGATTAATATTGTTCGAAATAAAATCATAAAATTATAATTGTACAGGTTTTGGATAGTTTTTTTTATTTTATAATCTCATTTATTTAAATCATTTATTAATAAGGTAATTACTACATCATCATTATGCCATTAATAATTTTATTTATTTGATGTATAAAAATTATAAATAAAATATAATGATGTAGTAAATATTTTTAGATTTAAAATGAATATTTATACTCAAATATATAACTTATATAACCCCATGTAAAAATTAATTTAATAAAAGATATATGTTTATGTAATTTTTTCTTTACTTTTAATGAATTAATATAAAGTGTCATTGTCACTCCTATGTGGATCCATTGGGTCCCAAAATTGACTCAAGGATGCCCATGGTTGGACATGTATTAGAAAATAGGATTAGGACACGTGTTAGGGTAATTTAATACTATTATAATATTATTTTTTACCCTTATTTACCAGATTTACCTTTTAACCATGGTAAATAAAATATTTAATAAAATAAATATTCATAATGTCTAAAAATAAAATTTAACTATTCACACAATTTTTACCTCCTGATTCCAAATATAGAATCCATTTTCCAAATTCAAAACATGGAAGTCGCAGAAATTAATTTAAAATTAATTCCCATTGTCAAAACAAAAAGTGTGTTTTTAAGAAACAATATCTATCAAAATATTGACACGTGTTTATGTTCAATTTAAGATTGAAATTACTTCCAATGATCAACATTGGATTAAATGGTAAAAATATAATCCAATTACACTTTAAAACTAATTAAAAGAATATTATAACTATATAAATAAATTAAATTAAAAGGTAGTTTTGAATTAAAATGCAGTATTTTTCACTATTCATTAAAAATGAACATTATCAAAAAAATACCAAAATTTCATCCAAAGTAAATTTTGATATCTTGATTATAAATAATATTATTATTTTGTAAAATAGAACATATAAAAGTGACAAAAATTAGATTTAAAAATGGTTCACCAACAGAAGGTGGTAAATCGATCTTTTATAGAATATTAGAGTGTTTGTGCTTAAAATTGGATTTATTCACATTTTAAGCTTCTAAATTTTATTGGATAAATGCCAAAACATTTAACAAACATTTATAATCATATTTTAGTTAGTCTTGTTAATTCATTCCAATACAATGATTATGCGTTAACTACCATTTAAAATAATAATATTATTATATTATTTTTCAGTATAATTTAACATTGTGTGTAATGTAAGCTTTCAAAGAAACATGTTGTTGCGTATCAGGTAAGCCATCGAACATGGAATCTCCTTTAAATTAAAATTAATATTTAATTCAAAAATATTAATAAATATGAAAATTTATTATTCTTTCTTTACTTGGGACGTTATAGAAATTATGGGATTTTATTTTAGGAATCTAGGTTGAGTCCTTATTTAGAGTAGAATATGATTTTATTGTGGCTTTATGGTGATTAATATCAGTTATGGAAATGATTTAAATATCTTGGAGTATAAATTTTTGGTACAAGACTACAAGAGTGATTGATGTTATTTGGAGTCAAATATTAAATTTATCTTTGAGGAATATATTATAAAATAAATCTAATATTTGGGCATTATATTACTCTAGAATAATTTCATGAATATTAATGGTATTTATTTATCAATAAATATAATATAAACATTAAGTGTTAAGGCATTGGGAATTAATATTTTAGTTCATGAAATGATGGTTTATTCGGGTTGGGAATTATATTATCATGTACAAACTATTTTGTTTTTTAGTTATTGCATAATGACTAGTGTATTATATTTTTATATTGATTTTCATATATGGTACCCATTAGAAGTTTATTTTAGTGCTTCATCCGAAAAATTCATCTTGAACACTCATAATTTTGAAAAAAATAAGAGATTATATTGGGAAATGATTAAATAAAAATATTATACCTGCTAATTAAGTATACTTCCTTATTCTCATAGTTTATAATGTAAATTAATTCTATAACTCAAGTAAAAGGATCTTTAAATGAAAATTTTATCCTATTAGCTTCATTTCCCATGAATCATTGGGATTTTAACACCTCTTTGGTTTAGGATTTTTGTGGTTGATAAAATTCTAAGAATTATTCAATTTATTATGATAAAGTATCTAATTAACTCACTAAACTTATTTGGGGAATTATTACTTTTTCTAGTTAATATTTTTACTTCCCATTAATGTTCTCAAACAAGGAAACCTAGATATGTTCTATTCCATGTAACCTTTATATTTTTATTTTCTATCTTATCAAGAGGAAGTTTCATTAACACTTTTTACTATGAGGGATATCATGAAAAGTATTTTTCCAATGTATAACCATTTATTACATATATTAAATACAAAGTGTGGGGATTTGATTTATTAATTTGTAGAGTATGTAGCACCCCAAGATTTTAGAAAAGAAAGTTATATTAGATAGCATACAATATATGAAATAGCGAACATAAAAGAAACATGATATACTATTATTTAAATATGAATGTTATAAAATATATGTTAAATTGGTGTGTATAAATAATATTAATTGATTTGAATATATATATATATAATGATCCTACTCAATATAAATTTTTCATTATATTGTTTGTATAGTCATTTTATTATTCAAAAATACATTTTCTCTAATAATTATTTTTAATGATTTTGGTGAGAAAATATTATAATTAAGTTATTTAAATTGTATAAATGTTATGTTGTAAAATTTATATCATTTTTTAATTTAAGATATCAAAGTTATCATAGGAATAATTGATTGGAATTTTTCAAAAACAATTTTTTTTAGCGAAGAATGAATATTTTTGATTTTTCAAATACATTATTTTCTATTTACTAAATAAATTAATTTAAATGATCAATTGTATTTTTAATTTAGTATTTAAGTTAAATATAAAAAAAATATTTAGAATTTTAAAATTAAATTCTTATTTATTCCGTAATTTTCATGATTTATGGTATAAGATTGTTTTTATTCTTCAAAATTCATTTTTTCGAAAACTGCTTAAAAGTGCATAATGTTTTTCCATTTTAACTATTTATAATAACCCCTAATAAGGTATGATTTTAATAAAATGTATAGTTTATATATATATATATATATTTGAATTTCAGTTCATATAATGATGATTAATAATCATATAGTAAATATAAAATCATTATATGTTAAAAAATTGTTTTTTAACCCACTTTCTAATCACATCTACATGTTTGATATTATATTAAATTATTCTACTTATATACAATTAATTTGATAAATTGTATTCCATAGTTTGAATCAGAATAATTAAAATTATTTAATAGGGTAAAATTAAGTATTGTTTATAATGAAATGTAAACACAGTAAAAATATTTTATTATTATTGAGGTTAAAACATGTTTACTGGGAGTTAAAATAAAGAAATAAGGGTTAGAATTTATTTAAAATTAGTCAAATATCAAATCACATTTTCATATTTAGAAATTATCTCTTTTAATTTATATAAATTCCCATTTTCGGTCCACAATCCCAGAGTATGACCTATATAATAAATTATGAAACTAAAAGCGCAAATAAGGGAACCTTCCTTACTTTTAATAACTATAATACGTTTTTATGGGGATAAATATAAACTATGTTTGGTTATAAGTATTAATTTTGATGATAAAGTTTATTTTATCATGGTAATTTTTTTCTAATTTCTTGTGATGAAATTATTACCTTAAGTCCATACATAGTGATGAAACAACTATAAAATAATTTATAGAAAAATAAAATAAATTATTTAAAAAATATTAAAAGTAATGTTAATTGAATGAAGTATTATATTGTATGGTTTTTCTTAGAAAATTACATCATGTTATACATGTATTGAATGGATTTTTTTTTCAAATTCTAGGTTTATCATGATGTTTTATTGTCAAATTAAATAAATAGTGTCAAAATTGACATTAATGAAATTTTATAGTAGAATATATTTTAATAATGATTTTAAATTTATAAAAATACTAAAATAATCCAAGTGATTATTTTTTGGTTGAATATATAATCTATGGTCCAATTATGTTCCAATTTTTCTTTTATAGTAACTATCTTCATCCCTATTGAGTAAAAATCTATTTACCATTTTTGAAATATAAAATAGTAAAAGTACATAACATTAGTTGTTTTAGAATAAAATTTTTAATAAATGTTTCTTGTTTTATATCGGAATTTTGTATAGACTATATCATCCTTTTAGTCTATTATTTTCCAATTATGGAGGCCAATGTATTGATATTGGCTCCCCATTATGGAATATTTTTGGGTATTTACAAAAAATCAATTCATTATCACTTATAAAAGTTAACATTTCTCCTATTTAATTCACACATAAAATGACTTTTTGTTTATAAAATCCCTTACCAAATATTGAAATTAAATCTTTATGCATGTCCTAAGTCATTAGATTCATCAAAAACCATCCTATTAATACAATACGTATAATCCTAAGGAGGAGGTACTAATATGATGTATCGTTTTTAACCGATAATTTTAGTTTTTTTATTCTTACACATCCTTAAAACACATTAAAAATGATAATATTATACCAAAAGTATTTCTAGTATAAGTATATTTTATTTTTTTAATTCATAAATCTAAATTTAAGTTCTCTTACATCAAATAGTAAATGAGACCCTCATTTTTGTGTACGGAAGACTACTACCTCCCAAACTGATGTAATTTTTTTATCAATGCCTATCGATGATGGTTATAATAATGTGAGTAATGATTATATACTATATTAAAGGAATATTTATCATTATTATAAGATAATTTATCATTTTATTTATTACCTTTTCACTCACTAAAAAATGATAATGTCGTTTGGGCGTACGTATGGACTGCCACCTCCACAAATCGATGTGATTCATTTTTCATCACCACATCACATGGATGATATATATAAATTTATTTAATTAAATAATATAATATATATTATACTAATATAATTATATATATATATAATATTACTCACCTTCTTTCCATAATGATCGTTGCAAAATGTAAATGTTACTCAAGCATACGTATGACCTACCATCGTCATGATGGCAACATAGTTCATTTTTCATAACCATAACTGATAATTTGTTTAAAATATATAATTTTTTAATAAAAATGATAATTATTTAAGGATTATTATTATAAATATTATTGAATGATGACCTCTTTGACCATATTTAACCTACAAAATCCATTATTTACAAATAAGTTGAATATCGTCAAAATATCCAAAGTGAACATAAATGAATATCTAATTGTGTATAGCAGGGTATGATGTAAGGTAAAAATAATAATAAATAAGAAAATTTTCCTAAGAATTTAAATTAATACCTTATTATTTTTTATTAATGATAATAAATAACTTATGGGACAATTTGGACTCGAGGTATGGGACACATTAACTTAAAACCACCTTTTAATTATTTTAAATAATTTATTTTCTAAATATTTATCTTCCTTGTCCATGATATTCTACATGTTTCTTAGAAATTATTATTTTTTTCATAAATGTATTATGTAGTTAATTTTTTACTTTTTTACTTTCTTTCAATTGTTTTAAAAAATTTACATTCTTAAGGTCTTACATAAGGGACATTATTTTAAAATTTATCTTTAAAAGCTTCATATAAAACTCAATTTATTTCATGTCAAAAAATTTGAATTTTATTTTATGGATTTTTTATACAGATATAAATTAATTATAAATGTAATTTTAATTTCTTCTTTCTATTTATTAAAGGATTTAAAAAAGGACTCTTTTTACATAATGTTTTACCTTATTTTTAAAAGATAAATAGAATGTTCTGTTTTAAAATATACATCAAAAATGAATTTTCCCATCACAAAAACATTTATTTGATTATTGGATTCCATTATAAGATTCAATGTTTTCATCAATGAAAAATCCACATTCCCATTATTCTAGAAATTTTAGTATAAAAAATAAGCTTTAAAGAAAAGGAATATATGATGTGGTGAAAATGATTTCTTATTGGTGCATAGAATGTTTTAATGATTCAAGACTTTAGGTATTATGCTTATGTTACAGTTTATTATAATTGATAATGATGATTGGTAGTTCCATTATAAACTATGGAAGGGTGTTTATATTATAAAAAGGGGATGGGTGGTTTTGTTATTATCTATGTATTGGTGGTTGTGTTATAAGTAATGGATATGAGGGTCTGTGATAGCCATCAAATGCATTGGTTATGGAAGTCGGATGTATGGTTACTCCTTTTGTAAGAGTTATTGTAATATTGATATGTATATGATTTTCAACATTACTTACATAAAATAAGAATTATTTATAATGGTTTTTATGAAAATATTATGATTTATCAAGGCTAGATAATGATCTTATGATCAATTTACAATATATACACTTTTATGTGGGATATGTATAACTCTGTAACATATTTTTATGATTATAAACGAATAAAAAGATATCGTTATGAGTTTTGTTACACCTTTTATATTTATTTTGAAATAATTTTTGAAAGTATTTGGGTTTATAAAGTGATTTATTGAGGAGGAAAATGTCTATTTTGAGGTAAAAGCTTAATTAAAGAAGAGAGATTAATATAAGTTTTCATAAACTAATGGGTTCCATTCATTCTACTTTTTAAGTCCCTTATTGATATTTCTATTCTAATATGATTTTTTAATTTTTTAATAAGGTTTAAGAATGGGTATGAATAAATAACAATTCATGATGAAATTCATGTTGATTTCTCAAAAAAATAAAACATGCATAAATTTAATTTTTTTATTTTGTAAAAAATGTGTAATTATTACAATTTTAAATTCTATAAAATCATGGGATTGTTATGCATGATTAATGAACCAATTTTCTAAAAATATAAACTTAAAAAGTTCCTTGAAATTAAAGAATGTGAATTCATGAAAACCGAAGAAGACTATGATATGTATAAGGGAAAATCTGTATATTTTTATGATCAATGATTTAAGAAAATGATGAAAGTAATTCATAAAATATATCCATGGAGATAAAGGATTGATATTCCTCATTAAATCAAGATTGTGACATGAAATTTTCAAATAATATATATTCTTATAAATCTATAATTCTTTTTACTTTATATGATTTCTATAAAAACTAAAATAAAATGAATTAATGATTAGGTTATAAATTTAAATTGATAAAATGTATAGATTAAAAATTATTGGAATAAATATTAAAGAAATTTATTTTCTAGTAGTATAAATTTTATTATGATGGATTACTGATGGAATTTTATAAATATAGGAAGTGATAAGTGAAATTTTTGGGGCAACATATTAGCTGATAATATGATATGAATTGAAAATTATTGAACTATATAAATATTGAAAAAAATATCAATGGTAAATGTTAATATAAAATTAATGAATTCCTATTTATTATTTCTTATGAATCATATAAAAAATATTTAAAAATTTTAATATTATGTTAACAAATAATGGTGAAATATATGTTCTATCTCCATATTGAACATTTATCTTAGAATGATAATAACATTTAAAATACAATGTATCCGGTGAGAAGATCAGATTTATGACTTTTATCATGGACAATACCTTTTGTGTTTGAGGGATGGTCTACAATATATAAAAAATTTCTAATGTGATAGTGAAGGTTTCAGATAACGTGTATAAGGACTCGGCATTAAACATTACAAAATCTAGTAAATTCTTTTAGAAATAGCATTCAAACATTTCTAAATAACTATTCAGTTTAGAGTTTTAGAGAATTAGGACATAAGTCATTCATAGAAAAACACAAGAATAAAAAATGGAACTACTAAAATTTTGTCCATTTTATTCATAAAACATAATATTTTAAAAAAATGAATTCTTCCATGAAAAATCTTCCCAACATTCAGCATGGCTTCTTATTTTCTTCTACCCATCCTTTAAACCTTGTGAAAACCATTTTAAAACATTGGATGAGCACAAAAATTTTAGTAACTAACATAAAAAAGAAGGAAATAAAATCTTATTAAATAAATACTTATAAAAATATGAAATAATTTTCACAAAGACATATTTATCACCCATTAATTATCATATATTTACATTGTTAAAACATATTCACATGAGCCTCAGCCCAGTTGGTGAGGTATCCTTAAGTGTATCCACAAGACCCAAGTTCAAAAACAGGTAGAGGCATATTTCCAGGGTTATTGTAGCAGTATTTGTAGTAGACACTGTAGCAGTATTGTAGTAGGCACTATAGCAGTATTGTAGCAGACTATACATTGTGCGGTACTATAGAAAACTGTACACTGTACAGGTATTGTAGCAGACTGTACACTGTGCAGGTATTGTAGTAGGCACTGTAGCAGTTACTGTAGCAGGTACTACTCGGTACTATAGCAGCTAGAACTATTCACCTTGGGCCACCGGTTTGGGATTGTAGTCCTTAAGGCTTTTGGGCCACTCAGGACTTTGGGTCAGTAGGGCTTTTGGGCCACCTTTAAGGCCTTCGATCCACTTCAAGGCCTTCAGGCCACATGCAGTTTCCCTAGATACACTACCAAAAAGGAGCAGCCCCAGAAGAGGATTCAGAGCAGGTGCACTCACCAGAGCAGAGCCAAATGAATATTTCAGAATGAGAGGGTATGGATATGCTATCGAGACCATCTTTTTCTTACACGGGAAGCCTATCCAGACGTCCATGCAAAGGTGGAGATCTACTATCATGATGCAGATGCTGAGGAGGGGCAGTTCCTTGCAGATAGTCTGTTTGAATTCTCTAAGACCTTCAGATCATGTAATATCCTAAGCCTACGGACCATGTAATCTCTAAGCCTACGGGCCTTATAAGGGTTCCCCCTCATCCCTTGAAAGGGGTGTTATCAAAAATCAATAAAAATTAAGGCCTTTTGGCCATTCGGGCCAAACATATGATTTCCGTAAAACATATAAAAAATAGATAAAAATTTAGTTATCTTGGGTTATTACATACTTATGATTTTAACCCTCATGGATACCATCTAGTTGGTAACCCTCATGGCTACCTTACAGAGTAACCCTCATGTCCACTTTACAAGGTAACCCTTATGGGTACCTTTTCTTATAACCATTGCAATTACACTTGGAGTAACCATATCGTCAACCTCCAAAATTAACATACCCAATGAATTTGAGGGAGATATAGGCACTACCCTTCATCATAAACAATTCCCATGAACCATAACATAATAAAAAAACAATAATACTTTAATAATACAAATGTTTCTTTTTAATTTTATAAAAATGGACATTAAAGTGGATTTTAAAAGGGAAGTCCCTTACCTTGGGTTCAACTTACATTAAACATGTTCAAACATCCTGTATAAATTTTTAAAGAGTGTTAGTAATATTTTAAATAATTATATTCATATATATATATATAACCTTAAATGATATTTTAATAACAACTCTTTGCCAATTTATTTATAATACTTTGTTATTTCCATTTTTTTAGGTGCATTTATTTTTTGGTTTTTAGGGTTGATGGAATACAGATTTTCTAGTTAAATGGAAAAAAACACCAGAAGTGGAATGAAATGGTATTAAAATGTTTTCATAATTTTAAATGATACCATATATAATTTTTTTTATTTTATAAAAATTAATTAGATAAAATAATAATTAAAATGATTTAATTTAATATGGTCTTTTTACAACCTTCACGAACTCATATCATTTTATGTAATATCATGTTTATATATTGGTTACAGAACATTATATAAATTATAATATGAATAATAAAATCTGATTAAATAATAATAATGGTTTTATGACTAGCCTTTAAGGTGGTTAAAAAATAAAAACACATCTTCCATGATAATGTTAAATCGATACATTACGGAAAATGATTTCATTTTTTAGAATAAGATGATAAGATAAGAGGATTGATGATGGATATTACATTAACACTGTAAAATTATAGTATATCTAAGATACTGGAGTTATCTTTTTCCTTGTATGAGGGTAGGTGAGGAGAAAATAAGAAAAGAAAAAAAATGAAAAGAAATTTAAAAGAAAACAAAAGAGGATTTTACCTCTTCGTCAACTTCTCCAAGATAACCTCCTTAAGGCAGTTAGTTTTGGCATTTTTTGGTGACCATAAGGACTTTGATGTGAGAAAGAGGCTTGATAAGTGAATAGGGAATAAATTAAAAAAGATAAATTATTTTGAGGTGTGGGAATAAGACGTGGTGAGGGGTGACATTTATAGTGGAGAAGAGGGGTCTTTTCCCATTATTTTATTAATAACATTAATATTTTAGATCAAAAATATGAATAGTTTGAGTATTATCACTAAATATATTAAAATAATTAATGAGTATTTGAGATTTTAGTGCTTACATCAACAATTAATCAAGTAACAGTGTATTTAACGTAAAACGTATATAAACTGAAAATTATCGTATTTCACTATTCGTAAACAATTCAACTATTTCAGAAAAATCACAAAAATTCACCCTACCCATTTTTCTATGTGTATAATTCAAAAATAAATTCCATTTGAAGAAAATAATTTTTTAATATGAGAAATTAAATTTTTAATTAAAATCATCATTTATTTGAAAACCACTAATTTTAAAAGTATAACTAATTTTATAACACATTGAAAAATTAATTAAGGTCCCATAAAATTATCATATAATCATAAGGGAAGAAGATATTAATTCATGAATCTAGTTTATAAAGATAAATTTTCATTTAAATCATTATATTAATTATAAAATTCTAAATAAAAATTTATGTGTCGCAAAAATAAAACCACTTAATTTATCATTTTAGAAATATTTCTTGACATTTTCCTTGATATAAATATATCATATTTTCACTTATAAGATACATAAATTTTATTTATACATTCGTTGGTGAGGATATTATTCTATTTTTATATATTCCTTAATTTCTATAAATACCACTTATTTTTTTATACATTTACAATGAATTTAACTATTTAATTCCAAAATGGAAAAAAATATTTTATAAGTGCATGGGTTGTCACATTCTCCCCACCTTTTTGAAATTGTTTCTTTATAACGTTATCTCTCTTATTAAACAAGTGAGTATAACTTTCCCTCATAGAATTTTCATATTCCTATGTTGCTTCTTTTACCATGTGGTTTCTCTACAAAACCATAACATGGTTAATTAACTTATTTTGAAATACATTCTCTCTATGATCAAGAATCTAAGAATCCATTTGCTCATAAGAAATGTTATTTTCCAAATAAAGTACTTCTGGGATTAAAACATGAGATGAATGTGGAACATACATTATTGACATCCAATCATGAAAAAAATTATGTACCTGGGACCAAATTTTTGGAAAATCCACTATATAAGAAACTAATCCAACTATATATAGGATTTCATAGGGTCCATTGAACCATAGACTCAGTTTCACCTTCTTACCAAAACACATCACATTTTCTAGCGAGAAGCTTTGAGAAATACATGATCACCTACCTTGAATGAAAATTATTTCCTCCTATTATCTGCATAACTTTTCTTCATACTCTGAGCTATCCTAATGTGTTGCTGGATCATCATCACTTTTTATGATACATACTTAATTAATTTTTGTCACATATACATGTTTTCCCCAACATCATCCCAAAATACAAGTGTTTGAAACCTCTTTCCATATAACACCTCAAAAGGTTCAATCTGTACACTAGAATAAAAATTTTTATTATAAGAAAACTCAACTAAAGAAATATAGTGATGCCAACTTATTAGGTAATCCATTGAATAAGAAAAAAAACTTGTCTTCTGATGTTTAAATTATTCACTCGGTCTCTCCATCAGATTGAGGATGAGAGGCTATACAAAAATTTATTTTAGTTTACAATGACTTCTGGAGGCCTTTATAAATTTTATAAGTATTACTTGGATATTCTCTAGATAAAATGGATATAAGAACTCCATTAATCCTTAAAATATATTTTAGGTACACTCAAGAAATTTGATCTAGTGAAAGAGTCTCTTGAATATGAAGGAAATGTGCAGATTTAGTCAGTCACACAATAATAACCCAAATTGAATTGTTACATCGAGAATTCTTTGGTAGTCTGACCATAATGTAAACTGATATATTTTCCCATTTCCACTCTGCTACTAAAAAATGTTGAAGAATCCCCTTTTGTAGTTTTATCTCTATATTAACCAAATGAAATGTAAAAATTTTAATAGTAAAATCAACAATATATCTATCCATTCCATCCAATCAGTAATAATACCAATTCTCTATGTACATCTTAGTGATGTCAGGATGAAATGAAAATGGAGAGCTATGTTCTTCAAACAAAAAAATATTTCTTCATCTTTGAATCACGAAGAACACATAATCTATTCCAAAATGTCAAAACAAAATCATTATCTATGTTAAATTATAGAAACTAACCTTCTTAAACAATTCTACCTTTTTTTGTAATTCACGATCTTCCTTATGTGTATGCATAATTATATTTGAGAGATATGATAGCCCTAACACCTGAAAAAAAAAAGAGGAATTTCCTAAAACATCAACATCCAAAAAATAATAATCAAATCATTAACCAAGGGGTCATGTTGCAAACTTAACATAGTTAATGTAGAATTATATTATAGACTCAAAGCATCAGCCACTTTTTTCTATTTACCTAGATAGTAATTGATTATGAAATCATAATGTATTATTAGTTAGATCCATCCTCTCTGCCCCATGTTCAAATACTTCTATGTAAATATATTCTTATAACATTTATGGTCATTATATATTTCACATTAGGGTCAAAATAAATTATGTATTCTGATTTTTAAATCGAAAAGCACATCTTATAATGCTAGATCATGTGTGGGATAATTTAACTCATGAGGTTTCAGTTTTCTTGAAGCATAAGTAATTACCTAACCATTCTACATTAAAATGTAACTGTTCCCTTTAATAAAGAATCACTTTAGATAAAAAAAGTCTCCATTTCTTGAATGCATGACCAAAAGTGGAGAATTCACCAGTCTCCTCCTCAGTTCCTAAAAACATCACATTTTGTTGTCCAAATAAATTTAACCCCCTTTCATGTTAACTTATATAGTGGACTAGATAATCATTCAATTTTTTTAACAAACTGATGGTAGTAACTTGAAAATCCCAAAAAAATGATTCTTTATAACAATTTTGGCTCTTGGACATTCTTTAACCACTTTTTTTAGAGGGATCAGTTTTTATTCCAAACTTATTTACAATGTTCTCAGGAGAAGAAATATGTTGCAACAAAAAATAAAAATTGGTAAATTTCTCATATAACTTATTTTATTTAAGAGTTTGTAGGGAAATCCTAAGATGGTTTTTATGATACTCAAAAAAATTTAAATAAAACAAAATGTTATAAATAAAAACAAAGAAAACTTTATCTAAATAATCGTGAAGGATTATATCTATAAGATCCATGAATACTCCAAGGGTATTTTTTTAATTCAAAAGGCATAAAAAAACTCATAATTCCCGTATCTACTATGAAAATCAATTTTTGGGATTTCATCTTACTTCACCTTCAGTTTATGGTACCTGGATCTCAAGTAAATCTTGGAAAAATACTAAGCTCCTTAGAGTCAAAAAAGTTATCGATATGAGTCAATGGATACTTATTCTTAATAGTTTTGTTAGTCAAAGAAATATAATCAATGAAAGGAATCATGGAACCAAATTTCTTTTTAACAAACAAAATAAGTGCACCCCTTGGTGAAGTTCTATGATAAATGAATCATTTATCAATAAACTCATACAACTTATTTTTAAATTCTAAAAGTTCCACTTGATCCATTCGATAAGGGGGTGTTGAAATTGTCATTTCATTAGGAACTAATCTAGTAGTAAATTCAACATCCTGATGAGGAATAACATTGATCATATCATCAAGAAAAACTATATGGTATTCAATTACCACTGTCACATCATTAATATGAATGGTTCCCTTATTTTCAATAATATGTGAAATATAACATTCATTTACATCTTCTTATAGTTTCTCGGTTTCTTTATATGTTATCAATGGTGTGGGTTTATTATTTTATAAAAACTAAAATACTCTTTAAAAAAACTTATTTAGCTCTACAATTAATCATAACATGATAAACAGAAAGTCAATTCATACCCAAAATAACATCAAACTCAACTGGGGGAAAACAACAAGGTTTGTAGGTAATTTTATTCCACAGAGAACAGTAGGAAGATTCTTATAATGATTTTTTACATGAAATTTTACCCATGTGATTTTACCTTAAGTTCTAGTTTCATTTCATTAGTTGAAATTTCCAAATTACAAGAAAATTGTTCCAAAATAATTGAATTCGTAGACCCCATATCAAATAGTACATTAGAAATATTTGATTAAACAAACAATATACCTGATATAAATTTATTGTATGTCCCAATGTCTGTTGATGTATTCACAAATTATTTCACTGCACATCTCTGATTATAATCTAACTGCTTTCCATCATTCAGATATTTTTATGGGTAGGTATTTTCATAATTCCCTCTCAAACCATATTTGAAGCACTTTTTAGTGTATTGATATGAAATAAAAGAAACTAACACTAAGTCTCTTTCATTGAAATATTGATCCATATGATCAAACATAAAACATCTGTAAAATTCACTGAATTATAAAGGCAATATAAAGGGTAATTTTTACTACACTTTCCACAATTTGGAAACTGGACTTTCTTACCTTCATACTTATGTGATTGATTCTTACCCATTTCATTCTATTTGTACCTCTTCTTTTCTTTGTTTTCTATAATACCCAGATGTTTTTATGAAATATTTTTCTTTAAATAATTTTAATTCTTCAATAGCTTTCATTACACACAATAGTGAGTTTAAATGAACCATAATATTCCCTTGGTATAAAATAACCATTATTACCTAGCTATTAAGTTAGCATGAATAAATATAACTAATATATTAAAATGTATGGTGAATTCTTTGGCTACCAATTATTTATAAAGGAAATATTTGTATTTTTTTATATTAATAAATTAAGTGAATAAAAATTAGTAAATGAAATTAATGAAATATATATGATATATATTTAATAAAATATTTTTTTATAATAATCTAATTTGTATTTTAGTCATAGGGTATTAATAAACCATATTTTTTGTATAAAAGCCTATATTTTATCCAAAAGAGTAATTTTACAGCCTTTTAAGGGATAACTATTTTAAATTAGAATTTTTGAAACATTAATAATTTCTATATGACAACATAAACATATTTTTTTAATTTGGGATATAAATTTTTTACATTGGATGAATTTTTGATATGTTTCTAATAACATTGATATTTTGATGAATAGTAAAAATATGCTAAAATTTAATTGAAAATAACTTTTTTCATTAGAATTATTTATATGGTAAAATTATATTATTGAATGGTTTTAAATTATAAATAGAATATATTTTTATTATTTAATCTAATTTTCATCATTGGTATTAATTTTACTTTGAATTTAGATATAAAAACATTTCAATCTTTTTCATTGTTTTAACTTTTGAAACCCATTTTTTCTTTCGGACAATGACATTTGTTTATTTTAATTGCCAAAACTTATGTGTTTTGAATTAAAAATAATGGATTCCATATTTGGAATCAGTAGGTCCAAATTATTAAAATATCTTAATTTTATTTTTGGGCAATATGAATAGAAACTTTGATAAATTTTTATTAATACGATAAAAGGGTAAATCAGGTAATCAAGTGTAAAATAATATTACATATTTACCCTAAAAATTGTCCTAATATCATTGGATGAGTGTTTTTAGACCTAATTTATCCTTGTGGTGAAATTAAATCCTCTGGAATCCACTTCGATGAGATTATGACATTTAATTTATTTTATTTAAAGAAAAGTAAAATATTTCTTACTGAAATTTTACTAACTGTATCATTTTTAATATAGTTATATATAGAAGATAAATTCAATTATAAATACTCTATTTAAATATAATTTTTTCCCCTCATCATGGTATTTTATTTTTAATTTTTACGAAATAAATAATTACCTTAACGGCTAATACATTAATGATAGAGAAATTATTTAATTGGGGGGAAATAAATAAAATAATATTTATTGAAATGATAATAACCAATAAAAGACACAAATACATGAAAATTTTATTGGTCAATTATTTATCAACCATAATTATCCAATGATATATTTATTGACCATTTAGATCCATATGGAAAATATTATTACACTTATAATATTTTATTTAATGTGACGATAAAGTTGTCACATTCATGTTTTAATAAATATAGCATTTTTATGTTGGATTTTACATAAGATATATTAGACTAAAAGTATTATTATGAAACATAGAGTATATTTATTCCTCTTATAATTTTTTTTAAATTTTTATTCAACAAATATGTATATTAAATAATTACACAAAATTGGTATAGTATATTATTTTATTAATGAAGATAACAAATAAATGTTATTAAAAATATTTAAATAAATATAATTTGAGATAATTAATATATCCAAAAAAGTCTTTAGATGACCTTGACGTCTTTTTAATATAATAAAATATATTGTTCAAGGATAAAATCTTATATTGATATTTTTTAAAATTAGTGAAATAAATGTAGGATCGAAATAATGATGTAGATGCTCAATATACAAGAGGGGGGGTGAATTGTATACTTTAAAAATTCATTTGGAACCTTTAAAGTTAGTTACGAATAACTATGATTTCCTTAAGAAAAGGAAACGGCTAAGTTTAACAAAGTTTAAACTAAGCAAATTCCCAACACCTCTAATACCAAATGAAAACCTGGAAAGAGATTCCGAAAGTAGGTTCCGGAAATATGGTTCCGGAAATCGAAACTTAACAAAAGATTACAATATAAGATTCTACCTTAAAGCGTATAGAATCTAAATGAAACAGAGTACAAGTAAGGAAGTATAAGAAAGTTATACTTTCCTTATAATACAAAATGCAGCGGAAATAAACAAGTAGTAAAACTACAAGTAACAAGATATAAGTCTTTTAACCCAAAGAGAAGGATATCCAACAACCTTGGATAAAGGTCTCTTGATTTATACTTTCAAGCAAGTCTGTCTTACCCACACCAGGGTAAGCCCTCGATACGAAGATCGGAGTCTCTGTCTTGCTATCCCCACGAGCCCTCAACTTCAAGGTAGTTGGAAACCTCTGTCTTCCTCAGCAAGGAAGTCCTCAAACTTCAAGGTAGTTGGCACCTCTGTCTTCCTATCCCCGGAAGTCCTCGAATGTGATCAACAACATTCGGAGTCGAACGAAGAAAAAACTGAACAAGCGGTTCAGTACGCACAAGGCATGAAAATCTTTCTCTCTCTAGAAATCACCTTATCAGCGTGTGGTTTCTAGATTGATCAATTTCATTGTATATGGAGCTCTTTCAAATGAGCTCCTATTTATAGGCAAATTTCCAACGGTCTGCTCCCTCCTCCAACCGTCATATTTTTCATGAAACTCAGAGGGACCTGTACACGTGTAACTTAACCAATGGTTAATTAGAAACAAAAAAGACGACATCATTTTATAACAAACTATGTATAACTGAATTTACGACATCGTTTTGAAACAAATCATTTGTGAGTAAAAGCTAATCAATAGTTTGGAGTGTAAGAAAGTCAAAAGTTCAGAGTCTAACCAAAATGAAGTTTGAAGTCTATGTTAAGAAATGTTCAGATTCTGTTTTATAGGAATTCGGAGTCTGGTTTCACCAGGGATAGGATTCTGAACCTGTAGAGTTCGGAGTCGAACTACTTAAGAGTTCGGAGACGAACTGCTTAAAAGTTCGGAGTCGAACTTCTTAAGAGTTCGGAGTTGAACTTCTTAAGAGTTCGGAGTCGGACTATTAAAAAGTTCGGAGTCGAACTACTTAAGAGTTCAGAGTCGAACTACTTAAAAGTTCGGAGTCGAACTTCTTAAGAGTTCGGAGTCAAACTTCTTAAGAGTTCGGAGTCGAACTTCTTAAGAGTTCGGAATCCATAATTCGGATTAGAACTACATTACAGATCACTTCTAGAATTCGAATCCTAAAAACAGAATGCTCCAAATATTTTCATTATATGGCTTCGGAAATTTTTTTATGAATCCGGTTTTTGAAATTAAGAAAAATATTGCTATGTATAAGAAAATCTAGGTTAAGGTATATTTCCTTAAAGAAGTTAATTTTCCTTATGGGGGTAAAAATAATATTTGCTTAAGTATAAGGTGTTTGTGATTTTCAAAACAAGAAAAAATGGAAAAGTCATAAGGAAAACCTTATTGACTCAACAATCTCCCCCTTTTTGGAAAGCACAAACATCCTTACGATAAAGCATATAAGGATCTTGAAAATTTTTATTAGACTTTGAAAATAAAACTTATCTCCCTTTGTTTATGGATAGAAACGAATACAACTAACTTCCCCTTAGGCATTGAAACTCTAAGGATTGTATTCTGAGTTTCCGGAGTGGAGTTTTCAATAATATAAGAGTGAAAAACTTCGTAGTGGGAAACTCTCCCTTTCATTAAGGATATTTCTCTTAGAAATTTTTCCCTTTCTCCTCCTTAGGAGTAGTTCTTTTTTCCTTATCCCCCTTTGTGATTTTCAAAAAGAATTGAAGGGAATGGAAAACAAAGTATGCTACCTGAAACATTAGTATATAACAAGATACAAACCAACTAGATAACCATTTCATTAGAGTTGGGAAAAAAATTACAAAGAAAGACAACTACAACAAAAGATCGGAGTGGGTTCATTTGTCTTCCTTTTCCTTCGAAATGAGCTGCTTCAACAAGGCTTTGAGTTTCTTCAAGTCTCTCTGATCTTCCTCTCTTTTCCTCTCCAAGGATTTTACCTTTTCTTCTTGAGCTTTTAAAGCCTCTGCCTGATCCTCCAAGGCTTCTTTTTGCAACTTCAACAACTCATCTTGCTTTTCCATCTTTTTCTGAAACTCAATCCGAAAATCTCTTTCAGTTTTCCAATTTTGAGATACTGAGTTAAGCTTCCCATTCAGATCCCTGACCTGTTGATTCTGAAAATTTTGCTCCTGGGTCAACTTCTCAGAAATCTCATTAACCTTTTTATCCTCCATTTCAAAAGCATTTTGAACTTCATCCTGAAAATTCTCAAATTGAACTAAATATTCATCAACTCTCTTAGACCACTTCGTTACTTTACTGCAGGACTTCCTATGCACGTCATAATCGATCAGAAAAATTTTCTATTCAGCTTCCAACTTCACAAACTTATCCATTACCATAGATAAAGAATCTGATTTTTGATTCATAGATTGTTGCAGCAACTGGCATCTAGAATCTATTGTTGGAAGAATCGGAATTGTGTCCACCAACTTTCTCAAAGATTGAACCACAAAATCATGCCTGTGGGATGATGATTCTGAATCAGAAACTTCTTTTTGAGATTCCTCTTCTTCAACTGGCATCAGCTTCCTTCTAGAGTTACCACCAACCTCTTTCCTTCTGATGACATCTTTAATGGGTGTCTCCATTAGAGTTTGCTTCCCTTTATCAGATTTCGAAATGGATTGCACATTTGGAGATACTTCCTCGGATTCAGAAACTTGAACAATCTGATCCTCATCTGGTTTCTGTCTTACTTTTCCTTCCTCAGGAAAGTTCCTCTCATAGGATTCTTCTTCATCAAACAGCTCATTCACTTCTTCTTCTTCTTCTGGATGTTGCTTGCTGGCTTCCTCATCTCCCTTGCCTGAGGTAACTATTTTTGCGGATTATGCCTTATCTTTGTAGTCTTGTACTTGCTTGATCAAGGTATCCAGATCTTCACTCTCCTCTTCTTCTTCTTCTTCTTCTTCCTCTGCTGCTTCAGCAACTTCCTTCTCAGCTTCTATAACTATTCCTTTACCCTTGTCCTTTTCCGGAGTGATATATTTTTTTGCTGGAGTTTCTGGTAAAGAAGGTTCAACACCGAAGGTTTCCGGAACTGGAAGCCTTTCGGAAGCTAACTCTATATATTTTAGCAAAGATTGCACTAGTTCAGCTTCAAACATCTTCTTTCTCAACTTATTTTCCTTCGCTTTCCTTTCTAGCTCTTCAGCAGCTTTTTCTTTTAATGTCTTAGCCTTGGCAGGGTCCAGTCCGAATTGAGGATCCCCTTCCTTCCTTATTTCTTTATCTTTCCTCCACTTTGCTGCTACTTCATCTGTATAGATTTTATGCTTCTTCGGCTTGGGAGGTGCAGATTCAGTTTCCTTAGGCTGAGGACCTTCTTCATCAATAACTACTTCCTTATCCTTTCTCTTCTTCCTTTGCTTTTTTGAAGGTTCCGGAGATTCTTTTTCAGCTGTTTCAAATTTCTCCATGGATAGGGGGTAAAATTCTCCAGATTCACTAGAAAATCTCATCTTCATTCTTTTAAGCGTATCATCACTGACAAGCATAAGCTTGCAATTCCGGATCTTTGATTTGCAGGCAACTTTGAAAGATTCTAAGCAACGAACAATCAACTTAGACAATAAGGTAGGAAACATCATAATCTGAGCTCTCAGATTTCCTTCTTTGATATTCTTGATCGTAACCAAGACATGCCTTATCAGATTTATCTTTCTTAGATTTACCAAAAAATCTAAGACATATATATCACTCTTCTTCATATTGTCTTTATCTCCTCTTCTCGGAACTAGAAAACCTTGCACCCATAGTTGAAGTATTCTATTATTTGGAGTGAGCCGAGCAATCTTAGTTGTTGAATCATCCTTAAGCCCAAGACACTTTAGTGCTTTCTCCTTATTGAAACTTCCTTGCATATCAGGAAGTTTGTGAGAACAGAATTCAGCTTCTCCCTCATATGCTATACCAACCAGGCTTGCTGCCTTAGTGTAAGAAAGTTTATAAGTCTTCTCATAAGACTTAAAAGAAAACCTTTCTCTTCCATCTTCTACCAGGAAGGAAACAGACTCATAAAACTCTATCAATAGGTCAGTATAAACCGGATCCTGTTTATCTGACTTAGCTATGTATACATATTCCCATCCATTGAGTCTAATATTATTTGAAATAAGAGAATCAAGCTTAGAAAAATCCAGATGAACTAACCTTTCCCTGTAAACTAACCACTTTGAAATTGGTCTGATAGTTGACATATCTTGAGAGGTTTCTTCAACAGACATTCGGAATGAAATAAACTGTAAGATTCGGATTGGCTTCACAAGATTCGGAACCGGCCTTTTGAGGATCAGTAGAGCTTCGAGACGCAAAAGCTTGAAAAAATCGATGTGGGACGAGTCTCGGGGTCCCCTTTTTATAGGCAAAGAATTTGACCGTTGGTCTTCCAAAAGTCATCCAATGGTTGAAAATACTTTGATCTGATCTGACGGTTGAGAATAATTCCGCAAGAAAAAAAATTTGACTCCGATCTTTTGAGGTTTTTTAAAGAAAACATTCGGATTTGAGGAAAAAACTAGAATCCTAACTAAACAAGGAAGATACCAGTAAGCAAAATTTGATTACAAAACTATAAGTAGGAAAATCATAACTTACAGATTGACAAGAAATATTATTCGAAATTGGTAATATTCTTCTTGAAAAAAAAACTTCATTACGAAATTTGCAGTACGAAAACCTCGTTACGAAAACCCCAGTCCGAAAATCTCCATTCCGGAAATCTTGTTACGAAATTATTAGTAAAAAAATTCCATTCTGGAAGTCTTCAGTACGAATACTTTCATTCTGAAAGTTTTCAATTCGAGATTTTCAGTCCTGAAAATTTCAGTTCCGGAAATTCCCATTCTAGAAATTTTAGTTTTAGAAAATTCCATTCCGGAAATCCTAGTTCTGAAAAGTTTGGGAAAATTTTTTTTTTTTAAAATGTACTCCCCCTATGAAAAGGAGTTTATTACTGTTAGAAGAATTTTTCAACAAGAAGTTAATGAAGAATTATTACCTTACAGTTATCATTCCTAACTTTTGTTTAATGTATTCAAATCTATCGGAGGGTAATGATTTTGTGAAAATATCAGCAAGTTGATCTTGCGTTCTGATAAACTGAAGAATGATATCTCCTTTTTGTGTGTGATCCCTAAGAAATTGATGCATAATATCTATGTGTTTTTCACGAGAGTGATGTGCAGGGTTCTTACTTAAAGCAATGGCACTTGTGTTATCACACAAAATTTGAGTTTTAGTAAAACTCAAGCCATAGTCTGTGAGTGTGTGTTGCATCCACAATACTTGAGCACAACAACTTCCAGCTACTACATATTCAGCTTCAGAAGTGGAGAGTGCTACAGAATGTTGCTTATTGCAGGACCAATAAACTAATGAATCACCTAAGAAATGACAAGTTCTGGATGTACTCTTTCTATCCATTCTACATCCACCAAAGTCAGCATCAGAAAAACTTTTTAGAACAAAATCATTTCCAAAAGTATAAAATAATCCTAGATCCATGGTTCCCTTAAGGTAGTGAAAAATTCTTTTTACTGCCTTTAAGTGAGATTCATTAGGATTGGATTGATATTTTGCACATAAGCATACTAAAAACATTAAGTCTGTTCGACTAGCTGTTAAGTAAAGTAAACTTCCTATCATACCTCTAAAAGATGTTTGATCTACTGGTTTCCCAACTTCATCAAGATCTAAAGAGTTTGAGGTACCAATAGGAGTACTTATACTCTTAGTGTTGTCATAACCATACTTTTTGAGAAGATCTTTAATATACTTATGTTGAGATATGTAGGTTCCTTCTGGTTTTTGAGAAATTTGAAAACCAAGGAAAAAAGTTAACTCACCCATCATACTCATTTCAAACTCAGATTTCATTAGACTTGCAAAAGAGTCGGTCAAAGATTGCTGAGTTGAACCATATATGATGTCATCAACATAAATTTAAACAATCAAAATATTTTTCTTATCTTTCTTTATAAAAAGTTTTGGATCTGCATTTCCCTTAACATAGTTATTTTGAAGAAAAAATCTAGTGAGTCTATCATACCATGCTCGTGGGGCTTGTTTAAGGCCATACAGAGCTTTGGTAAGTCTAAAAACATAATCAGGATGTTTTGTATCTTCAAAGCCAGGAGGTTGTTCAACAAAAACTTCCTCTTGAACATAACCGTTAAGAAAAGCACATTTCACATCCATTTGAAAAAGTTTAAAATTAAATAATGCTACAAAGGCAAGTAGAATATGGATAGATTCAAGTCTGGCTACTGGAGCATAGGTTTCTTCATAATCTATTCCCACTTGCTAATTATAACCTTTAGCAACAAGTCTAGCTTTATTTCTTACTATGACTCCATTTTCATCACATTTATTTCTGAAAACCCATTTTACTCCAATGACAGAAGTTTCCTTAGGTTTTTCAACCAAGGTCCATACTTTATTCCTTTCGAATTCATTTAGTTCATCTTGCATGGCTTTGATCCAATCATCATCACATAAAGCTTCATCAGTGCTTTTAGGTTCTAATTGGGAAAGAAATGCTAGATGTTCTACTTCATTTCTTAAGGAACTTCTAGTCCTTACAGGTTGATTTACATCACCAATGATACTATCACTGGGATGATTCTTAAGAAACACCTGATTTGGGTTTTGAAAAGCATGTTCATCAACATAGGGTAGAAAGTCTTCTGGGGTAAATGTTTCAGAATTATCTTCTTGAACATTATCCTTATCATAAGGTTCTTCTATCAAAGGTTGACAATCAGTTTTAGAAAAAACATCCGAGGATTTTGGCTGGGATAGTTTAAAAACAAAAGGATCAGACTCATCAAATTTTACATGTACTATTTCTTCAACAGTACAAGTATTTTTATTAAAAACTCTATAAGCCTTAGAAGTTGTGGAATAACCTAAGAAAATTCCTTCATCAAATTTTGGTGTGAATTTATGTAAGTTATCTTCAGTATTCGGAATGAATAATTTGCAACCAAAAACCTTGAAGTAGGATAGTCTTGGTTTTCTACCATTCCATAACTCATAAAGATTTTTATTAAGAAAAGGTCTAATCAAAACTCGATTTATAGTATAGAAAGCAGTACTTACAGCTTTAGACCAGAAATTTCTAGCTATAGAATATTCACTCAACATGGTTCTAGTTATCTCTTGAAGAATTCTATTTCTTCTCTCAACTACACCATTTTTTTTGAGGAGTTCTAGGTGATGAAAAATTGTGAGTAATACCTTTTTTACTACAAAAAGTTTCAAAATCAGAATTTTGAAATTCTCCTCCATGATCACTATGAATAGTTTTCAATGGAAGGTTTTTCTCATTTTTAACTTGAGCTCTAAAACTTTTGAAATAAGAAAAATCTTCAGACTTCTTTGCTAGAAAATAAACCCAAGTAAATCTAGTGTAATCATCAACTAGAACAAACACATAGTATTTTCCTCCAATACTTCTAGTTTGTGTTGGACCAAAAAGATCCATGTGCACTAACTGTAATGCATCAGTTGTTGAGACTTCACCGATTGATTTAAAACTATATTTATGTTGCTTTCCATATTGACAAGGATCAAAAACTTTAGAAGAATCAAATCTAAGCTCCGGTAGATCCTTAACTAGTTTCTTCTTAGAGAGTTTGCATAAGTTCTTAAGGTTACAGTGACCAAGTCTTATATGCCATAACCAGGAATGATCTTCCATTTCACTTAGGCAAGGTAAATCTTGGCTCCTGAAGTCTTCTAAATTTAAGGTGTAAACATTCTCATGCCTATTGGCTGAGAGAATAAATTCTTTATTGGAATTGTGAACTAAGCACTTATCATTACTAAAATTCACAAGGTATCCTTTATCACATAACTGACTTATACTAATGAGGTTGTGCTTAAGACCCTTAACAAAAAGAACATTTGAAATCAAAGTTTTACCTAAAAGAACAATATTACCAATACCAACAATTTCACCCTTAGCATTATCTCCGAAAGTTACCTTTCCTCCTTTCGTTTTGATAATATTTTCAAAATAGATTTTGTTACCAGTCATGTGTCGGGAACATCCATTATCCATATACCATGTATTGTTGCTGGTACTCTCTTTATTTTCCTAAAATCAAGAAGAGAATTAGATTTTCGGAATCCAAACTTGTTTGGATTCGAGATTTCTAGATAACAAAATTTTAGGAACCCACATCTTCTTAGAAAAGTAAGCTTTGTGAAATCCTAGAGATTGGGTTTTGTTTAAGGAACAATTCTTTGCCTAGTGACCACCACATTGACACTTAGTACAAAATGGGTCACTTTGAGGAACAAAATAATTATTACTAAAAATTGGTTTTTCATGGGTATAACCAAATCCGGATTTATTTCTTAAAGGTCGTATTTGGGAATAAATTTTATCAAAATTTTCCTTACCATGGGTAAAGTTTGATAAACACTTCTTTAAGGAAAAAAATTCAGACTTGAGTTTTATAATCAAGTTTTTATCCTCAAAATCATTAGTTTTAGAACTAGAGCTAGGATCGAAAATATTTTTCTTAGAAATTACTTTTTCTAATTCTTTAGAAAGTTTTTTCTTCTCAGAACTTACTTCCTCAAGATTTTTTGAAATACTTTCAAAATCAACATTTTTTCTATCAAGATCTTTAGAAAAATATGATATCTCTTTTGTAAGTATAGAATTCCTAGAGTTTGCCTTATCAAGTTTTTTATTGAGTTTGGAATTCTCAATTTCAAGAAGTTCAGCAAACCTAGAAACTTCTTCATAAGTAGGTAAAGTATTTTCTTCATCAGAAGAGGATTATTCATCAGAAGAGTTATAATACTTACTATCATTAGAATTTAAAGAAACATTGGTCAATGATTCAGAATTTCGTACCTTATCCATAAAACAATGATTATCAATAGGTAATCTGGCTATAAGACCAAGATTCTTTTGTCCTGAAGATTCGTAATCAGAAGATTCATCTGAAGAGTAACCACCACTGGCACTCCAGGTGTCATTAACTTTCAAAACTTTCTTAGCTTTGGCTTTATAATACTTCTTTCTATTCCTGTCTGAATGCCTTTCTTTCCTTTCTTTCTTTTTGAGAAAAGGGAAATCTGGTCTAATATGTCCAGCTCTCTTGCATTCATAACAAGTGACTTCTCCATCTTTTCTATCTTTCCTTTCCTTTTTATTATACTTGGATTTAAAACTTCTTTGGCCAGCTATCTTGTTCATCCTTCGAGCAAGATTTGCTAACTCATTCTCAGATATTTCACTCTCACTAGATTCGGATTGGAAAATAACTTTCTTAGACTTGGATCTGGTTACTCTCTCTGGAGTCTTAGCTTTCATCTGATTTGATGTTGTTGTAAAAGCAACAGTACCATTCCCATTATTCTTTTTGATGTTGTCAGCATCTCTCTTCATTCTTGTCTCATGTTGTAGAAGAGTTCCAAATAACTCATCAAGAGAAATTTGAGTAACCTTCTTGTTCTCATCTATAGCTGTTCTTTTGGATTCCCACTCATTGGGCATAATATCAATTATCTTGTCCACAAGTGCTTCATCATCTAACCCATTTTCTCCCATAGATTGTAATCTGTTGACTATAGTTATAAATCTCTATTGAACTTTACAAATTGGTTCACCATATGGAAAGTTGAAGCCATGATATTCAGCTCTAAGCATAGCTCTCCTAGTCTCAATCACCTTAGAAGTTCCAAAGTGTGTAACCTATAACTTCTTCCAGATACAATTAGCTGCTTCACCAGAAGAAATTTGGCTATATATATTTCTAGTCATTGAACAAAGTAGAGTATTGCATATCTTATAGTTGAGTTGATACTCTTGCTTTTCCTGGTTAGTAAAAGTTCTAACTTCCTTATCAGGAATTTTATAATCACCAGTAAGCATAACAAAGTTGTCCACTCCAGTATTGATAACAAAAGTCATCATTCGATCTCTCCAGTACTCATAATCATTACCATCAAATATTGGTGGTCTTGTAGGATTTAGATTATCAATTGAACCAACATTGATTTCTGCCATACTTTAAACAACCTTCGGTACACAAACTTGTTAGTAGCAAAAGTTTGTAATCACAAAGTTCGGAATGATAAAGTTCGGAATGAGAAAGTTCGGAATAACAAAGTTCGGAATGACAAAGTTCGGAATGAAAAAGTTCGGAATGACAAAGTGAGCAAGAAAAACTTATACATGAGTACAAGTATTTCAGAGACCTGCTCTGATACCAATTGTAGGATCGAAATAATGATGTAGATGTTCAATATACAAGAGGGGGGTGAATTGTATACTTTAAAAATTCCTTTGGAACCTTTAAAATTAGTTACAAATAACTATGATTTCCTTAAGCAAAGGAAAGGGCTAAGTTTAACAAAGTTTAAACTAAGAAAATTCACAACACCTCTAATACCAAATGAAAACCTGGAAAGATATTCCGAAAGTAGGTTCCGGAAATATGGTTCCGGAAATCGAAACTTAACAAAATATTACAATATAAGATTCTACCTTAAAGCTTATAGAATCTAAATGAAACAAATTACAAGTAAGGAAGTATAAGAAAGTTATACTTTCCTTATAATACAAAATGCAGCGGAAATAAACAAGTAGTAAAACTACAAGTAACAAGATATAAGTCTTTTAACCCAAAGATAAGGGTATCCAACAACCTTGGATAAAGGTCCCTTGATTTATACTTTCAAGAAAGTTTGTCTTACCCACACCAGGGTAAGCCCTCGATACGAAGATCGGAGTCTCTGTCTTGCTATCCCCGCAATCCCTCAACTTCAAGGTAGTTGGCAACCTCTGTCTTCCTCAGCAAGGAAGTCCTCAAACTTCAAGGTAGTCGGCACCTCTATCTTCTTATCCACAGAAGTCCTCTAATGTGATCAACAACATTCGGATTCACACGAAGAAAAAACTGAACAAGCGGTTCAGTACGCACAAGGCATGAAAAGCTTTCTCTCTCTAGAAATCACCTTATCTGCGTGTGGTTTCTAGATTGATCAATTTCATTGTATATGGAGCTCTTTCAAATGAGCTCCTATTTATAGGAAAATTTCCAACGGTCTGCTCCCTCCACCAATGGTCATATTTTCCATGAAACTCGGAGGGACCTGTACATGTGTAACTTAACCAACGGTTAATTAGAAACAGAAAAGACGACATCGTTTTATAACAAACTATGTATAACTGAATGTACGACATCGTTTTGAAACAAAGCATTTGTGAGTAAAAGCTAATCAATAGTTCGGAGTGTAAGCAAGTCAAAATTTCAGAGTCTAACCAAAATGAATTTTGGATTCTATGTTAAGAAATGTTCGGATTCTGTTTTATAGGAATTCGGAGTCTGGTTTCACCAGGGATTAGATTCTGAACCTGTAGAGTTCGGAGTCGAACTACTTAAGAGTTCGGAGACGAACTTCTTAAGAGTTCGGAGTCGAACTTCTTAAGAGTTCGGAGTTGAACTTCTTAAGAGTTCGGAGTTGAACTTCTTAAGATTTCGGAGTCGAACTATTAAAAAGTTCAGAGTCGAACTACTTAAGATTTCGGAGTCGAACTACTTAAAAGTTCGGAGTTGAACTTCTTAAGAGTTCGGAATCGAACTTCTTAAGAGTTCAGAGTCGAACTTCTTAAGAGTTCGGAATCCAGAATTCCGATTAGAACTACATTACAGATCACTTCCAGAATTCGGATCCTAAAAACAGAATGATCCAAATATTTTCATTATATGGCTCCGGAAATTTGGTTATGAATCCGGTTTTTGAAATTAAGAAAAATATTGCTATGTATAAGAAAATCTAGGTTAAGGTATATTTCCTTAAAGAAGTAAATTTTCTTTATGGGGGTAAAAATAATATTTGCTTAAGTATAAGGTGTTTGTGATTTTCAAAACAAGAAGGAATGGAAAAGTAATAAGGAAAACCTTATTGACTCAACAATAAAGAGTGTCAAAATTGAAGCTATTGTTATTTAGTCAATTTAATGTTTTATTAAATTATTTAAAAATAATAATAAATTTTTTAAAAAATACAAAAATAATTATGATACTGTCTAAAATGTTCTAAATTGACCCTTTATGGTCTAATTTAAGTAAAATATTTAAAATTAAACTATTTAAACATTTAAACATTTTTTAACAAAGTTGAAATTAAAATAAAGTAACTAAGGGTTAATTAAAAAGATAAGGATTAAATAGATAAAAAAACTACTATAAAATTTATTAGTTTATTTTATTACAACCTTATCTCATGTCATCTTATAAAATATAACATTTTTGAGTTTTTTGGATTTGGTTTGATTTTTTTATAAATTAATATTTTTTGGAGATTCCAAATGTGCCTCTAACATCAATTATAAAAGGGAACATCCACCCTCACTTATTCACTTCATTTTTAACCTTAAATATCTTCCATACCCTACCCATTTCCCTTATAAACTTCTCTAGTCAAATTCTAGAGGTTATGATCTTCTCCAATGACCAACCCTAGTTCATTAAGAGGTTATCTAGAGGGAGCTCGTCGAAGAAGAGGTAATCTCCTCTACCAAATCTTTTAAACTTATTTATTCTTATGATTCTTCATCATGAGATATTTCCATTATAAATTAATAAATATGGTATAAATAATATAATGATATTTTATTATGCTTATGTAATAACCATATTCTCCCTTCCATCCATCCTATGAAAAAAATCATCATGCGTGCGTACGTATGACTTACCGTCTCCACGCCATGGTGTAATATGTTTTTCATCACCACCTTACTTGGATTAGTATAATGATGGAAATAATAACTATATGTTGTTATTATAAAATTATATGGGTTCTGTAATAAAATATATACCATCCACATCCATACCGTTTCATAATTATGGGAATGATATCGTCGGTCGTGCGTATGTAGGGCCTACCTTCTCTAAGATGTGATGTGGTTCATCCTTCATGATATCCATTAAAGAATGAATATATAAATGTATTTAATGAATAAATATGGTATATTTTATCTTAATATCATTTTTTAATGATATGTCTACGACCAATGATGGAGAACCAGATCTTATTTTACAAAACATGCCTATGAAGATGAAGCCATTAATACCGAATAAAAAATAATAATGAGATGTTATTAACAAAAATAATGATAATATTATCATATATGATATCTTAAAAATGGATATGATTCTACAATAATTCAATAAAATTATTTAAATCATTATATGGAAGGTTTAGATACATAAAAGGTTTGGCGAACCTATGATAAAGGGTACTTTTTCAATATCATTATTATCCTAGATTATTTATACGTAAGTATATATTGGGGTATATTTATCATCCATGCCCATGTTTCCTAAATATGTATTCCAAAATATTCTTTCTATCTTGAAAAAAAAATTAAAATCAATTTTACTTGTTGGTGAATCTTTATTAATTGGAATTAATGGAATATTTTTTTGTTTTTGATACGAGGTATTTTTTACTTTAAGATAAAAGTATGAGAAGAATGTTTTATTTTAACTTATATGGGATGAAATTATTTTTATGTTTTCATAATCCCTTATTTACATGATTATTAAATTATATGATTTCAATTAATTTTTGAAATAAATAATTTTCTTTTGAAATTGAGTGGATTTTTGAGAAAAAAAAATTTTTGAAGAAGAAAGGATATTTTCCTCAAAAGTAATTTCATGTGTTATATTAAATTATTTTCCATTGATGATGGAATTATTTAATAGGGTCATGTTTCAAGTATACTATCAGTATTATTACTATGATGGAATGGAATTTATGAAAATCATTTGTTTTACATGGAGTTTGTTTTGATAGAATGATATTTAAGAAACACATTATATTCTTTAGGTTATACTATGATGAATGATTTATGTTTTTGTGGAACACGTAAGAATGATTTCATTATGAGATGAGTGGGACCTATTTCTCCATTCAATTCATTGGGTTAATATTTATATCTCGTGAGATTTATATGGATGGAATGAGAAATTATCTCAGTTCAGTGATATAAGGATGGAATGAGAAGTGAACTTGGATTTGTAATGAAAATTTTCCACTATGATGGTCTTGGAAATGGTCCTTTACTAATATGAAATGATTTTCTATTATTAAATTTATGCCACAAAAATTTATGGATTATGTTATGAATTTTGTAAATACGTTCATTAATTCTTATAAACTTTTATGATTTATCCCATGTCATAATATCGTGATATTTCATTTGAAGGATAAGATTTTCAAATGTTATGTTCTTATATCTTATGATTACGGTATGATTTATATCTCCCTTGTTTATGCATACTAAGCATCTAAGATCACCCATTCATATATTTCTTTTCCTTAGGTCATGAAGAAGGGTATTAAGTATGATATTTCAAAAATGAGTGCAGTTATGAAGAAATAAGCGAGATAAAATGTAGATGTCTTATGAACCAGTTGTTTAGGTTTCCCAGTTTCTAAAGACACTAAACCTATACAGTCCTGGAATGGTTTTGTTATTTTTCATAAGGAGTATTCATCAAATTTTGAATTAATATCTATGTTTTTAAATTATGGTTTGTTGTATTTTAAATGTACACATGATCATCAAAAAACTCCATTTATACACTCTCAACACATTATAAGGGTTTCTCATTACTTTTAAACTCATGAGCGGCCAATTCCTTTTGATATATTGTCCATAATCCTAAGAAAAAACTATTTATTTTACTATCGAAATGTTGAATATGATTTGGATCATACATTTCCAATCGGGTGAAATTTTCTTCACCCATATCCATTGAATCTCCCTCCTTTTGTTTAAATTCATGGAATTGATTTTCCAACATATGTATAACCACCTTAGGAAAATACTTTTTAAGGAATATATTCTTAAATTTATCTCATTCCAAGGAATCAATCTCATCATTTTCCTAGATATTCTTGACCATTGACCACCACTGGACAGATTCACCATCAAAATGATAAATATATAGACTAGCCTCTTGATTATCCAAACACATAATGGAATCGAATATCTTTTAAATGGATTTAATTCACCCTTCATCCACCACTCGGTTATAATATCCACTAAATGAAGGAGGGTGTTTCCAGATAAAATTTTCCACTATCATCATGTTTTATTGTGGTTTCTCTAGTTGTTCCCTTGCATGGATTGCACTTAAATTTATCACATGTGTCAACTAATACATTACTATAAAAAAATTACTCTATCCAATTACCACCATTCTAGGCTATGGATTTGGAAGAATATGTTTCTTTTGGTGCCTTTCTAATCCATCTTACATATTTCTTCTAAGGAAAACAATTTTGAAGAGACATATAATAAATGAAGGAACATGGTAATATTAAAATTCTATATCATTTCAAATTAACAATAAGGTAAAAATAATTTTTTATTATTCTATTAAAATAATCATATCTTCTAAATTTTTCTAAAATGTTATCTAATGCCATCTATAAGGACCTGACCATGACATTAAATAATCTAGGAAATTCTATTAGAATTCAATTTCTTAAATTCCAAAAGATATTTTCTATTTATAGTTTTAGATAATTATGAAATAAGTCATGCCTAAAAATGCACAATAATATAAAATAATACTACTAATATAGTATCTATTTGAACATCAAATAGATGTTTTTAATAAAACATGAATTATTCTATGAAAAATATTCACACCATTCATCTTGGCTTCTAATTTTCTTTTACCCATACCTACAACCCTGTGAAAGACATTTTAAAATATGGGAAAAGCACAAAAATCTTAGTACGGAACAAAGGAAATAATCATTTACTCCATGAATGCATATAAACATATGAAATCACTTTCACAAAGACATACTTCTCACACATTAAGTTTCATATTGTTACTTTGTGAAAACACGATACTTCCATAAATCATTGAATAAGTAGATAAAAATTCAAGTAACATGGGGAATTAATTACATAAGATTTTAACCCTCATGAAAACATATGGTTTTTAACCCTCACAGCTACCTTATTGTATAACCCTCACTGAAAACTTACAATGTAACCCTCACGGCTACCTTATAGTGCAATCACCATAGTTACACTTGGAGTAACCATATGGTCAACCACCGGCATAAAGATACCCAATGAATTTGAGGGAGATATAGGTCCCAACCCTCATTAAAAAAATTTCCATGAACCATAACATAATCATAAAATAATAATACATGCATTATAAAAACATTCCTTTTGAATTTTTTAAAAAGAGGTATTAAAGATGATTTTAAAAGGAAAGTCCCTTACCTCGAGATCATGTTAAATAAAACATGTTCAAACCTCATGTATAAAGGTTTAAAGAGTGTTATTAATATATTAAAGAACAATATTCAAATATATAATATGTTATATGGTCTTTTAATATAAACTAACCACCCATTTATTAATAATATTTTGTTATTTCTGTTGTTTTAGGTGGACTTGTTTCATGGGTTTCATTATTGGTTCATTATGGATTTTATAGGGTTTGGCCAAAAGTAGCACTCCATGCTGCAACTAGTTATACCACTTAGATACAATTTAGTCATTTTATGTATGTGGTTATGTCCATGGAATACCACATTCACATATACACTAATTCCCATATAGGCTAGTCTCTATATTCCCACTATAGATCACAAGTCTCTGACCCACACAAGAGGCACTTCAGTCACATAGTGGGAACATTATACTTGATCCTAGAATGTTATAAGCATTTCACTTATCATCATACACATTAGAGTCTCATTGAAGTCTTCTCATGATCAAGAGTCTCAATGGATACTTAATATTCATTTAAAATATGTCCAATGGATAGAAATATATCTATTTCCTTATGAAAACTACTATACTTCTGTGAGATGTAATCATTCACCGTTGAAACATTGAATCATAAGATCTAGTCACTTATAAAATTTTAATAACATCAATAAATTTCAAAAACACGGCAAGATCATTATCATGGTCCACTAATCATAAAATAATAGACTCCTTAAATAATTTAATAATATTTTTTCAATAATAAAAATGTAATGGTTTAACACTTTCTTTCTGTGAATTATACCATGTTCTTGAAGAATTCCTCGTGTATCCATATTATTTTATGTTATTTTCATGAAAACTCAATCAAAAATATATATCGTGTGCTGATTAAATTTCTTTAAAAAATTGTTCACATAGAATTATTTTTATTCCCCCTCATGAAAAAAATAGTTAATACATACAATAGATCTCTGTATCTCAATGCGGTTGAAAAAAAACATGATGGTGATATAGAATCTTAGTCTCTTCATGAAACTCTACAGTGAAAGAGTCGCAAGTCAAGACGCCATGAGATCATACTATTTATTAGGCCTGAAGAAATATTCATGAAATCATATATTTATGAGTCATTAATTTCAAAATGGTATATATTTCTAAAAAATGATATCTCTATCTCAATCAATAACATGTGAGCCCATGCCTTATATCATATCCTTTTATTGTAAGGTTCTATACCGCTAGAACCCTGACTATCATGTCGTGTTGAGGATGATATAAATATTCCAAAAAATATATCATATACTAAATATTTTAATTGATTGTGGGTTTTGGAATCCCTCAAATAATTTGATCTTGAAAATAATGATATATCCTATTATGCATAGTTGGATTTCTTTTTCTCATGTTGAGTTAATCATGTGATTATAAAAACTTAACCTGACATATCACATTAATCAACATTGCCTAACACAATCTTCATGCTAATATAATCATTGAGTAGTGGCTCCATCTTCATGATATTCATTGTTTTTTATAACGGAACATATCCATGACATCATATTTTAAATATGGAAAATCTAAAAATATCATTCAATGATCTCTATAGAAATAATGAGTTGTATTCATCCACTGATATTTTCATCCTGAAATACAATGTTCTAAAACTATCAAGTGAATTATAGAGATAGAAGTTGATCAATATCATTCAATCATATATTCATGATAGATAGAAAAAAAGGCTAGCATTATGCCAATATTTCATTAATATGGGTTAAAATTATCTTTAAGATACTATCCCACATCGAATCATACTTTAGTTGATAGATTCTTAATAATTAATTTCATGTTTCTTTACTCTTGAGAAACATTTGGGTTAGTACTGGGACACATTTTAGACATATTCTTGGTGCAAAAATACCAACCTACCCCATGCACACCACCTTACACACTCTATGGGAGCAATGAGTTCCCACCACGCATGTCTTGTTGGCTTCTTCACTAGCCATGATCTGTCACTGCCAAACTATGTTAGTTGGTAATCATATATGATTGAGACCACTTCCCACACTTTTAAGTTCAATATTGCTCGTCATCTTGGATGGTTGGCCTATTTTTTCGAAATGATCACATAAATACATAGTAGAAAATATGGACAAACACTGAGACATTATAAAATGTATATCACCTATTCATTATAAAGAATCATGAAAAATAATAATATTTTTTATAGACCCCATTAATTTCACTTCATCATCATGTGTTGAACATTCATAACATCATCAAATTCCATTTTCACATGTCTTAGGTATTAAGACTAATTTAACAATCATCACAATTAATTTTTAGAGTATTAATTCTCCATACATACTCACCATTACCACAAATTCTCTTCTTATAATATAAAATTCATATTAAGCCATTATTAAAAACACATACAATTAATGTTTATTGTGTTCAACAATTTTACCTGTGGGATTTATTTTCAATTCCATTAATAATTCACTAAGACACTATTATAATTCTCTTCCCTTTATAATACCCATTACTAATAAGAAGTACAATGTAAAAGTTGGTTTATCTCTTCTCATCAATCATCTTCTCCCCCCATTTAGATGACACCACTTATTTTTTTCATAAAAACTTTAGCTTCAGAACTCCAAGAATACATGTGAATAAACATTGTAGAAACGGAGATTGTATAACCAAGGTGATAATTTTTTCCATGATTCAATATACATGTGATACAAATATCATATAATCCTCAAATCATACCTTAGAGATTCTTAGTTATGAAAAATATTTATCATGTACTCATATGAAAAAACATATAACAATGTTCATGTAAAAAACATATGTCTCCCCATTTTTCTAAATACCAACTCCCTTTTGGTAATATTTTTCTAAGAATATTCATAATATGAATATGAGAGTGATTATAATAATTAAAATGATTTATAATATTTAAAAAAATCAGTTATTTTATATCCCCCCTTAAGGGATGCATCCATCTCCTTAAATTCCATGCATGTTTGTAAAAAAGCATACATATATAATGATATAAAATGAAACAATTTGTTTGTAAAAAATAGAACTCAAGAAGAGTTTTTTCACTCAAAAATGCATTTTTCTTCCTCATTTTGAGCTCCAATTTGGTAGAGTCTGCATACTAATTAATAGTATTCTTAAATTTTAAGAAATTATTAATTTCAAGATCCACTAGATCAGAATGTCACTTTTTTTCTAGATCATCAATGTTAGATGCCTTATTATGATAATCAACATCAACCTATGAAAATAATTTTTTTACACTCAATTGTAGAATCTATTTGACATTTCTCCATTTTTATAGTTATTTTCAGTTCATCTAGCAAAATTTTCAAATATTACTTCTTTTTATTATCAAACTTTATGGATATATCGCACTTCTTATTAGATTTATATTACTTCATCTATTTTAACTCTAGATTATTATCACCTTTTATATCATAGGGAACCTCTCCAGATAATTTTTTAATTCATAATTAATCACCATATCCATATAATATGCCTCAAACAAAAACATATTATAAGAATTATTAAAAAATTTGTATTGGAATATTTGATGAATTTCCAATATTAGTATTATTTAATTCATAATATGTTCTTATAGGTTAACAATGCATCTCCCATGGTGTATTCTAGTTTCATATAAATAAAATGTTGAACCAGTATTAGTTTTCCTTATGCCCATAATTTCTACAACACCATATAAATACTTTAAATAATGATCTTCTATTTTATTGATACAAATGTCCTGAAACTTCATGACTTTTCTTATTATAAACCATGATTTCTTTTTTCTATGGGTAAATGGACTTATTATAATTTTCTTTTCATAATTATATGTGATAAAATTTCTCTCTCTTGACATATTATCCTTTTTTAATTTTATTTTTCTCATTTTCTTCACTGTATTTTGATTTATCCCTTTTTATCACAAAATTTATAGAAAGGTATCCAATTCCATTATAGTTATTTACATTGATTGGTTTCTCACATTTACCTTTCCAATTTCCCCTTTTGAACTATCTTTAAATATGTGTAAAAATTTTACTGAGGTATTCATCAACGTTATTATCAATCAATTCACATGATTCCTTAAATTTGTTATCTTTGAATGATCCTTTTCATATAGTATCAATCATTATATTGTCTTTTATCTTATTTTTAATATATATAGCCTTTATCATATCATAATATAGGAGTATGTTATACAACTCATTCCAAATAAATATATTGCCTTTCTTGAATAGATGGAACCTTAGTATCAAATCTCTTATGAAAATTTCTCATATGTATCTTCATATTTATTGAGTCGTCTATCTGCTGACTAAATTAATGTATATTACTTACTATCTCATTGACTCTAAGGAAATACTCACCATTGTTTTCTTCGACTTCTCTTTTAATATCCTCAAATAGGGTTCTCTATATTTTCAACATAGAGTCCTTGACATTGAGATTTCAATCATAACTACTTCTTAGTTTATACCATATGTCCTTAGAAGGTTGGAGATACATTACATTACTATATGACATTTTTATAAATAATTCAATATATGATTTGGTTCCATTAGATAAAAATATACATTTCTATTGTTTTCTTAAGTCAAAGAAACATACTGAGTAATAGGTAGGAATCAGACAGTTGTTGCATCTCCCAATTATAGGAACCAGTGTAATTCTTTTTTCATCATCATTTTACTTTGATAGTTATAAATATGGGACTAATGAATATATATGATATTTATGATATTATTATCATTCTAAGAATATAATATATCATTTACCTTCTTACCCTTCCACCCGTTAAAAATGATAATATCGCATGTGTGTATGTGTGCACTACTACTTCCACGAAGTGATGTGATTCATTTATCATATCTACCTTTCATGGATGATTCTAAACATGTATATAATGAATATATATGATATATATAACATGATTAATATTCTTAAGATGATGAAACCATGAAAAATTTACAAGTACTGGAACAATCAAACCGAAACATGAATGGAAAATAGATTAGTTTTCACTTAAATGTCCATTTTAAGGAAGAAATGTTAATAAAATGATAACTAGAAATTATAAAGGAATGGTACATAGAAAGTTATGTATGTATATGGTTATGGTATAGAAGTATAATAAATTTAAATTTATTATACATGATTTTTGAACGTATACAAATCAAAACGAGACTTGAGATAAAGGTGCTTCATCTCAATATTGTTTAGTTGAGAAATATTTGATGTTATGCATGTTTATGAGGTGTATATACTACCATTTTGACATGTTATATCATGAAACATTCTTAAAGGTTCATTTCACAATCTCATCTTTAATTGAGATTGTTTATGTTTTAAGTTTTCATTGAGGGAATTATATGTTCTTTCTATCCTAAACCTCATCTATTTTCTTCTCTAGTTATTTCTATAAATTAAAAGTTTTCCTTTCATTTTCCCTCTCTTTAAGTACTCAAGTGACTGAAAGAATGCTTTTAAGGAAAACCGATTTTGTTTCCTATTTCGATTGTGAATCTTTTTCTTTCATCCCCATATTTTCTTTAAAATGTTTTAAAGAATGTTTTTACTATTCTCCAATGATTTATTAAAGTCGTTTTTGCTCATGTTCGACTTTCTATAAAAAGGTTTAAAATGAATTTTCTTGTCTTTTTTCTAACTATATATTTTTTACCAAAGGTATGAACGAAATCATTATTTTAACATTTACTATACGAATGACTTTTCTAGCTGTCACAACTACTCTTTGCCTTGAAGCATCCTTTAGAAGTTTTCATGGTTCTTTCCAAATGAAATGTTTTTTCGAATATTTTGGAAACTTTCAGATTTTCTATAAGTGATTTTAAAATGAAAAAGATATTTTTCACAAGAAAATTCTCAGTAATCTTTTTAAAGTATTTTTATCTATGTCAATATCCTTTAATGAATCTTATGTTTTACTGAGGATTTACTTTAATGATATCATCCAACATATTTCTCTAATACAGACAGTTATTGATTATTAAGGCATATTGATTAAGTTGTATTGTTTATTCATATGATGAATGCATTAGACTTATTATGTGATGAGTGGGGCCCATAATTACATAGACTATTGATGCAACTGTGGGTCTCATGAGACAAAACATGTTGGGTATTTGACTGATGTCTTACCCATTTATGTAAGATGTCTTGACACAAGGCATCAATGATAAGTTTAAGATGTCTGACATTATGCATTCTGTCATTGTGAAATCAATTATTGATGCTCGTGTGATTATTTGAATAGTTATGATATTCATGGATAAGTTTCAAATTCATGTGATTATTTATGTCATTATTTGATCATCATTTATTTTTGTCATATTATTCATGTCTTATTTAGCTCATGTAGTACGTATTCTCTTACTAAGCATCTAAATTCACATCTTTCTTATGTTTCATTTCCCTAGGATGGTCAGAAGTGTACTATAAATGATATGTAAGGATATGTTAGAGAGAATAATGATGTTCTCAAAGAAAATATTGTATTGTATTTTATGTTTTCAGATGTGATGTGAGATTCAAGTGTGTATCTAGTTTTTCAAGATTGCTAAACTAAGTGATCTTTTGAGATATGATTGCTTGTATCTAGTGTTAATGTAATAATGTAACCACAATTTTTGCGCTACTAAGGTCGGGGTCTTTACAATATGCATGCATAATTGAGGAGCGTCCCTACTAGCTGTAAAAGGAGGCCATTGTCATAAAATGGTGAATTGAACTCACCCAAGTATTCTACCATTTCTCCTCAAAGCTCCCTTCATTCTTCAACATTTGCCTAGTGAGATACTAGCATATTGTGGATGTGATGATGATCTCACCCGAGCATCGACTTGTGGATACACCACAGAGGGGGAGTCTGATGGCTACCTCTCAATGATCTTCCTCAAACATATTGATGAGGAATGTGGTTGTAGCGATTAACGGTTTAAGATACACAAAAGTTCTTCATTTTAAGGGTTTCTTGTTGTTTTCGATGTGTTGATTAATTGTTAATTTATCCATAAACCCTTCGAATTTGGAAGATATAAGAAGAAATAAGGATGAATTTTCTCTATAAAAGGATGTTATTGTATGGCAATTAGGTAGTTATTCGCTAGAGTGCTTGGCTGGAAATCTTGGAATGTTGGAAGACTATTGTTTGTCGTAAATAGGATTGTTTATGACCATCTTTCATGCCTAAGATAGATCAAGTCTTTTGTTCTTGTAAAAATAGGAGTAGATACATTGTGTTGAGTTTTATAATGGAGTGATGGAGTCATTGAATTCGATTGTTTTTTATAGTAATTCTTGTTGGGTTTCAAGCATTCACTTATTCTTTCACATTCTTTCATGTTTTTTATTGATGATCGTTATTTATTGATTGATGAATTATCATTTAATGCATGAACTAGTTGCTTGAATTGTTTCTTGATCATGAAATGTGTTCAAATGTACAACGTTTAAAGGTGATTTTGAATCACTTTATTGTTAAATGAATCAAAGTGACTGATCATATGAAAAGAGGAATTTAGTAAATAGAGATTAAATACTAATGAGTTTACCTAAATTTATTTCTAACGATAAAAATCATTCATTAAAAATATTGGAATTTCAATTATTTATTGACTCCGGATTTAAAAAAACTCAGCACAGATTCATCACTTTGAAGTTCGTTCAAATTAGCCTAGTTTCATTTTTATCATTCGTTACACAAATTTTAACATTCGAATTAAGGTTTCATGCTAAGGATCACTATTCTCTGTATGTTCGACCTTAACTTGAGGTACATCATGATTCAGTAAGTTTTGTTTTCCAGGAAGAGTATTACAATAGGTCATCTGTTTATTCTTGCATCATAAGTTGTGAGCTAAATTTCTAAAATTCATACATCAATGACTTTATTTACCACAACAGAAGAGTACATGAGCTTGAAACATATATAGTGACACTCAGAACACCTAGCACATTAGAGTCTCATCTTTCATTCAGACAGAACATATAGAACTATAAATTCACTTTGTTCGAGAAACAGTGGAAAAATAAAACATGTAAATGTAAAAAAATTCACATGAAGAATAACCTGACATTCGTTTTGACATATCCAATCAACACCAAATAAGTTCAAATGATGCAAATCCTCAAGTAACCTAACAGAAACTTAAGCAAAATGAGATGACAAAAAAGGACAAATGTGTAAATGCATGATTGATTCTCAATTAAATCTATAAGAGAGATGTCTGCATCAAACTATGAAAAAAGCGTAACCAAAAATGAAAAATAAAGTCAATTAAGTGGCAGAAGAGTCGGCAACTGAACAATAGAAGAGGAAGTTTAGGGGAGCATAAATGTTTGGACACGAAACAAAGGAAAATGAGATGGGTGGGGCATAAAATGCAGAAACTGGAATGGTTGCAAAGAAGACAAACCATTTTATACAAGTTAACTGATTTTCAAACCATACAAAGTTCAGAAACCATGAATCATGAAAGGCAAATCTGCAGGAATCATGAACATAAACTGGATGCCAAGGAAAGGCCGCATATGAGAACCACTGCATAAACACTGCAATCCATGAACATGCCATCAATAATCTCCCGCAAAACCAAGCCTGCCTCGAAGACCCTACTCGCCTGTCCAGCCCAGAGGAACCCATCTTCGGAGCCAGGTTCACCAGCTCCCATCCTCCCCTGATTCTCTGCAACACTCTGCTTCTTCTTCAGAAGAAGAAGTTTTGCGATCACAATTGTTGAATTGGTCAGCAGAACCAAGAGGAGTGGCCTGAACAATAAGTGATTCCTTATAAAGCTAAAGCCTGTGAATGAGAATCCCGCATTCAATAGAACAGCCAGGGCCGCAATTCCCACCGAACAGAACATCCTCATGTTCCCCGAAGCATTGACGGCAACACTTATTTGTTTTGGGTTGAAGATTTTATGATCTAGAGATGGAGGGCCAGTAGATGAATGCCCTACTGAGTCACTGACTCCTGAAGGCAAACTTCGCAAGTCTTTGATACTTGACTCAAAATTGCAAGGTTCGGAGCCTATTCTTGCACCTCCATCAACCGTGTTTGCAAAAGATTCAGAGCAGAGATCATGTTTTGGAAAAATAAGACCCGGGGATTTAGCATCGCCATGGAGAGAAGCTGCAAGATTAATGCGGCCATGATCAAAACGCAAGAACAGTATCTTCAATGCATCCAGTCCAAGGTTTAGTGAAGATAAATTGACAGAAGCCATGTGAGAAAACAGTTGATCAAAAGCAAATGTATAGGAACCCTGTAAACTGGATAAAGCTTTCATGAACACAAACATGACAAGAATAAAATTAACAATATCCAAGCCGAATAACGGATAAAAGAAATTCTAGTTCAACCCAATGGGATCCGTGATGGATAAATCCAACTGTTCCTGATTATGCATGAAAGAGGCTACCACCATATGTCAAGCATGTCATTCCATGCCATCAAAAAAAAAAACTCACAAGCGTGGACATACTAACATGCCAAACATGATGAGTTTACTGAGAACAGCATTGGTTTTGCTTGTACAACATAGACCAGCTACAAAATGAAGCAAATTCGGATGAACATTGAGGAGGCGCAAAAAATGTTCAACGCAATACAGCTTCTTCAGTTCTAGCAGTATTTCAACATGAATTGAACAACCCTATATCAAAATTAGGAATCCGGATTGGGGATCCAGTTCAAAGAAAGAAATCCTTTATCACAACCGCAGACACGGGCCCAAAGGCATTAATCGTCAAATTCGGCACCACATAAGAAATCGAATTTCGGCCTACACAGATGTTTAGATATCTAAAGATTATGAGAGATGCATAAAATGGAAAAGGGGAAAAACAGGAAACCGTAGCAGACAATAAAAAGGATAGTCGAAGAAGAAGGCCACTACTAGGTTCCGAGAGATGGGATTCCAAAGCCGTGGTTGAGGATGGGGGAAGCGAATCCGGCAGTTGTGAATAAGAAACCGTGTCCGAATCTGGAGAAGAGGGTAAATTTTGGAGACGACCGGTGATTAATGCCAAACGATCGGAACCTCTTTCCAAGATCTTCCTCCGACGAGCTTCTCGGCCACCCGTTGCCATCTCCGGCCGAACTCGAACTCGAGCCCAATAGAATTTTAATCAAGCCGGGTGTAAATTTAACATCACATTTGTTTTTAAGATAAATGAGAATTATTATTATTTTGATATAAATGTATGGATAAATTTAAAATTTTAATATTCATGACATCCAAATGTAACTCAAAAGGTAGACATTATGTTTGATTTTTTTTCTTTCCATAAACCCCATCTAATCCATACAATTCATGTTCTTCCCAACACAACTCCCCTCAACCAAAACAATACTACTACAAATCGCATGAAATAAAGCGTCATCTGTTATTAGGTCTAAAAAAACACTCATAAAGAACACGTTTTTAACAACCCTAATAAAAGAGCACATTTCAACCACACTTTTTTTAGCGTTGATAAATATTACATTTATTAGTGTTTTTATTCAACATTGATAAAACTGTGCTCTCTTTTTTGTACAGACCCCCCCCCCCCATGACACGTCTTGGTTTCCAATTGAATAAGCCACTCGCCTTCGTTAAGAAGCCCCTGATTTTGTCTTTGACAGTGTAAAACCCCGCTCCTTCAAGGTTTGTGATTTTCAGAAGAAATTTGAATTTCTAGAAATTTGGTGGACGATTGGTTTTGAGAATCGGGTTTCAAATTGAGAATCCAAGAGTTCGAGCACCCCAAGATGATGTTTTTGGATATGGTTTGAGACTCGAGAGGTGTCTCGAGTTCTCAGGTGAGTCTTGAGAGTTTTGGGTTGGATTTCCGAAGTTTTTGACGGTTTATGGTCAAGGTGCACAGTTTAATGTGCATGGTTTAAGAGAAATTGTGTGGTACCCTAAGCATGAGGAGGTTTTCATTTCAATTTGTTTAGTGCACTGTTGATGTGCACCATTAGCGTACGGTTTTGGGTAAATCATGCAGATTCTAGGGTAGACCTTACGAGGAGGCTTGGGCCCGGGGCATAGCGCAAGGTTGCAAACAAACTGTGAGGAATGTTGCAGACTGAGGTAGTGCCAATTTACACGGTTAACACATGATTTGATAAATTGTGCGACCCAACCATGCGAGAGGGGTGTGCTTGGACAGTTCCTACAGCACAGATGACGCGCGGTTTGGAAAATCTTGCAGGTAAACTATGCGGCTCATTAAAAGTGGTTGTTTACATTTTTGCCTCTATGAATTTTTAAGAGGGAGACCCCTATTTCTTCTCCTCTTCCTCACGTGTGACCCATCCAATGACCCCCTGTAAAGACCCAAACCCTAGTAGTCCAGATCCAGTGATTACTTTATTACACTGACACTAGATTCAAGGGATCACATCCCGAAGGACCGAATAGTTTATTAATCTTGGTAAACTAGATACATACTTGAATCTCATATTGCATTTGAAAACACACAAAAAGTAATTCGTTTGAGAATATCATTATTCTCTCTAGCATATCTGTGCATATCAATCATAGTACACTTCCTGATATCCTCAAGAAAGGAAACATAATAAAGGTACGAGCTCAGATGCTCAGTAATGGTATGCGTAGAGTGGGAGCTAACACGACATGAATTATATGGTAGGAATAAATGATGATTAAATAATATCATATAAATAATCCAATGAATTTGAAACTTATTCATGGATTTCATAACTATTCAAATAATCACATGAACGTTAATAACTAATTCCATAATGATGGAATGCATAATGTCAGACTCCTGAAACTTACTGTCGAGGCCTTATTCCTAGACATCTAAAAATATTGTCAAGGCCTTGTACCAAGACATTTATATAAATGAGTAAGCCCTGAACCAAATACCCAATATATTTTTTCTCACTAGACCCATCGATGCATCGAGGGGTATATAATTTTGGACCTCACCTGTTACTTAATAAGTCTAATGCATTCATCATATGAATAAACAATACAACTTAATCAACATGCCTTAAAATCAATAACTGTCCATATTGGAAGAGCTAACATATGAAATGTCAATATTTTCCCCATTCAAACTGATCATAAACCATCCAGAGAAAGAATAAGGATAGTATCATTACAACATATCTCTGGTGGAGTATAGTTAAAATAAAAGGTTGTTGTCATTGATGAATAGAAATACCATAAAAAGGCCATGTAAAACATTCTTGGGGAAAATACCCTTTTCACTTTCAAAATCACATTTAAAATAAAAAAATCCAAAATATTAGGAAAAATATTTTCTTTGAAAACAACCATAGAAACTTGTCACTATAACATAAATCGCCTTTAGCGGCGGTCTTTTAGCGGCGGTTTATAAAACCACTGAGAAACCTTTTCTTAAAAGGGTTTCACAGCGGTTTATTAAAAACCGTTGCGAAACCCATCTTTTTTACAGTGGCGATGTCATGACCCCCTCCCCACAAAGTGTACCCCTCCTGGGCCGGCAATGTGAGAAGGGAGATAATGACCCCCAAGTTCCGCCTCCAGTAGGCCCCGGGTTGGCGACTAGCACCGAGGGTATAGTAAACACACAAACGGGAGACATTACCCTCTAAGAGAACACATGCGGAAGAGAGAGATAAGACTGACACCAACCAACTCCAACTCAGAACTGAAATGTAAAAGAAAACCCAAGTGCATATATGTAATGTCATGAAAAAAGTACTACAACTAAAAGGGGAAAACTGCAAGTACCCAAAAGAAAGTAAAAACAACAACGACCACAAGCCCGAACAGCTCCTGTAACCACAAGCTAGTAGTAACCAGCTTGACCTCCAACCTGCTCCAAGTGACCTGAAAAATAGTTTATATATACGTAGGGTGAGTATAACAGTATACTCAGTAGGATCCTCCTCGAAGCCTCTCGTGCAAAAGTAAAGAAAGCATGCAAAAGCACAGTGAACAACAAGTGAAACTAACTCGTCACCTAAACAGGTATACTAAGTTCCCAACCTCACCGTGGCTACTTTCACCAAGTAACGCATACAAGAATATACCATATAATAAAGAATATCAAGGTTACCCCACTACTACTTCCCCACTGGTTTTCCACTTTTCCCCAACGACATACGTCCTGTGCATCTCTCTCCAAAGGCTTGCCCGTATAAACTTGGGCTAAGCTCCATAATCTACACCACGTGCATCACAAAGTCTTGCTCGCAGACACCTGGGCTAAGCACCACACCATCCTCAGAACCAAAAGTAACCAGGTAGTTTTCGGGAGCCACCACATCTCGCATAACGTGTATCATACGTCGGGTATTATACCTCAAGCTATTAGAGCCCATACACCGAGTAAGAATCCTCAAGCCATCACAGCCCATACACGTTACACCTACAGTAGTCCATAGGACACCATATCCAGAATATATGTGTGTGAAATAACCAAAAGTCATTACATCCCTCTACACACAAATATGGGGAAACTAACCGCTGTGCCAATGGCACTAGTATCTACCAAGAGAAGAGAGCGGGGCTAAAGGGGGTAGTCAGTCATTCATCCTCCCACGGGAATGTTTGGGAAAACATCCCCCCGAGGCTTAGAATCCATGGGGTGTCAGTTGCCCTTACTGACAGGGTGGAGTAGCGTATAGAAACACAAAAAGTACAGAATATACTATAACTCACAACCACACTATGGGCATAACCTAGTCTTAGACACAACTGCACCTAAATTCTCTCAGACTTCGGGCTGCCACTTCTAAGATAGGTCACTTTATTCCCTTTTTCATAAATTCCTCTTTACATTAAGTAATTCTTTTCACATTAATTAACCATGAACACAACCACATTAAACTTCATTGGCATCACATTCAAAATCAACTGTCCCTTCAAAAGTTCTCAACCTCATCATTAAGTTTCATCAAACTCCAACCCCATGGGTTAACATCATTTATTCAAGTATTCATTACAGAATTACTTTCCCATATTCCCAGACATTCTATAAAAGCAACCTATGCTACTAAACACAAGGGGGCTCAACACGGTGAGTAGACACACTACCCGTCGGGTCTTTTCCGCCTGTAGCAAGAGCGTAGACCCATTCTCCCTCGAGAGGCTAAACACGGAAATCATGTGGCATACCCTTCATGTCTTCACCCATTTCAGAAGAAGGGTAAGAAAAACTAGCTTCCTTGAGCAGTGGGGAAAAGTAAAGCAGATAAACAACCAAACAAAGCACCAAGCATCCAACAACCACATCCATCCCATTCCATCATCCCGGGTGTCCTCCCCGACAACCACATGCATAAACCGATGCATCTCTCCACTCTAGGCATCATCCACTGCCACAACCACAAGGCCTCCCTGCCTCCACATATCACAACACCCCTCCAGGGTCACATCACAAAACAAGATATCACAACACCCCTCCATGGTCACAACACATCACAAGCAGCAAGAAAACAAACATCACATAAAATTGGGCTCTTGGCCCTTTAACAAGGCATCTAGCCTTCAAATAACAAGCACCAACAAATTTCAGGTTTACCAACCAACTAAGTTAATCACGTACATCGACATCAATTTGATTAACATCAATTTGGAACAACATCCACAACAACAACAACCAGATTCATTTACATGCCTCTTTATCTTTAGCCAATTAATTATCAATTAATTCTGGCATTATGTTCTTTATCAATTTCCATCAAGAACGAAAAACTAATCAATACAAGCATATATATCACTCTATCTAGCAAAACATGAGGCAAACCATTATCACGATACAAAGAAACAACATGCGATCAAACCAATTATTTTAATTCAGTTCAAGTATTTAATTAGGTCAATTTCATTGTGATCCAAAGGACTAAATCATGCTAACTCTACGATTTCACATAAACAATTAGAGAAGCCATGAATCCCCTACCTCAAAGGTTTTCGAGGGAAACCACAACGGTCGATGAACGCCCAAGAAACCAGGTCGATTCTCCATGAATCCTCCTTAGATCTCCTCTCCTAACACAACCAAGACCAAATCTCATCATAAACGACATCCACACACTTAGATCTACCCATAACAGGCATAGATCTAAGATCCTGAGAGAAGAGGAGGAGTAAATCTACGTAGATCTAAGAAACCAAACAAAAGGATCACATACCTCGAGAAACCAGCTTCGATTCGCGAAGATAAGCCTCCGGATCGCCTCCAAAATGCTTGGGAGAGGTTCTTCCACCTCCAAGGAAGGGTAATCCCGAGTTATGGCCGATTATGGGCTTAAATGAGGTGATTAAAGGCAAAATGAGTTAGATCCACAATTTTAGGATCTAACTTTAAGTGCCCACAATGTTAGTCCGCACAGTTTAACAAACCGTGCACTAACCGTGCGTTAGCTTCTGCCTCGACAATCACTCCTCACACGGTTAGTCCACACGGTTAGACAAACCATGTGCTAACTGTGCATTAGCCACTGCCTCCAAGACCATCCTCGCACGGTTTGGCCGCACGGTTTAGGCAAACCGTGCGCTTCCCGTGCGAAGGCCATAACCCTTTAGATTTCCTTAAAAGTTCACCCAAACGCACCCCAAGCCACCTTGACCTTCCAAAACACCTCCAACACCACATTTTCACAAAGGAATGGACCAGAGAGGTCCGAGACATTACATCAGATACCTCTCAAAACATTCTCGTCCTCGAGAATCCAAAACCCACCTAAAGAGAAAATGAAACAGGGTCTGAACAACCACCCATAGAGATACCTCTCAAAAGAGAGCAAGCCACCAAATCAACAAAGGGAGACATCTCATAAACATGAAAGTTCCACAGCCACATAAGTCACAACGACAGACGAAAAGAGTTAAAAATCAAACAACTATGGGTACTGAGCGGCGTATCTGTGACTCACGTTCCCAAGTACTCTCTTCCAAGCCACCGTTTCGCCACAAGACACGAACTAAAGGGATGGATTGCCTACACAACACCTTCTCCTTGCGGTCTTGGATCTCCACAGGTCGCTCCTCAAAGGTGGAATCATCATCAACATCGATCTCTCCCCAATAAATATTGAGAGAGTCGTTATGAAGATAACGACGTAGCTGTGATACATGGAAAACATCATGTATCCGACTCATCTGAGGGGGAAGTGCTACTTGATACACCACAACTCCAACACGATCTAACACCTCGAAAGGCCCAACAAACCGGGGAGAATGCTTACTTCCATGGCCAAACCTTCACTGCCCACGACGGGGAGTCACCTTTAGAAACACATGATCCCCAACATCAAACTCTAAGGGTCTCCGTCTTTTATCAGCATATGATTTCTGATGATCTTGCGCTGTCTTCATCCTCTCACGAATCACCTGAACCATCTCTGTTGTATTTTGCACTAGTTCCGGTCCAAGAATTGCTGACTCTCCGACCCCAGTCTAGCACAACGGAGAACGACAAGGCCGACCATACAAGGCTTCAAACGGAGCCATACCGATGGTGGAGTGAAAAATATTATTGTAAGCAAACTCCACCAAGGGTAAGTGCCTCATTCATGAACCTACAAAATCAAGAACACAAGAGCGTAACATGTCTTCAAGAGTCTAGATGGTTCGCTCTGTCTGACCATCTATTTGAGGGTGAAAAGTAGTGTTAAGGCATAACTGAGAACCAAAAGCATGTTGGAGACCTTTCCACACCTTGGAGGTAAAACGAGGATCTCAATCAGAAATGATCGTCCTAGGGACTCCATGAAATCTCACCACCTCCTCTAGATACTGCCTCGACAAAACTTCCACTGAGCTCAACTCCTTGATTTCTATGAAGTGGGACGATTTTGTTAAACGATCCACTACCACCCAAATAACATCATGTCCACTCGGAGCTCGAGGTAAACCTGTAACAAAGTCCATTGAGATGTCCTCCCACTTCCACTGGGGAATCTCTAATGGCTGGATAAGACCACCAGGAATACGGTGTTCAACCTTCACCTTCTTGCAGACTAAACATCGAGACACAAACTCCGCAACCGCACGATTTAGCCCAGGCCACCAAAACTGACTCCTCAAGGATCGATAAATCTTTTTCACACCAGGATGAACCGCTAAAGGAGAACAATGGAACTCTCTAAGGACCGTCTCGTGCATCTCCAAGGGAAAAAAATCCTTCCATGATACAACACTCTATGTTGTTCATCTTCAGACCAACCATCAGGGGACTCACCACAAACAACTAGGTATCTCCAGACCTCCACCTCAAGATCCCCCAACTGGGACTCTTCCACCTTCTGTATCAGGGATGAATGCACTGTCATATGAAAAAGACAACCTCTACCTCTAAATTCTCCCATATCAAGATGTAATGCTGATAGTTTTTCCATTACCCTCCAAGAATCACCGGATTGACGCACAACATCACTACGTGAATTTCGGCTCAGCGCATCAGCTACAACATTCCCTTTTCCAGGTGTATACAATATTTCAAAGTTGTATTCCTGTAGGAACTCCATCCACCGACGCTGCCGAAAGTTCAAGTCACGCTGGGAGAAAACATACCTCAAACTCTTATGATCAGTGAAAACCACAAAGCGTTCACCAATGAGGTAATGTCTCCACAACTTCAGATCAAACACCACGACTACCAACTCAAGATCATGGGTGTAATAGTTGTGTTCATGGGGACGCAACTGTCGAGACCCATGAGAAACAACTGACCTCTGTTGCATGAGGACACAACCTAACCCCAGATGTGAAGTATCACAGAAAACATCAAACTAAACTCCCTCAGCTGGAAGACAAAGGACTGGAGCACTTACTAACTTCTCTTTTAGATACTCAAAAGCTACGTGACACTGATCAGTCCATATGAAGGCCTGATCTTTCCTGGTCAAAGCTGTCAGGGGAGTTGCAACTCGGGAGAAATTGGCTACGAACCTCCTATAGTAGCCTACGAGACCAAGGAAACTTCACACCTCTAACACTGTATTGGGGGCTTCCCAAGACACAATAGCTTCTATCTTCGATGGATCCACAACTACTCCTTGTTGGGACACAAAATGCCCCAAGAAACGGACTTATCGAGCCCAAAACTCACACTTAGAAAACTTTCTAAATAGCTGATGTCGATGAAGAACTCCCAAAACAACTCGTAGATGCTCTGCATGCTCCTCTTCATATGTGGAGTACACAAGGATGTCGTCGATGAAAACTACAATGAACTTGTCCAAGAACTCACGAAACACAACATTCATCAATCCCATGAATACTTCTAGAACATTCGTCACACCAAACGACATTACAACGAACTCATAATGTCCATGACAACAACGGAAAGCAGTCTTCGAGATATATTCATCCTTTACACACATATGATGATATCATGACCTCAAGTCAATCTTTGAGAACCAACTTGCACCTTTCAGTTGATTGAATAAGTCATCGATCCGCAGAAGAGGATAACGGTTCTTTATTGTCACTTTGTTTAAGCGACGATAATCGACACACAATCGCAAACTGCCGTCGGCCTTCTTCACGAATAGAACTGGTGCACCCCATGGTGACACACTTTGTCGAACAAAACCGCACTGCAATAGACCATCAAGCTATATACGTACCTCTCGTAACTCAGAAGGGGCCATCCTATATGGAGACATAGATATAGGAGACGCTCCTGGCTGTAGCTCGATCCCAAACTCGATCTCTCGTCGAGGGGGTAAGGCTACAACCTCTTCTGGAAAAACATTAGGGTACTCCTCTATGACCCTAGGAAACACCAACTGCCAAACCTCTGCAGAACTCAGTATCATCTCAGCTGCCATGGTTGATAAGGATGGAACTCACCTGTGACCCATCCGAGGATCTCACTCACCAACAAACACCACTTGCTCTCCATCTACATCAAATAAAACGACCTTCTTCCTGTAGCAATCCACAATAGCCTGCACCAAATATAACCAATCCATGCTGAGGATGACATCATATGGTTGTATTCATAAACATAGGAAATCTCCCAAAGAGCGGTGCTGCCCCAACAGTAGCTCACGATCTCTACATACTTCAAACAAGTCAGCTCGACCTCCAACTGGCATAGTCAACACCAAGGGCACTGGAAGCCTCTCTACCTCAATTACCAAGGCATGGACAAGGGTAGGTGATATGAAGGAGTGCATCACTCCTGAATCAAACAAGGCATACACCAAGGTAGAAAACAAGAAAAGGGTACCTCAAACGATGTCTGGCTCGTCTGGAGCTGGCAATGCTAGAGCATGAAGCTGACCACGACCTCCTCCACGGCCTCTCTGACCCTAATGATGACCACCACCATGGCCGCGCTCTGCTCTCTGAGGACGGGGAGCATCATGGGGCTGTCCTCTGCCCGCCCAATCTCCCCTCTGCTGATCGAAAGCTGGTGCAACCTGCTGCTGCTGCCTCGTCTGGAACTGCCTCAACGGAGGAACCTGGAGCAAAGTGCCCGGTGCATGATAACTGCTCTGAAAGGCTGGGCACTCCCGCTGCTGATGACCATGACCACCACAAGAAAAACAATCACCTGATCCCTTGGCATAGGCCTGAGAATTGCTGCCTCCGGAGAAATGAGATGTGAAGGGATGGGACCTACCCCCGTCTGAACGGAAACTCTTCTGCCCTGAAAACTGGGAACCCCAGACCAAAGCCTTTCTTCTTGAGGAATCATGTCGATCCCCCTCTCGTGATGATCCGGTCCTGGACAAAGTCCTCTCAACAACCTCTTCCCTCACCAACACCTCAAGATATGTGTTTAACATAAATGGGGTGACCTGGCGCTGGATCTCTGGATGCAAAGTCTCCTCGAAATGCCTCGCCCTGGCCTCCTCATCTGGTAACAGGTCCAAATAATATCATAAAAGGTTCCTAAAATGGATTCCAAACTCTCGAACAGTAGAGCTCCCCTGTCGAAGGGTAAGAAGCTCCTGGCGACTAGACGCCTTTACAGTCGAGGAAATGAACTCAACTCTGAACTTGTCTCGGAACTCCTCCCATGAGATTGCTGAATCCTCACGATCCCTGAGGAACAACAACCACCACTTCCTTGCTGCTCCATGCAGCATCGTCACAACCAAGGACACCCAGTGCTCCTTCTGAGCATAGATTGAACTGAAGCCTATCTCGACCTCCTCCAACCAGTATTCCGTGACTGCATCTGAAACGGAGCCCTCATACTTCTGCAGACTCTGGTGATGAAATTATTGGAGTGTCTTCCTCCAAGTGTCATCGTCATCAACGTCTACCCTATGACGACCTTCTGGAACAACCTGCTGAATGTCTTCTATGCAAACCTGATGAGGACGTTGACCTGGAGCCATACCTGCAAAATAACAAACAATTAGAGCTCCTAAGCCTGGAATATGGAAGACTCAACATTAATTAATTAATTTTTTTTTCTTTCATCTGTTTTAGGTTAACCTATCCCAAGGTCTACCCATTCAAACACATGCACAAAGAAGAATGATGCATGATCCTTTCCTAGGTCTCTACCCTGCAACTAGTATCACCCTATTTAGTATCCATTATAAACTTAAAGGTTTGTACAACAAATCATAGGGGGCCCTAAACGCCTATGTCTCAGCCGGTCTCCAGTGTTTACCTCACTTGCTAAACATGAATGACACCGTTGCCCTACCAACCCATGCAACCTCACCTATGCCTAACTCCAAACTCCATCCTATCCCACAACCAGACCTCTGATACCACTCTGTCATGACCCCCTCCCCACAAAGTGTACCCCTCCTGGGCCGACAATGTTATAAGGGAGATAATGACCCCCGAGTCCCGCCTCCAGTAGGCCCCGGGTTGGCGACTAGCACTGAGGGTATAGTAAACACACAAATGGGATACATTACCCTCTAAGAGAACACATGCATAAGAGAGATATAAGACATACACCAAGAAACTCCAACTCAGAACTGAAATGTAAAAGAAAACCCAAGTGAATATATGTAATTTCATGAAAAAAGTACTACAACTAAAAGGGGAAAACTGCAAGTACCCATAAGAAAGTAAAAACAGCAGCAACCACAAGCCTGAACAGCTCCTACAACCACAAGCTAGTAGTAACCATCCTGACCTCCAACCTGATCCAAGTGACCTGAAAGACAATTTATATATACGTAGGGTGAGTATAACAGTATACTCAGCAGGATCCTCCCCGAAGCCTCTCGTGCAAAAGTAAATAAAGCATGCTAAAGAACAGTGAACAACAAGTGAAACTAACTCGTCACCTAAACAGGTATACTAAGTTCCCAACCTCACCATGGATACTCTCACCAAGTAACGCATACAAGAATATATCATATAATAAAGAATATCAAGGGTACCCCGCTACTACTTCCCTACTGGTTTGCCGCTTTTCCCCAACGACATACGTCCTGTGCATCTCTCTCCAAAGGCTTGCCCGTATAAACTTGGGCTAAGCTCCACAATCTACACCACGTGTATCACAAAGGCTTTCCCGTAGACACCTGGGCTAAGCACCACACCATCCTCAAAACCAAAAGTAACCAGATAGTTTCCAGGAGCCACCACAGCTCGCATAACATGTATCATATGTCGGGTATTATACCTCAAGCCATTACAGCCCATACACCGAGTAAGGATCCTCAAGCCATCACAACCCATAAATGTTACACCTATAGTAGTCCATAGGACACCATATCTAGAATATATGTATGTGAAATAACCACAAGCCATTACAGCCCTCTACACACATATATGGAGAAACTAACCACTGTGCCAATGACACTAGTATCTACCAAGAGAAGAGAGCGGGGCTAAAGGGGGTAGTCAACTATTCATCCTCCTACCAGAATGTTGGGGAAAACACCCCCAAGGCTCAAAATCTCCGAGGTGTCAGTTTCCATTACTGATATGGTGGAGTAGAGTATAGAAACACAAAAAGTACAGAATATACTATAACTCACAACCACACTATGGACAGAACCTAGTCTGAGATACAACTGCAGCTAATGTCTCTCGGACTCCAGGCTTCCACTTCTAAGACTATGTATCCTACAAGAACACAACCAATTAAAGAACTTCATTAGGTCACTTTATTCCATTTTTCATCAATTCCTATTTACGTTAAGTAATTATTTGCACATTAATTAACCACGAACACAACCACATTAAACTTCATTGGTATCACATTCAAAATCAACCGTCCCTTCAAAAGTTCTCAACCTCATCATTAAATTTCATCAAACTCCAACCCCATGGGTTAACATCATTTATTCAAACATTTATTACAGAATTACTTTCCCATATTCCCAGACATTCTAGAAAATCAACCTATGCTACTAAACACAAGGGGGATCAACACGGTGAGTAGACGCACTACTCGTCGAGTCTTTGTTGCCTGTAGCAAGAGCGTTGACCCATTATCCCTCAAGAGGCTAAACATGGAAAGCACGTGGCATACCCTGCGTGTCTTCTCCCCTTTTAGAAGAAGGGTAAGAAAAACCAGTTGCCTTGAACAGTGGGGAAAAGTAAAGCAGATAAACAACCAAACAAAGCACCAAACATCCAACAACCACATCCATCCCATTCCATCATCCCCGGTGTCCTCCCCGATACCCACATGCATAAACTGATGCATCTCTCTACTCTAGGCGTCATCTGCTACCACAACCACAAGGCCTCCCTGCCTCCACATATCACAACACCCCTCCAGGGTCACATCACAACACAATATATAACAAAACCCCTCCAGGGTCACAACACATCACAAGCAGCAGGAAAACAAACATCACATCAAATTGGGCTCTTGGACCTTTAACAAGGCATCTATCCTTCAAACAACAAGCACCAACATATTTCAGATTTACCAACCAACTAAGTTAATCACGTACATCAGCATCAATTTGATTAACATCAATTTGGAACAACATCCACAATAACAAAAACCGGATTCATTTACATGCCTCTTTATCATTAGCCAATTAATTATCAATTAATTCCGGATTTATGTTCTTTATCAATTTCCATCAAGAATGAACAACTAATCAAAGCAAGCATAGATATCACTCTATCTAGCAAAACATGAGGCAAACCATTATCACTGTACAAAGAAACAACATGAGATCAAACCAATTCTTTTAATCCGGTTTAAGTATTTAATTAGGTAAATTTCATTGTGATCCAAAGGACTAAATCATGATAACTCTACGATTGCACATAAACAATCAGAGAAGCCACGAATCCCCTACCTCAAAGGTTTTTGAGGGAAACCACAACGGTCGATGAGTGCCCAAGAAACTGGGTTGATTCTCCATGAATCCCCCTTAGATCTCCTCTCCTAACTTAACCAAGACCAAATATCATCATAAATGACATCCACACACTTAGATCTACCCATAACGGGTGTAGATCTAAGATCCTGAGAGAAGAGGAGGAGTAGATCTATGTAGATCTAAGAAACCAAACAAAAGGATCACATAACTCAAGAAACCAGCTTCGATTCACGAAGATAAGCCTTAGGATTGCCTCCAAAATGCTTGGGAGAGGTTCTTCCACCTCCAAGGAAGGGTAATCCCGAGTTATGGCCAATTAGGGGCATAAACAAGTGATTAAAGGCAAACCGTGTTAGATCCACAATTTTAGGATCTAACTTTAAGTGCCCGCACGGTTAGTCCGCACGGTTAGAAAAACCGTGTGCTAACCATGCATTAGCCACTGCCTCCAAGACCAGCCTTGCAGGGTTTGGCCGCACGATTTAGGTAAACCGTGCACTTCCCATGCAAAGGCCATAACCCTTTAGATTTCCTTAAAAGTCCCCCCAAACGCACCCCAAGCCACCTCGACCTTCCAAAACACCTCCAACACCACATTTTCACAAAGGAATAGACCAAAGAGGTATGGGCCATTACATCAGATACCTCTCAAAACATTCTCGTCCTTGAGAATCCAAAACCCACCTAAAGAGAAAACGAAATAGGGTCTGAACAACCACCCACAGAGATACCTCTCAAAAGAGAGCAAGACACCAAAGAAACAAAGGGAGCCATCTCATAAACATGAAAGTTCCACAGCCACATAAGTTACAACGACACACGAAAAGAGTTAAACATCAAACAACTCTGGGTGCTGAGCGCATATCTGTTACTCACGTTCCCAAGTACTCTCTTCCAAGCCACCGTATCGCCATAAGACACGAACTAAAGGGATGGATTGCCCACGCAACACCTTCTCCTTGCGTTCTTGGATCTCCATAGGTCACTCCTCAAAGGTGGCATCATCATCAACATCGATCTCTCCCCAATCAATGATGTGAGAGTCGTCATGAAGATAACGACGTATATGTGATACATGGAAAACATCATGTATCCGACTCATCTAAGGGGGAAGTGATACTTGATAGGCCACAGCTCCAACATGAGATAACACCTCAAAAGGCCCAAAAAACCGGGGAGAAAGCTTACTTCCACGGCCAAACCTTCACTGCCCATGACGGGGAGTCACTTTCAGAAACACATGATCCCCAACATCAAACTCTAAGGGTCTCCGTCTTTGATTGGCATATGATTTTTGATGATCTTGCGCTATCTTAATCCTCTCACAAATCACCTGAACCATCTCTGTTGTATTCTGCACTAGTTCCGGTTTGAGAATTACTGACTCTCCGACCCCAGTCCAACATAATGGAGAACAACAAGGCCAACCATACAAGGCTTCAAACGATGCCATACCGATGCTGGAGTGAAAACTATTATTGTAAGAAAACTCCACCAAGGGTAAGTGCCTCATCCATGAACCTAAAAAATCAAGAACACAAGAGCGTAACATGTCTTCAAGAGTCTAGATGGTTCGCTCTGTTTGACCATCTGTTTGAGGGTGAAAAGCAGTGCTAAGGCATAACTGAGAACCGAAATCATGTTGGAGACCTTTCCACACCCTGGAGGTAAAATGAGGATCTCGATCAGAAATGATCATCCTAGGGACTCCATGAAGTCTCACCACCTCCTCCAGATACTGCCTCGATAAAACTTCCATTGAGCTCGACTCCTTGATTGCTATGAAGTGGGCCGATTTTGTTAAACGATCCACTACCACCCAAATAACATCATGTCCTCCTGGAGCTCAAGTTAAACCTGTAACAAAGTCCATTGAGATGTCCTCCCACTTCTAATGAGGAATCTATAATGGCTAGAGAAGACCACCAGGAACATGGTGTTCAACCTTCACCTTCTGGAAGACTAAACATCGAGACACAAACTCTGTAACCGCACGCTTTAGCCCAGGCCACCAAAACTGACTCCTTAAGGATCGCTACATCTTTGTCACACCGGTATACACCGCTAAAGGAGAACCATGGAACTCTCTGAGGACCGTCTCGCTCATCGCCAAGTGAACAAAAAGCCTTCCATGATACAACACTCTATGATGTTCATCTTCAGACCAACCATCAGGGCCTCACCACAAAAAACTAGGTCCCTCTAGACCTCCACCACAAGATCCCCCAACTAGGACTCTTCCACCTTCTACATCAGGGATTACTACACCGTCATCTAAAAAAGACAACCTCTACCTCTGACTTCTCCCATGTCAATATGTAATGATGATAGTTCTTCTATTACCCTCCAGGAATCACCGGATTCACGCATAACATCACTACGTGACTTTCGGCTCAGTACATCAACTACAACATTACCTTTTCCAGGTGTATATGATATTTAAAAGTCATATTCCTATAGGAACTCCATCCACCAAAGCTGCCAAAAGTTCAAGTCATGCTGGGAGAAAACATACCTCAAACTCTTATGATCAGTGAAAACCACAAAGAGTTCACTAATGAGGTAATGTCTCCACAACTTCAGAGAAAACACCACGGCTGCGAACTCAAGATCATGGGTGGAATAGTTGTGTTCAAGGGGACGCAACAGCCGAGACACATAAGAAACAAATGACCTCTGCTGCATGAGGACACAGCCTAACCCCAGATGTGAAGCATCGTAGAAAACATCAAACTGAACTCCCTCAGCTGGAAGAAAAAGGACTGGAGCACTCACTAACTTCTCTTTTAGATACTCGAAAGCTTCCTGAAACTGATCAGTCCATATGAAGGCCTGATATTTCCTGGTCAAAGATGTCAGGGGAGTTGCAACTCAGGAGAAATTGGCTACGAACCTCCTGTATTATCTTGCGAGACCAAGGAAACTTCGTACCTCTGACACTGTCTTGGGGGCTGCCCAAAACACAATAGCTTCTATCTTCGATGGATCCACAGCTACTCCTTGTTGGGACAAACCATGCCCCAAGAAACGGACTTATCGAGCCCAAAAATCACACTTCAACAACTTTCTGAACAACTGATGTGGATGAAGAACTCCCAAAATGACTCGTAGATTCTCCGCATGCTCCTCTTCAGATGTGGAGTACACAAGGATGTCGTTGATGAAAACTACCATGAACTTTTCTAGGAACTCACAGAACACAACATTCATCAATCCCATGAATACTGCTGGAGCATTTGTCACACCAAACGACATTACAATGAACTCATAATGCCCATGACGACAACAGAAAGCAGTCTTCGGGATATCTTCATCCTTCACACACATCTGATGATATCTTAACCACAAGTCGATCTTTGAGAACCAACTTGCACCTTTCAGTTTATCAAATAAGTCATCGATCCGTGAAAGAGGATAACGGTTCTTTATTGTCACTTTGTTTAAGTGACGATAATCGACACACAACCGAAAACTACCATCAGCCTTCTTCACGAATAGAACTGGTGCACCCCATGGTGACACACTTGGTCGAACAAAACCACACTGCAACAGACCATCAAGCTGTATACGTACATCTCGTAACTCAGAAGGGGCCATCTTATACGAAGACATAGATATAGGAGACGCTCCTATCTGTAGCTCGATCCCAAACTCGATATCTCATCGAGGGGGTAAGGCTACAACCTCTTCTGGAAAAACATTAGGGTACTCCTCTACGACCCTAGGAAATGCCAACTGCCGAACCTCTGAAGAACTCAGTATCATCTCAGCCGCCATGGTTGATAAGGATGGAACTCTCCTGTGACCCATCCGAGGATCTCGCTCACTAACAAACACCACTTGCACTCCATCTGCATCAAAGAAATGACCTTCTTCCTATAGTAATCCACAATAGCCTGCACTGAATACAACCAATCCATGCTGAGGATGACATCATATGGTTGTATTCGTAAACATAGGAAATCTCCCCAAGAGCGGTACTGCCCCAACAGTAGCTCACAATCTCTACATACTTCAAACAATTTAGCTTGACCTCCAACTGGCGTAGTCAATGCCAAGGGCACTGGAAGCCTCTCTACCTCATTTCCCAAGGCATGGACAAGGGTAGGTGATATGAAGGAGTGCGTCGCTCCTGAATCAAACAAGGCATACACCAAGGTAGAAAAGAAGCAAAGGGTACCTCGAATGACGTCTGGCTCATCTGGAGCTGGAAACACTAGAGAATGAATCTGACCATGGCCTCCTCTACGGCCTCTCTGACCCTGATGACGACCACCACCACGGCCGCGCTCTGCTCTATGAGGATGGGGAGCATCATGGGGCTGTCCTCTGCCCGCCCCGTCTCCCCTCTGCTGATTGAAAGCTGGTGCAACCTGCTGCTGCTGCCTCGGCTGGAACTACCTCAACGGAGGAACCTGGAGCGGAGCGCCCGGTGCACGATGACTGCTATGAAAGTTTGAGCACTCCCGCTACTGATGACCACGTCCACCATGAGAAAAACAAGCACCCTATCCCTTGGCATAGGCTTGAGAGTTGCTTCCTCTGGATAAAGGAAATGTGAAGGCCTGGGACCTACCCCCAGCTGAACGAAAACTCTTTTGCCTTGAAAACCGGGAACCCCGAACCACAGCCTTGCTTCATGAGGAATCATGCTGATCCCCCTCTCGTGATGATCTGGTCTTGGCCAAAGTCCCCTCAACAACCTCTGCCCTCGCCAACACCTCAAGATATGTGTTTAACATAAATGGGGTGACCTGGCGTTGGATATCTGGATGCGAATCCTCCTCGAAATTCCTCACCCTGGCCTCTACATATAGTAACAGGTCTGAAGAATATCGTACAAGGTTCCTGAAACAGATTCCAAACTCTCGAACAGTAGATCTCCCCTGTCGAAGGGTAAGAAGCTCCTAGCGACTAGACACCTTTGCAGTCGAGGAAAGGAACTCGACTCTGAACTTGTCTCAGAACTCCTCCCATGAGATCGTTGAATCCTCATGATCCCTGAGGAACAACAACCACCACTACCTTGCTACTCCACGCATCATTGTCACAACCAAGGACACCCAGTGCTCCTTCTGAGCACGGATCGAACTGAATCCTATCTCGACCTCCTCCAACTAGTCTTCCGTGACTGCATCTAAAACGGAGCCCTCATACTTCTGCAGAATCTGGTGCTGAAACTATCGAAGTGACTTCCTCCAAGTGTCATCGTCGTCAACCTCTACCCTGCGAAAACCTGCTGGAACAGCCTGTTGAACGTCTCCTATAAAAACCTGATGAGGACGTCGACCTAGAGCCATACCTTCAAAATAACAAACAATTAGAGCTCCTAAACCTGGAATATGGAAGAATCAACATTAATTAATTAAATTTTTTTCTTTCATTTGTTTTAGGTTAACCTATCCTAAGGTCTACCCATTCAAACACAGGCACAAAGAAGAATGATGCATGATCCTTTCTTAGGTCTCTACCCTGCAACCAGTATCAACCTATTTAGTAGCCATTGTAAACTTAAAGGTCCGTACAATAGATCATAGGGGGCCCTAAATGCCTATGTATCAGCCGGTGTCTAGTGTTTACCTCACTTGCTAAACATGAATGACACCATTGCCCTACCAACCCATGCAACCTCACCTATGCCTAACTCCAAAATCCATCCTATCCCTCAACCAGACCTCTGATACCACTCTGTCACGACCCCCTCCCTACAAAGTGTACCCATCCTAGGCATAAAATGTTAGAAGGGATATAATGACCCCCCGAGTCCCGCCTCCAGTAGGCCCCGGGTTGGAAACTAGCACCAAGGGTATAGTAAACACACAAACGGGAGGCATTGCCCTCTAAGAGAACACATGCGGAAGAGAGAGATAAGACAGACACCAACCAACTCCAACTTAGAACTGAAATGTAAAAGGAAACCCAAGTGCATATATGTAATGTCATGCAAAAAGTACTACAACTAAAAGGGGAAAACTGTAAGTACCCAAAAGAAAGTAAAAACAGCAACGACCACAAGCCCGAACAGCTCCTTCAACCACAAGCTAGTAGTAGCCAGCCTGACCTCCAACCTGCTCCAAGTGACCTGAAAAACAGTTTATATATACATAGGGTGAGTATAACAGTATACTTAGTAGGATCCTCCCTAAAGCCTCTCGTGCAAAAGTAAAGAAATCATGCTAAAGCACAGTGAATGACAAGTGAAACTAACTCGTCACCTAAACAGGTATACTAAGTTCCCAACCTCACCATGGATACTCTCACCAAGTAATGCATACAAGAATATATCATATAATAAAGAATATCAAGGGTACCCCACTACTACTTCCCCACTGGTTTCCCACTTTTCCCCAACGACATACGTCCTATGCATCTCTCTCCAAAGGCTTGCCCGTATAAACTTAGGCTAAGCTCCACAATCTGCACCACATGCATCACAAAGGCTTGCCCGCAGACACCTGGGCTAAGCACCACACTATCCTCACAACCAAAAGTAAATAGGTAGTTTCCGGGGGCCACCACAGCTCGCATAATGTGTATCATACATTGGGTATTATACCTCAAGCCATTACAGCCCATACACCGAGTAAGGATCCTCAAGCCATCACAACCCATACACGTTACACATATAGTAGTCCATAGGACACCATATCCAGAATATATGTGTGTGAAATAACCACAAGCCATTACAGCCCTCTACACACATATATGGGGAAACTAATTGTTGTTCCAATGACACTAGTATATACCAAGAGAAGAGAGTGGGGATAAAGGGGGTAGTCATCCATTCATCCTCCCATCGGAATGTTGGAAAAAACACCCCCAAGGCTCAGAATCCACGGGGTGTCAGTTACCCTTACTATTTCGCTCCAAATCATTTTTTTTCATTTTCTGAATAAACCACTTTTGGGATTAGTGGGAACCTCAAAAATTACTAGATACCAATTCAAAAACACAATAAAGACCACAACTGGAAAACAACACCCAATCCACAATTTCAAAGATAAAAAAAGGAGACATCATTACCATCGACAGCATGCCACTTGAGCTACACAGCTACACACCCTGATGCACTAAATCACCAGTCAACATCATCATCACCCATCCTAGAACCGACGAGGACCCGACTGAAGATCATTTAAATCACTGTAAAGATTCATTAGAACATAGAAAATTTGAAATTTGCAAGGAAACTCATCAACTGGAAACCACTGTGGCCATAGTGGAGAAATAAACCAGCTTCGAAGCACCCATCCAACAAGGATCACCATCGCATGAACACCAAATCCAGGACCAAATCCAAAATCCAAGACCAACACAAACACCTACTCAAGGTTGCGCCTCCAGAAATGCTGACTACCACACAAACAACACAATCACAAAGCCTCCACGATAACCATCGCACCAGGATGACCTGCCTTGGGACGAAAATCCAGGAGGCCAGAGCAGAGTTTGAGGTGGAGAATCCTTACCAGTGGGCTACAACCTTAGACTCATCACCATCAACGTAAGAATCAAAACTTTTTCCACTTTGAAGAAACACTTAGAAAGGAAATGAACCATCCGAAAACAACGTAGAAGAGGAAGAACACCTGTGAATTGTAACGAATCCAGAAGTACCTGAGCAAGCATCCTCCATCACATACCCAAGCCACTGAAGACCCTTCAAGTTCGGCCAAGATGGGGCCTTGCACCATGGGGATGACAGAAAGAGAGGCGGAGGAGGGATAACAGGCCTCGACTCACCGAAAAGAAGAGGAAAGGGGAATGACCAGCAAGGGACCCCGCACGCTATGAGAAGAGAAGGCCGATGCACTGAAATCAGTAAAGAGGAAGGGGCAAAGAGGAGTGTTACTGCGTAGAGGAAGGTGATGGGAAGAGGAGAAACCCTAACTGCCAAGAGAGAGCACTCCCTGAGAGAAACGAGGCTAGTAGGAGAGTAGGGGAACAAGAAGGAGAGAAGACGAGGAATGCTGGAGGAGGAACGCTGGAGAAGGAACACCAGAGAAGGAATGCCAGAGAAGGAACACTGGAGGAGGACCTTCAACGAGTGGGGGGCAATGATAGGGAGGTAGCAGTGGTGGCGACGCTGGGAAGAAACCCTAGCGCGCAAGGAGAGGGGAGGCCCAGAGAGTGGGGGGCCATCCTCCCTTCAGTTTCCCTTACTGATAGGGTGGATTAGCGTATAGAAACACAAAAAGTACAGAATATACTATAATTCACAACCACACTATGGGAAGAACCTAGTCTTAGACACAACTGCAGCTAACGTCTCTCAGAATCCGGGCTTCCACTTCTAATACTAGGTATCCTATAAGCACACAACCAATTAAAGAACTTCATTAGGTCACTTTATTCCCTTTTTCATCAATTCCTCTTTATGTTAAGTAATTATTTGCACATTAATTAACCATGAACACAACCACATTAAACTTCACTGGCATCACATTCAAAATCAAATGTCCCTTCAAAAGTTCTCAACCTCATCATTAAGTTTCATCAAACTCCAACCCCATGGATTAACATCATTTATTCAAACATTCATTACAGAATTACTTTCCCATATTCCAAAGCATTCTAGAAAAGCAACCTATGATACTAAACATAAGGGGGCTCAATACGGTGAGTAGAAGCACTACCCGTCGAGTATTTATCACATGTAGCAAGAGAGTATACCCATTCTCCCTTGAGAGGCTAAACACGGAAAGCACGTGGCATACCCTGCATGTCTTCGCCCCTTTTAGAAGAAGGGTAAGCAAAACCAGTTTCTTTGACCAGTGGGGAAAAGTAAAGCAGATAAACAACCAAAAAAAGAACCAAGCATCCAACAACCACATCTATCCCATTCCATTATCCCTGGTGTCCTCCCCGACACCCACATGCATAAACTGATGCATCTCACCACTCTAGGTGCCATCCGCTGCCACAACCACAAGGACTCCCTGCCTCCACATATCACAACACCCCTTCAGGGTCACATCACAACACAAGATATCACAACACCCCTCTAGGGTCACAACACATCACAAGCAGCAGGAAAACAAGCATCACATCAAATTGGGCTCTTGGACCTTTAACAAGGCATCTAGCCTTCAAACAACAAGAACCAACAGATTTCAGGTTTACCAACCAACTAAGTTAATCACGTACAACAACATCAATTTGATTAACATCAATTTGGAACAACATCCACAACAACAACAACCAGATTCATTTACATGCCTCTTTATCTTTAGCCAATTAATTATCAATTAATTCCAGCTTTACGTTCTTTATCAATTTCCATCAAGAACTAACAACTAATCAAAGCAAGAATAGATATCACTCTATCTAGAAAAACATGAGGCAAACCATTATCACAATACAAAGCAACAACATGCGATCAAATCAATTCTTTTAATCCGGTTCAAGTATTTAATTAGGTAAATTTCATTGTGATCCAAAGGACTAAATCATGCTAAATCTATGATTGCACATAAAAAATTAGAGAAGCCACGAATCCCCTACCTCAAAGGTTTTTGAGGGAAACCACAACGGTCGATGAGCCCCCAAGAAACCGGGTCGATTCTCCATGAACCCCCCTTAGATCTCCTCTCCTAACACAACCAATACCAAAGATCATCATAAATGAAATCCACACACTTAGATATACCCATAACGGGCATAAATCTAAGATCTCGAGAGAAGAGGAGGAGTAGATCTACATAGATCTAAGAAACCAAACAAAAGGATCACATACCTTGAGAAACCGGCTTCGATTCGCGAAGAGAAGCCTCCGAATCGCCTCTAAAACACTTGGGAGAGGTTCTTCCACCTCCAAGGAAGGGTAATCCCGAGTTATGGATGATTATGGGATTAAAAGAGGTGATTAAAGGAAAAACGAGTTAGATTCGCAATTTTAGGATCTAAATTTAAGTGCCCGCATGGTTAGTCCGCACGGTTTAACAAACCGTGCGCTAACTGTGTGTTAGATTCTGCCTCAACAATCACTCCTCGCATGATTAGTCTGCATGGTTAGACAAACTGTGCGCTAACCGTGCATTAGCCACTACCTCCAAGACCAGCCTTGCACAGTTTGGCCGCACGATTTAGGCAAACCGTGCGCTTCCCGTACGAAGGCCATAACCCTTTAGATTTCCTTAAAAGTCCACCCAAACGCACCCCAAGCCACCTTGACCTTCCAAAACACCTCCAACACCACATTTTCACAAAGAAATAGACTGGAGAGGTCCGGGCCATTACAGGCGACACTCCCCCCCACCCGAGCCAACCCCCTTCTCCCCCCGATGCGCCTTCTCCCCCGACCCCGTCGAGCCCCAACCCTAGGTCCACTCCCCTCCTGTGCCGCATGTGACCGCACCGCCCGTCACTGCTGACCCCCTTCTCCCCCTGACACCCGAGATGCCACATTCTCCCCCATCCCCCATCTAGTTCCTACCCTAGGTCGGCTCCCCTCTCCTGCCGATGGTGGTTTTCATAGTGGTAGGTATGGTTTTTCATGTTTTTTATTCTTTGGATGTTTGTGTATTAGCCTTTTCATGTAGGATATTATTTCTGATTTATCTTGTATATGGGATATTGTTTTTAATTTTATGTCTGGATTATGTGATGGTTCTATTTATGAGTTTTTTTGATTCATTTTATTGTGTTATACTCTTCTTGGTTCTTTCACTATTAAGAAAACTGTTTATTTTTGTGCATGGATGTCTGATATACAGATCGGTCATACCATATTTTTAGGTGGAGTCTGTGATGTGGTTATTTATATTCTGATGTAAAAACCATTCCCATTAGTTTCATTTTGAATCCCTAGAACAAGTTTCAATCCTATGGGTATTAGGAATTCCCTTCAATCCTTGTTGTTAGCTTGGTCGGGTGGTGGGTTGGATCAACTCGAGTTAGTTCATGGAAATCACCAATTTACTCTAAATCTTCTTTTTCAATGTTATCTATTTCAAGGATATAAATATTTGAGAGTAATTCCTTTTGATTGGTATATTTTTAGTATCCTATAAACATAAAAAGATAATACCACTTATTATTACATATAAATAAATAAATATAAAATTCATCTATGTAACTACTTCCTCCTCTAAATTTTTCTTCTTATTAGTGGTTTAATTCTACTAAATTTAGTGCTTGATATCCCTTATTATAAACTGAATTCAATATGACATCATTTATTATCTTATTTAAGGCTTGAAAGCCTCTTTTTATTCTATAATAATCCCTTTTTATGTAATTCTAGATTCAACAAGTGACTTTACTTCAGCATGAAACTTCTAGATCCAGTTTTGAAGAAAAAAAGTGGGTTCTTAACACCACTTGCTGAGTCAGGATCAGCCATGACACGTTTTGATCATATTTTATATCAAATGAGACTTGAAATAATTATTACATCACTTATTTGATGCATTTTTTGGATTTAATCAGATCTTCCTTTAGCTGAATAACATGTACTTTATTATCACATCCACCCCATGGATCATATCTCCCCCTAAATATTGGGCCACTTTAAACAATGGTTAGAATTATTTAATTTAATGGGAGAGGGGAACCTAAAACTTTCTTAAGTTGAGTAATGTAGTTAGAATTTGTTCACTTACCCTAATCTCTCAATTTAATTCTAATTCTTTGTGGTGGTACTACTTTAGATGACACCGCTAGTAAAAATTTCTTCACCAATGTTAAATTTAAAATCTTCTATGTCCGAGTCATTAGGATTCAACCTAGTTGTGGGAGTAATCCTAATTTTTTATATTTCCTCCATTTATGAACTATTCACCATCCATGAACTCTTTGTTATGCTTATTTTTCTATTCAAGGCTAATTCCACTAGTCTTATTCTCATGCTTTGTAGTTTTGTAAATGAGACCACTTAAGCAATTTTCTTACAATCCTTCCTTAAATTCCATCAAGAACACCTTTTCCATTTCAATATAGGGTGAATCCAATAAATTAATGCTCCTTTATTTCATAGGTGATATAGATTCCCCCATTTTCTTCATCCTCCAAATTTAATGCTCCTTTAGTTTAAATTTTATTTTTCATAGGGTTTAGATTCATATTTGCATTGCTTTTTTATTAAGTTTCATACTACAATGTTATAACTGGTACTCAAAGTCCCTCTAACTACATCATCAATGACAGGGAGATAAAATTTTTCATTTACATTCGATTATATTTAATATATAGAAACCATCAATTATTTCCAAATTCCCTCAGGGGTACATTTCTTATGTAGGAGTTACAAAAATTTAGGCCATACATATTCGATATAGGGGGTCCCAATTTAACATCATGTATTGTGGGGATTCAAAATAACAAGACCCAAATTGTGTATGTGAATTAAAGTATTGATTAAATAAGATTCATTATGTTGAACCATCACCGATCATGAAAAAACCTTGTTAAAATGTATATTGCCTAATAAAATACTCACTATCTTCTTGTTTATTCAAGTGATTTTGTAATCTCTTGTTTATATACGTACACATGCATGCACATATGTACTTTGGTTTTCTAGTGGGTGATTTACCATATGTATTTATATAGGAAAACCTTATGTAACATATTTATGTATTTTTTCAACTAGTATATATGAATCTCATTCCCTATTTAGTAATAGTTATGTGTTTTAATTTTTTTTTAATATTGTGTAGGCACATTGTGATATACATGGATAAAAGCTGGATCACATTACCGAGGAACACACCTTAATATATTAAGGGTTTGAATGAGTTTTTAGATTTTTCAATTTCCAATCGATCCGTTGAAGGGAGAATAAGATTTCCATGTCCTAAATATAAATTTAGAAGATGATTGAAGAGAGATGAAGTTTATGAACATTTAATATTGAAGCAATTCCCTGGTCAATATTTGCGTTGGATTTGGAACGAAGAATCTAACGTTACTGAAAGGTTGAGCACTGATGTCAATCCACCGAATGACCTCCCAACTTCATTGAAAATGAAAAATGAAATGAAAAACCTTATAAATGATGCATTAGGCACTGCGAGAGACCACTATCAACATCAAAACATATCAGAATAACCAGATGAGGGTGAAACAAATAGCAACGAGACAAGTGATGTTTTTGAGACTATAGGATAACCATATCAAGACTGTAACATATCAGTGGATCATCCACTTGATTCTGTGGAGACTAATGTAAAAGAAAAATTCATTGAGGAAAATACATTTCATGATTTAGTTGACGATGGAAATCAAGAGTTGTATTTGAAATATTTAAACCTTTCTTTTATACTGAAGTTTTACCATACCAAATGTCTATGTGGAATTACAAATAAGGCAATGTCCATGATATTAGAATTGTTGCGTGATGCATTTCCTAAAGCAAACATCCTAGAGTATTTTTATGATATGAAAAATTTTGTTAACAGGATTGGTTTGAATTATAGAAAAATACATGTGTGTCCCAATGATTGTATGCTTTATTAGCGAGAGGATTCAAGTAGACAGGATTGTAAAAAATGTTCTTCTTCTAGATGGCAGTTAATGGGTGATGTTGGAAGTCTGAATCAACATACTTTCATGAAGAATAAGAAAAGGAACACACCTACAAAGGTTTTTCATTACATTCCTTTAAAACCTCAATTGCAAATATTATTCATGTCATCAAAAACCACCGAACACATGAAGTGGCATTCTGTAGATAATAAAAATGATGGGTTAATGATACATCCACAAGATTCACAATCATGGAAGAAATTTGATTCATTACATCCAGATTTCTCAGCTGATCCTAGGAATGTTTGATTGGGATTGGCTACCGATGGATTCAACCCATTTGGGACTTTGAGTACTAGTTATAGCATTTGGATAGTTTTTTTGATCCCTTACAATCTGTAGGTTCCGAGCGCAGCAGAAGAACATTAGTGGGTTTTCCCTACTTTAATTTTAGCGTTAACCAATGTTCAATCCGAGATCCGTCACAATATAAAATGCTGGATCTTCAGAATGAAACGAAGAACGAAAAAGAAAAGAAGAATCCCGGAACCATTGAGATAGGATCATCATATGTTGGTTATAATTAATTTAATTAATTCACAAGAATTACCTCGGTGGAATTCTTTCTTCGTCAATGTCTCCGGTCACGATTTTATGTGATCTGTCGTTGCGTCGTAGAATCCAAGTATAGGATTCCTCTAGCGGTGATCCACACGTGCTCCGCGTATTTCTGGACGTTGCCGAAGGGATCTACGGGTGCTAGCGTGGAAGAACCTTCGCTTGCAATGTCCGCCTTCGACTGCCTTGATCTGGTGGAGGATCTCACTATCGTAACTTGAGGGCGTTCTCGGTGGAAAGGGAATTCTCTCCTGGCTTGAGAGTATTTCCAAATCTGTTGTGCACAAGGATGACTCTTGAAAAGTGTTGGGGTTGTGAGGATATTTATAATCGGGTTTGAGGTTAATAGAGTTATGAAAATAAATAAATGCGTTACGCGTTTTATTTCTTTCATTAACTCTTATTAAAATCCCATGTCGAATTATTAATTCCTTGACATGCGCCCACGCTGATTATTATTAATATCATTTAATAAAACAATATTATATCCTCAAAATCCCGACTGGAAAACTACACGGCGTGTAATAATTAATACACGACGTGTACTTGTTTTCCATAAAACTACATAGCGTGTATATTTAATATACACGGCGCATACTTTTATTTTCCATTTTTCTCCACCACATTTATTAGACCTTGAGTAATGGCTATTTATTTCTTAAATAAATGTAACTGCATTACTCTCTAATAAATATATTATTTCACCCATAATATATTCTCTCAAATAACTAGTGTCGAAATAAATGCAATCAGGCATCCTTAAATAATTATTAAACCACAGTCGGGAATAATCTTTATTTAACTTGTTAAATTAATATTTAACTGAGATACATGGACACACTTAGTGTGTGACCCTCTAGGCCTATTTCTCAGTGACATTAGGCGGATCCTTCCTAAAGTCCAAGGTTAGCATCTATCAACATGCCAAGGCACCCATTGAGAAAGAAGTTAACGCCGCAATGACGTGTCACCTCCTACGAACGCTTACCGTGTAATATAATCCCTTTGTCTCGATATCTCTAATCAAGCGGGTTGCATGCTAGCGCCATCAACCCATGTGCTCGATTATTCTTTCTTTGACTTCCTGGAATTGAACTCGCCCATACCTTACCATGGCTATGGATTTATTTAGGCTATATCAATTCCATCAAAGGGCTTGAGATATCTACTTTCGTTATGGAATAGAAGGGAAAAATCCTTTCTCGCATTATCTATTAATGCAGTATTACTCATGATGCACCCAACGTATCCTACCTTGCTGTGAATAGCGTGTCATCACAGTTTTCGTCAATACATCTAAGTGCGCGAGTTGTAATACCCATTAATAATAATCTTAAAGTCTAAGGACCAATACACACGTCCGCAGATAAGAACATCCAATGACACTATGAAATGTGGATTTCCTACTGGTGGGTCTCATTCTCATAATATCCTCCTAGATATTACCAAGGGCGCACACCATGAGAAGGTGCCTCAAAGTTTTATGAGTCCTCACCCCTAATGACCTGTATTATTTGTGTCCCTCAAATAATATCATCCGGCCATAGAACATATATTCAAGAACAATGTTATGACACTTCTGGGTTCTCATCATAGCAAGGATTCTCTATGACCCTTTAATGCAATAGCTGTCCTTAAGACATTATCACATGCATTGTCACACAGAAGAACAATCAAGATGTGATAAGGCTTTTATTAATGAATAAACTACAAAGTAGTTGGTTCTAGACCACCAACTCCAACAGACTCCCACTTGGACTAGAGCCAACTACTAACAACCTTTAACCCGCTAGCTCTCACATGATATTCATGCTTCTGCTGAGGTAAGCCTTTAGTCATGGGGTCCACCATGTTCTCTTCCGTGGACACTCTGCTCACTGCAACTTCACCCCTTTGATAGGAATCCCTCAAGAGGTGATACTTCTAGAGTATGTTCTTTGTCCGTTGATGTGACCTTGGTTCTTTTGCAAGAGCCACCGCTATAGTATTATCACAATACAATGTAATGGGATCTTTTCTACTAGGCACTACATCAAGCTCCTGGACAATGTTCCAAATCCATACGGCTTCCTTGGCTGCATCAGAAGCTGCTATATATTCGGACTCCGCTGTAGAATCGGCGACAATTGGTTGCTTTGAACTCTTCCAGCTCACAGCTCCTCCATTGAGACAAAAAACATATCCAGATTGCAACTTCAAATCGTTCTGATCTGTCTGAAAACCAGCATCAGCATACCCTCTGATGAAAAGCTCCTCGTCTCCTCCATACACTAGGAACATATCCTTAGTTCTTCTCAGATACTTAAGGATAGTCTTAACAGCAGTCCAATGTTGTTATCCTAGATTTTCTTGATATCTGCCTACCATGATCAGTGCATAGGCAACATCAATCCTGGTACATAACATGGCATACATGATGGATCCTATAGCCGAAGCTTATGGGATCTTACTCATTCTACCTTTCTCTTGTCTTGTCTGAGGACACATTTTCATAGAAAGATGTAAGCCATGTGACACTGGAACCAATCCTCTTTTGGATTGTTCCATACTAAATCTCTTTAGTATCTGGTCAATGTATGTACCCTGACTTAGTCCAAGCAGCCTCTTGGATCTATCACGAATGATCTTGATCCCTAGAATGTAGGCTGATTCACCTAAATCTTTCATGGATAAGCACTTGTTCAACCAGTCCTTAACTGACTTTAAGGATGGTACGTCATTTCCAATAAGCAATATGTCATCAACATATACTACTAGGACAATGACCTCATTCCCATTAAACCTCTTATAAACACATGGTTCACATTCATTCTTAAGGAAACCAAATTCCTTTATGGCTTCATCAAATCGAATGTTCCATGACCTAGATGATTTCTTTAATACATAAATGGATTTATGCAACTTGCAAACCCGTTTGGCTTCACCTAGTGTCACAAACCCTTCTGGTTGTGTCATATAGACATCTTCCTAAAGGTTCCCATTATGGAATGCTGTTTTGACATCCATCTACCAAATCTCGTAGTCATGGTAAGCTGCTATGTAAAGTATGATTCTTATGGATTTAAACATGGAAACTAGTGAGAAGGTTTCATCATATTCAATTCCTTGACGCTGTCTGAATCCTTTAGCCACTAGCCTTGCTTTATAGGTGCTAAATTGACCTTCCATGTCCAGTTTTCTCTTGAATACCCATTTGCATCCAACAAGATTTACATCAACTGGCTCATCGACCAGAACCCAGACTTGGTTATGATACATGGAATCCATCTCAGTATTCATATCTTCTAGCCATCTTTGAGCTTCTGAGATTTCTACTACTTCCTTATAAGAGAGAGGTTCATCATTGTCCAACAATAATGATTCACCATCCTCGGTGACTAGGAAACCAAATCTCTCTGGTTCCCTTACCTCTCTTGAGCTCCTACGCAGTACTTGTGTTTCTGGAACCTCTTCCATGGGGACCTGTGGAACTTGTTCCTGTACCAACTCTTGTGTATCTTGAGCATTAACTTCATCAAAGTCAATCTTGCTCCAACTATCCTTTTTGAGGATGTGCACCTTCTCAAGAAAGATAGCTTGTCTAGCGATAGTCACTTTCTTGTCTTGAGGGTTATATAGGTAATATCCTTTCATTTCCTTAGGATATCCTATAAAGATACACTTCGTGCCTTGGGGTGCTAATTTATTGCCTGATAAGGCCTTAAAAAATGCCTCGCATCCCCATACATGTGTATGCGACAAAATGGGTTTCTTTCCATTCCATAACTCGGAGGGAATTCCATTTGCTGCCTTAGTTGGTACTCGGTTTAATGTGTATACTGCAGTTTATAACACATATCCCCAAAAGGATAATGGAAGATCCGCATAACTCATCATCGACCTCACCACGTCCAACAAGGTGCGGTTCCTCCTTTCACTAACACCGTTCCACTATGGTGTATAAGGAGGAGTGAGCTGAGATATAATCCCAGACTCCTGTAGAAGATCGATGAACTCTTGGTCCAGATATTCTCCACCTCAATCCGATCGAAGTTTCTTTATATTCTTACCAAGCTGATTCTCTACTTCATTCTTGAATTACTTAAATTTCTCTAAGGCTTCTGACTTATACCTCATTAAGTAGACAAATTCGTATCTACTCAAATCATTAGTAAAAGTAATTAAGTAAGAATATCCACCTTTAGCTTCTACTAGAAATGGTCCACATACATCCGTGTGTACCAATCCTAGAAGCTCTGTGGTCCTTTCACCCTGTCCACCAAAAGGCGGCTTGGTCATTTTACCTTGTAAACAAGCGTGACATCTATCAAGTGGTTTTAGCTCAGTATAGTCTAAATAGCCATCTTGAAAGAGCTTTTTCAAGCACTTATCGTTTACATGACCAAGGCGGTGATGCCACAACTGGGTGATGTATGAGTCATGTGAGTTTGTTTTGTTATCGATTGACAACACTTGTTTTTTGTAATTTAATACATACAAACCATTATTTAAATGTGCCATACCATAACATATGTTGTTATTATAAAAGAGACAACCCTTATTTCCAAACTTGAAAACAAATCCATCCATATCCAAACAAGATATAGAAATTATGTTCTTGGTAACACTCGGAACAAAATAACAGTTTTGTAAAACCAAAATCATGACAGTTGGCAATGAGAGGTGATAGTTTCCAATAGCCAACGCAGCCAGCCTTACGCCATTGGCAGCTCGAAGATCCACATCTCCTCTGGAGATCTTTCTAAATCTACTTGGTTCCTATATTTGAATATAGATGTGAGCCCGACAAGTTGTATCTAATACCCAATGTGTAGAAATAGAAAGATTGCACTTGATAACAAATGCACCTTTAGCGTCCCCACGCATCTGGGTGCAGTTTCTCTTCCAGTGGCCCTACTTTCCACCTGAAAAACACACTGCCTCCCATTCCTTGCCCTGACTCTGGATCTTCCCCTTCTTGGAGGGACGGTACCCGGGGGCTTCAGACCGTTTATAAGTCTTTGGCCCCTTTTCTTTGTCCTTCCTTTTCTTGTTCACCATAAGGACTGCAGGTTTGTCATTCCCCATGTCCTTATCTACCTAGAGAATCAAGTTCATAAGCTCCGATAGACTCTTCTCATTTCCGCTCATATTATAGTTGACAATGAAGCTAGAGAAGGTATTGGGCAGTGATGATAGGATGAGATCTGTACGCAACTCATTCGGGAATTTAATCCCTAAGATGTCCAGGCGTTCAATGTAGCCAATGAGATTGACTACATGAGGCCCAGCTGGCGTAGACTCTCCAAGATTAGTTGTAAACAAAGCATTGGAGATCTCATACCTCTCCTGTATCACCTTCTCTTGGTAGAGATCCTTAAGGTGAGACATCATTCTATACGCGTCCATGTTTTCATGTTGCTTCAAGAGCTCATTGGACATGGCCGATAGCATGAAACACTGGAAATATGTGGCATCATCCATGTGTTTCATATAGAGAGATAATTCTTCATTACTGGCCTCTTTCCTAGGCACAACTGGAATAGGCGCTTCCAGCACATACAATTTCCTTTCGTAGCGAAGGATGACGCGTAAACGCCTCTGCCACTCTTGGAAATTGGTGTCGGTGAGAAGGTTTTCCTTCTTGAGAATGGCTCGCAATGATATGTTTGAAGTCATTTTCTTGTCGATTCTACAAATTAAGATGATAAAAGGTTTAGTACTTTATTACAAAACTGAGACAAATAAATAAATTAATACTTATTAGTCTCCCACTATTTTATCAAAATCCAATATCCCTCACCATTGATTTTAGAATATTCTGTTTCCTGAATATTCTAGTGACAAGGATCCATATTTCCCTTCGCATTACCCCAACTAGGGTTTGTCAAGAAACTTAAAGTGTTTTAGGTAGGCATTCCAAATTCTAACTGCATTAACTCACATATCCTTGATCCGCTGAGTGGACTCCCCAATCCAGGAATCCTTTTATTTTGGATTTCCTTAACCTTTGCCTCTTGGTTACACCAAGTCCTGCTGTGGAAGTCAACCCTTGATGCGAACCAAGTCAAGTCAACCCAAAACCTTGAATTAGAATTCCCCAATAATTGAAAGCACCCCAAATTGGGTTGGTCAAGCACTTTGAACTATGGTTCAATTCTAACCAAGGTTATGGAAGGCTATACCGAATTAATATTCCTTTGAGGGATTTTATCCTTATACGTAAATTTCCATTTTATTATCTTTGATTACATGCTTGTTAATATTAATTGGGATATACTTAAGTGATTAACCATGTCTAAGATAATATTTACGTAAAAGCCAGTTTTATTTTAGTTCTATCTTGCATGCTCGTTTAATTCATTAATTGTGTGATCGTGACAACACACCCACAATAAATAAACCATGAAACTGACAGAAATAAAATAAATGGTATAATCAGGAGCTTTTTCTATTGGTTAGTTTATCTAGAAATTGATAAACTAACCCAAGACATAGGGGAGAAACACCTTGAACCTTTCGGGTTCATGTTTACAGCTTTCCACCTGTCCACCTTTGTATCTCCTTGGATTGGTTTCACCTTGGCTCCTGACTTGAGCCGCTTCCACTAGCTTGGGATCTCCATCCATTACATATGAATTTATCTCACACGCAAGTGAGGGGTAAAAAAGGGTTTTTACATAAAATAATCCTTGGACGTGCAAGCCCTACATATTAATGAGGAGATGGATCGCAGGACAAAAAATTTAATTTAAATAAATAAATTAAAAGAAACCATTCACATACAAATGTCTCGGACTAGCTCATGATCATCCATACATGCAATGATATTTACGCATAAATGAAACTAGCATTCAATTCTTTAATCGTTCTTACTTAAGATAAATCACACTCGAATCAATTAATTATCTTTAATTAATCAATCCTTTTATCTTAAACCCTTTTTGAACTTACTTGAGATTCTCATCCATCATAATTTTAAACAAATAAATTCATTTAAAATTATCCTTGTATGTAACTTGTACCTTGGAGGCATCTCGATGAATTTCTATTTATTACGCAGATATTAAATTAAACACAAATATATAAAACACCTATCACGTGTTGTGCCTTAGCTTTACGCCAGCACTATGGTACACGTCTCAAGGTTTTGTATAATATAATAATAAATTTTAATAAATCTGTGTAATTTGGGTGGGTACACGGCATGTAGTTCCGACTACACGGCATGTACTTTTTCTTCACCATCCATCTGAAGTACATGCCCGGGGACATGGCGTGTTAATGTACTTTGGAAATTTTTGGAGTACAGGGCATGTACATTGGGACACACACCGTGTAGTTTCCGCGTTACACGGTTTCCAGCCGGGCAATCCGTGTACGGGGTACACGGTCTAACCCTAACCTGAAGGGACTACATACCGTGTTCATTGAAACACACGGCGTGTAATCTGGAAACCGTGTGCCACCTATTTCTGGTCAACATACGGTGTCTTAAATTCTTAGAAAGAATCCAATACACGACCTGATTTGGCGAATCAGTCAATGCATTAAACCTAGTCTACACGACATGTACTTCCGAATACATGCCGTGTATTCTGGTGTTGTATGGACAGAAATGTTTTGCTCCTCCAGATGAGTTCCTCTATTTTATTTTAATCAAAATTAAAAGAAAAATTCGTTTCTGTGTGGTGAACAAGAAATGAGGGAGGAGGAACAGATCTCGAGATTTAGATTTCTAAAATGATTAAACATGAATTGAAATAACTAAATTATTAAATGCATAAATCACCAATGAAAAACTAAATAATTATAATCAATGATATGACTGCTCTGATACCACTTGTAGGTTCTGGGCGTAGTGGAAGCGCATTGGTGGGTTTTTCCAACTTTAATTTTAGCGTTAAAAAACATTCAATCTGAGATCTGTTACGATATAAAACACCAGATCTTCAGAATGGGACGAATAATGAAAAAGAAAAGAAGAGTCCCAGAACCATTGAGATATGATCATTATATGTTGGTTATAATTAATTTAATTAATTCACAAGAATTACCTCGGTGGAATTCTTTCTTCGTCGATGTCTCCAGTCACAATTTTCTGTGATCCGTCGTTGCGTCGTAGAATCCATGTATATGATTCCTATAGCGGTGATCCACACGTGCTCCATGTATCTCTCGACGTCGCCGAAGGGATCTCTGGGTGATAGCACGGAAGAACCTTCGCTTGCGATGTCCGCCTTCGACCGCCTTGATCCGGTGGAGGATCTCGCTCTCGTAACTTGAGGGCATTCTTGGTGGAAAGGGAATTCTCTCTTGTCTTGAGTGTATTTCCAAATCCGTTGTGCACAACGATAGCTCTTGAAAAGTGTTGGGGTTGTGAGGATATTTATAATCAGGTTTGAGTTTAATAGAGTTATTACAATAAATAAATGCGTTACGTGTTTTATTTATTTCATTAACTCTTATTGAAACCCCATGTCAAATTATTAATTCCTTGACATGTGCCCACACTGATTATTATTAATATCATTAAATAAAACAATATTATATCCTCAAAGTCCCGACTGGAAAACTACATGATGTGTAATAATTAATACACGGTGTGTACTTGTTTTCCATAAAACTACATGGCGTGTATATTTAATATACACGACGTGTAATTTTATTTTCCATTTTTCTCCACCACATCTATTAGACCTTGAGTAATGACTATTTATTTCTTAAATAAATGTAACTGCATTACTCGCTAATAAATATATTATTTCACCCACAATACATTCTCTCGAATAACTAGTGTTGAAATAAATACGATCAGGCATCCTTAAATAATTATTAAACCACAGTTGGGAATAATATTTATTTAACTTGTTAAATTAATATTTAACTGAGATACATGGACACACTTAGTGTGTGACCCTCTAGGCCTCTTTCTCAGTGGCATTAGGCGGAGCCTGCCTAAAGTCCAAGGTTAGCATCTAGCAACACACCAAGGCACCCATAGAGAAAGAAGTTAATGCCGCAATGACGTGTCACCTCCTACGAATGCTTACCGTGTAATATAATCCCTTTGTCTCGATATCTCTAATCAAGCGGGTTGCATGCTAGTGCCATCAACCCATGTGCTCGATTATTCTTTCTTTGAATTCCTGGAATTGAATTCTCCCATACCTTACCATGGCCATGGATTTATTTAGGCTATATCAATTCCATCAAAGGGCCTGCGATATCTACTTCTGTTATTGAACAGAAGGGACAAATCCTTTCTCACATTATCTATTAATGCAGTATTACTCATGATGCACCCAACGTATCCTACCTCGCTGCAAACAATGTGTTGTCACAGTTTTCTTCAATACATCTAAGTGCGCGAGTTGTAATGCCCATTACTAATAATCTTAAAGTCTAAGGACCAATACACACGTCTGCAGATAGGAACATCCAATGACACTATGAAATGTGGATTTCCTACTGGCGGGTCTCGTTCTCATAATATCCTCCTGGATATTACCAAGGGTGCACACCATGAGAAGGTTCCTCAAAGTTTTATGAGTCCTCACCCCTAATGACCTGTATTATTTGTGTCCCTCAAATAATATCATCCGGCCATAGAACATATATTCAAGAACAGTGTTATGACACTTCTGGGTTCTCATCAGAGCAGGGATTCACTATGACCCTTTAATGAAACAGCTATCCTTAGGACATTATCACATGCATTGTCTCGCAGAAGAACAATCAATATGCGATAAGGCTTTTATTAATGAATAAAGTACAAAGTAGTTGGTTCTAGACCACCAACTCCAACACAATCTGCCTCTGTGGATGTGTATGGAACAAATTTATTTTATCATTTCGATGATTATTCCTGAAAAAAAATGCCTAGAAATGATATTGATTTATACTTGCATCCTTTAATTGATGAATTGAAAGATTTGTGAAGCAACGATGTTGATACATTTGATGGTTCTTCTAAGACAATGTTCAAAATGCATGCTGCTTTAATGTGGACAATTAGTGAATTCCTTGGGCTTGAGAATTTATCTGGTTAGAGCACTTACATGAGTTTGGATTGTCCTATTTGTAACTTTGATTTTAAGCCCAAACGGCTACCTCATATTAGAAAATGGTGCTTCTTGTGCCATCGAATATTTCTCGATGCATCTCATAGATTTCAGCTGAACAGATCAAAACTTAACGGTTTCATTGATCGTAAACCACCTCCAAAGTTGTTAACTGGTTCTATAATATTGACACAACTTGGAAATGTTGAAATAGAATTTGGGAAGGTTCTTCATTTGAATGATAGTGGGAAACGGGTTTGAAGTGCATCGTCAAGCGAAATTGGAACGCAACAATGGAAGAAAAAAAGTATATTCTTCAAACTTCTGTATTGGGAATTTAATTTGTTGTGGCATAATATTAATGTGATGCATATTGAGAAGAATGTTTGTGACAATTTTATTTTCACATTGCTTAATGAGCATGGAAAGTAGAAGGATCATCTCAATGCTCGCAAATACTTACAAGTAATGAACATAAAACAAGATCTCTGGCCAGATGAGAATGAAAAGTATCCTCCGGAAATTTTTGCAATGGAAAATAGGGATAAAGATACATTCCTTCGAATTTTAAAGAATGTTAAGGTATATGATGGGTATTCAAGTAACATCTCAAGGTGTGTTTACTTGAATAATCATAAGTTACATGGATTGAAAAGTCACGATTCACATATTTTATTACAATAGTTACTACCATTGGCATTGCATACATTATCACCTGAAAAAATTACTACTATTTTACTCCAATTCTGCACATTTTTCAGAAAACTATGTGAGAAATCTCTACATCCATTTTATCTTGACAACCTCTAGGAGAGGTTTTTATTGACCCTTTGTGCAATAGAGATGATATTTCCTCCGTCATTTTTTACCGTAATGATGCATTTAACTATGAATTTGGTTGAGGAAGCTAAATTAGGCGACCCCGTTCATTATCGATGGATGTATCCAATTGAGAGGTACTTTTTTTTATATGTTTTTTAGTTAAGTAAAATTTTTTGGCACTTAATTAAATGCATAATTATGTTTATTTTATTTCATAGATATCTTGGGCATTTGAAATCATACGTTAGAAATAAAGCTCAACCAGAAGGCTCTATTGCTAAAGGCTATTTGGCTGAGGAGTGTCTTACCTTTTGTTCTAGATACTTGAATGATATTGATACAAGATTTAATCGAGTTGGACACGTTTACGACACATCAAATCAATCTCAAATACATCAGAAATCAAAAATATTTCCTGCTATTGGCCGATTAATTGGGAGGACCTCAAATACGACACTGACAGAATTGGAATTATTACAGGCACATAAATATATGCTTCTAAATAGTGAAATTTCAGATCCATTTATTGAAGAGTTGAGGATACAAACAAAGAGACAAATGAGAGTTTGAACATGAAATGAGAAAGATATAATGAAAGCTATTAATAAAGAGCTTGTAGAATGGTTTGCACTATGTGTAAATTCATAAATATTTTAATAAATACAAATATTAGTTTGACACATATATTTTGTAAATATAATAAAGTATATTTATTTTTTTAGATCATGAATATAGATACTCAAGCAGAGGTGTCAGAAGATTTGAAGTTTCTTGCTCGAGGTCCTCTAAAAAAAGTTAGAAAGTTCGACGCTTACAACGTGAATGGCTTTAGATTTCGTACAGTCGATCGAGAAGAGGGTTTGAAAACATAGAATAGTGGTATATTTACATTTTCTGAATTGGAATAATATGGAAAGATGATTGATATTATTTAATTAAACTACCACGAGCATTTTTCAATTGTTTTATTCAAATGCAATTGGGTCGATATTATCAGAGGTGTTAAAAGAGATTCCTTGCAATTTACTTCTGTGAACTTCTCTCGCTTGATGGATGTTGGTGATCATGAACTGAATAATCTATATATCTTATCATCATCAGAAAAAATGGCATATTATGTGAATGATGTTGTGGATAAAGGTTGAAGTGTAGTTTCTCATGTAATACAAAAATATTTGTATGATATGGGTGATGAAGTGGAATATTTGACCTCTGAAATTGAATCTCGTCAACAACAAGAAGAAAAACTATTTTTCCATCATGATATTGAAAATATTAGTCTATTAAGGATAAATGAATTTGATGAAGTAATGGAGCAGGAAACAGATGTGATTGAAGGGGAAAATGATTGTATGTACAGTTATTTATTCATTTAGCAACCACTTATTTCATTTGTGCAGTCATTCATCATCATTGTTATGTATATTTTTTTATTAGTACTAAGAATCTATTATCATTGTTATTTTTTTTTCTGCATAATTTTTTTGAAATATATTTTTTGAACTTAATTTTATTTGATTAAATGATAGGAATGAAAAGGAATAAGCGATACACCGTTTCATCCACTACTGCGATAGATGACGATCCATCTGTATCCCTCCCTATGACATCTGAGCCACCAGCTGCCTGCCCCCCTTCACCATCTCACCCTGCACCATCTCTCACACCCTCTGTGAGTGTCCCTTTAGAAGCTGAGTCATCAAATCCTCCTTCATGAGCCTCATCATTCAGGCAGCGGCGCGCCACTTCTAGTTCATCACAGACATACTGTAGGGTTGCTGTTATAGGTACAAATTTTAATATAAATAAATTTATTTCACTTTTTTTATACTAACTATTTGTTCATTAAAGACAAAAAAATGCAAATATAGAGAAAAATATAAAATGTTTAGATGTGTGTAATATGAATTAAGAGAAGATATTTTTCCCATTTGATTCATATGGGGTCTGTACGGATGACGCTGCGGGATTAGTTGGCCAAATTCTAGGCCAGCTAGCAGAAGAGCCCATTCCCTTCCTATTTCTTATGATGATTGGAGAAATATGCCTCCAAGTTGGAAAAATGATGTTTTTGATTCCCAAATAAAGGTAATTTTAATACATTATGGTGTAATTTAATGTCATGTTATTAATATGTTCAAAATGAATTTCAGTATATAGATGTTTTTCCACTTTACAATTGCTGATGTGATAGCATGAAAGTGGACATTGAAAAATCTTGGTAAGAAATGAAAAGACTTCGAATAGAGATTGTGGGGGAAATTTCAACGATACTTAGTTGACCGTCCAACAAATGTATGAGAAGCTACCCAATGGGATACACAAAGACCGGTGGAAATTTTTTATTGATAGACATTGTGATGAGAAGCAGATGGTATTTAAATATATATTATTATATTAACCTCATTTTACATTTATACATGTATATGAAGAGTAGATGACATTGAATAAATTACTATTAAATTTCATTTTATTTATTTCAGGATCTCTCAAGAAATAATGCATCAAGCCGGGCTAAGAAAGTCATCCCTCACACTGCGGGGTCAAAAAGCTTTTCTAGAAGCCGATCAACTCTAGTAATATTTTCATTAATTTAAATATTTATAAGACAATATTATTTATTTAATATATTAAATTGTTGATTTATCTTTGTTTAATGCATTCACAGAGTTTAGGGCACTAAGCATCCCAAACTGAAGTGTGGTTGGATGTTCAAAAAAAATATGATGGAAGTTTTGTTAATGAGCCTTCCAAATAAGTTGGTGTATGAACTCATTATTTCATTATAATATCTTATTATCAGTTTTTACTATGTTAATATATATTGATATTTTATTTATAGGTAAAAATTAAAGAACTATGGGATGCCAATCCTGGGCAGTCCTACTCAGTCTCCCAGGATGACCCGGTTGCTAAAGTCCTTGTAAAGGAGCATCCTGGTAGAGTGCGCAGGATGGGTTTGGGACACATACCATATGAGGTTTTTGGTAGGCCAACAGGGATTGCAGTAGCATCTAATCCTGGTTGTAGTCAGTCCATATCCGGAGATGCTCAGAGAGAGATTGTTTCTCTATGAAACATATTTCACGAGCAGGGGGATCAGATATCCGCTTTGCAGAAAGCGTTGACTGATATATGTCAGCAGATGAGAAAATATGCCCCCAGTGGTACTGTATCAACTGGTGGTGAGTAGGTAAATAAAAAAAATTCAAAATCATTTAGTTTGAAAACTTTTATTGGTTTTAAGTTTAAATATAAACATGAAACACTATTTAATTTTCAATATAATGTTCTTACAGATGGTAGCAGGAAGTGGAGATGGAGGTGGAGAGGGTGACGATATGTGTTCATCATTAGACAGTGATTAGTTGTATTTTTGATATGTTGGAGGTGGAGAGGGTGTCGATATGTGTTCATCGTCTGTTTGTATATGTATCATGTGTGGCACATAGTTTCCACCAAACATTTTTATGACCTAACATTTTCTTGATTTCTCATGTTTCCTTTTATGTATTTTATTGATTTCTAATGTTTCCTTTTATGTCTTGATTTATTGAGTGTGGTATGCACCATATATGTCGATTATTTATTGTGATGATTCATTTTTTATGATTCATTTTTCCTAAATTTATTAGGTTTTTCGGCCCTGGGTGAACATCCCACTTCAAAGCATTATAAATTGGTTATGGGGATGTCGGTCCTATAATGTGGATATATAAAAGGAATTTCATAGATTCTAGGGAGATTAGTAAATTTTTTAGATATAATGAGAGGCATTGTAACCAACCTTCCATACCAAAACTCTCTGAATACTCAATGAAGGAAATTGATGTTGAATTGATTGTGCAAGGAATCATGAAGCCCATTTCATATTTAGGACACAATAGCCTACATCAGTCCCCTACCAAAGCATTAACAGAACCAACCATTCTCTTTCCAACAACTTTACCATAGTGAAGAATAGGGAAAAAATTAGGATATGGGAAGAGGGAAACTCACCTAAAACTGTTAAGGGTTGGTCTCCCATGATCGAGGTTAAAATCTAATGAAAAGGGTCCAGAATTCCTCTTAGGGATATGCTTGGGTCATCTAAGAACTGATTGAAAAGATGGAAGAATGTGGGAGATTAAGGGTATTTTAGAATATATAGGTGGTCTAGAAAACAGAAGACCTTGGCGCAACCCCATACACAATTCCATAGAATTACTGAAAAGGGAGGGGTCTATGGAATAATGGGAAGGACCTTTCTATAATGAGGCTGGTCAAGTCATCCTATGAGAATTGTAGTTATATCTGTGATGAAGATCTGATAAAATAATAGAAGGGGCCATGATATATTCTAGAGATCTATTTCAAAGAGCACAACTAGGAAGGGGGCCTTATGACACAATCCAAATCCATGATTCCACTACCCCAAATTTGATAAAACCCCCACCCCCACCCCCCAAAAAAACTAACCCTCAAACACCATAACACAACCAAGGTGAAAATTCCTAATCCATGACCAAAATAGAAGAATAACACATACTCTCCCATGAGCCCTAATGTCATAGCCTACCAATCCACACCATAGAACTCCAAGGCCCATGCTGTGACCCTTCTCCATAATGTATCCATGAAAAAAATGGATGTATCACCAAAATCCTCTATACGCACCCCCCACACACCACAAACAACCTATCCACACCTTAGTGACACTCTTTATGGTGAAAATGATCTCCTCTGTAGTTCAATACCTAGAAAAACATAGTGATTGCCTTAAAATTTCCCTGGAACTGAAGTAACAACTCTCAAACATTAAAAAAATATAAAAATAGTAACCAGGATGTTACAATTCTCCTCACTATAGGACTTTTTTATTTCTAGGAAGTCATATGGGAGAAAGATGCTCTAAAATCGTCATCTTGTGCATCCAGATGAAATTGAGTGAATAGTTCCATCAGGTCCCACTATTCCATGGATTCTAAAATTTTATGTGGTGGAAAATTCCTAATAAGTGCATTAGTGGTGTAAATCCTCTCTTCCCTAGGGTGTAAGAAATTTCAAAATTGAATTTCTGAAGGTACTCTACCCACCACCTCTATTTGAGATTCATGTACTTCTAAGAAAAGATATTGCTCATACTATTATGATAAAAAATGATCATGAAAATCTCTCCAAAAGATTGTGTATCCAATACTTAAGCACATGCATATATGAAAAAATGATCAAACTCATTATAGGGGTAATTTTTATCTTGTGGATAATGTTAAAGAGATTCATAGTCCATAAAAGAAGTTTGAAATTTTATAAAAAGATATTTATCACACCAATTTTCATGTTTTTATTAAATATTAATCAAAATTCCATTGGTTGTGCTTATTTAATCGTCTATTTTCATATTGACTGTAGTATGTATTCTGTTGGTCTTTTGGTAATCTTGGAATGGTTTTTTTTCAGGGCACTGGTACAGAAGCTGCAGAAACTACTGTTTTTTTTGTAAATCTGTTTTAGTGGTGGTTTTAACTGCTACTGACTGTAACCAGAATAATTTACGGCGGTTAAAACTGCCACTAAATGTCAGTATTTTTCTATTAGCAGCGGTTAAAACCACTGCTACAAATTCCCATCTTCCATGTGTAGTTCTCGATGGTTATGATGTTTTTAGTGGCGCTTTTACCGGCCAGTGGCTGACTTTTTTTAGCAGCGGTTTGAACCATCGCTAAAAAAAGTGATCCCCTGCCCTGAGAAAACCACTACTAAAAAACATCACAACCACCGCGATATGAACAAACTACAATGGTTCCTATAAACCATTACTAAACATCTTCAACTACAGGAAATAGTGTCCCGACACACAATGTAGTGGGAGTTTTTGAAAACCGTCGCAGAAGCATATAGCAGTGGTTTAAACCTCCACCATACCCAAAAATAACCATCGCAAACAATCAATTTTCCTATAGTGTGTAAATGAATTTTCAAAGCATTTAGTGGTCATGAAATTGGGAAATTTCATTCATGTCGTATAAGTCCAAAAAAATTCCTTTCACACTTTAAAAAGAAGTCAAAAAGTACCTATTTCAGAAAACAATAAGAAGATTCATTTTATACAATTTTGTATAAAGTAAAATATGGTTAAAAATTTATTTTATAAATAATTTGAGAATAATAAAAATAATCTTTAAAACATTTTAAGGGAAATATGGACATTGAAGAAAAAGATTCCTGACCAAGTAGAAAAACAAGGTCTGTTTTCATTAAAAACATTATTTCAGTGTGTTCAGTACTTAAAAATAGAAAAATGAAAAATAAAACTTATAATTTTTATAAATAACCATAGGAATATAAAATATAATGGGTTTAATAAATAAATATCAAATAATTATCTGAGTGTAGACTTAAACATATCCATTCCCAAATAATGATGAGATTATGAAATAAACCCTTATAATTTTTTGTAACTTCTAAATCTTAAGCCTCCTGAAAGAATTAACTTCAAATGAATATTTAAATACCATGAATATTAATATTATCATGATATATCATATCAAATTGTCATTATATAAACCACATGAAATAATCAAGTGGTGCATATGATATTTGTCTCATAGAAACAAAAGTGAGATGGGAAACCCTCACAAAGATCATATCATTGAAGTGAGGATTAATCAATGAAGTGATTATGTGTAACAAATTTAAATCATTATAAAACAAGTGGAAATACAACATAAAATAATCAAATATCATTACACACATAATCTTGTAATAACAAAGACACTAAAGAAGCAATATAACCTAATAAAAAGAAATTGAGTTATGAAATCCATCACCTCAGGTCTGACTCATCACTTACATTTGTTATCTTCCTGAATAATAAAATCATGTTAATTATTTAATTACTTATGAAACTTTTTCAATTTTATTATTCCTTTTATTTTATTTATTACCATGTTATATATAATTACTTAATTAATTATGTTAACATCAGACGTTTTGAAGATATTCGGTTCATATATCCAAAATGACTTTGGTAGGTTGAATATGATAAAAGAGATAATTATTCGATAATATCCATAATAATAATCATGAAATAATTATAATTTTTATACACCAATTATACTTTTAAAACCGACCATGAAATATGGTTACGAAAAATAAACTATGTTACAATCATGGTGACGGTAAGTCGTACATACCCATGAGTAACGTTTCCATTTTTCAACGATCATAATGGAAAGAAGTTAAGTATTATTTTATCTTTCTAGGATGATAATTATATCATAAATACAATAATATTTCTTTAAATAAATGTATATATATTATCCATGTGATGTGGTGATGGAAAACAAATCGTATCGCTTCGCGGAGGTGGTAGCTCACACATATGCACAAATGATGTTATCTTTTTTAAATGGATGGAAAGGTAATAAAATAGATGATATATTATCTTTTAATACTTATAAATATTTCATTAATATCATATATATAAATATTAAATCCATCATTATAACCATTCGTGGGAGGTGGTAATAGAAAATTAATTACATCAATTAGCGAGGTGGTAGTTCGCCATACACACAAACAACTGTTCTGTTTCCCATTTGATGGAATAGGATATGAATATATGATATTTAATTATCATAACAACATATTATTATATTTAATATACTAGGGTTATTATTTCAGCATTTTTGAAGAAGGTTTGAAGGAGGTAGAAGAAGAAATAAAACTAAAACAGTCACCTCTTCTTTAGACAACCTCTTTTGCTTTACACCTTAAGCCCTATAAGGTTGATATTATGCTTAAAAGAATACCTCTATAATGTGGTAAGGGATGTTAGGAAAGGATTTGGGTAGGTATTTTCTGAACCAAATGGTTATTGAAGTGTGAATAAAATAGGAGAAAGAGTTTCCTTTTATAATGAGGTTGGGGGAATTCTTGGAATTTCTTAAAATATTAAATCAATATAAATTAATTTTCATGTTAAAATGGATCCAAAATTATATAATTAGAATATAATATGATAATTAGTATAAATAATCTCATCTAATAACAAATTTTCAAGTGTAGGTAATTTTTTCACTCTCATCATTTTGTTGTAACCCTTAGTTAACCATTTTAATGATTACCACTATAACAAGGATTTTTCTCTTTAAAGGTCAAGATAGTTACTATAAAATACCAATTGGACCATAAATATACCATTATTGATATTTTAAACCATATTATATTCAATTGGATGAAGATATGATTTTTAGGAATTTTAAATCATTTAATAAATATTATTTATTATATAATATCATTAATGTCATTTTTAGAACTATTTGTTTAATTTGACATTGAAAACAACATAAAAATAAATGAATTTTAATATAATCATTTAAAATATCCCTAACATGTTATATTTATCTGAACAATTCAAGGAACATGATGATTCATTAAAATTATATTACTTTTAATATTTTTAGAATCATTCATTTTATTTGTCTATTAATTGAATAAATATTATGTCAGCGTTGCGTAAGCATTTAAGGTAATTATTTCATAACTAAAAATTAGAAAAAAGTTAACATGATAAAAAAATAATTTATCTTTTAAATAATCATTTATAACTGAACATAAGTTATTTTTATCCCTGACATAAAATATTATAGATATTAAAAGAAAGAAACTAACATTTTTGACTTTATCTTTTACTTAAATATTATAAAGGTCAAAATCAATGAAATATGACACTAAGATGCCAAATTTTCAAAACATGGATGTATATAGCCTTACACCACTCATTAAATAGTATAAAGACTAGTTTTATAGTGTTTTTTAGTCCTTATCATATTATTTTTAACCTTGATTACTCATTTTACCCTTACCGTGGTGATAATTATTTACTATGGTTATTATTAATAATGACAAAAAATAAAAGTATAAGAACCCAATTCTTCTTTTAAGTATGAATCCTTTTATTTCCATAAAATCTTGGTTTAAATGTTTAAATATGTCCTAATGTGAATTCCCTTTGAGGTTATGGAGGTATTGAGGACGTCCAAGACTGGTTCAGAGCCTGAAACCCAACCTTTTGGGTGAAAATTGCATGACACATTATTATAGTAAACCATGTGGGGTAGGCTATACAGTTTAACAAATCGTATAAAACAAGGTAAGAGAGAAGGAATAGGTTTCACAGTTTCAAACAAATTGTGTGATTCGGGCTGCACGGTCGTGCAACCAACTCTGCAATATTGACAATGGGGTTTTTCATAGTTTGTGCTCAATTAGTCAAATCGTAAAAGAAAATTGTGAGGGTACCCCTTGCCTATAGATAACCATGCACCTAAACCATGAAACCCTTTAATTTTTTGGAAATTAAATAATTTTAATTTAAATTAAAATCTATTATAATCCTAAAACTGTTTTCATCTCCTGCACAACACCTTTGAGCTTTAGAAGCTCCCTTTGACACCTAAGGTAGGATCTGAGGTAACTTAATTATCCTAGCTTGGAATCAAGATCCATCAGAATCATCAGATCTATCTCAGTGAGTTCCCCATTCATTTTGTGTCATTCCTATTTTTTTGGTATCAATGACGCTATTTAAGTGCAAGATGATTTTTCCTATTATTAGGTTCTTCATCCATTATTTGATTTTCTTCCAATCAAAGCTGAATCAGGAGCGGATATTGGATGATATATTAACTATAGACCTATGGTAGGTGGTATTGTGATTTTTTATAACATTTGAGGTGTTTATATATGTCATTGTTCCGTGTGCCCAATTTTAGGGCATCGCCTTAAAATGAATTAAATCCTTGAATTGTTAGGCATGTCTCATTCAGTTAAAATATCATAAATGATTGTTATATATGGTGGAAATTAATTTGGAAACACCCTTGGGTGCATTGGTTATATAAATGGACCATTATAGGTGGCCTTGATACTTGTAAACCTTTTGATTTTTCCCTTTTTCCCTTTTCCTTGGAATGAAAATTAGTAATTATAAATGTGAATTTAATTGTAATTCAAAGTGATGAATTGAATTATAAATTGATGTGTAAATTGAATTAGGAAATAAATTGTAATTGGAATTAGTAAAGAAGAGGGGATTTATGTCATTCCCCTAAACACATTCATTTTATTGATTAATTAAGCATGAGATGATAGTTTAAATAAAATTCCCACCCGAGAAGATAAGAGGCAATCCTTCTGAGTTGGCCAATGCCTTGAGTCACCTTTTGAGGTGAGTTGTAAATGAGATGTTCTTGGTTTTAACATTGACATGTTAAATGATATTATTATATGGAATTAATCTATCGGATTGAATTGGTTAAATTCTTATTAGACATGGTGACACATGGATTCATATTAGAATTCCATGGGTGGAATTATTTGGTTATTTAATTTTATACCAAAGTGATACTTATTTTTCCAAGGACGGACTCATAGGGGCTTTTACTGTTATGTGACGAGTGAAACTTGGATTCATTATGGATTTTCAAGGATAGAATCAAGGGAATTTTATCTTATATGTCATGGGAGATACTTGGGCTCCCTTAGTGGATCACAAAGGATGAACTCGAGTGGCTGAGACATTATACCACACCTAGAGAGATACCTGGGTTCTATAGAGGTTCTCCATGGATGGGATCATATGGTGTTGGTTAATATTACACCTAGAGTGATAATTGGATTCCAACATAGAAATTCTAGGGATAGAAACAAGTTCTAAATGTATTAACGAATGAAATTAATTATGAAGCATCTACCAAGAAAAAGAACAGTCTTGGATTTGGTCTTTGACTCATACCTTTTAGATGGCCTGTGTAGGTATCTGATGTGCCTATGATTATACATGGGGTGCTGGGCTTGCACCCGGGACTTATAAATTAAATGATACTAAATTGTTAAATGAACTTGATTAAACAAAATAGGCCTGGATGTTAAATCATAGACCTAAATTTAAAATGAAATTGATAAAATGAAATTGTTATAAAATGAGAACCAAGATTATAGGATTTTTACTTTTGATTACTTCCTTTACTTATTTCTTTATTGTCTGTACACTTTCTGTTATATAATTCACTGACTAATTGGCATATAACTTAGGTGGTTTCCTACTAGGATTATGTCTCACACCCTATTTGGGCTACCTTTGGGTACCCAAACCAATTATATGATTACAAGTGTTGCTAAGGGAAATTTCCCTACTACAGGTTCTTGATTCCCGCTTTGGAGTAAGGGAGCATGATACCGAGATGAGGCTCATGATGATAGCTGGATAATTTTTGACTTTTTGTACCTTTTTTACATGTATTGTATATATGATCTGTATATATGTTTTGGCCTCTTTATTAGAGACATATAACATGTATCATCATTTTTTATATTAGTTGAATTCTGTTTTTTTATTATTATTAGTCTTATATTGTTTACCTTTTATCAGTATGATTTACTACCTTTTCTCTCTATCTGTTATTGATATTTCGATGTGCTACACTTTAGTGATGAGGGAATAGTCTCCCCACAGACACACATATCCCCTTGCTACTATTCGGTAGCCTCTAACATTTGGGGAGATACGTTTGAGGCCATGTGGCCAATCGAGCTCGGGGCACCTTTTTGCGGTATCTGGACCCAGGGTGTTATAAAGTGGTATCATAAAAGGTTTTTTTGTTTACTTTATTATTTGGTGATAATAGAAAGGGATAGAAAGGAATTTGGATTTGGTAATGATTTGTTTTTGGGTGTAGCTAACCCATGTATAGGAACTATCCAAATTACCATGAATGTAGTAGTATTTTTCTAGATTTTGACTATTACAGTTGATTTGATTCTACTATTGAGTGATTCACTTGAATTATGATGTTAATATTGACATAATTATGGGTTTTATTTGTTGAAACCCGATGATATGAGGGTATTTAATCTCATTCATTATATAGGAACCTACCATATTTCACATTCCATGCATTATGACATGCCATTTAGGATGCATTACTTGTTGCATGATGTGACCTGCCCTAACTATGGAGGAGTTGGCACGTGAGTTCCAACAGTAGCATCTACCCACATTTTTTAGGGATAAAGGGCCACATGATATGGAGTCATGGCTAGAGGTCATGCTGTCTATCCTTGATCATTTAGATACACTTCCTATGAGTAGGTTAAATCTTGATATGTATATATTGCGTGATTCCTCTAAGATATGGTGGGATGTCATAACTCAGACGTATCGTCATTAAGAAATTACTTGGAGATATTTTCATATGGCCTTCTATGAATACTTATACCCTGAGACGTTGAGGGATGATAGAGTTTGAGAGTTTTTCACCTAGAGAAGGGGATGCTATCTGATATGGATTACTCGAACCGTTTTACTGAGCTCCAGTGCTTCACACATATTTTTATGGGGGGAAAATTATCAAAAGCCTGGAAATTCAAGGATGGTATTAGGTATGAAATCTGATCACTGGTGAATGTATTTCAGTGACTACTATTTCTAGGATAGTGAATCAGGTGTGTATCATAGAGCGTAACCTAAGAGAGGGTGGAGGTGCGAGCTTGGGTGATTTGATATCGAGATATGGAACTACATCAACTAGTAGTAGGAATCATCATTTTGAGCTTCCACATGGTGATACCAATAGATGGATCACACCCTCAGGTAGCCAGGTGTGGTGATACCAGTGTGGTAGGTCGGGACATATGAGGCCATAGTGTATGAGGGACCTAATCAAGTGTCAGTATTGTGGTAAAATGCTTCTGAAGAACTTTTCCACCAACATCTAGTGAGATAGGGTCTGCATTGACTCTGCATTCATGATAAGGGTTAACAAATTATCATCTGAGAGGGATATAGAGTAAATCTAGTAGATCAGGTTGAGGTGGTGGTAGTGGACATGGTAGTGAGACCCCAGTTTCTCAGCGACGGTGGAGCAGACCTTCTTAGGGTAGCCAGGCAGTATCACAGGGACGCAGTTCAAGCTAGGTATATGTTGTTCAATAGACCCTTGAGAAGTAGGATCTAGGACCTTATACTATCATAGGTACTATTCTAGTACCATCTTCTTTAGTTTCTACACTTTTTAATATAGGGGATTCTCATAGGTTTATATCTATGCCTATTGTAGAGAGCCTTGGGCTCAGTGTTTTGACCTATGATGATGTTATGATGCTATACACTCCATTGGGAATTGGAATGGAGGGTGTACGTTATTGCAGGGAGTGCCCCCTTGAGGTTGGTGGGTGTAACTTCATATAAGACCTATTTTTCCTCAAGATGATTGGTTTTGAAATCATTTTCAGGATGGAATGGTTAGTCTCCTTTCATGATTTTTTTGATTTCTATCATCTAAGGGTGACTTTTACATCACCAAAGGGTATCGAGTTCATTCAAAAGGGTGAATGGGATGTCCAAGCAAGACAATCTAGACCTGAGCATCATGGGATAGGCAGAATGATAGACCAGATTGCAAGTTTGTATCTGGATGATTAGGGAACATGTCTGGAATATTCCCCTCTAGTGGTTGATTATTTCAGGGACATCTTCCTGGAAAACTTTTCAAGATTAAATCTAGTGAGAGAGGTATATTTCTCTATCGAACTAGTTCCAAGAGCTACACCTGTATCCATTTCTCCTTATAGGATGACTACGACTGAGATGCAAGAGCTCAAGAGGCAACTAGAGGATTTAGAGTAACATGGGTTTATCAGACCTAGTTATTCCCTATGGGGTTCCCTAGTCCTTTTTTTTCTTCAGGAAAGGTGAATAAAACTCTCAAGCTATGTGTGGATTACCATAAATTGAACCACCTGATGGTTAAGAATTGCTATACTCTTCTACGGATAGATGATCTCTTAGACCAGATCCGAGAAGCTCAAGTTTTCTCAAAGATTGATTTGAGATTCGGTTATCATCAGGTGTGTGTTAGACCATCATACATATCTCACACAACCTTTCATAGAAGGTATGTTCTATATGAGTATTTGGTTATGCCATTTGGCCTCATGAATGTGCCAATAGTCTTCATGGAACTAATGAACCGAGTGTTTCATCCTTATCTTGATTCATTTTTGTTGTTTTTTTGGATGATATCTTGATGTATTCTCATAATCAACACGACCATGAAAAAAAATCTAGAGATCATATTGAATACAATAAGATAGCATCAGTTATATTCTAAGATCACAAAGTTCCATGTCTGGATGGATCATATTCACTTCCTGGGTCATATTATCTCATAGAAAGAAGTATGAGTAGACCTGGAGAAGGTGAGAGCTGTAGTTTCTTGGAAACATCCCAAGAACATATTTGAGGTATGGAGTTTCTTAGGGATGATTGGTTACTACATGAATTTCATACAGGACTTCTCATGCTTATAAATTCCATTGATGGGCTTGACTAAAAATAGTATGAATTTTGTATGGTCAGATTCCTGTGAGAAGGCCTTTCAAGAGCTGAAAGAGAGATTGACTCCATCATTGATACTAATTTTTCTAGAGCCAGGTAGGAGTTACACTAATTACTATGATAAATCTAGTATCAGGCTAGAAGTAGTTCTTATACAGGGGGACAAAGTCATGGTATATGGGTCTAGTAGTTAAGGCCACATGAGAGGAATTACGAGACACACAATCTCGAGTTAACTACAATTGTTCATGTATTGCATTGTTGGAGACATTACTTATTGGGAGATAACTTTTTGGTGTACACATACCAAAAAATAATTAATTACATATTTCCTCCGCATGATCTGAATTTGAGGTAGTGAAGGTGGGTTGAGTACCTACAACCTTTTGACTTTGAGCTTACCTACACCCCTATAAAGGGAAATGTAGTGGCCGATGCACTGATCAGGAGGACTCATATATAGGCAATGTAGTAGGATGGTAGAGAGTGGAAGCCTATGAACTTATTCTCTATGATGCACTTGGAGGTGCAGGATAGTTAGGGTAAGAACTTTTTTATAATCCTTATCTGTGACCTATACACATATGGATAGAGTGAGGATGAGGCATCTGTCAGATTTTGAGGGCCCAGTTCTATGGGAGAGTGTGGTAGGTGAGGAACCTCCTCCTAGTTGGACTGTGAGAGAATATTAAATCCTCCGTAAACAGGGTCGTGTTTGGGTTTCATCAGACATGGGCTAGGAGTTGATGTGGGATTTTCATGCTTCATCTTGGGTAGTTCAACCTGACGTCACCAAGATGTATCGATATTTACATTGCCAGTACTGGTAGTTGGGTATAAAAAAGACATATCTAGTTTTGTTATGAAATGTTCCACCTGTTAGTAGGTGAAGGTGGAACACCAGTGACTAGCCAAAATTTTACAGTGGCTACCCATTCTCGAGTGGAAATGGAATGATGTTGTGATAGATTTCATGACAAGTTTACTGAGGTCGCCTTGAGGTAATGATGTCATATGGTTTGTTGTTGATAGGATAAAAAAGGTTGCACATTTACTACTGATCAAGGAAACCTTTATTGTGGATTAGTATGTAAGGTTGTATATCCTTAAGATAGTATGACTTCACGAGGTCCCTCATAATATCATTTCAGATATGGTTGCTTGGTTTACTTCACGGTTCTAGAAAGGGATATAGAGGGAATTGAGTATATAGGTGCTTATGAGCATAGAATACCACCCTTATATAGATGGACAATCAGATTGCATGATTTAGGTGCTTGAGGACATGCTGCGAGCATGCGTCCTAGATTTTGGGGGCTCTTGGGATAGAAATATACCCTTGGATGAATTTTCTTACAATAATAGCTTTTAAACTACTATTCAGATGACACCGTATGGGGATTTGTATGGAAGGCCATGCCGATCACCCCTGTGTTGGTTAGAGGTAGTAGAGGAAACTATGATCAGACCTCATCTTGTTCAAGAGACCACAGAACAAGTTCAGTTGATTTGAAAGTAGATGATTACTATGCAATTTCATCATAAATCTTACACTGATTACCATAAACGAACTCTAGAGTTCGAGGCCGGGGATTGGGTTTTCTTACATGTCTCACCAAGGTTGGGGAACAAGAGAATAGGGAGACATGGTAAGCTTTCACCGAGATATGTTAGTCCATTTTAGATTCTAGAGAGTGTTGGGTTGGTATCCTATCAGTTTCAGTTGCCTTAAAGGTATCATGTCATTCATGACGTCTTCCATGTTTCTTAGTAGTGACGGTATTATTCAGACCCATCTCATGAATTTCAACTTGAGGATGTTGAGTTACAGGTAGATGCATCCTTTTAGGAGAATCCTATTTGTATCATGGATCGTAGCATGAAGGTTCTTTGAGGTTGGTCAATTCCTCTATTATGGGTGCTATGAAAGCATGACTATCACAAACCAACCCTGGTTGACCCTGAATCAGTCACCTGAGCTGGTCCGCATCATGGAACTAAGGGAATTCCTGATCCCCGTAGGCTGGCAACTATTTTTGGACATCAAAACAAGAAATTGGGAATGATTTATCCCAGAAAAATAAAAGACAGATAAACAGAAATAAACTGGAAAAAATAGGTAAACAACACTAGCAGCAGAAAATGAAAAATACAGATAATCAACTATACATACCTTTGAGTGACCCCATGGGTCACCACCAAACATAGAACCACACTCTCCCAAGAGTGATCCAAGACTAAAACCTAAAAATGAAAAGTAAAGTAGGCATGAGCACCGAGATTCTTAGTATGAAATACAAAGAATAACAACGCCCTATGCCTTTTCATTTAAAAAGAAACCCAATAATGCTAGTTTGAAAATAATACATATTGAAATAATTTTTTTAGTCTTTTCAAAACCAAGTAACAAGTTTACTTTTTTAGGGAAAGCATTTATCTTCCACTATATTTTCAAAATATATTACAAGCATGTGTTAACATTTCAAAATGAGAGGGGAGAAATGAAGATTAAAATATGGTTCTTAACAATGGGGCATAAAGCATGAACAATAGAAAAGAAAATCACATCATAAGAATTATGCCACAAACAAGCACCATGGGAAATCCATATAGGTAACTAGCACATGTGGGACCCTAGAGACCTCATACCTTGGTAAAAACGTGGCATATGAGCCGAAACAGTCTATGTCCTTATGCACGAGCCACTAGTAGGGAACACACCCATAACCTAGTGGTATCCAATCATCACAAGTATTTAGTTAGTGTTGTAATGTAAATCCTACTAGAAAAAACCAGGATGAACCATTTACTTATCATCTAGAGTACTAGTCCTAGTCCACCCACCTTGGTACCCAAGGTTTCCCTTGTTCTCAAGTTAAAGTTTACATGAAAACATACCACTATATTCACACAAAAATCCAAACATTTCATTGAAATCACCCTTCTTTACTAAACACACACTTTCCATTTTAAACAAACCACGGAAAAGACCCTTTTTAAATACTTCTATCATCAATTATAAGATACCCAAATTCCCTTTTTATAATCATAATAAAACACACCATAAGGACCAACTAAAATAATGGGCCAAGCCCTTTCCTAAAAATTCTAATACTTCAAAACCATTTTCAAAACAAGTTTTCCACCATAAAAACATTTCACAATTTATACTCAAATGCACAAAAGGCTAACATGCCCCAAAACAATTCATTTTCCAATGAAAACCACCATTTAGACATATACAACTTAAATTCCCTTAAAAATATATTTCACACCTTCTAAACAACCCCTAAAACCCATTTTAGAATCATTACATCAAAGAACACAAAAAAACATAGCCATTTCCTTTATTAAAAATCCATTCCCAATCCATAAGCACCCAAAAAACTTTAAAAAAACCCAACGCACCATATAATCAAACCTAGGAATACACTTATAAACTTAAAAAAACCTGTTAAATTCATCTAGAGGTGTTAGGGAACAGAACCAACTGCCATTTATATATATATAGTGCTTATGTATTTTATATAAAAAACAAGGAAATAATTTCAAAGGAACATCAATCAATAATGGAAACTCTAATTAAAGGTCAAGGCATGGGGAAACCAACCTCAAGGTAGAACCAAGCTATCCACTTCAGCTCTTGGTGATTTCTAACTAAAAGCTACTATTCCCCCACTAATCATATGCGTCTTTTCATACGTGCAAGGACACCTAGCCCCTATGCATACATTTGCATGGCCCATGAACATGTGCAAGCGGATCCTTACAGGTATGATTATATGCATATACCAGTCTCCACTCACCTGCGTATACATTTTTACATATACACATAGGCACACCTAGCCCCATATATGTACATTCAATGCCATAGATGAATATACACGTAATGGGGGAACCTATATGTATATATTTACTTACCTATTCACATGTAGGTGAGTCTTCCTTGGATAGGCGACTCGAAACCACACCAAACAATCCAATGCACTATACATATAACTTAATAAATCAATAAAAAAATTTACGAAAGACTTCAGAATTTTCACCACAAAAATTTACAGAAAAAACACCCCCAATTTCATATCAAAACGCCACTTTAAAACCAACCGCACATCATAACCATGCCAAAACATGACTTGCACCATTTAAAAAATTTAAATAAACCATTTACACAATTTATAAAACAACCGAAAGAAACACCATAAGGCCTTACGCCATGAACATACCCAAAATAACCTTTTTAGAATCAAACACATACTAAAAACCTTTCCAAACATCATTCACATCACTTACATAATTTAAATAACCAACTATATGATTTATAAATTTACATCAAATAAAACAACATGGGTTACACATAAAAAACACTCAATGTCATCTAAAAATGAAACTTTAAATTTAAACGCATAATAAAACTTTTCAAAAACAAATTTCACACCAAAAATATTATCTAAGTAACATATTAAATTAACTAAACATGTAGAGTAATTAGCCAAATAATTTTTATAGATCGAACCACCTAACTCGGGTGTCAAAAAATCCAAAAATTGGTGTGAAACTCTAATTTCACCACAATCGCACCATGAGGAACCCAAATTGGACCCTAATTCAAGAATTTGAACAAAAAACGACCCAAGATTAAACCTTAAAAACAAAACTCAACCTTCTGGAAAACCAAAACCCCGAATTGAAGGAGGGTTTTACCTTGAGGGGTTGCCGGAGAGAGGTGCATGTGTAGAGGGGGGGGGGGTTGTGCTGGACGGGGCGCCACCAGAGGGTTCGACTGAGAGGGTTTTTGCGCCACACATGGAGGGAGGCTAACCATGGGTCGTGTGAGGGAGGAGTGAGGGCATCATGGTTGGAGAGTATAGGGAGGAGGGGCTCGACACTGGCTGGCCAAGGGGAGCAGGGCGGCACGTAGGGCTGGTTGGTTGGGAGGACGAAGAATAGGTAAGTAGGAGAGGGGGTAGTGCCTGGTCACGCACCTAGGGCTTCTAGAGGAGGAGGGTGCATGATGGGTGAGGAGGAGACCCCTTGTGGGTCTAAAAAAGAAAACTAAACAAATAAAAAAGATAAACATAATAATAATAATAATAATAATAAGATTAGTAACATTAATAATAATACTAATATTCTAACACTAATAATAATAATAATATTCTCAATACTATTATTACTATTATTATTTAAACAATTATTTAAATTTTATTTTATTTAAAACACAGGCAGACCACACGGTTACTTGGGGTGAAGCCGCAGGGTTCCCAAACCATGCTCGGCCCACGCGCAAGATGGTGCCAAGCCCCAAACACCCATTTCTAAATAACAACCCAAAAATTCAAACCTAGTCTCAACCCGCTCAAACACAAAATGAAATAAGACCAAGGATGAATAAAATAATTAAAATAGAATAGTGTTGGGTTGGGGTATGACAATTCTCCCCACCATGTCACTTTTCCCCCTAGAAAGTCCCGAATGGCTCCGTTGGTCAAAGAACAGATCACAACACTACAATTCTAAAAACAACACCTAGATCATTTAATTACTAAGATCTAAAAACTCACTTGATAACCAAAGGAACATTTAATGAGATTCTCGAACCACTAAAATGAGAGGACCAATAGTGAGGAACCCTCATCTCTAAACAAAACCACAACATGGAACACCCAAACCCCTAACTTAGAAAGTACCAAATCTCGGTGGAACATCCATAGAAATTCATCAAGAGACCTATTACCTAGCTAAATAATTACCATGTTCAGGATCAGGTGGAACAAAAGTAAAGGATTTCCCTATAAAGATATCTTTGAAGACCAGGTTTCCATTGGGTTCGTTTCATTATGGTATCCCCACCATATTAATATTCTAGCCAACTTTGACCCCCTTTTGAATCGAAACCGCTCACAAAACCAAACCCAACTCCTGACACCTATGAGATCAGTGATGGTTCACTCCACCATTTTAGGAACAGGCTAACACATGCGGGTCAGACCTTCCATCATGAATCCACTAGTATGGATTCCAACATAAGAGAGGGGGTCCAAACAGAAGGAACTCGAAACAACCACTAACTTCAGACTCAGCACTTCCCCAGGACACAAGCATATCCAACAGGCAACACCCAAAGCCCAAAACTACATAAGGGGAAGACTAGACACTAGAGAGTTTATATCCCATGAGACACAACCATGAAAACTTTGTGAAAGAGGTCACCAGGACTTTCAAAGGAAAAAGGCCCAAAACGAAAAACCATGGGAGAGGAAAATTCTATGAGCATACTCGTCGACATCAGAGGCAATAGGTTGGATTTATGTCCCCCCCGCACCTAGTGACTGCCTGAATACGTGAAAATATTCACTCTGAGACCTGTGGATAGAGGCCTAATGTGTTGAAGCATCTTCTGCACTATAGTTAGGAACCTGCAACCTCCAAATGATGATTTATCCTCTAGAAACATAGCTTACAGACCTTTTCTTCAGCCACAACCTCAACATGACTTCGAAGGATTATGGAAAAATGGCTTAGAGTTCCAGACTGACAACATCAGAAGCAACGAGTATGTGGAACTTAGATCGATAAATAGAGAGTGATGAGGGAGGCACTCCAAGAATAAGTTCCTCCGATTCACACTCCTCACCAAATGGGGAACCTTTCATGAACACATCAAGGATCTAAAAAACCTCCTATCACAATCCACCCGTTGTGATGCACCTTGAAAGAATAAAGAAGAAATTACCCTTCACCAATACAAACATGGTCCTTTTAATATGACCATAATGACTAATGACCTCATGAAATATGGAGTTCCCAAATACTCAAAGACACACCCAACTTCCTCAAGTTACACCACAACCACTATCAAACCTCAGCCACCATAGAAAAAACAAGAAATAATGAAAATAAAACAACCCCACCACCCCACTGGGGGTCTGGGTAAAACTAATAACTAAAAATGACCTCTCAAGGACCTTTGGACATTTCTTGGTGTCATAATTTAAAAAAGATGCACAAAACCAACCTGAAGCACATCATAAAACAAACCTCTGTATTTAACCATAAATCATTAACTCAAACTCAAAACATCATTTCAACCTTGAAACACCAGATAAAAAAGAATCATCAATCCCATAGACTAATACATCACAAAACCAAACCATAACTAAAAAAAATATCAACCAAAATAATACCAAAGCAACATCACCAACCAAGCCTAAACCCCTCTTTCACAAATGAACTTTTTAAAAACCATCCAATTTCAGAACCATTTGAGCACTAAAACACCCTTTTTAAAAACCCATTTTACTTTTAAAATTTCTTAAAAGAAATCATCCAAGAAAATAACTAATAAAAACATGCTTTTAGAAAACAAAACGAGCCTTGGAAAACAAGCACCCACTATTGGTATTCTATGAAGCCTCACATGTATGTACATTCCTGTGCCAACTCGGCACCCTTACACACATACCAACTCTATATCCACTTTCCACATATGTGAGAATCCATAATAATACCAAAGGTCAAACATATCATTTCCAAATTCCCATTTCTAAGAGACATCAGTTTCACACTTCGCAAAAATTTCAAAATCCCCAAAACATTTTTGAAATCCACTTTTGATTTACATTTTACAAAATATTTAAAACATCCCAAAAAAGTTCCCAAAATAACATCCATTTTCAAAATAGCTAATTTCATTTTCAAACAAGTCAAGAATTTCATTTTTGAAATCCAATTTTCAATAGATTAACCTGAACCACCCCGCACCAACCCATGAAAAACACCTCAAAACAAGCTAAAAATCACACCAAGAAAAACCCAAAGCAACTAATTCACCCAAGAATGATTAATTGAAGATTTCTAATGGGATTTTGGTGCATTAATGCTGGTGTGAACAATTTAGTCTAGAAAAACAAGCAGTTAGGAACAATTTATCCCATAAACAAGCCATTGGGAAAGAATTAGCCTAGAAAAATAAAAGATACGTAGTTGGGAATGATTTATCCTAGAAAAATAAAAGACAGATAAATAGAAATAAATCGGAAAAAACATGTAAACAAAACTAATAGCAGAAAATAAAAATAAAGATAATCAAATAGGCATACCTCTAAGTGACCCCATGGGTTGCCGCCAAACATAGAACCACACTCGCCCAAGAGTGATCCAAGACAAGAATCTGAAACTAAAAAGTAAAGTTGGAATGAGCACTGAGATGCTAAGTCGGAAATCCAAGGAATAACAACACCCTACGCCTTTTAATTTAAAAAAGAAACCCAATCATGCTAGTTTGAAAATAATACATATCCAAATAAGGCTTTTTAGTCTTTTCAAATCGAAGTAAAAAGTTTACTTTTTTTTGGGAAATCATTTTTCTTCCTCTATCTTTTAAAAATATATTACAATCATGTGTTAACATTTCAAAATGAGAGGGGCACAATGAAGATTAAAATATGGTTTTTCACAATGGGTTATAAAGCATGAATAAAAGAAAATAAAATCACATCACAAGCATTATGCCAAAAAAGAGCACTATGGGAAATCTCTATAGGTAACTAGCACATGTGGGACCCTAAAGACCTCATACCTCAATAAAAACATGGAATAAGAGCCACAACGGTCTACATTCTCATGAACGAGCCACTAGCAGGGAGCACACCCATAACCTAGTGGTCTTCAATCATCACAAGTATTTAGTTAGTGTTGTGATGTCTTCTAGATGAAACCGAACAAACCACTTACGTATCATCTAGCATACTAGTCCTAGTCCGCCCAACTAGGTACTCGGGGTTTCCCTTGTGATCAAGTTAAAGTTTACATGCACACATAACACTATATTCACACAAAATCAAAACATTTCATTGAAATCACCCTTCTTTACAAAACAACCACTTTCCATTTTAAATGCACCATGGAAAACCCCTTTTTAAATAATGTTATCATCAATTGTAAGATACCAAAATTCTATTTTTATAATCATAAGAAAACACGCCATAAGGACCAACCAAAAAAATGGGCTAAGACCTTTCCTAAAACTTCTCATACTTTAAAACCATTTTCAAAACAAGTTTTCCACCATACAAAAATTTCACAATTTATACTCAACTGAAGAAAAGGATAACATGCCCCAAAATGATTCATTTTTCATTGAAAAGAACCATTTAGAAATAAACAACTTAAATTCCCTTAAAAATATATTTCTTACCTTCCAAACTACCCCTAAAACCCATTTTAGAATCATTATATCAAAGTTCATACAAAAACTTAGCCATTTCCTTTATTAAAAATCCATTCTCAATTTGTAAGCACACAAACCACTTTAAAAACACCCAACACACCATACAATCAAACCAAAGAACACACTCATAAACTTAAACAAACATGTTAAATTCATCTAGAGCTGTTAGGGCACAAAACCACCTACCATATATATATATATATATTGATTATGAATTTTATATAAAAACCAAGGAAATAATTTCAAAGGAACATCAAGCAATAATGAGAATTCTAATTAAAGGTCATGCATGGGGAAAACTACCTCAAGGTGGACCCAATCCACCCACTTCAGCTCTTGGCACTTTCTAACTAAAATATGCTGCTCCCCCACTAAGCATATGCATCTTCACATATGTTCAAGGACACCTAGCCCCTATCCAAACATTCACATGGCCCATGAACATGTGAAAGGGGATCCTTACAGGTATGATTATACGCATATACTAGTCTCCACTCACCTGCGTATACATTTTTACATATATACATAGCCACATCTAGGCCCATACATGTACATTCAAATGACATTCATGAATATACACATAATGAGGGAACCTACATGTATATATTTACTTATCTATGAACATGTAGGTGAGTCTCCCTTGGACCGACGACTCAAAACTGCACCAAACAGTCCAACGCACTACACATATAATTTAATAAATCAATAAAAAGATTTATGAAAGACTTCAAAATTAGCACAAAAAAAATTACACAAAACACACACCAGATTTCATATCAAAATGCCACTTTAAAACCAACCACACATCATAAACATGACAAAAAATGACTCGCACCATTTAAAAAATTTAAATAAACCATTTACACATATTATAAAACAACCCAAAGAAACACCACAATGTCTTACACCAAGAACATACCCAAAATCCCCTTTTTAGAATAAAATGCACACTAAAAACCTTTCCAAACATCATTAACATCACTTACATAATTTAAATAACCAATTTCATGATTTATAAATTGAAATCAAATAACACAACATGGGTTACACATTAAAAATACTCAATTTCATCTAAAAATGCTACTTTAAATTTAAACACATAAGAAACCTTTTCAAAAATAAATTTCACACCACACATATTAACCCAGAAACACATTAAATTAACTAAACAAGTAGAATAATTAGCCAAATAATGTTTATAGATGGAACCACCTACCTCAGATGTCGAAAACTCCCAAAATTGATGCGAAACTCCAATTGCACCACAATCGCACCACGAGGAACCCAAATTGGGCCCTAATTCAAGAATTTGAACAAAAAACAACCCAATATTAAACCTTAAAAACACAACTCAACCCGATGGAAAACCAAAACCCAAAATTGATGGAGGTTTTACCTTGAGGGGCTGCCGAAGAGAGGCGTGTGAGCAAGGGGGGGTTGCGCCGGACGTGGAGCCAGTGGAGGGTTCAGCTGAGAGGGTTTTTGCACCACACAGGGTGGGCGGTCGACCATGGTTCATGTGAGGGAGGAGCAAGGGCATCATGAATATAGGGGAGAGAGAGGAGGGGCTCGACAGTGGCTAGCCAAGGTGAGTAGGGTGGTGCATAGGGTTGGATGGCCAAGAGGACGACATACAGGTGAGGAGGAGAGGGGGGTAGCACCTGGTCGCACGCCTAGGGATTTCAGATGGGGAGGGAACTTGATGGGTGAGGAGGATACCCCTTGTGGGTCTAAAAAAACAAACTAAAAAAATAAAAAAAAGATAAACATAATCATAATTTTAATAATAATAATAATAATATTAGTAACATTAATAATAATACTAATATTCTAACACTAATAATAATAATAATCATATTATAAATAATAATATTATTATTATAATTATTTAAACAATTATTTAAACTTTATTTTATTTAAAACATAGGTAGACCGCACTATTACTTGGGGAGAAGCCGTAGGGTTCCCAAACTGTGCTCGGCCCACGTGCCAGATGGTGCGAAGCCCAAAACACCCATTTCTAAATAACAACCCAAAAATTAAAACCAGGTCTCAACCCACAAAAAAAAAAATAAGACCAAGGATGAATAAAATAATTAAAATAGAATAGTGTTGGGTCGGGGTGTGACAATTATCTCCACCATGACACTTTCTGCCCCCAGAAAGTCCCAAATGGATCGGTTGGTCAAAGCACAGATCGCAACACAATGATTCTGAAAAAAACACCTAGATCATTTAATTACTAAGATCCAAAAACTCACTTGATAACCAAAGGAACAGTTAATGAGAGACTCAAACCACTAAAATGAGAGGACCGATAGTGAGGAATCCTCATCTCTAAACAAAACCACAACATGGAACACCCCAACCCCTAACTTAGAAATTACCAAATTTCTGTGAAACTTCCACAAACATTCATCAAGCGACCTATTGATCAGATAAATAATTACCACATTTAGGGTTGGGTGGAACAGGAGAAAAGTATTTCCCCATCCGAAGCTCTTTGAAGATCGGGTTTTCTTTGGGTTTGTTTCATTATGGTCTCCCCACCATATTAGGATTCCAGCCAACTTTGACCCCTTCTGAATCAATACTACTAAAAAAACCAAACCCAACTCCTGACACCTATGAGATCAGTGATGGGTCTCTCAACCATTTTAAGAACAAGATAACACATGCAGTTCAGACCTTCCATCATGAATCCACCAGTACGACTTTCAACATAGAAGAGGGGGTCCAAATAGAAGGAACCTGAAATGACCACTGACTCTGGACTCCCCACTTCCCTAGGACACAAGAATCTCCAATGGGCAACACCCAAAGCCCAAAACTACCTAAGGGTAAGACTATCCATTAGAGAGTTTATATCCCATGAGACACAACCAAGAAAACTTCGTGAAAAGGCCATCAGGACCTTCAAAGGAAAAGGGCCAAAAACAAACAACCATGGGGGAGGAAAATTATACCAGTGTCCTCTCCAACGTCAGAGGCAATAGGTTGGATTTGCATCTGACCCCCCCTGCACCCAACGACTGCCTGACAGTATGAAAAGCTTCACTCTAAGACCTATGGATGGAGTCCTTATTTGTTAAAGCATCTTATGCACCATAGTTAGGAACCTCCAACCTCCAACTGAGGATTCATCCTCTCGAAACATAGCTTACTGAACTTTTCATCATCCACAACATCAACATGCCTTCAAAGGATTATGGAAAAATGTCTTAGAGGGACAAACCAACAACATCATAAGTAATGAGTATGTGAAACTTACATCGATAAATTGAGAGTGATGAGGGAGACACTCCAGGAATAGGATTCTCCAATTCACACACCTCACCAAGTGGGGAACCTTCCACGAACACCTCAAGGTTCTAAAACACCTCCTGTCATAGTCCACCCATTGTGACACACCTTGTAAGAAGAAAGAGGAAAGTGAACTTTACCAATACAAACATGGTCCTTTTAACATGACCAGAACAAATAATGCCCTTACAACATCTATAGTTCCCAAATACTTGAATACACACAAAAATTCCTTAAGTTACACCAAAACCACTATCAAACCTTGTTTACCATAGAGAGAATAAGTAACAATGAAAATAAAACAACCACACCACCCCACTGGGGGTATGGATAAAACTAACAACTAAAAATGACTTCTCATGGACCTTTGGACATTTCTCGTTGGCATAATTTAAAAAAGAAGCACAAAACCAACCTGAAGCACATCACAAAACAAACCTATGAATTTAACCATAAATCATTAACTCAAACTCAAAAAATCATTTCAACCTTGAAACACCTGCTTGAAAAGAATAATCAAGCCCATAGACTAATACATCACAAAACCAAACCATAACAAAAAAAATCTACCAAAATAATACCAAAGAAACATCACCAACCAAGCCTAAACCCCTTATTCACAAATGACCATTTCCAAAACCATCCAATTTCACAACCATTTGATCACTAAAACACCCTTTCTAAAAACCCATTTTACTTTTAAAATTTCTTAAAAAAAACATCCTATCACATCACTAATCAAAACATGCTTTTAGAAAACAAAACGAGCCGTGGAAACCAAGAACCCACCATTGGTATTCTATGAAGCCTCACATGTATGTACATTCCTCTACCAACTCTACACCCTTCCACAAATACCAACTCTATATCCATTATCCACATACGTGAGAATCCATAAGATTAACAAAGGTCAAATAGATAATTTCCAAATTCATATTTTCAAGAGACATCAGTTTCACACTTCAAAAAAATTCCAAAATCCCCAAAACATTTTCCAAATCCACTTATGATTTACATTTTACAAAATCTTTAAAAGATCCAAAATAGTTCCCAAAAAAACATCCATTTTTAAAACAACTAATTTCATTTTCAAACAAGTCAAGGATTTCATTTTGGAAATCCAATTTTCAATAGATTAACTCGAACCAACCCCAACCAACCCAAGAAAAACACCTTAAAACAAGCTAAAACTCACACCAAGAACATCATAAAGCAACCAATACACACAAGAATGATTAATTGTAGAGTTATAATGGGATTTGGTGCATTAATGCTGGTATGAATGATTTAGTCTAGAAAAACAAGTAGTTGGGAACGATTTAGCCCAGAAACAAGCAGTTGAGAATGATTTAGCCTAGAAAAATAAAATATAAGTAGTTGGGAATGATTTAGCCTAGAAATATAAAAGACCGATAAATATAAATAAACCCAAAAAAACATGTCAATGACACTAGCATCAGAGAATAAAAATAAAGATAACCAACTAGAGATACCTCCATGTTACCCCATGGGTCATCGCCAAACATAGAACCACGCTCGCCTAAGAGTGATCCAAGACTAGAATCTGAAAATAAAAAGTAAAGTAGGCATGAGTACCAAGATTCTTAGTTAAAAAGACAAGAAAAAAAACAACCTATGCCTTTTCATTTAAAAAGAAACCCAATCATGATAGTTTGAAAATAATACACATTGAAATAAGGTTTTTTGGTATTTTTAAATCTAAGAAACAAGTTTAATTTTTTTGTGAAAGAATTTCTCTTCCATTATATTTTCAAAATATATTACAAGAATACATTAAAATTTCAAAATGAAAGGGGAGCAATGAAGATTAAAATATGGGTTTTCACAATGGGTCATAAAGCATGAGCAGCAGAAAAGAAAATCACATCACAATCATTATGCCACAAACATGCACCTTGGGAAATCCTTATAGCTAATTAGCACATGTGGGACCATAGAAACCTCATACCTTAGTGAAAACATGGCATATGATCCACAACGGTCTACATTATCATGCACATGCAACTAGTAAGGAACAAACCCATAACTTAGTGGTCTCTAATCATCACAAGTATTTAGTTAGTGTTGTCATGTCAATCTTTCTAGATGAAACTGGATGAACCACTTATGTATCATCTAGAATACTAGTCCTAGTCTACCCACCTAGGAACCTGGGGTTTCCCTTATGCTCAAGTTAAAGTTTACATGCACACATACCACTATATTAACACAAAATCCAAACATTTCATTGAAATCACTCTTCTTTACAAAACACCCACTTTCCATTTTAAACACACCATAGAAAAGACCCTTTTTAAATAATTTTTTCATCACTTGTAAGATACCCAAATTATACTTTTATAATCACAAGAAAACACTCCATAAGGACCAACCAAAACAATGGGCCGAGCCCTTTACTAAAACTACTCATGCTTAAAAGCCATTTTCAAAACAAGTTTTCCACCATACAAACATTTCACAATTTATACTCAAATGAACCAAATGATAACATTCCCCAAAACCATTCATTTTCCATTGAAAAGACCCATTTAGAAATAAACAACTTAAATTCCCTTAAAATTATATTTCACACCTTCCAGACAACCCCTAAAACCCATTTTAGAATCATTACATCAAAGCACAGACAAAAACACAGCCATTTCTTTTATTAAAAATCCATTCCCAATCCATAAGAACCCAAACCACTTTAAAAACACCTAATTCACCATACAATCAAACCAAAGAACAAACACATAAACTTAAACAAACAAGCTAAATTCATTTAGAGGTGTTAGAAAAAAAACCACCTATAATTTATATATATATATAGTGATTATGATTTTTATATAAAAACTAAGGAAATAATTTCAAAGGAACATCAAGAAATAATGGAAATTCTAATTAAAGGTCAAGGCATGGGGAAACCTACCTCAAGGTGGAGCCAAGCCATCCAATTTAGCACTTGGTGCTTTCTAACTAAAAGATGTTGCTCCACCACTAAGAATATGAATCTTTGCATACGTATAAGGACACCTAGCCCCTATACATACATTCACATGGCCCATGAACACGTGCAAGGAAATCCTTACAGGTATGCATATATGCATATACCAGTCTCCACTCACCTGCATATGCATTTTTACAAATACACATAGGCACATCTAGCCCCATACATGTACATTCAATGCCATGGATGAATATACACATAATGGGGGAACCTACATGTATATATTTACTTACCTATGAACACGCAGGCGAGTCTCCCTTGGATTGACGACTTGAAACCACACCAAATAGTCCAACTCGCTTTACATATAATTTAATAAATCAATAAAACAATTTATGAAACACTTTGAAATTAGCACCAAAAACATTTACACAAAACACACACCTAATTTCATATCAAAACACCACATTAAAACCAACTACAAATCATAACCATGCCAAAACATGTCTCGCACCATTTAAACAATTTAAATAAATCATTTACACAATTTATAAAACAACCCAAAGAAACACCACAATGTATTACACCAAGAACATACCCAAAATCCCCTTTTTAGAATCAAACACACACTAAAAAACTTTCCAAACATCATCTGCATCACGTATATAATATAAATAACCAATTTCACAATTTATAAATTGACATCGAATAACACAACATAGGTTACACATGAAAAATACTCAATTTCATCTAAAAATGCTACTTTAAATTTAAACGCATAAGAATCCATTTCAAAAACAAATTTCACACCACACATATTAACCAAGTAACACATTAAATTAACTAAATAAGGATAATAATTATCCAAATAATGTTTATAGATGGAACCACCTACCTCGAGTGTCAAAAACTCCCAAAATTGGTGCGAAACTCCAATCGCACCATAATCGCACCATGAGGAACCCAAATTGGACCCTAATTCAAGAATTTGAACCAAAAAATGACCCAAGATTAAACCTTAGAAACAAGACTCAACTTTCTGGAAAACCAAAATCGCAAATTGAAGGAGGGTTTACCTTGAGGGGCTACCGGAGAGAGGCGCCTACGTAGGGGGGGGGTCACACTGGACGGGGAGCCACCAGAGGGTTCATCCGAGAGGGTTTGTGCATCGCGCATGGAGGGAGGGTGACCGTGGGTTGCGCAAGGGAGGAGAGAGGGCATCACAGCTAGAGAGGAGAGGGAGGAGGGGCTCAACAGTGGCTGACCAAGGGGAGCAGGGTGGCGCGTAGGGATGGCTGACCGGGAGGATGACACACAAGTGAGGAGGAGAGGGGGGTAGCGCTTAAACGCACACCTAGGGATTCCATATGGGGAGGGCACTTGATGGGTTATGAGGAGTCCCCTTTTGGTTCTAAAAAAACAAACTAAACAAATAAAAAAAAGATAAACATAATCATAATTTTAATAATAATAATAATAAGATTAGTAACATTAATAATAATACTAATATTCTAACACTAATAATAATAATAATAATAATATTCTCAATAATAATATTAATATTATTATTATTTAAACAATTCTTTAAATTTTATTTTATTTAAAACATAGTCAGACCGCACAGTTACTTAGGGAGAAGCCGCAGGGTTCCCAAACCATGCTCGGCCCATGCGCTAGATGGTGCAAAGCCCAAAACTCCCATTTATAAATAACAAAAAAAATTCAAACCAGGTCTCAACCCATACATGTAACACCCCAAGATTTCATATTACGTTATCTCTTCAAAGTAATTTAATAACTTGCACTACACACAACACCGAGTTCAAGCACACCACGACTTACCAAACTAACTGTTCAAAAAGTGGTTATGAATAGTATTATGCGAATTCTGAATTTTATATACTCCATATAAATTTATTATCCATATTATGTGTTTCTTAGACATAATATAAGAACATATCCATTTTTTTCAGATAAAAGAAGTATTTTTCAAAAAATGCAATTTTACCGCCTTTTAATGGAGAACCCTTTTAAAACAAATATTTGAAATTTTTATATATTCAATTTATTGAAATTAAATTATTATTTAGAATCAGGATATACAAATTTATTTTGGATAAATTTTTGGTACTTTTCTGATAACTTCCACATTTTGATGAATAATGAAAAATACTTAATTTTAATTTAAAACAAATTTTTTAATCGAAATAATTTAAAGTGTTAAATTATGAATTTGAATTTTTTGGAAGTATAATTAGATTATATTTTTATCATTTAATACAATTCAGGTCATTATAAGTAATTTGACATTTAAATTTTACATTAACACATGTCAATCTTTTGATAGTTTTTACTTTTTAAAAACCCACTTTTTGGTTTTGACAACAAGAATTAATTTTAAATTAATTAATAAAACTTCTATGTATTGAATTTGGTAAAATAGAATTCCATTTTTAATTCAGAATATCATAATTATATTAGGGTTAATTTTAGGTATTTTTCTGAAAATTTTCAATTTTTGATGAATAGTAAAAAACACTGTGTTATTGTTTAAAACAGACTTTTTATTTAAATAATTATTTATTTTATTTAATTTTATTTTAAGTCAAAATAGATATATATTACCTATATAAGTTCAATGTAATTCATTAGAGTCATTTTATAATAAAATTAGATGTATAAAATTTTATTGAACTTTTTAACGTCTTTTACCAACCTTCTAGGCACATTTGCAAATTTGCATAAAATGTAATTTTACTGCTTCTGTGAATTGAATTTCAAAAATCCGAGAGACATAGTTGAAATTAATAAGTAAAATTTGGTTCAATAAGATGAAAATAATTTTTGGTGAATAGTAACTTTTGACTTTTATTTACCACAGTTAAAAGTAAATAGGGTAATTAAAGGTAAAAATGATATTATAATTACCCTAAAACATGTCCTAATTCTATTTGATAAGTGTATTTCGATCAAATCCAACCTTAGGAATAAAATATGATCCTTTTGTTCCACTTGTATTAGATTAGAACATTTATTATTATTTTATTTAAAGAAGAGTTAAAAGTGTTTAATTCAAAGTTTAATAACTAAACCATTTTTAATATAGGGTTATACATAAGATAAATTCGACTATAAATATTCATTAGAAATATAAAAATATTTCCTATATAATGGTATTTTATTTATAATTTTTATAGATTAAATAATTAAATTTATTAATGACAAAATGATGATGAAGTAATTACTTTATCAATGAAAGATTAAAATAATTGATATTATAAATATAAAAATAAATGTAAATTGAGGCTTTTGATGCCATACACAAATTTTATAGGTTAATATGACATTTTAGGATTTTAGGGTTGATTAAATTATTTTTTTGAAGTGATAATTTTTTGATGACTTTAACAAAAACAAAATACCAAATAGTGTCAAAATTGATATAAATGAGTTTTTAGAAGAAATACTATATTATTAATTGATATAACATTTCTACAAATCTAAGGTCCAACCATAGGTTTTAGATAAGGTTAGATATATCAATAATAAACCACTTGGGGGTTCTCTTGGATTTTTATATTTTTTTATTAACCATTTATTATAACAATACAAGAATACATGGTAAAAGTTAAACTATTTAACTAAGAGTTAAATTTAAAAGATAAGGTTAATATGGTGACATAAACCTATATATAACCTATTGGTTGAGAGGTTTTCGAACTATACCCACATTATCCATGAATTAAATCATTTTTGAGACATTATAAACCTAATATTATTGTATAATAAATTAATATTTTAAGCTTTTCCTAAACTGACCCTCACCTCTCTTATAAAAGGATACTTCCCCTTCTCTCAAAGTCACACCTCCAAAGCCATTTGGATCGGCCCAACCCTACCAAAATCTCCTCCCAACTTCCCTCACTTAAACTTAGAGGCATTACCTTGAGAATAATTCCAACCTAAGGACCCCTTTTGTTCAAATCCAACAGAAACACCCAAAGAAGAGGTAATTTTTTTATCACCTCTTTCAAAGTTCTTTTCTTCTTCTATTTTCTCTTTCTTTGTTATTTCCATAACAAAATAATAAATCCAGTACCTTCTAAATACTTTTATGTTATTATAAATATGGTATAACCATATTCATTATTCTATCCATCCTATGAATGATAATGTCACCATGCGTGCGTATGTACAACTTACCGTCTCCATGCCGTGGTGTAATTTGTTATTCAACACTATGTTATTTGGATGGATATAATGATGAGAAATATGTATATAAATAATGAAAATAACATGATAATTTCTATATAAAAATTAATATACCATCCAATTCCACACCTTTTAATCATTAAGGAAATGATATCATTGCTCGTGTGTGCGTATGACTTACCGTCTCCATGACGCAATGAGATTCATTTCCACGTTCACCATTCAACAATGATTATAAAAATATATATTATTAATAAGTATGTAATATATGAAATAAAAATTCTACTATATATATATATATGTATGTATGTATGTATGTATGTACTTACATATATCTTATTCACTTACTTCCGTTTAATGCAATATGAAAATGGAAACAACGTTTATGCGTACGTACGACCAACCGTCTCCATAAATGGTGTTTCCATTTCATACATCTATCTATTATACATATTCATATTCTAAATATATATGATATATAAATCATGTTCTATATTATGGAATTATTTAAATTATGATCTAAATGATACGATCAAGAATAACAAGTTAAAACACGTACGATAAAGAAAGCAATTATTACCCGAAATGTTAATTTAACATGGAAATCATTATTAAATAGGCAGTATAAAGTCATAAATGAATCATGTATGATGTAATAAATATGAATATGGTTATGTTATAATTTAATAATATACTATGGTCATTATACATGAGTTTAAACGTACCCTCGACTAAAGGAAAGTGCAAGGTAAGAGTTAATTCCTCAATCTCATTATTATATGAGATTGTTTATGTGTATGTTTTTACTGGGACATATTTATTATACATGTCCATGTTTCATAAAAGAGTTTTCAAAAGAATTATTTTAAGGTAATCTTTAACTAAAACATCATTTTAAATATTTTAAATATTTATTCTTTTAAATCTTTCTCATTATTGTATATGTTTTCAAAATGGTTTTAAGGATTTATTTATATGGACATGAATGTTTTAAAATGTTAATTCCTTTAAAAAGTTTCAAAGTGGTATGAGACACTTTGATTCAAAAATATCTTTTAAATTTCTTCCTTTATAAATTGTGTGACTTTTAAATGATTTCATTAAAAGGGGTATTTCACTCAAAGAGTTTTAATGATCATTTTCAACTATATCAACATCCTTTACTGGATATTATTCTTGATTGAGGTTGATTTATTATAATAAAATCTTCCATATTGTATTAAATGAGTTATGATATGTTTTATTTTGGATGTGATATTTTTATACCATTCATGGTTTATGGCTAAAGTATTGACATTTCATATGCTAGTTTTAATAAAAATTTGTATGTTATGTTTCAACATTTTCATATATGGAATGAAATAGAATTAGTAAGTGATGAGTGGGGCCCGCTATAGCCCCTCGATGCATCGGTAGGTTTCATGAGACAAATTAATGTCTTGGAACAAGGCCTTGAAAAAAATTTTATTTGTAGTCTTGGCATAAGGCCTTGACTATGTGGTTATAATGTCCGGTGTTAGGCATTCCCTCATTATGAAATTAATTATTACATGCGATTATTCAACTAGTAGAATATCTATGTGCATGTTTATATAGTAATGTTTGATTTATTTTATCCATATTATGTTAAAGTTTATGTTTAAAAGGCAATTGTTTTTATTACACATCTTTCCTTAAAATTTTATAGCTTCTGCTAAATTATTTACCCTTACTGAGCAGCTGAGCTCACCCCTTTCTTATGTTTTATTTTTCACATGATGTGAAGAAGTATATTATGATTAACCCACAGAGATATTACAAGGATATGATTTTTTTTAAAGGGTACAAAATGTTGTATTTTTATTTCATGATGTAATGTAAAACTTATGTATGTATCTATTACTTACAGGGCTACTAAACTGATCGGTCTTTTAGGACACAATTCCTTGTATCATGCCAATGTTATGTAATAATGCACTGACTCTGGGATTTTGGGGTTGGGGCATTAAAACACAAAAAATAAAATAAAATAAGAATAGGGATGAATAAAATAATTATAATAGAATAGTGTCAGATTGGGGTGTGAAAATTATTTCCAGCATGACACTTTCTGCCACCAGAAAGTCCCAAATGGCTCAGTTGGTCAAAGAACAAATCACAATGCAAAAATTCTAAAAACAACACCTAGATAATTTAATTACTAAGATCTAAAAACTCACTCGATAACCAAAGGAACAGTTAATGAGAGAAACAAACCACTCAAACGAGAGGATTAATAGTGAGTAACCCTCATCTCCAAACAAAACCACAATATGGAACACCCTGACCCCTAACATAGAAATTACCAAATCTCCGTGGAACTTCCACAGAAATTCTTCAAGCGACCTATTACTCAGATAAATAATTACCATGTTTGGGGATGGGTGGAATAGAAGAAAAGGATTTTCATATCAGGAGCTCTTTGAAGACTATGTTTTCTTTGGGTTCGTTTCATTATGGTCTCCCCACCATATTAGGATTCTGGCCAACTTTGACCCTTTATGAATTGAAAACACTCACAAAACCAAACCCAAATCCTGACACCTATGAGATTAGTGATGGTTCTCCCCACCATTTTAAGAACAAGATAACACACGTGGTTCAGACCTTCCATCATGAATCCACCAGTAAAAATTCCAACATAGGAGAGGGGGTCCAAATAGAAGGAACCTGAAATGAGCACTGACTCTGGACTCACAACTTCCCCAGTACATGAGCATCTCCAATAAGAAACACCCAAATCCCAAAATTGCCTAAGGGGAAGACTAGCCATTAGAGAATTTATATCTCACAAGACACAACCACAGAAACTTCGTGAAAGAGGCCACCAAGACCTTCAAAGGAAAAGGGCCCAAAACAAATAACCATGTTAGAGGAAAATTATTCTGGTTTCCTCTCTGATGTCAGAGGCAATAGGTTGGATTTGAGTCCCCCTCCCCCCACACCCAGAGACTGCTTGAATACATGAAATTCTTTACTCTAGGACCTATGGATGGTGTCCTGATTTGTTGAAGTATCTGCTGCACCGTAGTCAGGAACCTCCATCTGAGACCTCATCCTCTGGAAACATAGCTTATAGACCTTTTCTACGACCACAACCTCAACAAGAATTTACAGAAAAATGGATTAGAGTGCTAGATCGACAACATCAAAAGAAACATTTATGTGGGACTTCAATTGAGAATCAAATAGTGATGAGGGAGACACTCTATGAACAAGTTCCTCCAATTCACACTCCTAACCGGATGGGGAACCTTTCATGAACACCTCAAGGATATAAAATGCCTCCTTTCACAGTCCACATATTGTGACACACCTTTAATGAAGAAAGAGGAAAGTACCCTTCACCAATACAAACAATATCCTTTTAATAAAACCATAATGGATAATGCCCTCACGAAATCTAGAGTCCCCAAATACACAAAGACTCACCCAACTTTCTCAAGTTACACCACAACCACTATCAAAACTCATCCACCACAGAGAAAACAATAAAAAATTAAAAGAAAAAAAATCCACCACCCCATTGGGGGTCTGGGTAAAACTAACAACTAAAAATGACCCCTCTAGGACCATTTGACATTTTTTGGAAGCATACTTTAAACAATAAGCACAAAACCAACCTGAAGAACATCACAAAAAAAACCTTCACATTTAACCATAAATCATTAACTCAAACTCAAAACATTATTTCAACCTTGAAACCTCATCTCAAAAAGAAACATCAAGCCCATAGACTAATACATCACAAAAACAAAATCATAACGAAAAAAATATCAACCAAAATAATACCAAAGAAACATAACCAACCAAGCCTAAACCCCTCTTTCTCAAATGACCATTTTTAAAACCATCCAATTTCGGAACCATCTGAGAACTAAAACCCCCTTTTAAAAACCCTTTTTAATTTTAAAATTTCTTAAAAAAATCATCCCATCACATCACTAATCAAAAAATAATTTTAAAAAACAAAATGAGACTCAGAAACCAAGCACCCACCATTGGTATTCTATGAATCCTCACATGTATGTAAATTATTGTTCCAACTCGGCACCCATCCACACATACCAACTCCATGTACACTATCCACATACGTGCTAATCCATAAGAATACCAAAGATCAAAAAAATCATTTCCAAATTTCCATTTCCAAGATACATCAGTTTTACACTTCACAAACATTTAAAAGACCCAAAATATTTTTTAAATCCACTTCAAATTTAAGCTTTACAAAAGCTATAAGATATCACAAAATAGTTCCCAAAAGAACACCCATTTTTAAAACAACTAATTTCATTTTCAAACATGTCAAGAATTTCATTTTGTAAATCCAATTTTCAATAGACTAACCTAAACTAACCCGAACCAACCCAAGAAAAACATCCCAAAACAATCTAAAACTCACACCAAGAACATCCCAAAGTAACCAATTCACCCAAGCATTATTAATTGCAGAGTTCTAATTGAATATGGTGCATTAATTCTTGTATGAACAATTTATCCCATAAAAAAATCATTTGGGAATGATTTAACCCAGAAACATGCAGTTGGGAATGATTTAGCCCATAAAAATAAAAGACAAGTATTTGGGAGGAAAATGAAAGGCAGATAAATAGAAATAAACTAGAAAAAATAGGTAAACAACACTAGCAGTGGAAAATAAAAATAAAAATAATAAGCTAAACATACCTCCAAGTGACCCCATGGGTCACCACCAAACATAGAACCACACTCTCCCAAGAGTGATCTAAGACTAGAACCTGAAACCGAAAAGTAAAGTAGGTGTGAGCACCAAGATTCTCAGTAGGAAAGCTAAGGAATAAAAATTTCCTATTCCTTTTTTCCTTTAGAAAGAAACCCAATCATGATAGTTTGAAAATAATACATAATAAAATAAGATTTTTCAGTCTTTTCAAAACCAAGTAACAAGTTTACTTTTTTTAGGGAAAGAATTTCTCTTCAACTATATTTTCGAAATATATTACAAGCATGCATTAACATTTCAAAATGAGGGGAGAAATGAAGATTAAAATATGTTTTTTCACAATGAGGCATCAAGAATTAGAAACAGAAAATAAAATCACATCCCATGCATTATTCCAAAAATGAGCACCATGGGTAATCCCTATAGGTAACTAGCACATGTGGGACCCTAGAGACCTTGTACCTCAGTGAAAATGTGGCATATGATCCACAATGGTCTACGTTCTCATGCACAGACCATTAGTAGGGAACACACCCATAACTTATTGGTCTCCAATCATCACAAGCATTTAGTTAGTGTTGTCACATCAATATTTCTAAACGAAACTGAGATGAACCACTTATGTATCATCCAAAGTACTTGTCCTTGTCTGCCCACCTAGGTACCCGAGGTTTCCCTTGTGATCAAGTTAAAGTTTGCTTGCACACATACCACTATATTCACACAAAATCCTAACATTTCATTGAAATCAACCTTCTTTACAAAAAACCCACATTCCATTTTAAAAACACCATGGAAAATCCCCTTTTTAAATACTTATATCATCACTTGTAAGATTACCAAATTCGATTTTTATAATCATGAGAAAACACACCACAAGGACCAACCAAAATAATTGTCCAAGACCTTTTCTAAAACTGATCATACTTCAAAACCATTTTCAAAACACGTTTTCCACTGTAAAAATATTTTACAATTTATACTCAAATGCAAAAAAGGCTAACATGCCTCAAAATGATTCATTTTCCAATGAATGCCACATTTAGATTTACAAAACTTAAATTCCCTTAAAAATATATTTCTCACCTTCCAAACAACCCCTAAAACCCATTTTAGAATCATTAAATCAAAGCACACTAAAAAACATATCCATTTACTTTATTAAAAATACATTCCCAATCCATCAGCACCCAAAACCCTTTAAAAACACCCAACACACCATATAATAAAACTAAATAACACACTCATAAACTTAAAAAACCATGTTAAATTAATCTAGTGGTGTTAGGGAACAAAACATCCTACCATTTATATATATATATATATATATATATTGTATTTATGAATTTTATATAAAAACCAAGGAAATAGTTTCAAAGGAACATCAAACAATAATGGAAATTCTAATTAAAGGTCAAGGCATTGGGAAACCTACCTCAAGGTGGAACCAAGTCATCTACTTCGACTCTTGGCTCTTTATAACTAAAAGCTGCTTCTCCCCCACTAAGAATATGTGTCTTTGTATACATGTGAGGACACCTAGCCCATATGCATACATTCTCATGGCCCATGAACATGTGCAAGGGGATCCTTACAGGTATTCTTATATGCATATACCAGTCTCCACTCACTTGCATATGCATTTTTACATATACACATAGGCACTCCTAGCCCCATTCATGTACATTCAATGCCATGGATGGATATTCACCTAATGGGGGAACCTACATGTATATATTTACTTACCTATACACACCCAAGCAAGTCATCCTTGGACCAGTGAAATGAAGCCAAACCAAAAAGTCCAACACACTATGCATATAATTTTATAAATCAACAAAAAAATTTACAAAACACTTCAAAATTAGCACCATAAAAATTACACAAAAACACACCAAATTTCATATCAAAATGACACTTTAAAACCAACCGCACATCATAAAAATGCCAAAACATGACTCACAACATTTAAAAAATTTAAATAAACCATTTACACAATTTATAAAACAACCCAAAGAAACACCATAAGGCCTTACACCAAGAACATAAGAAAAATCCCATTTTTGGAATAAAAGGAACACTTACAAACATCATTCACATCACTTGAATAATTTAAATAACTGATTTCACGATTTATAAATTGGAATCCAATAACACAACACTAGTTACACATGAAAAATACTCAATTTCATCTAAAAATTATACTTTAAATTTAAATGCATAAGAAAAATTTTCAATTTTTTTTTTCACCATGCATATTAACAAAGAAACACATTAAATTAACTAAAAAAGTAGAATAATTAGTCAAATAATGTTTATATATGGAACTACCTAACACGGGTGTCGAAAACTCCAAAAATTGGTGCGAAACTCCAATCGCACCACAATCGCACCACGAGGAACCCAAATTGGACCCTAATTCAAGAATTTGAACAAAATATGACCCAAGATTAAACCTTAAAAACACAACTCAATGTGATAGAAAACCCAAACCCCAAATTGTAGGAGGGTTTTTCCCAGAGGGACTGCCAGAGAGAGGTGCGTACATAAGGGGGGGTCGCGCTGGACAGGCAGCCACTGAAGGGTTCAAATGAGAGGGTTTGTGTGCCGTGTTGGGAGGGAGGCTGACCATGGGTTGCACGAGGGAGGAGTGAGGGCATCACGGTTGGAGTGGAGAGGGAGGAGGGGCTCGACGGTGGCTGGCCAAGGGGTACAGGGTGGCGCATAGGGATGGCTGGCCAAGAGGACGACGCGTAGGTGAGGAGGAGAGGGGGTAGTGCTTGGTCACACACCTAGGGCTTCCAGAGGGGGAGGGCATGTGATGGGTGAGGAGGAGCCAACTTGTGGGTCTAGAAAAACTAAACCAATAAAAAAATATAAACATAATAATAATAATAATAATAATAATAATAATAATAAGATTAGTAACATTAATAATAATACTAATATTCTAACACTAATAATAATAATAATAATAATAATAATAATATTGTTAATACTATTATTATTATTTAAAAATTTATTTAAAATTTATTTAATTTAAAATACAGGCAGACCGCAAGGTTACTTAGGGCGAAGCCGTAGGGTTCCCAAATCGTGCTCGGCCCACACACTAGATGGTGCCAAGACCAAAACACTCATTTCTAAATAACAACCCAAAAATTAAAACTGGGTCTCAACCTGCTCAAACAAAAAATAAAATAAGACTAAGGATGAATAAAATAATTAAAATATAATAGTGTCGGGTTGGGGTGTGACTACAACTGAGTACATAATGAGACTTGGGAGTGGAGACTGATGTACAATCCTGGTGGCCAAATTTTTTCTCAAACATTATTGACCACCCTTGAGAAGGAAATTTAGGGACAAATTTCTTTAATGGGGAAGTTTGTTAGAATCTAGTTCTTCTTTAAGGTACATATCCTTTTATTTCATCCAACTCTTGATTTAAATGTTTAAATATAGCCTAATGTGAATTACCTTTGAGGCCATGGAGGTATCGAGGGTGTCTGGGGCTGGTTTGGAGCCCAAAACCCAACCTTTTTGGTGAAAATGTACTGGAGAATGGTTATAGTAAACCGTTTAGGGAAGGACACATAGTTTAAAAAACTATTCAAGGTAGGGCCATAGGGCATGAATAGGCTGCACGGTTTCAGACAAACCATGTGATTCAGGCTGCATGGCCTTGTGGCTAACTCTACAATCTTGACCGTGGTTTTTTTTTATGATTTTCACATGGTTAGTCAAACCATGTGAGCAAATAATGTGTGTTCCCCTTGCCTAAAGGTAACCATGCACGGTTGGAATATGATTTGTCAACCCATGCACCAAAACCATGCAACCCTTTAATTTTTTTAGAAATTTAATAATTTTAAATTAAATTAAAATCTATTATAAACCTAAAATTGGTTTCATCTCCTGTACAACACCTTTGAGCTTTGGAACCTCCATTTGACACCTAAGGCAGTATATGAGGTAACTTATTCATATGATCTTGGAATCAAGATCCATCAGAAGCATCCGATTCATCTCAGTGAGTTCCCCAGTCCTTTTGTGACATCCTCTTTTGGTTTGGTATAAATGATGCTATTTATGTGAAAGTTTATTTTCCCTATTATCAGATTCTTCATCCGTTCACCAATTTTCTCCTGATCAGAGCTGAATCAAGAGCTGATACTGGATGATCTATTAATTATAGACCCATGGTAGGTGGTCTCATGATTTTAGCTAATAGTTTAGGTGCTTATATATGTCGTTGTTCCATGCGCCCAATTTTCAAGCATCACCTTAAAATGAATTAAACCCTTAAATTTTTAGGCATGTTCTATTTAATTAAAAATATCATAAATGAATTTTATAAGAGGTTGAAATTGATTTAAAAACACCATTGGGTGTTTTGGTTATATAAATGGACCACCATGGGTGGCCTTGATACTTGGAAACCTTTTGAGGTGTGCCTTATTCCCTTTGCCTTGGAATGAAAATTAGTAATTGGAAATGTGAATTGAATTGTAGTTCAAAGTGATGAATTAAATTATGAATTGATGTGTAAATTGAATTATGAAATCAATTGTGAATGGAATTGATAAAGAAGAGGGGTTTCACCTAAAAATATGCATTATATTTATTTATTAATCATTAAATATTAGTTTAAATAAAATTCCCACATGAGTAAATTAGAGGCAAAAGTCTTCTAAGCTAGCCAATGCCTTGAGTCACCTTTTGTGGTGAGTTGTAAATGGGATGTTCTTGGTTTTGACCTTGACATGTTAAATGATATTGTTAGATGAAATTGATCAATTGTCTTGAATTGGTTAAATTATTATTATCCATGGGTGACCCATGGGTTCATATGAGAATTCCATAGACAGACTCATTTGGCTATTAACTTTTATGCCTGAGTGATACTTGGTTTTATAAGGATGTACACATAGGGGATTTGAATATTATATATCGAGTAAAACTTGGATTCCTTATGGATTGACAAGGAAGTACTCAATGGAATTTGATCTTATATGTCATGGGAGATACTTGGGATCCCTTAGTGGAGTGATAAGGATGGACTCAAGTGGCTGAGACATTATACCACACCTAGAGAGATACACAGGTTCTTAAGAGGTTCTCCATGGACGGTCTCATCAGGTGTTGGTTCTTATTACACATGGAGTGAGACTTGGATTCCAACTAAGGAATTATAGGGATGGAATCAAGTTCTAAATGGATTAATTAATGAAATGAATTATGACGCGTCTTCCAAGACAAAGAACGATCTTATATTTAGTCTTTTAATTATACCTTTTAGATGGTATTCTTAGGCATATGATGTGATTATGATTATATGGGAGATGTCAGCCTTGCACCAAGTCTCGAGACTTAAAAATTAAATGAGATTGAATTGTTAAATTAACTTGATTAAATGAAATAGTCCTGAATGTTAAATTAGAGTATTACCTTTAAAATGAAACTGATTAAATGAATTTGTTATAAAATTAGAATATTGATTATAGGATATTTACTTTTGAGTACTTCATTTACTTATTTCTTTACCTCATGAACACTATCTATTATACATATTCACTAACTAATTGAAACATACCTTGGGTGGTTTCCTACTGGGATTATGTCTCACACCCTATTTGAGCCACCTTTGGGTACCCAAATAGACTATATGATTACAGGTGTTGATAAAAACAAATGTCCTACTACAAGTTCTTAATTGTTTCTTAGGAGAAGGGGAGCATGGGAGCGAGCTGAGGTATGTAAATCTAGATGGATACTTTTTTACTTTCTTTAATTTTGTTACATGTATTGTATATATTCATTATATACTTGTTTTGGATACTTTATTAGAGAAAAATGACATGTATCATCATTTTGTATATGAACTTCTATAATTGTTGTTATTATTAGTCTTCCGCTATTTACCTTTTATCTGTATGATTTACTGCTTCTGCTATCTATCTATTTTTGATATTCCACTATGCTATACTCTGGTAATGATGGAATAGTCTCCCAATGAACACACAAGGCCCTCACTTTTAGTCGGAAGCCTCTGGTGTTTGGGGAGACGCGCTTGAGGCCAATGAACCTAATTGGATTAATAATAATATAATAGAAATAATTTAATTTTGAAAGTTTTTTAAAATAAAATGAAATTTTCTAAATTTTGGAAACAAAAATACAGTTTTAAATAAAAGTCAATATTTTTCACTATTCACTAGAAAATCAATCTTTTTAGAAAAATTCTCACCCTAAAGTAATTTTCATATTTTGATTTAAATGGTTATATTATTTTTATTAAATATAATTTCTAAAATTTCCATAAATTAATCACAATATTTTCTCATAAAAAGCAGTAAAAACCATTTTTTAAGAATAAAATGATGTTGCTTAAAATTGAGTGCTTATTTCCTAAGAATTAATAAATAAATTTTTATTGAGTATAAAATTTACATATTTTTAATAATATGTTCAATCTTGTTTATACCCTCCAATTCAATGAATAAACGATAACTATAACATTTAAATTATAATTTTTTGTGATTTTTTCACGTTTAATGTTGAGTATCATATTCTTTATCGAACATAATGTTCTTTTAAAATCTTGAGGTGTTACACCCTCCATACCCCTTCATTATTCCTTGTATTTGAGGTTTTTTGGCACTAATTTCTTGTAATTTATGATGAGATTCATCCTTCTTCTTCCCCCTTTCACTTTCCCTTTGGTTTCACTTGATTTTGGTTTCCCCCTGTTAGAGTTTTGATGATTATTTCATCAAATCTTGGTGAAATTGCATTATTTTGATTGGAATTTCATACATACTCATGAGAGGATATCCCAATATGATTTATTCATGTTGTTTCATGTCATTATGATGAAGGAATGTGATTGCAAAATTTTATTTTGGGGTTTTTCCTAAATTTAATTAATTTTCTTATTGATTTGGTGTTGCTGGTTAGGGATTTGGTGTAGGCTGGTGTGGGGAGTCTAATACGGGCCTCTTATAGGTGGTTGGTCTCTATTTAAACATGAAAAAATGACTTGGTGAGTTGAACAAAGATTATTAAAATTTTAAATTAATGGTTTGATTAATTTTAAATGTTATAATTAATTATTTTGGACTGTTTGGTTGCAGTTAGGTTCTCGTGTGAGTTGATGATGGCTGGTTGATCTTAGATGGTCTTAGAGAGCCTAAGAAGAGCTGTCAGGAGATGTTTTAAAAATGGGGAAAAACTTTTTATGAGGTTGGTGGTCTCTCATACCTACCCTTATGGTTTTTCATTTTGTTTATGTGGCACATGGAATGTAACCTCACCCCAAGGAAATCGATATGATTAATTTACGTGAATATCTTAATTAAATTATTAATTGGATTATTTTAATTAATTAAAATTTCTTAATTAATTAAGTCAAATTTTAATGGTTATGATGCACAAAGTTCCAAGGCCCCTAAGGACCTTATTTACTGGCTTGATTTCTTAGTCTTTAATGGTCGAGACCTTGGTTGTAGACTTATTCCTTGAGATACTAGAACCCTCTTGACACTATAGAAAAATATTTTTTTATGATGGGTTATTTATGATGGAAATATATAAAAAATAATCCATTTTGGAAAAGAGAATTGTAAATACTATTATTTGTGGTAGACCGACATAATTAACCATTTTGAGATACTATTTGTGATGGATTACTTTTTATGCCATGAAAAATATTTTATCAATACTTTTTTTCAATAGAATATTGATTCCATCATAAATAATTTTTTGCGATAGACTCAAAATTCCATCTCAAAAAACCATTTGTGAAAGAATAGATATTTTGGTGAAAAAAATATTTTCTATAATTATTTGCGATGGAATACCAATTCTATCACAAATAGTTGAAAAATGAAAAAATAAAATAAAATATGTTAAATAAAAATAATAAAAAAACGAATATTCATTATAAAATCACAACTAATATATTATATAAAATGTTATATAGTAAAAGATACAATAATAATTTCACTGAGGGGGTGGGAGATTAGGTCTAGTTAGTAGAGGGAACTCTATCCTTAAACCAAGTATAATATGCCACATATATTTAATCATCTTCTCATGTTGCTACTCCTGCTATCATTGTTGCTCTTCCTACCACTATCACTGCTCTTTCCGCTCTCTAGTCAGTCTCTATATAACCACATCCTAAGCTCATAGTCTCTCCTCATACTATGCAGCTGAAAATAATGATGATGATGAATTTTATGACCTCCCCCCCAAAGGTACCCATCATGGCACAATAGTTAGAGAAGGGAGAAAATGAAGCCTGAATCCCACCTCCAATAGGATATAGGTTGTCCAAAAGCGCTAAGTGTGTATCATACACACAAATGGGAGGCATTACCCTCTAAGATAATATAGATGAGAGAAAAAATAGAAACAACCACCAAATAACTCCTTATCATAAAAAAGAATAAGAAATCCAAATACATGATAAGAATGTAATGATATACAACTAAAACAACACTAAAAAAGATCCACATCAGTGATAATGAAGTTCCCACATCTCTTGAACAACTCCTCAAACTAGAAAAACCTAGCTTGATCACTTATCAAGTCTTGCTAACCTGAAAAAATAGTTTATATAAACGTAGGTTGAGAATGACATTTATACTCAGTAGGATCCTCCCTAAAACCTCTCAGGAAAAATTTAAAATAAGCATACTAAATCCCAGCGAGTAAACACGTAAAACCAAATCATCACCTAAATAGGTTTACTATTCTATTATCATCCTCACCATGTCTATGTCTCACCAAATATCACATATAAGAGATCATATAATATAATAAAAAAGGGGGTACCCCACTACTACTTCACCACTAGTTTTCTGCTCTTCCCCAATGTATCACATACTGACCCACCTCTTTCCAAAAGCCACCATGAAGAAACATGGGATAATATATCATGCACCCCATGCATCTCATCATCCCATCATCCCAACCACATCTCTATATAGTAACCGAGTATTTTCTGGGAGCCACCAAAGCCCATATACCATGTATTATACCACAATACATTACAACACATACACAACATACCTATAATAACCATTATGATACTACATCTAGAGATATATGTGTGTGAAATAACCACAAGCCATTACAACCCTCTAAGAAATATATGGGAAAAGATAACCATCATCTACACCAACAAATACTACAACTAGGAGAAGAGAGTGGGGTTAGAGAGGGTAGTCATCCATCCATTCCTCACCAACCTGGATGTTGGGGAAAACACCCTCTCAAAGTAAACTAAGTGTTAGCCACCCTACCTACATGGGTGGGGTAGCATATGAAATAACAAAAAATTCATGATATAAATAAGTCTAGAAACCACACCATAAGAAAATACTTAGCCTTAGAATCATCTACCTTTAACATCACACAGGACTCCCAACTTACACCACTAAGGACTGGGTATCAAAATCATACAACCATCATTCTTAACATTAATTATTTAATTATACATTAATTAATATCATTCTATTTTTGTTTCCAAGTTTATCATTTTAATATTCTAATCAAAGATCCAACAACACTATTAGGTCCTTTCTTGTATTCTCAAGTATGATATCATCATAAAGTAAGCATAAATAACCAAACCCTTTATTTTATTAATTCATTTATTATTTCATAATCATCTGGTTACTATAGGACTCAGACCAAGCTACCATGTTAAATATGCACTCACAATTCATCATATCAAACTACTTACCATAGTTAGAAACTAATTATATAAATAACAATTGGCCATTAGGCCATTAAACAAGAATATTAATTATAATAAAAATATCCCCACTTTCAGTACAACAACAATGGAAAATCCCATATTCAGTCTATTCAATCAGTCATTATGCCATCCCCGACACCACTTCACATAATAACACATCTGACATCCCAGGCCAAAATCATCATCATAACTAGTACCCCATACCACCATCGCAACCTTGAGAATCCCCACCCATATTATCAACATAACTGGGTCCCCGTGCCATCATCACACCCTTGGTTATACCCACCCATTATTCCAACTTCTCAAGGTTAATATTCAACCACATCAAGGTTCTAAATCTATAGAGCATAAATACATATTAAATGATTTATTCCACACAAAATTTTAAAGGAAAATATGGACAATTAAAAAAAGGAATTACATCATTTCTCAAACAATGCCAGACTCTCTTATCCCCAAAATAACGATTTAATAAATCATTAAGTTTTCATTACCATATTTAATTAACCGATTTATAATTCACAATCCCTTCATCACTATACATATAATTTCCATGGATAAATAATATTTATTTCATGTGGTGATTTTCCTTAATATTCTTTTCATATAACAACAATATCAACCATATTTATTTCAACACGCCTCTTTTAATATAATCAAAGCATTACTAACTTTAACATGTTATTAAATTTTCAAATATATCAACCATAATTAACAACCATAATAATAGACAACACACTATTTAGTCAAACTCAAAGTTAAAAAAATATAATTCAAAATCACGTGATCACACATCCTAAGTATTTCAACATGAATATAAACATTCTCACTTGTGATAGTACTTATGGTTCTAGAATTTAATTAAACTCTAACATCTGATAATATCTATTGAAAAGTTATGATAAATAGAATTATCAAATAATTCTAATTAATATTATTTAATCATTTTAACATCATGGAATGATATCATCTCTTTCTCTATCTTTTAGAAAATTCCTAGAATAATTATCATTATTATACAATATACAATAATTTAGTTATATTTTATTTTGATAATCTTAAAATTCACAAATATTGTTATCTACTGCATCATAAATCATTAAACTCTATGATTGAAATTATAATCAACAATATCTATTTAAATAATAATTTTACATATTTTAAGATAGATTTATTTATCATTAGAATTCTATATTGTTTCTAAATCAATTCTAGAAATTAAATAATAATAAGTTAACCATTCTCTAAAAGTAGAAAAACTTCTATTTTGTTACTTGAAATATCACATTAATTATATTATAGAAAATTCCACTATTAGTAGAACCAAACATTCTACTACCAATTTATCCTTCCATTTAAAATTCTAGAATTAATAATATTTCATCATCATCAATATAATAGTATAACATGTATTTTATCTTCCTCTTTCTTCATGAGATTATTTACCACATTTTTATATGATTATGGTTAATCATATACATTTAAAAAAAGAATCTAAATCATAAAAATCTCACATTTTAATGGTATAGGAAATAAGAAGTCACAAATCCCCTATCTAGAAAAGAAGGGTTCATGCGCTACAACACTAAACATAGGGGGAGGGAGAGAGAGAGGGAATTATTAATCTTAGAAAAAAAGATTTGGAACATGAGGGAGAATCCCATATTAAATACAGATGAATTTTCAAGAATCCAGAAGAGGTTTTGAGATAATCTAGAATTCATAAAGGAAGAAAGACTCAAATGGGGAAGTTATGGTATTTTAGAATACATGGATAAAGTTTCCATGAGGAAAATAAATTTCACATTAAATTAGTTCCCAATTAATTATCGAATAAAATATTTTTAACTCTTAAAATTAACAGGAGTCAAAATATCACATTTAAAAATATTAGAAAGGTCAAAAGACATTAATTTATATATTAAATTTCTTCATCTTCATTGAAAACTGCATTACAGGAGGTTCAAGAAGGAAAAAAGTGGTTTCTAGGAAATTCTTACTACTCATACGTGAGAGATACCTACTGCATAAGGGTAAAAAAACATTACCCTTACACAACCTACCCTTACGTGAAACCCTATCACTATGTAAGGGTAACACAGTTTTATATTTACACAATTGGATACCCTCACACAAGCATAAGAGATTTGATACTACCTTTATATAGTGGAGGATTAACTTTAGGCAGGTAAAGAAAATATCGATCTTGCCTTATGCAAGGCTTAACTTATTCTTATATAAGAACAAGATGACCCTTTCACTAGCTTCAAGATCTCATAGTTTCCCTTATGAAACTTGGACCTTACCCTTGCACAACATGTTTAAAATCTAGGAAACCCTTATGTAGCAAAGGGTTACCTTTACACATTTAAAGTAAAACCCAAACTACATTTACATAGATCATAGGGGTTCTTGTTTACCTTTATGAATATAGAAGAAGAAGGGATTTACCCTTCAAGAAACCAAGGGTTAACCCTTATACATGGTTCAAAAAGGAATTCCTACCCTTATTCAACCTTTTAAAAACAAATGCTATCATTACAAAGAATCATGGTCATAAGTAAGGGTAATAATAAACTTAAAAATATTAAATTTCCATTTTCAAAAGCCTATAAATAATTAGGATAAGACATTATTATCACTTACAAAACTCCCAAAAGACTTTTAAAATATTATAACCACTTTAAAAAATTCAAAATTATTTTTCCCAAATAGTCTTCCAAAAAATTTAAATTACATCCATAATTTGTAAAACCATTTTAAAACAATTTAATTAATTGAAAAATGATTCTAAAAATCTTCAAAAATTATGAAATTTCTTCCAAACCACCAGACACCCCAAAATGAAAAAGGAATTCTTGAGAAATTATGAACCTTTACATTAGATACCTTTCAAAAAAATTCTTATCCTCAAGAATTAAAACAATACCAGGAGAGAGAGAAAATAAAGGGAAGATAATTTTACCACCCCATGAGATACCACTCAAGGTTATCTCTATATTTAGAACACAACAACCACTATATAACCAAAGTGTATAACTACACAACACTTTAAAATAATATCTTAGGAGAGATACCTTTCAAACGGGAGAAAGTACATTAATAAAACATTAAATTTGGAGGGGAAACAAAGTCATATATCAACACGTGTTCCAAAAATTCACCCTAAAAAATCAAGCATTTAACAACTTTGGAATTTTGAGTACATATTTGCGACTCTCATTATCAAGTAAGGTCACATAAAAGGCCATACAGATCTCCATAACAAACCTAGTAAGAAATAAATATCAATAAAGCAACATTATAGTAAAACAACACTTTCAAAAACAATCACTTCACATTGATTAAACAAAGGGGGACAAAAACTCCATTTGGGAGAAAAAACCTTTATATCCAGCTTTTTGACAATTTTACTTAGGCATTTGATGAAATGAAAATTTATACATTCTTTATTTTCATTTATCATGTAAGTAAACTTAATCCATAACATTCAAGATATATCATGCTTAACATGTCATGAACAAGAGTAGATTAACATACTTATATAAAAATTAATTAAAAAATTTAGTTATAAATTAATTTTTTTTATTAAGTCCTTACTAATAAGGAATTTAAAAACATAAATATGTTTTATAAAAGATTCTTTTCTTTATGTACATTTATCCAAACATTTATTATTTAAAACTCATTAAATTTTAAAACACGCTGATAAAAACTATTCACCAAGCCTCCCGTGTTTATTTTTCATCAGATTAAGAAATATTTAAATGAAAAATCTTTTTAAATATTTCTTCATAACAAGGTATTTATCAAAAGTTTCTTTGAGAAAACACTTTCAATAAATTTAAAAAGATACTTTTAAAACAAATACAAGTTTCATGGAAGAATTGTAATTCTTTATTTAAGAAAAATTATTGTCCCAAAATAAATCTTTCCAATAGGGTATCATTGGATATTATTATACAACATAAAGAAAACTTCCAAGGATGACACACTCAACATAAAATTTCCTTTTCCAAAAACATATCATATTTAACACGAGTTCCATGATAACTCATGTACCTAGGCGAGTTACATGATTTTATTAAATTCATTTTATTCAACTAAGACAAATCTACCATTCTCTTAGAAAATAAAAATTAATATGAATACACATAACCTCCAATTTAACTTAAGACATGCATCATAAACAAAACATGAGGTTGGAACAATCCATTTTATCTGTCTTTAAAAGTTTTCCAAGTTTGTTAAAAAAACATTATCCACTAGGGGAATACTCCAGAAAAATCTACAAAGGATATAATTTACCAATTTCCATTTACCATTTTCCAAAGGTGCATTCAATTACTCTAAGAGATCTATATCAATGTCACATAACATTACTTAATCATTATAAGAACCAATATCAACATAAAAAGAGCCGACACAAGCATAAAAATCAAATGAACCCATCCACCATACCCTGGTATTATCCACTTTGTGTGGAACTGACTTGACCACACAGTTTTAAAATGTTTTTTCACATAACACATCATTATATGTGAAGTTTCCCCTCTCTTTGTATTCTCAAGGAAATAACATATGTAAACAGTTAGAGAGAAATAACTTCTAAAGATTTAATCATATAAGGACACAACCATGTCTTATGAAAAACCGCATGAGCAACCCACGACACACAAGAAATTAATTCACAATAGAGAGAGTAATTAATCCAACACTATATAGAAATAAATTAAAGAAAAACTTACAATATTCTATTTTCCTGAACCACATCTAATATCACATGGAATGAGTAAAGAGTAAATTAATTACAATAAAGGAATACATATAAGAACCCCTTCCCTTAGACTAAATTTCCACCAATCTGAGCCTGAAAAAAAAAGTATAGGATACAAAAGATGATAATAACCCCTATTGATAAAACAAAAAAGGGTCCGAAGAGAGAGAAAATAGAATGACATGAACAAGGTTAGATAAACTCTATCCCCATACCATATATCCATCTCAATACTAGGCATGATGTATGATTTATGCTTACACTCTCTAAAGGAAATTAGGTGTGGGTTCGAAACTAAAAGGTTGAAGTGATATAAATGATCATAGATCAATGATTTATTAGGTGTTTTTCAATCAAATGAACAAGGAGGTTTTCTTAGACTCATTTAGAAGGGTTAGAAATATAAGAATGATGATATTCCTAGTTCTTCACTTCAAAGGGATAACAATTGATGGGTTTCAAGATCAATAAGGTAATTTAAAGGTCTCACCACACATTAAGAGATGAGATTAGAAATACTATAAAGAAGGGAAAACATAACCAGATGAGAAGTTACCCCTATTGAGTTCAAAGATAGAAATTAATCTTTCAAAATATCATTAGAACATCCCCCACAAAATAGCCAACTCCTCACTAACCCTGATGAATAAGAAACACCATTGTCAAGACGATTCATGTAGCATCAACACAACTAAAAAAGATCAATGCTCTGTCTAAGAATGATTAAATCTAAAATCCATCACCACATTTTCCAACAAAACCTATTACCCATGATTAGAAATGGAGTCCTAAGACTTATATAGACTACTATGCTGGAACACTTGAGTGTCCTCCTGTGAGAATTTTCATTATCAACCTCCACTTTACAACGATTTTATAAAACATCTTATTAAATATCTTAAGAAAGAACCTGATGTGGACATCAACCTGGAGCCACTCCTACAAAAGAACAAACGCGTGGGAATCCTAACCCAGAACACATATTATTTAAGGTTAATTAGACACTTCAGTTTTAACCTTTTCCCAGTGTCTACACAATTCAAACATATGAACATACAAGCATGATGCATGATACTTTCCTAGGTTTATACCCCAAAAGTAGCATTACTTCACTTTACATATGAAGTAAACTTGAAGGTCCTTATGATGGATAATAGGGGAACCTAAAATCCTATTTCTTAGCTAGTCTCTCTTGTTTTTATCATGTACTAAGACCAACTAGAACTGCTTACCTACCAAACTATGCAACCTCATGAGTACCTAACTCCAAACTCCATCATATCTATTAACCTTAAAAGTTGATACCACTCTTCCACAACTCCTCCCCCATAAAGGTACCCCTATTAGGACGATAATGACATATGGTCTAATAGAAAAAATAGGGTACCTTGCTACCACTTCCCCATTGGTTTTCTACTCTACCCCAAAAACACACATCATGATCCATCTCTCTCTAAAATATAGCTTGAAGACACTTGGGCTAAAGTAATCCAACCCAAAGACACCCAGACTATTATCACTACAAAAAACTAAAATTTAGCGATGTTTTTCAAGAAATGTCTCTAAATTAGTTACTTTTTTCAGAACACATTGCTAAATTTGTGGTGCTTCCTGAAAAACATTAATAAATTAGCAACACATCCTAAAAAATGTCTCTAAATTAGCGACGCTTCCTGAAAAACATCGCTAAATTAGCGACGCTTCCTGAAAACATCGCTAAATTTGGGACACTTCCTGCAAAAAATTGCTAAATTAATGACAATTCCTGCAAAACGTTGCTAAATTAGGGATGCTTCCAAAAAGCATCACTAAATTAGTGACGTTTACTATAAAAAAGTCACTAATTTAGTGGAACTTCTTGAAAGTGTTTCTAATTTAGAAATGATTCCTGAAATGCATCATTAAATTAGAGACACTTCCTGAAAAGCGTCGCTAAATTGGAGACGTTTCCTATAAAAATGTCACTAATTTAGCGACGCTCCCTGAAAGTACCACTAATTTAGTGATGCTTCCTAAAAAGTGTCACTAAATTAGCAACGCTTCCGGAAAAAAACGTCGCTAAATTAGAGATGTTATATACATATAAATATATATATATATATCAATATATATAAACACTGACACATGTATATAAACAAATATATATATATATATATATATTTACACACACACACATATCAATATATATACATATATTTATATATATAAAAACATATATATTTTAAATTTAGTCAATTTTTTAAGAAAATGTGGCTATTTTAGCCACACTTTTACCAATGTTTTAAAATGTGGATAATTATATATATATATATATATATATTTATAATTATAATTATATGTATATATACACACACACATATATATTTATACACACACACATAAACATATATACATATAAACATATATATATTAATATCAACATATAATATATATAATATATATAATATAAACACACACACACACATAAACATATATACATATATACATATAAACACACACACATATATATATTAATATAAACATAATACATACATACATACATACATACATACATACATACATACATACATACATACATACATACATACATACATACATACATACATACATACATACATACATACATACATACATACATACATACATACATACATACATACATACATACATACATACATACATACATACATACATACATACATACATACATATACATATATATAATAAACACACACACACACACACAGATATATATAATATAAACATTTACATAAAATATAATAAAAATATTTAAATAAACATAGAATATAAACATATATATATATAATATAAAATAGAAACACACACACACACACACATATATAATATAAACACACACAAACACACACACACACACATAATATAATCACACACATATATATAATATAAACACACAAACACACACACATATAATAAAAATATAACATAAAATATAAACCTATATATAAATATAACAAAATATAAACATATATATACATATATAGACATAAAACATAAAATATAATATATAATATATATATATAAAATATAATATTAAAATTTAAATATTGAAATGTGTATATATATATATAAATATAACATAATACAATTAACTATTTTAAATTTATTCACGTTTTTAAGAAAATATGATTATTTTACCGATATTTGTACCAGCATTTTAAAAACTGGCTAATTACACACACACACACACACATATATATAAACATATATGTATATATATTAATATAAACACACACACACATATATATAAAATATAATATAAACACACACATATATAATATAATATAAACATATATATATATATATTATTTTTTAAAATATTGAAATATATATATATATATATATATATATATATATATATATAATAAAATTTTATATTAAATGATTCAAATGGGTGAGTTGGGTGAGTTATCACCTGAGAGCCTGAGAGGTCCGTGGTTCGATTTCTGCAGGCTGTGATTTTTCTAGGTTGAGAGTGTCACAGTGTGGGATGTGAGGAAGTGAACATGATAGGAGAGGGTGAGGTGGAGTGGGCTAGCACCAGAGGGGGGACTAGTGAGGAAGTGAAGTAACTAGACAGAGACGGTATGAGAGGTGAGGATGTGAACTGTACAGAGGTGGTACGAGACTGGTGAGGAAGAAAAGTAACTGGATAGGGGAGGAAACGAGACATGGGGGCGAGGGGGCCAGGGCTGTAGGGGACACGGGCTAGCATAAGAGGTAGGTATAATTATTGGAGAGAGGGTGAGGTGGAGTGGGTTATAGGGAAGGAACCATTCTTTATTAAATTATAAAAAGTACACATTTAAAAAAAAAATACATTTTTATACATTTCAAAATAAGATAAAAAATAATAATAATGTTTTAAGAAAATTTCAGTAACTGAAATTTAATTTGGAGACGTTTATTTACTGATGTTTCTGGGAAACATCAGCAAAAAAGGTGTTTCTAATTAGAGACACCTTAAAACATCACTAATTTAGTGACGTTTTAAAACATCACTAATGAAAAATAAAAATGTCGCTAATTTTCATTTTTTGTAGTGTATATCATACACCTCATGCGTTGCATCATACCATTATCCTAACCATATCTCCATATAGTAACCAAATAGTTTATAGAAGCCACCACAATCCTTACTTCCCATATTATACCTTAATCCATCAAAACCCATACACAACATACCTATAATAACCATTAGAATACTATATACAAAGATATATGTGTATAAATAACTACAAGCCATTACTGCCCTCTACACACGTATATAGGGAAAGGTAATCACCATGCATATGAACACATAATTCTATTTGGAGAAGAGATTAGGGTTAGATGGGGTAGCCAACCATCCATTCCTCACCAACCTAGATTTCGGGGAAAACACCCTCTCAGAGTCCATTGAGTGTTAGCTTCCCTAATAACATGGGTGGGGTAACATATGAAATAAGAAAACATACATTATATTTATATAATGTTTACAACCAAACTTTGGGAAACCACCTAGTATTAGACTCATCTTTTCCTAACATCACACGGGACTTTCAGCTACCACTTCTAAGGCCTAGGTATCAAAATCATACCAGTATGAAGCTCAACATCAATAAATTAATTATCCATTAATTAATATTATTCTGTTTTATTTTCCAATATTAACATTTTAATCTTCTAATCTAAGTTCCAAAGACACTATCAATTATTTGGTTGTATTATCAAGTATGAAATCATCATAAAGTAATCATTAAGAACAAACCTCATTCATTCATTAATTCATTTATCATTTCATAATCATTTGGGTACTTTAGGACTCATTCCAAGATACCACATAAAAGATAAAATCATTGTGTATGGTATCAAACTAATCATAAAGTGTTAAATTAATTATATAAATAAAAATATGCCATAGAACCATTAAATAAGGTAGTTAATTAGCAATAAAGCATCCCAACTTTCAGCACAACAACAACATGGATGCCTAGAATCAACCCGTTCTATTAGTCTTGGTTCCATCCCTGACACCACTACACATAATAACACATCTAGTATACCATGCCAACATTATCATAATAACCAGAACCCTATTCACCTATCACAGCCTTGGGTATCCCTACCCATATCATCACTATAATTGGAACCCCGTTCCACCATCACAGGCTCAGGAATCCCCACCCATTATTCAAACCGTACATGGTTAATATTCAACCACATCAAGGATCTAAATCCATAGACCATAAATACATATTAAATTTATTATTCCCCACATAATTTTAAAGGAAAATATATTCTAATAAAATAAGGAATTCCAACCTTTCTCAAAAAATACTGGTCTCACTCAGCCCCCAAAGAAATGATTTAAGAAATCATTAAGTTTTTATTACCATCTTTAATTAACTGATATATAATGCATAAATCTGAGCAACACAATCCATATAAGTTCCATGGATAAATAATATTTATTTCATTTTGGGTTTTGAATTAATTTGTTTTTTCATATAAAAACAATCTTTACAATAATTATTTCAACATGCCTCTTTTAATATAATTAATGTATTACCAGTTTTAAGTTGGTATTAAATTTCCAAGAATATTAACCATGATTCACAACCTAATAATAGATAGCACACCATCTAGTAAAACTCAAAGAAAAAAAATATATTTCAAAAGCATGTGATCACACATCCCAAGTATTTCAACATGAATATAAACATTCCCATATGTACTAATTCTTACGGTTCCATAATTTAATTAAATTATAACTTGTGATAATCACCACTTCAAACTTCTAAAAAAAATATCAAAAAATTATTATAAATATTATTTAATCATTTTAACATTGTGTCATGCTATTATCTATTTCTCTCTCTCTTGGATAATTCTTAAAATAATTATCATTATTCTAGAACATGCAATTATTTATTCCTCTTTTTCTTCTGATAATCTTAAAGATTATCAAATATTGTTATCCACTCCATGTAAATCATTAAACATAATTATTGAAATTATTATCAATAATATCCATTTTAATAAGAAATTTAAAAATTTTAAGACAAATTTAATAATTATTAGTATGTCATATTATTTCTAAATCAATTCTGGAAATTAAATAATAACAGGTTAACCATTTTCTACAAACATCAAAGCTTCAATTTCATTACTTGAAATATCACATTAATTTTGTTATAATAAATTCCAATATTATTATAATCAAACATTATATTGTATATTTAGTCTTATATTTAAAATAATGTAATTAATAATATTTCATCATCATTAACAGAATTGAAAAACACGAATTTTATCCTCCTATTTCTTCATGTGATTATTTCCAATATTTTAATATAATTGTTGTTAATTGAATCCATTTAATTAAAGAAGATAAATCATGGTAATTTCAATTGTTCATAATAAGAAAAAAATAGAATTTATATCTCCACCACCTAGAGAATAAGGGTTCGTGTGTTGCACCACCAACCAGATGAGAGAGAGATAGAATTATTAATATTGCAAGTACATACTTGGAATACAAGGGATAAGATCAGATCAATTATATATAGATTTTTAAGACTCCAGATGAGGATTTGAAATCATCCAAACTTGATAAAGGAATAAAGAATTGGACGAGGATGATCTTGTATTTTATAATACACAAATACAATATCCATGTGGAAAAATTCGTTTCAAATTAAATTAGTTCCCAAATAATTTCCACACAACCTATTAATAACTATTAAAATTATGATCCATAATATCACATTTAAAACTCTCATCCAAGTCAACAACCACTGATTTACTCATTAAATCCATTAATATTCATTGAAAAAGGCATTATAGGAAGTTTAGAAGGGAAAAATTAGTTTTTAAGAAAATTTTACTATCCATAAGTGAGAGATAACCACTGTTTAAGGGTAAAAAAACTCCACCCTTATGTGTCTTACTACCCTTACATGACACCCTAGCCCTGTGTAAGGGTATTATGGCTTTACCCTCACATAGATGACTACCCTCATGCAAGTAGAAGAAATTCGAGGCTACCTTTACATAACATAGGACTTTTTTTATATGGGAAATAAAAAAATCAAGCTACCCTTATGAAAGACTTGTATTACCCTTAAATTGAAACATGATGACCCTTATGCAAGCTTCAAGAACTCATGGTTACCCATACACAACTTGGACCTTACCCTTACACAGCCTATTTAAAATCTAGGCTACCATTATATAGCGAAGGGTTACCTTTATGTAATTAAAGAAAAACCCAAAATATGTGTACATTTCTCATAGGGGTACCTATTTACCTTTACACACATAAAAGAAGGTATTTACCTTTATCCAACTCAATAAACCAAGGGTCGACCCTTACATTGGGTTCAAAAAGGGTTTCCTACCCTTACTTAACCTTTTAAAAATAGGTTTTACCCTTATGAAAAACCATGTTCATGCCTAAGGGTAAGAATATCCTTAAAAATATTAAATTAAAATTTTCAAAAAATTATAAATATTTAGGATAAGTCTTTATTATCACTTCCAAAACTCTCAAAACACTTAAAAAATATTATAATCACTTTTACAACATCCAATTTAATTTCCCACATAATCTTTCAAAACATTTAAATTACTTTTTCAATTTTTTAATCCATTTTAAAACCAATTAATAAATTTATTAAAAAATAATTCTAAAATAACTTCCAAAATTATGAAATTGTTTTTGAACTACTAAAAACTCCAGAATGACAATGAAAAGATCAGGAATATTCTATACCATTATAACAACTATGCTCCCTTCAATCCATATGATGCCATCGATTCATTTTCATGGTAACGTTTTTAGGGTTGATTGAGAACCTATACCTATCACCTAAACTTTCTAAAGACTAGTATTCTTCTCTCACATCCAATCCACCTCATTAAAATGTGACTCACATGAGACCTACTCCCCAACATATGTCATGAAATGACTCCCATTCATATGAGAAACCTTTTACTCATATGTCCCCCACAACCACATAAATAGAAATTTAGAATATTAAAAAATTATATTATTTAAATTTAAAAATATGACAAATAATACTAACCACAATATGTCACTATCTATCACCAATAATCTATCCAGAACCAATATTATTGTACATATTATTATACACATCAAACTTTGCAATGGTTACATTTTGCATAAATTTATCACATAAATTTAGTATTAAATACACACAAATACACATATAAGTATTAAATAATATTACTTACCAAATCTTGATTATGTATATTGAAATTGAGACTCCCAACTTTATATGTAACATCATATATCCCTATATTTTATCAACCATAATCAAATATCTTATGTAAAGTCTCTCATATCTTATACATGTATAATTACTCCCTTGTATGACCAGGGACATAATCAGGTTGATGATTCCTATAAAACTTGTCAAATAAAATATCATATTCTCCCTACATAGCTCTCTTATGAAGGCTATATAAAAACTGATGGAAACACTCACGCATGAAAGCCTCCCATGCCTCCCAAATAGTTTATCTCATGCTCTCATAAACACGAGACAATTAACCCTGAAAATATTTAATAATATATTAAACTAAAAATTATATATTTTTATAAAAAAATACATTATTTATTTATACATACCATATAGTGCTCAAACATTCAATGACATAAATCGATAGGAACCTGATATTATGAAACCCATAGAGAAAAAATAGTTCCTCAAAATAGCACTAGCATGACCAATTTTTAGATGTGAAAAACTATGAAAATAAAAATAAATAGTAACATAATTAATAAATAGAATAAAATAAATTAAATATAAATAAAATTAATAGTTACACTTACTTCATTTGGTGAAGATCAAAATAAAGAGATGCATGTCACTCTAGAGCATGATCCAAAATCATCGATCATGTAAGGCCCCAAAACCTCTTAGTATCTGGTGTTGGGTCAACACCCTCAATTAATGAATCATGAGGCTCATCTCTAGGTAGTACACCCTCACTAATATTAGGAATAATGTCATGATAATAATCTTGAGTCATTTGAGATGTAATGTAAAGACCCGTAAATTTCAAGGAATTTTTTTCTTAATTTTCTTTGGAATTTTACAAGAGCGCAGTTTCTGAGGGCACCTGATTCCGAGGCCCGGTGTGCCCGGAATCATTTTCCGAAGTTTGGCTCAGGTACGTTCAGTGAACGGACGAGCGGGTTTTTCTAACTTTTGAACCGGTTCCTGGAATCAAATTCTGAGGGCAACGATGAAATCGCAGCGCCGATATTTTCTTAGAAACGCCTCTTCCGGAGTTGCGTTTTCTCGGGTGTGGTTTTTAATTTTCGGGCTTAAAGTTAAGAAATAAAATAATTTTTTTCGACAACTTTATTTTATTTCACTTAAGCCACTTGGAAGCCACTTGAAGCCACTTAAAAGCGGCTTAAACTGAGTTGAACCGGATAGGATACTATCCAGAAATATCCTACCCTCTTGGTAGGATATTTGTGAGGTGGGGCTCGCACGAGCCCCGCCGTTTCTTTCCGCTAAGTAACGCACCCGCGAAAACCCATCATTATGAAAGTCAACTGACGCGTTTTCTTAAATTCTTAACAGACCATTTAATTGGGCGGTTTTCATCATGAATTAAATGAGCTGTTACTTTCGTTGAATTAATACAACGAATTGATGGGTCGTTACTTACCCTTTTTCGTTTGTTGGCGTAATAATAAAATAAGACCAACAAGGTCTTTTGAAGGATTACTCGTTGAGAGGCTTGGAAGAATCCTTGAGCCTTCATCCTCCTTCGCGAAGAACATGAAGAATGCGAAAAACGCCGGCCTCCGACGAAGAACGCCGAACCCGTGGAAGTCGACGACGCGACGCCGTGTTCCGCGACGCCGACGTTCCCTTCCTGCAACGTTCTTCTGCGACGTCTCTTCCTCCACAACGAATCTTCGATCAGCTGTTGAGGTAAGAGACTTCGGGTTTCTCTTAAATCTCCCTTGTGTTTTTTTTAACAAAACACGGATTTAATTTTATATAATTAAATTAAATCTGTTGTTTCTTGGTCCGTTGAGTTCGCCGACTCAACGCCGGATTCCGCGACAACGCGATGCCCTTCCGCGACGACACGACGATCCCCTCCTTTCGCGATGAGCAATTCCGCGAAGAACGCTCACGCGCGACGACTTGTCAAGGTAGGGATTTTATTTTTGGAATTGCCCTTATTTCTCGTGTTGTTTCCGTTCAAGAATGAAGAACCCGATTCATAAACAATTTTTATTCCATTAAAAATTGTTGATTCATATGTTGAATATTGTTTCTCCCATTGTTTATCACTAACGCAGAGGGTGCGGGCCAAACGAACATGGCCCGACGACCCTCCACCGTTCTTCGTTGTTATGTGGGTTTGACGGGCGACGACGGAACGTGCCGCAACGGAAGTTTGATGGTTCCGCAGGGAAGAGCGAGTCCTGGGAGGAGCTGCGGCGCAGACGGGAACAGAATCGGACCACCGGAGTGACTCCGGTGGCCGGCAGAAGCCGCCGGCGGCGCCGGCAGCCGGGAGCGGCGGCGCCCCGGCGCGCCCCCGGACAAGGCCGCGGCGGCGGCACTCGCGGACTCGCGGCCGCGCGGGTCCGGCGCGCACGGGACGTGGCTGAAGCCGCGTCCGGTTGTCCAGGGCGACACCCCGCGGGTGCCGCGGGGTTGTCACGTGGGGGCGGCGGCTCCTCCCCGCGTCACTCAGGTTGTCTAGGGCGAAACCCCGCGGGTGTCGCGGGGTTGTCACGCGGGGGCGACGGCTCCCCCCCCCCCCCCCCCCCCCCGCGTCGCTCGGCCATTCGGCCAAGCTGGGCCGGGCGGGCCGAGCCCTGGCTGGGCCGGACCGGGTCCGGACGGGTCGAACCGGGTCGGGTCGACCCGGTTCGGCTGACCCAGGGGGGGGGGGGGGTCGGGCCGGGTCGGCCCGAGCCCGGACCCCCCCGTCTTCGGACCATTTTCGGTCAAATGCCCGTAACTTGAGCTACGGGCCTCCGAACGACGCGACGTCAGTGGAAACGCGATCCTTGGATCGAGACGGTCGTTTTGGTATATCGCACTCAAGGTTTCGAAATACTTTGAGTTCAGCCGGGTTGGTTCGTACACGAAACCAACCGGGCCCTCGTAGCGGAAACACTCATATCTTGAGCTACGGACGTCCGATTGACGTGCCGTCAGCTTTGTTGAATTCCTCTAAGTGGGACGGATCTTTTGACCCACTCCGCCCGAGGTTTGGACGCAGGTGGAGTATGGTCGGGTTGGTTTTTCCTTAAAAACCAACCTGGCCCCTAGGACGAAAAAGCCAATAACTCTCAGACCAGGCGTCCGATTGACGCGCCGTCTGCGACGTTGAGTTCCTGTTTACGATACGGAACTTTTGGATACATCAAATTCGGACTTTGTGACAGTTGATGTATCGGCCTCTCGGCTCATGGAGCGGACCCTCCCAAACGAGCTTGCTGTGTGCGGGAACCCTAGAGCTGGCTGCGACTGCTACTTCGACGACGATGACTGTGCAGAAATCCTCAGTGGACTGCGACGATGAAGACAACTGGTCTTGTATCCTATGTGGGTCCCAGCCGTGCTGGTCTTGTATCTTATGTGGGTCGCAGCTTATATGATTCAATACTGGTCTTGTATCCTATGTGGTTCCCAGTATAGATGAATCAATGAAGACAGCTGGTCTTGTATCCTATGTGGGTCCAAGCTGTGCTGGTCTTGTATCCTATGTGGGTCCCATATTTGATGATTCAGTGCTGGTCTTGTATCCTATGTGGGTCCCAGCATAGATGAAACAATGAAGACAACTGGTCTTGTATCCTATGTGGGTCCCAGCCGTGCTGGTCTTGTATCCTATGTGGGTCCCAGCTTAGATGATTCAATACTGGTCTTGTATCCTATGTGGGTCCCAGTATAGATGAATCAATGAAGACAACTGGTCTTGTATCCTATGTGGGTCCTAGCTGTGCTGGTCTTGTATCCTATGTGGGTCCTAGCTTAGATGATTCAATGAAGACAGCTGGTCTTGTATCCTATGTGGGTCCCATCTTTGATGATTCAGTGCTGGTCTTGTATCCTATGTGGGTCCCAGCATAGATGAAACAATGAAGACAACTGGTCTTGTATCCTATGTGGGTCCCAGCTTAGATGATTAAGTATCTATATCTGATCATCTTTATCGTCATTCGAAGAAGTATACCTGCGTGAGCTGAATATTCTATTACTCTCCTTTGTGGATTGTGTTGAACTATCCTGTGTGGATTTACTGTTTACTCTCCTTTGTGGATTGTGTTGAGCTATCCTGGGTGGATTTACTATTTACTCTCCTTTGTGGATTGTGTTGAGCTATCCTGTGTGGGTATACGTTTGCTTTCCTGTGTGGACTGGGTTGTGCTTGGGCTCGGACGTTGGAGCCGAACAGGAATTGATGACTTAGGTATATGTATGGGCATATACCTAAGTCATGCCAGATGTTACTTCATGATTGTATCTTTCCTTTGTGGTTTATCCTTTGTGGATTTCGGGAGACCTTCGGGGGTCTCGGGGTCCCTACTGAGTAGCTTATACTCACCCCTGCACGGGCTCTGCCCGCACTACGTTGTGTTGGTTGCAGACGACGGACAACGCTGATCGTGGTGGAGGCTTGCGGAGCAGGACGGTACCTGGAGGTGGACCACTGGGCGGGACGTACTTGGAGCGGTCAGGTGGACCCGAGGAGCAGTGGAGGCTATCTGTACCCACCCTTCAGGTGGGACTTCCAGAGGACGACTCGACGCTGCGGCTTTTCCTTTCAGTTGTTGTTTTTCCTTTCAGTTGTAATTTACAGTTGGGCTTGTATTTCTGGCCCCTTTTACTTTCAGCACAGCTTGTATAGTTTTTACTTAGTGTTTACTTTTCCGCTTGCTTACTCTGTGGTGCTTGTTTACTTTTCAAAGGCAATGCCTTCCCTTTTGTTGGGATTTACGCCTTGGTGCTAGTCGCCAGCCCCTGGCCTATGGAAGGAGGGATTGGGGTAGTCACGGCATGGGCCCCGAGGACGGGTCGTGACAAATTGGTATCAGAGGTGGTCGGTTCTACTGGAGACTCTGATCTTTCTTCTATATGAAGCAATAGTGTTTAGCATATTGGGTGTGGTTATCAGTCTAGGGAGTCCAGTGTTGGTGCGGCGGCCGACGTATCCGTACACTAGGACCCTGACTTCTGATTTCCGACTTAATGCACGAAAACATTGATTGCATGTGTGTTCAAGTTTTCTTTGTGATTACTTGTGTCAGCTCACCAGGTATACTGTTCTGACCATGGCGCACCTGTTTCTTTCAGGATGGCCCCACGACGGCAGCCAGCTAGGGTTCCGAGAGTGGAGCGTGATGACAGCCCACCGAGAAACGAGGCCTCGATGCAGGGCTCCTTGTCAGCAGAGGCACCGACAGTACCTTTACCCACCGAGCCACTGATGCTTCCAGCACTAGCCGCTGACGATGCATGTCGCCTCAGTGCACTACATGAGTTCCAGCACCAGCGACCGCCCAGATTCCGTGGGGAGACGGACCCCCAGGCAGCCGAGGACTGGCTGGAGGTAGTAGTGAGAGTTTTTCGATTAGTGAGGACACCAGCAGACCTCATGGTGATCCTCGCAGCGAGCCTCCTGCACGCGGCAGTAGGCAGATGGTGGAGCTTGATGCTCTAGGTGCACGACGAGGCATCACTCCTCTGGACGGACTTTGAGAGCATCTTCCGCTCCAAGTTCGTCCCATCCACCCTCCGTGCGGTATGCATACAGGAGCTTCTTCAGCTGCGGCAGGGCAGCTTGACAGTGGCCCAGTACTCGGCGAGATTTACTGATCTCTCGCGCTACTCCACAGATATGGTACGGGACCCGTTCTTCCGAGCCCGGACCTTCGAGCAGGGACTGAGGCACGAGATCAGGGCTTCGATGATCTCCCTCAACATTCCGACACAGGCAGAGGTGTTGGAGAGGGCCCTTCTAGTGGAGAGTTTTCTCGCCGAGCAGGCTCCAGTGATAGGACCCTCCGCAGGACGGCCCGTAGCAGGGTCTTCTGCATCTGGCAGTAGACAGGTGACGCAGAGGTTCAAACGGGCCAGACCATCACATGGGCAGTCTCAGGATGAAGATTCGGTTGTGCGGGGCACCCGAAGGAGAGCCAGCTACGCGAGGGGAAAACATTGCTACGCATGCAGTGGGCGATGTCACATGGCTCGAGACTGCCCGACTCGTCTTACAGATGAGCAGCAGGCGGTAGAGGGACCTCCCAGACAGAGGTTCGGCCACGGTGGTCCGCAGGGTGCAGGCAGACAAGGCAGAGGAGCTGGCCGAGTAGCCAATAGTGGGAGACACTTCGAGGTGTTGCCACCACCACCACCAGGAGGTCCACCCTGACCGCAGGGAGTAGGTGGACATATGAGAGCTCAGCTTCAGGCAGCCGAGGCCTTCGATCATGGAGCTCTGGGAGCAGATGGACAGGAGAGGAAATAGTGGATACGTTCTTTGTACTTCTAGTTCCTTGTTGCTATTGTGTAGCGTCTTTGTATTTTGAGCTGCAATAATAAAAGACGCATACCTTTGTGATGTTTTAATTCCTTTCCTCTTTTGTGTTGTTACTAAGAGGTTCCAGTTTTGACTGTTGACTTGACCCTCACTTGTGAGACATCTACTGGAGGAGACCCAGTTACCACACACTGATGCCGACAGTGTGACTCAACCCTTGGAGGTGAGAGTAACGGTTGGATCTCTTGGTAGTAGCGTCGAGGCCTTACGACGTCATCCTTGGTATGGATTAGTATCATCCAAGTCAGGATTGACTGTATTAGGCAAAGAATGTGGTTCATCCAGGGGATGGGACCAGATTTCTCTTATCGGCAAAGAAGAAATCTTAGAAGCTCTTGTGGGACCGGGGATGGTCCAGGCCACGACAGGGAAGGTCCAGGTCATCCAGGAGCGATGAGTACAGCTCATATCCGGCAGAAGTCTTATGCTGACAGGAGGCGGAGGCCACTAGAGTTCGAGGATGGCGACCACGTCTTCTTGTGTGTCTCACCTCGACGTGGTTTGCGGAGATTTGGCCGAGGCGGCAAGTCATCTCCACGCTTCATCGTTGACCATGGGGAGCTAGGCGTGGATGATTGGGCGACTTTTACGGAGGTCCCGGTGGAGATAGAGGATCGAAAGGAGCGGGTCCTACGTGGACGATCGATTCCTCTTGTGCGCATCATATGGCAGTATGGGAACCTCTAGGGAGCACATGGGAGCGGGAGGCTCAGACGCGTGCTCAGTACCGCCTTTGTTTCCATAGTTTGTGTTGAAGCTTTACGGGGACGTAAAGCCCTGTGGTGGGAGTAATGTAAAGACCCGTAAATTTCAAGGAAATTTTTTTTCTTAATTTTCTTTGGAATTTTACAAGAGCGCAGTTTCTGACGGCACCTGATTCCAAGGCCCGGTGTGCCCAGAATCATTTTCCAAAGTTTGGCTCGGGTACGTTCAGTGAACGGACAAGCGGGTTTTTCTAACTTTTGAACCGGTGCCCGGAATCGAATTCTGAGGGCACTGATGAAATCGCAGCGCCGGTATTTGCTTAGAAACGCCTCTTCCGGAGTTGCGTTTTCTCGGGTGTGGTTTTTAATTTTCAGGCTTAAAGTTAAGAAATAAAATAATTTTTTTCGACAACTTTATTTTATTTCACTTAAGCCACTTGGAAGCCACTTGAATCCACTTCAAAGTGGCTTAAATTGAGTTGAACCGGATAGGGTACTATCCAGAAATATCCTACCCTCTTGGTAGGATATTTGTGAGGTGGGGCCCGCACGAGCCCCGCCGTTTCTTTCCGCTAAGTAATGCACCCGCGAAAACCCGTCATTATGAAAGTCAACTGACGCGTTTTCTTAAATTCTTAACAGACTATTTAATTGGGTGGTTTTCTTCGTGAATTAAATGAGCTGTTACTTTCGTTTAATTAATACAACGAATTGATGGGTCGTTACTTACCCTTTTTCGTTTGTTGGCGTAATAATAAAATAAGACCAACAAGGTCTTTTGAAGGATTACTCGTTGAGAGGCTTGACAGAATCCTTGAGCCTTCATCCTCCTTCGTGAAGAACGCGAAGAACGCGAAGAACGCCGACCTCCAATGAAGAACGCCGAACCCGTGGAAGTCGACGACGCGACGCCGTGTTCCGCGACACCGACATTCCCTTCCTGCAACGTTCTTCTGCGACGTCTCTTCCTCCGCAACGAATCTTCGATCAGCTGTTGAGGTAAGAGACTTCGGGTTTCTCTTAAATATCCCTTGTGTTTTTTTAACAAAACACGAATTTAATTATATATAATTAAATTAAATCTGTTGTTTCTTGGTCCGTTGAGTTCGCCGACTCAACGCCGGATTCTGCGACGACGCGACGCCCTTCCGTGACGATGCGACGATCCCCTCCTTCCATGACGAGAAATTCCGCGAAGAACGCTCACGCGCGACGACTTGTCAAGTTAGGGATTTTATTTTTGGAATTTCCATTATTTCCCGTGTTGTTTCCGTTCAAGAATGAAGAACCCGATTCATAAACAATTTTTATTACATTAAAAATTGTTGATTCATATGTTGAATATTGTTTCTCCTGTTGTTTATCACTAACGCGGAGGGTGCGGGCCAAACGAACACGGCCCGACGACCCTCCGCCGTTCTTCGTTGTTATGCGGTTTTGACGAGCGATGACGGAATGTGCTGCAACGGAAGTTTGATGGTTCCACAGTGAGAGCGAGTCCCGGGAGGAGCAGCGACACAGACGGGAACAGAATCGGACCACCGGAGCGACTCCGGTGGCCCGCGGAAGCCGCCGACGGTGCGGGTCGCCGGCGCGGCGGCGGCACTCGCGGACCCGCGGCCGCGCGGGTCCGGTGCGCGCGGGACGCAGCTGAAGCCGCGTCCGGTTGTCCAGGGCGACACCCCGCAGCTGCCGCGGGGTTGTCATGCGGGGGCGGCGGCTCCCCCCCGCGTCTCTCAGGTTGTCCAGGGCGACACCCCGCGGGTGTCGCGGGGTTGTCACGTGGGGGCGGCGGCTCCCCCCCGCGTCGCTCGACCGCTCGGCCAAGCCAGGCCGGGCGGGCCGAGCCAGGCCGGTCCGACCGGTCGGGCCGGGTCGAACCGGGTGGGGTCGACCTAGTTCAGCCGACCCAGGGGGGGGGGGGGGGGGTCGGGCCAGGTCGGCCCGTGCCCGGACCCCCCCGTCTTCGGACCGTTTTCCGTCAAATGCCCGTAACTTGAGCTACGAGCCTCCGAATGATGCTCCGTCCGCGGAAACACGATCCTTGGATCGAGACGGTCGTTTTGGTATATCGCACTCAAGGTTTCAGAATAATTTGAGTTCGTCCAGGTTGGTTCGTACACGAAACCAATCGGGCCCTCGGAGCGAAAACCCTCATATCTTGAGCTACGGACGTCCGATTGACGTGCCGTCAGCTTTGTTGAATTACTCTAAGTGAGACGGATCTTTTGGCTCACTCTGCCCGAGGTTTGGATGTAGGTGGAGTACGTTCGGGTTGGTTTTGCCTTAAAAACCAACCGGGCCCCTGGGACGAAAAAGCCAATAACTCTCAGACCGGGCGTCCGATTGACGCGCCGTCTGCGACGTTGAGTTCCTGTTGACGATACGGAACTTTTGGATACATCAACTTTGGACTTTGTGGCAGTTGATGTATCGGCCTCTCGGCTCGTGGAGCGGACCCTCCCGAACGAGCTTGCTGTGTGCGGGAACCCTAGAGCTGGCTGCGACTGCTACTTCGACGACGACGACTGTGCAGAAATCCTCAGTGGATTGTGACGATGAAGAAAACTGGTCTTGTATCCTATGTGGGTCCCAGCCGTGCTGGTCTTGTATCCTATGTGGGTCCCAGCTTAGATGATTCAATACTGGTCTTGTATCCTATGTGGGTCCCAGTATAGATGAATCAATGAAGACAGCTGGTCTTGTATCCTATGTGGGTCCTAGTTGTGCTGGTCTTGTATCCTATGTGGGTCCCAGCTTTGATGATTCAGTGCTGGTCTTGTATCCTATGTGGGTCCCAGCATAGATGAAACAATGAAGACAACTGGTCTTGTATCCTATGTGGGTCCCAGCCGTGCTGGTCTTGTATCCTATGTGGGTCCCATCTTAGATGATTAAATACTGGTCTTGTATCCTATGTGGGTCCCAGTATAGATGAATCAATGAAGACAGCTGGTCTTGTATCCTATGTGGGTCCCAGCTTAGATGATTCAATACTGGTCTTGTATCCTATGTGGGTCCCAGTATAGACGAATCAATGTAGACAGCTGGTCTTGTATCCTATGTGGGTCCCAGCTTTGATGATTCAGTGTTGGTCTTGTATCCTATGTGGGTCCCAGCATAGATGAAACAATGAAGACAACTGGTCTTGTATCCTATGTGGGTCCCAGCTTAGATGATTCAATATCTATATCTGATCATCTTTATCGTCATTCAAAGAAGTATACCTGCATGAGCTGAATCTTCTGTTACTCTCCTTTGTGGATTGTGTTGAACTATCGTGTGTGGATTTACTGTTTACTCTCCTTTGTGGATTGTGTTGAGCTATCCTGTGTGGATTTACTGTTTACTCTCCTTTTTGGATTGTGTTGAGCTATCCTGTGTGGGTATACGTTTGCTTTCCTGTGTGGACTGGGTTGTGCTTGGGCTCGGACGTTGGAGCCGAACGGGAATTGATGACTTAGGTATTTGTATGGGCATATACCTAAGCCGTGCTAGATGTTACTTCGTGATTGTATATTTCCTTTGTGGTTTATCCTTTGTGGATTTCGGGAGACCTTCGGGGGTCTCGGGGTCCCTACTGAGTAGCTTATACTCACCCCTGCACGGGCTATGCCTGCACTACGTTGTGTTGGTTGCAGATGACGGACAACGCTGATCGTGGTGGAGGCTTGCGAAGCAGGACGGTACCTGGAGGTGGACCACTGGGCGGGACGTACTCGGAGTGGTCAGGTGGACCTGAGGAGTAGTGGAGGCTATCTGTACCCACCTTTCAGGTGGGACTTCCAGAGGATGGCTCGACGCTGCGGATTTTCCTTTCAGTTGCTGTTTTTTCCTTTCAGTTGTACTTTACAGTTGGGCTTGTATTTCTGGCCCCTTTTCTTTCAGCACAGCTTGTATAATTTTTACTTAGTGTTTACTTTTCCGCTTGCTTACTCTGTGGTGCTTGTTTACTTTTCAAAGGCAATGTCTTCCCTTTTGTTGGGATTTACGCCTTGGTGCTAGTCGCCAGCCCCTGGCCTATGGAAGGCGGGCTTGGGGTAGTCACGACACGGGCCCCGAGGACGGGTCGTGACATGTAATAATATTTTTATAAAAAAATTATATACTCTAAAAAAATATAAATAATTTAAAAATCATAATTTTTTTAAAAGAAACTGGGTGAAAATAATGTTATCTGTAAAGAATTATTAATCCATATATCAAATATAAAAAACCAATAAATATTTATTGAAAATAAATAATACATCATTCATCATTCATCATCATCATCATCATCTTTAGTTTCATCAATATTAAAGTATTCATCTTTCTTTTCATTATCATCAATTTCCACACGAACATCAATTTCAACATTTTTTGTAATATCAAAGTCATTGGTTACATCCTTGACATTATACACACCATCTTATATTAACTATGGGGCCTCATCATTGATAACTATATCACTTCGATTAAGATATACATTCAGTGATGTTCCTCAAAAAATTTCAATATTTTTCACTTCAAAAACATTAATTTCATTTTCCATAAACTAATAAGATTTAAATTTTATTACACCCCACTAGTATTTTAAATATTTTAAAGTAGCATAGTAATTTACATAATAAAATTGATGTGCTTGACATGTCCACAAAAATGGTTGATTCTCTCTAATAAGAATTTTATATTTAATATCAGTGATTCCTTATCGTGGATGAACACACAACCCTTGATCGGTATCAAACCAATGAAATTTAAACATTTATACCATATAATAGGAATTTATATTAATTTATACCAATTTTAGAAAATTTATAGTATTTTTTTATTAATTTATAGTAATTTATATTAATTTACATAAATTATATCAATTTATAGTAAATTATACTAATTTATACCAATTTATGAGGAATTAATACTGATTTATAGTAATATATATTAATTTATTCTAATTTTAATTAATTTATATAAACTGATACTAATTTTTAATAATTTATATTAATTTATACTAATTTGAGAGTAATTGATACTAATTTATAGTAATATACACTAAATTATATCTATTTTTAGTAAATTATACTAATTTAAACTAATTTGTTAGGAATTAATAAAAATTTATAGTATTATATATTATTTAATAATAACTAATGTTTAATAACTTTTATTAATTTATACTAATGTATATTAGTTTTTATTAATTTATACTGAATAATACTAATTTATACTAATTTATTTTAATTTATAATATTTTTTATGAATTTATACAAATTTTTATTAACTTATTGCAATATATATTAATTTATATAAATTATATCAATTAATAGTAAATTAGACTAATTTATACTAATTTATTGTAATATATATTAATTTCTAATAATTTATGCTAATGTTTAATAAATTTTATTAATTTATACTAATGTATATCATTTTTTATTAATTTATACTAAATGATACAAATTTACAGTAATTTACACTATTTTATAAGAATTGTTATGAATTTATACTAATTTATATCAACTTATAGTAATTTTTATTAATTTATACTAAATTATATCAATTTACAGTACATTATACTAACTTATACTAATTTTCAAGGAATTAATATTAATTTATAAAATTTTATATAAATGTATAAAAGTTTATATTAATTTATACTAATTTATTCTAATACATAACAATTTATATTAATTTATACTAAAATATACTAATTTTTATTAATTGATAATAATTTATTGTAAATTTATACTAAAATATAACAATTTTAATTAAAATTATACTAACTTTTGCTAACTTATATTAATTAATACTATTTTTTTTAAAATTTACATTAAATTATATGAATTTTTATTAATTTATATAAAATTATTCTAACATATATTAATCTATACTAATTATATCAATTTATAGAATTGAATATTAATTTATACTAATTTGCAAGCATTTTATAGTAATTTATAGTAATTTGTAGTAATTTATAATAATTTATATCAATTTATATGAATATATAATAATTTTTTTAACAATTTGTTTATAAATTTTATCAATTTATACAAATAAATATCAATTGGTTTGAGTTATTTATATATTTTTATTAATTTATACCAATTTATAATAAATTATATCACTTCATAATAATTTATATTTATTTATACTAATTTCTTATGAATTTAAACTAATTTATAAAAATTTATATGAATTTATACTAAATTATATCAATTTATAGTAATTTTAAAATAATGTATAATAATTCTTATTAATTTACATCAATTCATACTATTTTTTTAAATTTATAACAATTTATGCTAACTTTTATTAATTTATATAAATTTATACTAATATTTATTAATTTATATCAATTTATACTAATTTTTATTAGTTTATACCAATTCATAATATTTATTATTAATTCACACTAATTTAATATTAATTTATAACACTTTATAATATATTATTGTACTTTCCATTAATCTATACTAATTTATACTAAATAAAATACCAATTTAATAAATTAAAATAACTAAAAAACTATGTAAATTTAAAAACAATTAAATAGAAAAAAAATAATGATAATTGTAAATAAAGTTTAAAAAATACCTTGAAATTGGTTCTTCCAAAGGATTTGTAGATCTGCCTCTGAATATATTGAGATGAAGTACAAATATGAAATCAGAGCATTTTTACGATAGAAACAGAAGGATTGTGAGGTGACTGTGTGGAGGGAGTGTGTGTGTGTGTGTGTGGGGGGGGGGGGTTACACATATTTATAGTTTTTTTGTTGCCAAAGATTTTTTTCGATGGAAATTCGGTCACAAATGGACACTACAAAAAATAACATTTCCTGCTCAACGTAAAAGAATTTGCGATGGATACGACAGACTAATCCATCACAAATAATCATGCTGATAAATTATTTACGATATATCAGTTTCAAATAATAATTTTTGTAATGGATCCTTCGCAAATAGTTCATATCAGGACAATTATTTACGATAGATTCGTCACAAGTACTCGTTATCAGAATGGGTTATTTGTGACAAATATACCAGTCCATCTCAAATATAGATGAGAAAATAAATTATTTGAAATGAAAAATAATCATAGCAAATAGGTCATTCCTACCACCGCACACACAGTCTTACTAAATCCTTTTGTGACAAAAGAGTTTATCCATTAAAAAAAGCCTTCGTTGAAAAATAATTTATGGTTGATGAGTTGGTCTATCACAAATAAGTTGATTTTGTAGACTTTTTGTGACTGAATCACATTATGTCGCAAAAAATTACTTTTCCTACAATGTGAGGGTGTTTGATAAATGACTTAAGTGTTGCATATGTTGGCATTTATAAAACTTCATTGAATTGAGATGCCTTATAGCCTTGAGAGTTTGAGTTGGGTCTAGAAAGAGAGGTGGGATAAGTGATACCTCTTAGTTTGATATTGGCTTGACCTAGAGGACCCTAGCGGGTGCTGGTTTTATAGAGACACCTCGTGGGGGTGTGTGATGGATAATAGGTGGAGACCATGTCAGGTGTTACATTAGAACCTGATCCGAACAATTAGGTCCAGTGGGGCCGAACTATAACTGTGACCTAATGAATTAAGTTTGGTATAAAATTTTAAATGAGATAGGAGGCCTAGAGAGGGTGAATTCACTAGGTGTTGTTATTCTTTTGGTAGATCAGGGGTGGACATTATTGGTCTGATTGGAGTACTCAAGAGGGGGATGAATCGAGTATCCAATAAAAATTTCTATTTTAAAACAATTTAACAGGAATTCCTCTAAATTAAAAAAATATCTTGGTTAACTAAAATGTTTTTAAAAGGTTTGATCACAACCCAGTTAAAACAATTTTTAAACACTACTTCAAATTTTGAAACAAGTCTAATAATATCAAACACAATATATATATATATATATAACATTGATTAAAGCTTACTATCAAAGTAATATTTTTCTAAATAATTTTTAAAACTAAAAAATGGTTTCTTTTAAAACATGGTAATATAAAAAAAACACAAAATAAAAATAAAAATAAGAGGTTTGATCTTAATATGAGACCTGATCATCTTCACTTGATAGTCATCCACAGCTAATAATATTTACTTAACAATAAACTTGATCCAAAATCTGGATTGGGTCATTACATACTACTATACACATGGTAGTTTGGGCTACCCACAAACACTTCTATATTTATTCATGAAATAAAATTATAAATTAAATATGAAGAGAGTATAATATTACTCTTGAATACAATTCCTGATATTGTGGTCAATAGATATATAGTTACAACAAGAACAACTCAAATTTAAATAAAAATATAGAATAAGAATGAAAGAGTAAGAAAATGTTTGTATAGTTCTTTATCTAATAAAGCAATAGATGATCATGAATGATCTTATTCTTTTGTATTTTCTTTAAATCTATCCTTGAGGAAACTTCAAATATTCCTTGAAAGGTTTTCATTTTTTCAGAAAAAAGAGTGTCGTATATAACACTGGATAATCTTTTTTCTTTTTAGTAGGAATAGTGAAACATTCCCAACCAGTCAGTTGGAGAAAGTAATCAAATAAAATACATTTTGCATGAGGGGTTCCAATGTTTTTATATCTTTTTAGAAACATTGATTATATGTTTTAGAATAATAATAAAATGAAATAATTCCTCATATTGAGTGGAAACTCTGACTTTTTCTTCAATGCATATAAACAGATGTTTTAAGAATAATCATGCTTAAATACATGTGTCTTTGTCTTGAATTAAATACCATAATCTAGATATTGGAATAATTAATTTGAATTTAATTCTAGACAACTATAGTAGTAGGAATTCAACTAGTGGTAGCCACTTCTTTTAGAGGTATCACATTTATCCTGGCGATAATAGAGAAGCATTGATGGTAACATATTCATCCTGGTGGTGACAACTCTCTACTAGTGGTAGCAGGACTGAACTAGCTGTATCAGTATTAGAATAATCCTGGAGACAACATTATTCAACAGACAATAGTAGATTTGGACAAGAGGTTGAAGAACTATCCCAATTCTAGAAAGTTTCCATCGATAGTAGAAAACATCAACTAATAGTAGCACACTTGTTCTAGCGGTAGGAACTTTATAATAATGGTAGCAAACATATCTAGAGGCATTAAATTTGAACTGATGATCACATAAGTTAATTGTTAGTAGGACGCATCTTCTTGTAGTAATCAATGGTAATTAGTGGCAGTAAGATCCCTTGAGAGGTAGTGCATTTTGAACTAGTGGTAGTAGCTTGGACTTACATAAGGGTAACACAAAGTTTTCATATATTTCGCAAGGGTAGGACAAATTTTTTATAGCTTACGTAAGGGTAAGAAGCAAGTTTCATAAGGTTAAATAAATATTTATATGCGTTGAATAAGGGTAAACTAAAATTATGTAAAATAAGTAAAAAATTGTAACACTTACCTAAGTGTACATAAAAGCTTCATATAAATTTAGAGAAAATATTAGAAATCTCATGTAAGGGTAACATGAAACTTATGAGACTTATGTAATGGTAAAAATAAATGTTAAACTAAACTTTATTAAAAGGGAAACATGATTTGTGAGTGTTACAATAAGGAATTGATGTACTGAGACAATAATCTCCTCCTTTTTGATGATCATAAAGCATGAATGCAAATGAAATTTAAAAATAGTGTATTTAAAGAAAGTACAAAGATTAAAAGGAATATCATAACTTTAAAATTAGAACATAAATATAAATAATGACAAAGTTATTTAAAAATTCCCATAAGCATACACAACCACATTATTTCTCCACACACATTGTTTTCTCAACACACATTATTTTATACACACATTATTTTATCCTCCTTTGAGATTATAAAAAAGGTATATATAAAAGAAAATGTATTAGAGTAAATATAAACAAATAAAAAGTACCGAGTTTTCATTAATAACAAAGTCAAACAATTACATCAAAATATAAAACAAAAAAGGAAAGGCCCTACCAAATCTTACTCAGAGTTTGATGTATCCTCATCACTAAGGGAGGTAGGATCAACTGGTTGTTTTTCTTTTCCAATATCCATAGGTTTAGGAGGAATGGTAGAAGTATGTATTACTAGATGCCACTGGCCTCAGATATCTCACAACCTCAATGGGAGTAAGTCCAAAAGGACTAACTGCAATGGATATAGTCTAAAGAGGTACTTAAATAGGTGAAAAAACTAAATTTTTCATAGGAATAGAAGGAGGTGAAATCCCTATAATCTGGGAAGTTTATAGGAAAGGTTCTATTAGCTCTATAAAATGAGAGATGATCCCACCACCATGTTACATCAGGTTAGTGAAGTCAATATTTTGTTCCATAAACACTTTCAATAATGGGGATAACTCATTCAACTAACTTACTTGTTCCTTGAAGACCTTATTAACAAGTGGTAACCTTAGGTTCTCATCAAAAAATTTGAAATTAGAATTAAGGCCATTCTTGGTAAACAAAATAGAAAGATAATACTTGATGAATTTTTTTATAGTTTACCTATCACTTCTTGCTTCATCCAGATATTCTCTAACCTATTTATAAATATGAACATCATGATATTTAGTCTATATAAGCTCATCCTGGTGATATATATAAGAATAATCCAATACACTCTGAATATTTTTTTGAATAATAGTTTTAATCAACTTAACATCAATTTTATAAGGCACATAAGAAGAAGGAGCTCCGAAAGAATAGAATCTAATAGTGGAAAGAGATTCCCTCCTTCCAAGAAATGATAGACCTATCTTTGTGAGGTCCATCCTCATCACTTTAAAAGTATAATGGATAAATATAATCTACTCAACCAACATATTGTTCTAAACTTTCAAATTCCTATTCTCAAAAATAGCTTAGGTTGGAGTTGTGCCATAACCAACGACACAATCAAATATATGTCATCCTTTTTAAGATCATTATCCTAAAAGTTAGAAGACTTGATAAAACCACCAAAATAAGACAAAATATATTCCTTAAAGGCATCTAAATTATATTGGGTTTGGTAACTAGTCTGGGGGGGGAGGGGAGGAGGTGAATACCTCTCTTGTCTATGTGAAAGAACATCCCCACGACAAGATTCCTCAATAGACACTAAAGTTTCATGCACTACTCCCACATATCAATAAGTCATCTCTAAAGTAAAAGGATCCAATAGTTCTACCTGGTCTATACTTTCCACTAAAGACCCCTTAGAATCCCTGTGAGTAAAAGAAATAGCAGGTCCACTATGCTTTGTTGGACTACCTCCACTATCATCATCACCATCTAAGTCAGAGTAGGTTAGGCCATGAAAAACTAACCATGGGGACTTCTCCCCCTTAAAAGGTGTATCATTATCCTTTGAAGCATCCATATGTACTTCTATTAGGATTTTAGCACCTTTAAATACATAAAAACTCTTTGATTTACTATCCAAATCTCCAATAATAGTTCTTACAGATTCAAAAATAGGAATATATTTTATTCTTCATATTTATCATCTCTATCCATATAAAATGAGGAGTCATTAGATAAAACAATTATAACCTCAGGAATTTTTGAAGTAGAATCCTCAAATTGAGAACCATTGGAAATATCAGTGTCTAAATCCTTATTATCACCCAACAAAATTTATTTAGAGGGTAAATAAATAGAAGATCAAATGGGTATATATGAGTCATTTGGGATCCTAAATGTATCAGAGTCACTCCCTAGTTAAAAAAAACTAAAAAAGTTTCTTCTTATTCAACTTAAACACTATCCTAAAAAAATTATTCATTAGAAGAATAAACTACTACCTTATATGTATCTAAGAAATGATGAACCAAGTCCCTGGGCCTAGATGGATTCTTCATAGGGTTTAAATTCTCATATAATATTACACTATCCACCACCCATTTATTTAACCACATATTATAATTGAAATTAATTATTCTATGGGTGTATTAGATTATACAAAAACTACCACACCAAGTTACTTTTTCTTCTCCTTCAGCAACAAATCCTCTTACTTTAACATAACATAAATCAATTTGGGATAAACAAGATAATTTTCACTAGAAGAAGGCTTTAAAAACTCCAATGTATACACCATGAGATTTATAAATAAATTTATCTTTTCATCACTTATTATAATGTATAAAAATAATATATCTTGGTGCCTTGTCACACTAAAATCCCCCTTCCCAGGATGCAATATATATTGGATGAATTTGAAGAGAAGCTAACATTCCCCATTAAGTTCCACGGCAGCTATACTTCGCACAACATCATTCCTAGTAATATCCCAAAGATCATCATTAAAAATAATGTTTTCATGTTAAATGTGGTATGAACCTTGATATTCATCATATATTCATTATTAAGGAACTTCTAATCACTTAGCCTAATGATTTGAAGCGAAAACTAGCTCATTTTTATCTACCAATTCTCTAACAATGACTTTCTTATATCCAAACTCAAATTTAGCATGAAAATAAAAATTATGAACAAATATTGGATACAATGGTAATTTTTTAACTAATAACCATGAAAACTATACTTTCTATTAGATAACCTTCCAAACTAGTCACTTACTCGAAGGAAACCAAGTATCATCTATTTCCTTTTATGCAATTACTAATCATGAATAAAGAAGAGGATTTTTGTGTCTCAATAGGTCAACTTAACTCTCCTTTTGATTTATTTTTAGGTCAAAAATCTTCTAAACAAAGAAAAGAACACTTCACTCCCACTATTATAGAATGGTAATGATGATAGAGGGTTAATGTCAAAAGGTCAGGATTCAATAGATAAAGAAGGAAGAGGTTTGAAGGGGATTAAAGAGGAACGCCCAATATAGGATTCAATTCATACTCTTAATAGGAATTTTTATCATTTATGGCATCAAACTAATTTTAAATATAAAAATATTTTATTTTTATTGAAATTAAAAATCTAAGAGTTGTAATAAAAATTAACGATGATATAAAAAATAGCGTGTCTAGGATATTAGAAACATCTAATGGTAGTGTCTAATAGTAGCAACCACTAATAACATAGAACAATAGTAAGACAATAGTAGCACTGAATGATATCACATTAATGGTAGAATACATGAGTAGTAACTAAAAATATTACTAAACAGTAGAAACCAGGTAGTATTAACCAATGGTTGCATCTTAATGGTAGTGCCTACCAGTAGCCTATGACTTGTGACGTAAATCTACCAAAAACAATAAAATATTAATAGAAATTAATCATTCCATAATCTTGTTTGATATATCTAATTCTATAAAAATTCAAAGGCTTTGTAAACATGTAAGTAAGATGATGTTTAGTTCCAATGAACTCAAGAGTAATATCACCATTTTTAAAAATAGTTTCTCCAAAAAAGTGATGTCTTATATCAATGTGCTTTATCCTAGAGTGAGACACATGATTCTTAGAAATGTTAATATCACTTTAATTTTCACAATTTATAGGGACATTTAAAAATTGATATCCATAGTCTAGTAATGAGTATTTCATCTTCAAAATCTATGCAAAACAACTTCTTGTAGCTATGTATTCAGCTTTAGTAATGTATAATGTAATAGGATTCTGATTTTTTACTACACCAAGTTACTAGATACTTTCCTAACAAGTGACATGTTTTTGATGTGATATTTCTGTCTAACTCACTGTAACTAAAATATTCATCTTAATGATTAAATAATTAAAAATCATGTCATATAGAGTAGAATAATCCAAAATTAATTATATTTTTTAAGTATTTTAAAATTATTTTGACAAAATTTAAATAATATTCTTTAGGTTTTCTTGAAAACGATCACATATAAACACACTAAAAATAATATCAAGTTGACTAGAAATTAAGTATAGTGAACTTCAAATAATACCTCTATAAGTAGTTTGGTCAAGTGACTTTCTAGTTTCATCCATATCTAACTTAAAGCTCATATTCATAGAAGTGTCACTACCTTTGGTGCTATCAACACCAAACAAAATTAAAATATCTTTTTGTGAATTTTTTTATATTAAAAAAATTCCAACTTTGTTTTGAAAAAATTTAAAACAAAGAAATAATTTTAATTCATAAATTAAACTCATTTCAAATTCATTTTGCATCATTTTAGAAAATTCAATACACAAGGAGTGTTTTTATGATCCAGAAATAATATCATCAACATCTATTTGAACAACTAAAACATCATTTGAAATTATTTTTATAAATAGAGTAGGGAAAACAACACCTTTTTAAAAACCATCTGAAATAAGAAAAGTGTTGAGCCTATCGTACCAAGCTATAAGAGATTGTTTTAAACCATAAATCACTTTAGTTAATTTAAAACCATGACTTGTAAAGTGAGGATTTTTAAATCATGGGGGTTTCTCAACAAAAACATCCTAAATAATATAACCATTAAGTAAATAAATCTCAATATCCATTTGATATAATTTGAAATTTAGATATGCTATATAAGAAAGAAGTATTATGATGGATTCAAGTCTAGCCACTTGTACAAATTTTTATTCATAGTCAACACCTTATTCTTAAATATATCCTTGAGAAACTAATTTAGATTTATTTATAATAATTGTTCCATATTCCACAACTTTATTTATATACAACCTATTAGTTCCAATATATAGTTAGTATTTAGGGATATCTACTAATTACCAGTATTTATTTCTTTCAAACTAATTTAATTCTTCTTACGTAGATATTAACCAATTTTCATCATTTATTACTTAATTGATGTTATTAGGTTCAAATAATGAAATAAGTCTTGATGTTCAAATTGGTTTCTTAGTGAGGCATGAGTTTGAGAGGATTTATCTAGGAATCCTACAATAACATCTAGTAGATGGTTTTTGAGGGTTTTAATGGTTCTAGGGACTAAATTACTTAGTTATTACAAGTCGTATTCTTGGTTAGGAAGGAATTTAGGGTCTATGTTAGGAGATTTATTTGGTAAATCACTAGAAAGATAATAAGATTTAGCAGTATTATTCATATTAAAATTTGATATATCACCCTCAATATTTTCTATAGAAAGTTTGAGTCCATATATCTATTCCAAATGACATGGACAATTTCTTTACAAATTTTATATTTCTTATTAAAGACTATATAAGCTATACTAGTGTTATAATAACAATAAAAAATTACTTTATAGATTTTTGGTGTAAAATTTTCCAACTTCTCCTTTGTATTTAGAATGTATAATTTGTATAAAAACTCTAAATTAATTTAATTGGACTTTTTTACCCTTCCATAATTCATATATATTACTTTTCAAGATATTTATGATAAGAAATCTATTAATTACATAAAAATATATGTTAATAACTTCATCCCAAAAATAGATAGGTAATTAATATTCACTGAGTATAGTTTGAGAAATTTATTAAAGAGTCCTATTTCTCCTTTCAACCACCCTGTAACACCCCGGCCCCAGTTACCTAGAGTCGGTGCATTATTACATAACATTGGCATGATCACAAGAAGGATCAAATCTCGAAAGACCGATTGGTTTAGTAGCCTTGGAAATACTAGATATATTCATAAGTCTTACATTACATCATAAAAATGAAAACTACAACAACATATTTTCTTCATATTCCACACTCATATCCCCACAAACTATCCTTGAAGGTCATTCATAATTTACTTCTTCATACCCTGGAAAAAATAAAACATAAAAAAGGGGTGAGCTCAAATGGCCAGTAAGGATAACAATATAGTGGAAACTTTCATAAATAAGAATAAACATTTAAGGCAATGTATAACTAAAAAAATCCTTTTAAAATTGAACTTAAACATAGTATGGAAAAAATAAAATGAAATAATTCCATTTACTTATTCACATGAATATTCTACTAATTGAATAATCACATGCAATATCAATAACCACTTTCATAATGATGGAATGCATAATGCCAGACTATCATAACCACATAGCCAAGGCCTCGTGCCAAGACTACAAATAATATTTTTCCAAGGCCTTGTGCCAAGACACTAGTTTGTATCATGAGACCTACCGATGCATCAAGGAGCTATAACGGGCTCCACCCGTCACATATTAAGTCCAATGCATTCCCATATGAAAAGGTTTAAACATAACATAAACATTCGTATTAAAACTAGCATAAGAAATGTCAATACTTTCACCATAAACTATGAATGGTATAAAAAATAGCACATCCACAGTCAAACATATCACAAAACCTTCAATACAATATAGAAGTTTTGTATCATAATTAATCAACTTCAAATAAGTGTAAAATCCATCAAAGGATGTTGATATAGATGAAATGAAAACTATTTTTAGAGAAATATATCTTTCTATTTTTGAAATAATTTAAGAGTCATATATTTATAAAATAAAACATTTTCTTTGGAAATATTCTTGTAAGATTGTAAGGGAAGCTTTGACGATTTTATAACGGTGGAAAATAGCCGCACCCGCCGTATAAGTTAAAAAAAACATTCTTACCTTAATTCTGTCAAAAAGGTTAAAAGCACCTTGTTTGGAAAACGACAGAAAGATTCCTTTATAAAACTCTTATAAAAAGTCAAACAAGGGAATAAATGACTTTAACCCATGTTATTTTAAATAGTAAAAATGTTTTGAAATACATTTTTAAGAAACATGGATGTGGATGATAAAGAGATCCCAGTAGATTATTACGTATAAACAACCTCGGATAATGAAGAGATTACGAAATAACTCTTACCTTGTACTTTTACTTGGTTGGGGTAGGTTAAACTCATTTATAATGGTGAAATAATTGTTATTAAATTATACAAGAATCATATACATTAATATGATATCATATATGATCTTTTAACATTGATTTGTTAATAATATCTTAGTATTATCGTTGTTTCGGGTGTTAACTTACTCATTTTCTTTTATATGTTTTGTTATGTAAGACATATTTGTAATGGATAGGTTGTATATTATTCATATCCAGAATGATATCAAGTCCTTAAACATCATTTTTAAATCATAAAATGATAATTATACTTGAATGGATACGATGGAGAATGAATCTCATCGCGTTCGTGGAGACGGTAGTCCGTACGTACGCATGAGCGACAATATCATTATTTTGATATTAAAATAATATATAAATGGATGGTATATAATATATAAAGAATAATTAACATGTTATATTTATTATTTACATGAGTTACACATTATTATTATACCCATCCAAATAATAATATATTGAATAACAATTACACCACGACGTGGAGACGGTAAGCCGTACGTACGCACGTATGGTGACATGTTATTCAAAGGGTGGATAGAATACTGAATATGGTTGTACCATATTTATAATAACATCACAGTATATATATGATACTGGAGTTATTATTTTATAATGGCAATAACAAAGGAAGAAGAAGTGGAAGAAGAAATGAATTTGAAAAAGGGTGGTGAAAACATTACCTCTTCTTCGGGTTCTTCCTTTTGATTTGATCAAAAGGGCTCCTTAGGTTGGCTTTCTGATCAAAATAAGGACTCTATGTTGTATTTATGGAAGTTGGGAGAGTATTTGGGAAGATTTTGGCCGAACCAAAAGGCTTTGAAGGTGTGAAGAAATGAGAAGGAGGAGTGCCCTTTTATAAGAGGGGTGAGGGGCACCTTTGGAAAAGCTTGAAATATTAATTTATAATAAATTCATATTCGGTTTCTAATGGATCCAAAGTAGATTATTTAAATTTTAAGGTGGGTATGGGTAGAAAACCACTCAACCAATAGAATTTAGACAGGTTTGGGTACTTATATCAACCTTATCTTTAAGTATTAACTCTAAGTTAATTAGTTTCACTTTTACAATGTCTCTTTGTATTTTTATATTATATGGTTAATAAACTTACTATATACATCCAAGAGACCCTCAAATGGTCCATTAATGATAAAAATATCATGATATAAGTCTCTTGGCCGAACCTTAGATTTTTAGGAATTTAATATCAATTAATAATATAATATTTGTTTTAAAAACTCTTTTATGTCAATTTTGACACTATTCAATAGTTGATTTTTGTGAAACTTATAAAAGAATGATTACTTCGAAAAAAGTCAATTAAATCAATCATATTATGTCATATTATACTATAAAATTAGTTTAATTCATTAAAATTCTGAAATTATATTTATTTGGGTATTTATAATATCAATTATTTTAATTTTTCACTATTATGGTAATTACTGCATCATCATTGTGTCATAAATAAATTAAATTATTTAATATCTAAAAATTATAAATAAAATATCATTATGTAGAAAATCTTTTTATATTTCTAATGAATATTTATAGTCGAAAATCCAACATATATAACCCTATGTAAAAATTGTTTTTCTAAAAGATATATGCTTATGTCATTTTTGTACTTATTTTAACTTAATTAAAATTAAGTGTCCCTATCACCTACAAGTGGCTCCATGGGGTCCCAAAATCGACCCAAAGATTCCTATGGTCGAACATGTATCAAAAAATAAGTCTAGGACACGTTTTAGGGTAATTTAGTATTATTATAATATTATTTTTTAACCCTTATTTACCGGATTTACCCTTAACCATGGTAAATAAAATATTTACCGAAGTAATTATTCAAAATGTCTAAAAATAAAGGTTACCTATTTACACAATTTGAACATCCTGATTAAAAATATGGAATCCATTTTTCCAAATTCAAAACACATAAGTGGTAGAAATTAATTTAAAATTAATTCTCGTTGTAAAAAAAAACGTGTTTTTAAGAGATAATAACTACCAAAAGATTGACACTTGTTTATGTCCGGTTTAATTGTAAAATTATGTCCAATGACCAACATTGTATTAAATAGTAAAAATATATTCTAAATATACTTTAAAACCACTCAAATTCATAATTTATCACTATTAATTATTTTGATTAAAAAAGTTGTTTTTAATTAAAATTTAGTAATTTTCACTATTCATCAAAATATTAAAGTTATCCGAAAAGTACCAAAATTTCACCTTAGGCTAAATTCGATATTCCGAATCCAAAAATGAAGTCCATTTTGAAATATAAAATATATATAATTTCAAAAATTAGGTATTACTATTCATAACGGCTAGTTTTATTGGTTATGGTGTGTTAGAACTCGGTGTTGCGTATCAAAGAGAAGCGTACCGTAGAAACTTGGAGTGTTACATTCTCCCCTCCTTCAAATAATTTCGTCCTCGAAATTTCTAGAATAATTATCACATGAAAAGACTCGGGTGGTTCTTCATCATAAGTTCCTCGGGTTCCCACGTTGCCTCTTCCATCTTATGGTTTCTCCACAAAACTTTTACCAGACGCGTCGTCCGGTTTCTCAGTACTTGTTCTCTCGTATCAAGAATCCTGACGGGCTCTTCACAATAAGATAGATCGGGTTCCAGTTCTAATTCTTCATAGGTGAGTACATGCTTTGGGTCAGGCATGTATTTTCTCAACAGAGATATGTGGAACACATCGTGAACTTTGGAGAGACTTGGCGGCATTGCCAATCTGTAAGCTACAGCCCCAATTCGTTCTAGAATTTCGAAAGGTCCGATGTACCTGGGACTCAATTTACCTTTCTTACCAAAATGTATGACTCCCTTCCATGGAGATACCTTCTGGAAAACATGATCACTGACTTGAAATTCCAAATCCTTCCTTAGATTATCGGCATAGCTCTTCTGCCTACTTTGATCTGCTTTGATGCGATTTTGGATTACCTTCACCTTTTCCATTGTTTCCTCCACCAGTTCTAGACCTATAAGTTTTCTTTCACCAACGTCATCCCAACAGGTTGGTGTGTGACATCTCTTTCCATATAATGCTTCATATGGTGCCATCTGAATACTCGAATGGAAGCTATTGTTATAGTAAAATTCTACCAGAGGTAAATACTGATCCCACATACCCTGAAAGTCAAGTGAGTAGGATCTCAACATGTCTTCTAAGGTTTGAATAGTCCATTCTGATTGTCCGTCTTTCTGAGGGTGGTAGGCAGTGCTCAAATGAAGTTCATTATCCAGGGCTTTCTGAAGACTCTTCCAGAATCTTGAAGTAAAACGGGGATCACGATCAGAAACAATCGATAAGGGTACTCCATGAAGTCTCACAACTTCATTAATATATAGTCTTGCTAGACGTTCCAGTGGTAGATCTTCTCTTATAGCAAGAAAATGTGCTGACTTGGTAAGACGATCAACAATAACCCATATTGCATCATTTCTTCTAGGAGACTTTGGTAGCCCCATGACAAATTCCATTGTAATATTGTCCCATTTCTACTCCGGTATGGGAAGAGGTTGCATGACTCCTCCAGGGTGTTGCCTTCCAGCTTTCACTTGTTGACAAACCATACATCTTGACACAAAATCAGTAATCTCCCTCTTCATATTGTCCCACCAAAAATGTTCCTTCAAATCTCTATACATTTTGGTGCTCCCAGGGTGTATAGAGAAATTGGAACTATGAGCATCATCCAATAATTCCCTTTTTAGATCAGGTACATCGGGAACACAAAGTCTCTTCCCGAATTTCAAAATTCCATCTTCATACACAAAGTCTCTCAATCTCCCATCATTCACAGCTTTAATCTTCTTTTGAAATTCTTCATCATCGGTTTGAGAACTCTTAATCCTTTCTAATAAAGATGGTTTGGCAACCATTTGAAAAAGAATTGATGTTCCACCTTCCCGGTTATTCCCATGTCCATCTTCACTAGATCCATGAAAATTGAATCCCTTTCAATTCTCATATTGTTCAAAACTCCATGGTCTTTTCTGCTCAAAGCATCTGCCACCTTATTTGCCTTCCCCAGGTGGTAGTGTATCGTGCAATCATAATCCTTGAGTAATTCAAGCCATCTCCTTTGCCTCATGTTGAGTTCTTTTTGTGAGAAAATATACTTCAAACTCTTGTGATCAGTATAAATCTCACATTTTTCACCATAGAGGTAGTGCCTCCATATCTTCAAAGCAAAGATCACAGCTGCTAACTTGAGATCATGAGTAGGATAGTTTTGTTCATGAATTTTCAACTATCATGATGCATAGGCAATAACTCTATCATTCTGCATAAGTACACAACCAAGTCCCTTCTTCGATGCATCACTATAAATAACGAACCCATCATTCCCAGTTGGAAGAGTCAATATAGGAGCATTGACTAATCTTCTCTTCAGTTCTTCGAAACAATCTTCACAGTCTTTTGTCCAAACAAATTTAACCCCTTTACGTGCGAGCTTTGTTAATGGGTTAGCCAATCGGGAAAAATTCTGGACGAAACGTCGATAATAACCTGCCAAACCAATAAAACTACGTACCTCAGTTATACTCATAGGTACTGGACATTCTTGGATTTCCTTGGTCTTAGAAGGATCAACATAGATTCCATCTTTAGAGACAATATGGCCAAGAAAAGAAATCTCCTGAAGCCAGAATTCACACTTGCTAAACTTCCCATATAATTCATGCCTTCTCAGAGTCTTCAAGATAATGCACAAGTGATTTTCATGATCTTCGTAGCTTTTGGAGTATACCAAGATATCATCAATAAATACCACCCCAAATTCATCGATATACTCCTTGAAAACTCTATTCATCAGATCCATGAATACAGAGGGTGCATTAGTCAATCCAAAAGGCATTACAGTAAACTCGTAATGCCCGTACCTGGTTCGAAATGCTGTCTTCAGAATGTCTTCCTTCTTCACACACAACTGATGGTATCCAGATCGAAGGTCAATCTTTGAAAAGTATTAAGCTCCATGCAGTTGGTCAAATAAATCATCAATGCGTGGTAGGGGATACTTGTTCTTTATTGTTATAGCATTGATCTCCCTGTAGTCGATACATAACCTCATAGATCCGTCTTTCTTTTTAACAAAAAGAACAGGGGCTCCCCATGGAGAAACACTAGGGAGAATAAATCCCTTATTACTCAATTCCTCTAGTTCTTTCTTTAGTTCAACTAATTCTACAGTGGCCATTCTATAAGGGGTCTTTGATATAGGCCCTGATCCAGGAATTAAATCAATGGAAAACTCAACTTCTCGTTCTGGAGGATATGCAGGTAAATATTACAGAAATACATCTACAAATTCTTTCACAAAAGGTACATCCTCTATTTGAACATTCCTTTCCTCACCCATAGTTATTTCATTCTCTTCCTCCCCAATAATTGAATTTAGTTGAGCTATTGGGGGTGGATCTAAATAAGAATTAGGTGGTGACGATTCTTCTCTAAAGATAAGGTGTTCCTTATCATCATCATCAAGAATCGTAACCTCTTTCTTCTTACAATAAATTTTCGCATCATAGTCCAAAAGCCAGTCCATACTGAGGATTATATCAAACTCAATCATAGGTATGACGACGAGATCAGCAGATAAAGAAAATTTATGTGCTCTAATGGGGACTGATTCACAAAACTTTGTTGCAATGATACTTCCCTTAGGAGTTTTAACTGACAACTCCCTTGTTAAATCAAATTGGAAATATCTAATTTTCTTAGAAAACTAGGAAGATATGAAAGAATGCGATGATCCGGAATCAAATAATGCATTTTCTAAACTTGAGGAAACCATTAAATTACCTGCCGCCACGTCTTTCGGAGCTTCTACCTCAGCAGTAGTGATAGCATAATCTTGGCCTTGATCCCTTGGCTTTTTCTGAGATAATTTCTCCTGACGCTTAGGACATTCATTTTCATAATGCCCCATCTCCCTGCAATTGTAGCACTGAACATTGGTAGCTTCCTTCTTCCCCTTGCAATCACGAGCTTGGTGGCCTTTTTCACCACACTTGTAACAGACTCATATTCCCTTCAAGCAAGTACTGGGGTGTTTCTTACCACATTTACCACAGGATGGATATTCAAACTTTCCCTTCTTCCCCTTATTTCCATTCCCAGATTGATCAGAAGGTCTCTTCTTCTCTTTCTTTACTTTAAATTCATAAGACTTAGAGAATTCCTTTTTGGTCTTGATAGCACATGAGACAATGTCTTCGTACGATGAAAAGGATTGTGAGACTAATGCTCGACGGAGAAATGGTTTTAACCCATCAAAGAAACGATCAATCTTACTTCTTGGGTTATGTATATAATCTCCAGCATACCTTGCTAACCTTGTAAAGTTAGCCTCATACTTTGCGACATTCTCATCCTCCTTTTGTCTCAAACTCAAAAACTGTCTTTCCATATCTGCTCGGTGGTCGCGAGGAAAGTATTTTTCTAAAAACAAATCTTTGAACTCCCTCCATTCTATATTTGATACTTTATCATCTTCCTTCGTATTTTGAATCAATGACCACCATTGATCAGCATCTCCAATGAGGCGGTAAACTGCCATGATAACCTTTTTCCTTTCACTACCCCCCAAAGCCTGAAATATTTTCTCTAGGGAAAATATCCATTGCTCAGATACTAAGGGATTTGTACTCCCATTGAACGTTGGTGGTTGTTGCCTCATGAATCGATCTAACATTGATCCTCCACGCTGCATATCAGGGTGCTCCATACAGGTAAGGTTATTATTCATAACCTGAGTGAGTTGTCCCAGTATGGTGATTAGCTGATCGACACCAGTTGCATCACACTACAAAATAAACAGTGTTTAGCGGCGGTTTTGTGGCGGCGGTTCACAAAACCGCCGCTAAACGTTTTCTGAAATATGTTTCGCGGCGGTTTTTAATAAACCGCCGCTAAACCTTTGTTTTTTCCGACCCTTCCCTACCCCGACCCCGTTTCCCTGCAACCCTCGCCCGCAGCCCCCTTTCTGCAACCCTCGCCCGCAGCCCCCCGCGACCCCCGGCGATCCCGCGACCTCCTCCGGCGACCCCGCGACCTCCTCCGGCGACCCCGCGACCTCCTCCGGCGGTGCCTGCGACCGGCAACCCGCGACCCCCTTCTCCCGAGGACCTTTATTACTTCGACCTCAGCCCCAAAGTGAGTTTTATGGATGTTCATATGTTGTTTAACCATATTATGGGTGTTATTATCATGTAATTCTCATTTTTAGACGTTTATGCATTCTCACATCATGGTATGTTTAAAAGCTGATATGTTTTTTTGGTTTTCATTCCTGATGCTAATGGTTTTAGTGTATCCTCTTAGAAAATGGAGGAAATAGTGAATGAAAATTTTTGAAATGGTCAGTGATGTTTTTGAATGACTTATATCTGGTTAGTTTGTAAAAAGTATCAGTGTTTTCTAGACAACACATCATTGAAATGACATACTGATTAATAAACTGCTAGATGAATTGACTGCTGAATTGGAACTCATTTGGTTATTCTTAATTAATTATATAATTCCCTAGTAGCGATGCATCGTGTTCAGAACGATACTATGTGTCAACTGGTGAAATTGAGCTTCTTTAAAAGTGTCAAAAATAGCTAGTTTGTTTGGTCTTAACATGCATGGTTGGGTGAAGTTGGTTATAATCAATATAGAGAACATCATCTTGTGCTTGGATGGGTTGTTTTAATGGCGAGAATCAATGTGTACTGGATTTAAAATATTTCCATGTTTGTATTGTGACATGAAAACATAAGTGAAATTTTTAGCGCGGGACATCACTAGAAGTTGGGTATGAGTTCCAGTGGATAACTTTGATGTAAAAATATTGTACCGGAGGAGGCGACATCACATTTCTAGATGAAATGTGTTTTCTATTTATGATGAGTGTTTTTTTTAAATTATCATCTAGCTATGGATCAACATATTTCTTATCTCTTCATTAATTTCTATCATTGAGGAACTTTTTCATGGAACACTGTTAAGTTGAGGTGAGTAGAGTGTGAATCAACCATGTTTTTTTATAAAAAGTAGTATTAACAAATCTAAATGAGGTTGATTTGAAATAGACCATTACATATTTTATATAACCATGCCAAAGGCATATTTGTAATTCTAAAAGGGTTTGTTCATTAGAATGTTCTAATAGTAGAGATACTGTGAATCAGAATTGGAATTTAAATACTAGTTCTTATGTTAAGAAGAAACAAAGGTTGAATTATTAATGATAATATTAAATGATCAAATCTTCCGTTTTAAATAATTGGTAATGCATAGTCTCTATGTTTCAGTTAGGAATACGAGATTTTTATTGATTTTTAATTTCTCATGTATCGTATGCCTAGGGTATTCTTTGTGGAGGGTTGTGCATCTGGATGTACAACATGCCTATTTGAATAAATATTTATCACATAAGTATGTAGGATTTTTTTTCCATCTATTCCTCAAGGATTCTCAGGGACCATAATTTTTAAGGCGGAGAGATTGTACCATCCTGTGTTTTTTACTAGTTCAAAATTTTCAAGAGTTTTTTATCATTTAATTTGGCAGGAAATACGTATCCTAAATTGAGATTCATAATGTAAATAAAAACCATTGAACACATAAAAATTCATTTTTTGAGGTTTATGTCTATTATAGTATAATATAATGAATCTAATTCCCTAATTTCATTGTCCATTGTATATTAAATTAGAATCATTGATGGTTTTAGGCCTCAAATTTTTACCACAACTTAAGTGTGCATTCCTTGAATTCTTTTATGTAACCAATTATTTTCTAAAAAAAATCATGCGGAGGTGTGCTATCTTATAAAATGAAAACATGCTGATTAATGAAATTTTAATGGGAATATCACTCCAATATGTTATTCCATAATGACCAAACAATCAATTAAGTGGGGTTTTAATACCTTTTATTGAAGGAACTAAATAATTTTTTGTGTCACGAATGATAGCATGGCCTAAATTATACAATGTTCATATAGTGTGTTTACTATTTGTGAATGTTCACCTGGACCCTAATACTTTATTATGTACATGGAAATATAGGCAAGTGGAATGATATTGGAATGGAAATATAGGCAAGTGGAATGATATTGGAATGGAAATTTAATTTCCATTCACTATTATTAATATTATTCAAATTATTATAATTGAAATACTTAAGTACATTGACCTTATTATTTTATAATTGAAAAGTAACATGGAAATGTGCATCTAACATATGCATGACTTGTGATGTGGAATGCTTTTAAACATGACAATTCTTATATTTGTTGGAATTAAATTATCAAATTAGTTATGTATTCCTTGAGATATACTTTGGTTCCATATATTGAACTCCATGAATGGACTCATAGGTTACTTGTTTTATGAATACCCCAATAGTGATACTTTGATTCTTTTATAAAATTCCCTATACTGGAAAATGAGGCATATTACATATCTACCAAGGAGTGATCCTGATTATCTGGATGAGTGACCTTCTTTAGGGATATATTTTTATACCATTCCACAAGAGACAATCAGACCCCTACATGATATACATGGGAAGATCTCAAAAGTTCAGGCTTTACACCATGCCGAAAGTGATACAAAGGCTTCATCATATGGATCACCTTTGATGGACGCTTACAATGATGTGTATTTTTTGTTATCCTAGAAAGATAAATAGGATCCTTTTTATGGATCACATTATATGGGCTCATGATTAAATGAATTATATTCTAAATTTTACTTAAATGTGGCCATTTAGATTTCCCTAGAACAATAAAACAAACATTACCCATTGTGAAAATGGTTTCAGTGAATGTAGTTAACTTGATTTAAAATGCATTATGATCAGTTTCGATCACACATCAAAGGGGTGTTGTTTGAGGCAACATAAATGTGTGATCGATGGTGTTATGATAAGTGTGTATCCCGATATTCTTATTGCTCCTAAATGAGGTGTTGACGCTGTCTCCTATGGACCAGACTTGTTCAGTTGGTCTGAAATGGTAAATGTGGTCAATGAATCATCTTTATTATATTATGCATACTTTATGGTCAATGGTTCATCTTTATTATATTATGTTTCTGTAATCTTACACTATCGTATATTTTGTGTAGGCACATTGTGATAGACATGGATAAAAGCTGGATCACATTACCGAGGAACACATCTCAATATGTTAAGGGTTTGAATGGGTTTTTAGATTTTGCAATTTCTAATCGATCCGTTGAAGGGAGAATAAGATGTCCATGTCCTAAATGTAAATTTAGAACATGGTTGAAGAGAGATGAAGTTTATGAACATTTAATACTGAAGCAATTCCCTGAGCAATATTTGTGTTGGATTTGGCATGGAGAATCAAACAATACAGAAAGATTGAGGACTGATGTTAATCCACAGAATGAGGTCCCAAGTTCTTCGACAATGGAAAATGAAATGCAAAACCTCATAAATGATGCATTCGGCACTGCAAGACACCACTATGAGCATCAAAACATATCAGAACAACCAGAAGAGGGTGCTACAAATTGCAACGTGACAAGTGATGTTTCTGAGGCTGTAACACAAGCAGATCAAGATTGTAACATATCATTGGATCCTCTTGATTCTGTGGAGCCAAATGTAAGGGAAAACTTCAGTGAGGAAAATGCATTTCATGATTTAGTTGACGATGGAAATCAAGAGTTGTATAGTGGGTGTTTGAAATATTCAAAGCTTTCATTTCTACTGAAGTTGTACCATATCAAATGTCTATGTGGAATTACAAATAAGGCAATGTCCATGTTATTGGAATTGATTCGTGATGCATTTCCTGAAGCAAAAATCCCAGAATCGTTTTATGATATGAAAAAAGTTGTTAACAAGCTTGGTCTGAATTATACAAAAATACATGCGTGTCCCAATGATTGTATGCTTTACTGGGGAGAGGATTCAAGTAGACAGAATTGTAAGAAATGTTATTCTTCTAGATGTCAGTCAAAGGGTGATGTTGGAAGTATGACTGAACATAATTTCACGGAGAAGAAGAAAAGGAACACACCTGCAAAAGTTTTGCATTACTTTCCTTTGAAGCCTCGATTGCAAAGATTATTCATGTCATCAAAAACCGCCGAACACATGAAGTGGCATGCTGTAGATAATAACAATGATGGGTTAATGAGACATCCACGGGATTCCCAATCATGGAAGACATTTGATTCATTACATCCAGATTTCTCAGCTGATCCTAGGAATGTTCGATTGGGATTGGCTGCCGATGGATTCAACCCATTTGGGACTTTGAGTACGAGTTATAGCATTTGGCCAGTTGTTTTGATCCCTTATAATCTGCCTCCGTGGATGTGTATGCAACAAACATCTTTTATCATTTCGATGATTATTCCTGGAAAACAAATGCCTGGAAATGATATTGATGTATACCTGCAGCCTTTGATTGAAGAATTGCAGGAGTTATGGAGCAACGGTGTTGAGACATTTGATGTTTCTTCTAAAACAATGTTTAAAATGCATGCTGCTTTAATGTGGACCATTAGTGACTTCCCTGGGCTTGGGAATTTATCTGGTTGGAACACTTATATGGGTTTGGCTTGTCCCGTTTGTAACTTTGATTTCGAGCCCAAACGGCTACCTCACAGTAGAAAATGGTGCTTCTTGTGCCATCGAAGATTTCTTGATGCATCTCATAGATTTCGGCTGAACAAATCAAAATTTAATGGTTGCATTGATCGTAGACCACCTCCAAAGTTGTTAACCGGTTCTGAAATATTGACACAGCTTGAAAATGTTAAAACAGAATTTGGGAAGGTTCATCATTTGAATGATAGCGGAAAACGAGTGCGAAGTGCATCGTCAAGTGAAATCAGAACGCAACAATGGAAGAAAAAAAGTATATTCTTCAAACTTCCGTATTGGGAATTTATTTCTTTGCGCCACAATCTTGATGTGATGCATATTGAGAAGAATGTATGTGATAATTTGATTTTCACATTACTTAATGAGCATGGAAAGTCGAAGGATCATCTCAATGCTCGCAAAGACTTACAAGTAATGAACATAAAACGTGATCTCTGGCCAGATGAGAATGAAAAGTATGCTCCGGCCATTTTTTCATTGAAAAATAGGGATAAAGATACGTTCCTTCAAATTTTAAAGAATGTGAAGGTATCTGATGGGTATTCGAGTAACATCTCTAGGTGTGTTGACTTGAAGAATCGTAAGTTATATGGATTGAAAAGTCACGATTCACATGTTTTGTTACAACAGTTACTACCATTGGCATTGCGTACATTATTACCTGAAAAAGTTACTGCTGTTGTACTCCATTTCTGCACATTTTTCAGACAGTTATGTGAGAAAGCTCTACATCCATTTCAGCTTGACAACCTATAGGAGAGGTTTGTATTGACCCTTTGTGCAATGGAGATGATCTTCCCTCCATCGTTTTTTACTGTCATGATGCATTTAACTGTGCATTTGGTTGACGAAGCTAAATTAGGAGGCCCCGTTCATTATCGATGGATGTATCCAATTGAGAGGTATTTTATTTATATGTTTCCAGTTAAGTAAACATTTTTTGGCATTTAAATAAATGCATAATATTATTATTTTTTTTCACAGATATCTTGGGCATTTGAAAGCATACGTGAGAAATAAAGCTCAACCAGAAGGCTCTATTGCTGAAGGCTATTTGGCCGAGGAGTGTCTCACCTTTTGTTCCAGATATTTGGATGATATTGAGACAAGATTTACTTGAGTTGGACGTGTTGACGACACATCAACTCAATCTCAAATGCATCAGAAATCAAAAATATTTCCTGCTATTGGCCGATCAGTTGGGAGGACCTCATACGCGACACTAACAGAATTGGAATTATTACAGGCACATAGATATGTGCTGCTGAATAGTGAAATTGCAGATCCATTTATTGAAGAGTTGAGGATACAAACAAAGAGACGAATGAGAAGCCGAACACGAAATGAAAAAGATATAACGAAATCTGTGAATAAAGAGCTGGTAGAATGGTTTGCACGACGTGTAAGTTTATAAATATTGCAATAAATACGAATATTACTTTGACACATACAATTTGCAAATCTATTAAATTATATTTTTTTTTTCAGATCATGAATACTGATACTCGAGCTGACTTTTCAGAAGATTTGAAGTTTCTTGCTAGAGGTCCTATAAAACAAGTTAGAAAGTTCAACGCTTATAATGTGAATGGTTTTAGATTTCGTACAGTCGATCGAGAAGTGGGTTTGAAAACACAGAATAGTGGTATTTTTACATTTGCTGAAGTGGAATACTATGGAAAGCTTCATGATATTATTGAATTAAACTACCACGGGCATTTTTCTGTTGTTTTATTCAAATGCAAATGGGTCGATTTTATCAGAGGTGTTAAAAGAGATTCCTTGCAATTTACTTCTGTAAACTTCTCTCGCTTGATGGATGTTGGTGATCGTGAACTGCATGATCCATATATCTTAGCATTGCAGGCAAAAATGGTATATTATGTGAATGATGTTGTGGATGAAGGGTGGAGTGTAGTTACTCACGTAATACAAAGAGATTTGTATGATATGGGTGATGAAGTGGAAGATTTGACCTCTGCAATTGAATTTCATCAACAACAGGAAGCAGAATTATTTGTCCATCATGATATTGAAAATATTGGTCTAGCAAGGATGAATGAAGTGGATGAAGCAATGGAGCAGGAAACCGACATGATTGAAGGGGAAAATGATTGTATGTACAATTATTTATGTTGGGTCGGAGGTGATGGCAAGAGGGGGGGGGGGTGAATTGCCTTTTTAAAATTAATTAACAATTTAAAACAAATTTAAATGCAGCGGAAAGTAAAATGGCAAGACACAATTGACTGAGCACACCGGCTGGCCGGTGCTGATCCACCGGCTGGCCGGTGCACCAGACAGAAGCAAGGGATTTCTGTCTGGCTCCACCGGCTGACTGGTGCTGATCCACCGGCTGGCCGGTGGTCTGGACAGAAGCATGCTATTCTGTCTGGGTTCCACCGGCTGGCCGGTGGTCAGGCACCGGCTGGCCGGTGGTCTGGACAGAAGGTATGCCATTCTGTCTGGACCCACCGGTTGGCCGGTGGCCAGACACCGGCGGACCGGTGGAACCTGGCAGAGGGCAAGGCCTTCTGCCTGGTCCACCGGCTGGCCGATGGGCTGGATCCGGCTGGCCGGTGCCCTTACCGGCTGGCCGGTGGTCTCACACCGGCTGGCCGGTGGACTTAAACAGTCCATTTTGAATTCTTCTTGGGCCAGCTTCTAGGCACCCTATTTCCTATCATCAAAAACACTTGAAAACAAGTTAGAATACAATTAGAGTGATTGTGATCATTAAAATCCAAGAGAGAGGGGTGCAACAATTTATTCATTCAGCAACTACTTGTTTCATTTCATTAGTCATTCATTATCATTGTTATATATATTTTGTTTGTTAATACTGGGCATCTATTATCATTTTTAATTTTTTTTCTGCATAAATTTTTTGAAATATATATTCTGAACGTAATTTTATTTGATTAAATGACAGGAATGCCAAGGAAGAAGCGGTACACTATTCCTTCTTCTTCTGCGACAGATGACGATCCGTCTGTCCCCACAGCATCATCTCCCCCTGCACCATCTCTGACACCATCAGTGGATGCCTCATTAGAGGATGAGTCATCGCCTCCCCCTACAGGAGCTTCAGCAGCGGGGCAGTGACACGCCCCCTCCAGATCATCACGGACATTCTGGAGGGTCGTAGTCATAAGTACAAATTTTAATTAAATAAATTTATTGCATTTTGTTTATAGTAATTGTTTGCTCATTGCAGATGAAGACAATGAAACTGTGGAAAGAGACATAAAAAGTTCTGATGTTTGGAACATGCATGGCAAGAAGATAGTGGTGCCATTTGATTCTTATGGGGTCCCGACGGATGACGCCGCAGGTTTACTTGGTCAGATTATAGGTCAGCTGGCAGCGGAGCCCGTTTCCCTGCCTATTTCGTATGATGATTGGAGGCATATGCCTCCAAACTGGAAAAATGAAGTTTATGATTCTCAGATAAAGGTAATTTTATTACTTTATGGTTTAATTGAATGTCATTTTACTAATATATTCAAAATGAATTTCTGTATACAGATGTTCTTCCACTTTACCGTTGCTGATGTGATAGCACGGAAGTGGACATTGAAAAATCTTGGAAAAAAATGGAAAGATTTCAAATGGAGGTTGTGGTGTGATGTCAACGATTCTTCGTTGACCGTGCAGCAGATGTATGAGAAGATACCCAGTGGGGTACCGAAAGAACAGTGGAAGGTTTTTGTCGATAGACATCGTGATGAGAAGCGGATGGTATTGAAATATATATTATTATATTATCCTCATTTTACATTTATAAATGTACATGAAGAGGAGATAGACATTGAATACAATACTATTAAATTGAATTTTATTTATTTCAGGATCTCTCAAAAAAGAATGCTTCAAACCGGGCGAAGCAGGTAATCCCGCACACTGCGGGTTCAAAAAGCTTTTCAAGAAGCCGAATGTCATTGGTAATCTTTTAATTAGTTTAAATATTTATAAGATAATATTATCTATTTAACATATTTGATTGATGATTTATCTTTGTTTAATGCAGTCACAGAGTTTAGGGCATGAAGCATCCCGAACAGAACTGTGGCTGGATGTTCATAAAAAAACAGATGGAAGTTTTGTTAATGAACCTGCCAGAGATGTTGGGGTATGAAGTCAATTATTTTTTATAATAACTTAATATCAGTTTTACTGTGTTAATATATATTGATATTTGATTTATAGGTAAAAATTAAAGAAAAATGGGATGCCAATCCTGGGCAATCCTACTCAGTCTCCCAGGATGACCCGGTTGGTCAAGTCCTTGGGAAGGAGCATCCTGGTAGAGTGCGCGGGATGGGTTTGGGACCCGTACCATCTGAGGTCTTTCGCATGCCATCAGGGATTTCGGCCTCATCTACTCCTGGTTATAGTCATTTCATACCTGAAGATGCTCAGAGGGAGATGTCTGCTCTACGAAACACAGTTCACCAGCAGGGGAATCAGATATCTGATTTGCAGAAAGAGTTGCTTGAAATACGTCAGCATATGAGCAGATATGCCCCCGGTGGTAGTGCATCGGGTAGTGGTGAGCAGGTAAATCACAAAAAAATCAAAATCATTTAGTTTGCAAACTTTTATTGGTTTTAATTTTTATTATAAATATGCAACAATATTTAATTTTCAATATAATGTTCTTACAGGTGGCAGCAGGTGGTGGAGATGAAGGTGGAGAGGGTGACGATGCAGCATCAGATGATGAGTAGTAGTATTGTTGATGTGTTGAACAAGTATGATAACAGTTGGTTTGTAGTAAAAGCATTTCATTTGCTGAAAATTATTTCTTTTTAGCACTCTAGTGTTGTTCTCTATGTATTAAGATGGTATTCTGAGACTATGTTTGGAGTAATTAATGTTTAATTATCATAAAATCAAGAATTATTACCCATTTTAATTGTAGATGATATATTACACCATTTAAAGGAATCTGATAGGTTTTTTATGATTGATATATGGTCTAAAAATCACCCTAGGTGGTTGAATGATGAGGTTATCTTGAATACATCCTTCCCTCATAGGTTTGAATACATCTGGTTTGTGGTTATATCATTCAGTGTTATAATAGAAGAAGATATATAAATGGGGCTCACAATATATATGATCTATGAATTCATATACTAGTTCTTAGATGTGTACATTCATGAAATCATTATATACCAATTGGAAGTGGGTGGAAGTCAAAATTGTGATGGTCACAATGTATCCCCAATATTAGGGAGGATATGTGATCATATATTGAATAATGATTTCATAACATTATATAGAAATCAAGGAGTCCAGTTAAATACATTATTAAGAATGATTGTACATGGATGAGGTTTTAGGACTCCCCATGATACCATAATTAATTGTTTAGAATGTAATTCCTATTTCATATCATCATTATTGGGAGGAATATGGAATCCCTCCATTACCTAAACTCTCTTTAAAATGACTTTCAATCCCCTAATCGATGGAAATCTGGATTTAGAAACCTGGGCAACTCAAGGAGGTTGGCCCGAGGGTTGCAGATGTTTTTTCTAGATTGAGGCATGATCTGGGTGTTAGGGGCGATGGTGTGGAGAGGTCCGTTGTGGATGTGGGGCTTCATCCTGTATTACCCAGCCAAGCCGAGGAAGGTGAAGGCAGTGAGGCTCATGGGGCTGGAAGCTCTCCTGGGAGAGGTCGGGGTGACAACCATCATCTGCAATTCATGGGTCGGGGAAATGACCAACCCATGGGATCGGCCTTGGTTCCGGGGTGACAACCATCATCTCCTAGGTTGTTCTGGATTTTTTAGGTTTTGGTGAACATTGGTGAGGTGTTATATCAGTTGGAGCTCTAACCACTGATAAAAATAATTCACAATATCATCAATGTATCCCAACATTACTGAAATAATCATGATTAATCCCATATATTCAAATATAGAGAGTTGGATGATGAGGATGAAGTAATGATTTGGTGAACCCAATGGAAATCATGGATCATTTGTAGATTACTCTTCATGGGAATGTTAATCCATTTTATCATTTTCTATGGTGGAATAGTGGTTTGGAGGAGATATTTTTTGGTACATATTCAAAGATGAATGAATAATGTCATAAAGTGTTTTAATTCATTCATTTTTTTCAATGTAACTGTGTAAATCTATTTTATTGTTTGTCATAATATGAATATGGTCCCTTTAATTGGTTGGTTATGACACATGGTTATGTGTTTATTTATTTAATGATTAGTTTTGATCAAATTATTATATTATCCTTGAGAGGTTTCCCACAAGGGTTCTATTTTGGAACCATTTATATTCATTGGAACATGAGGATGATAACTGTTTTAGTGGTATCCTAGGTAATATATCCAATTTTAATAAAACCCACCTACTTGTTTTATTGGATTTTGGATATTTCAATATGATTTTATGAGTCATTTCACATTGAAACATTCATGGGTTTTCTCATAGATTCCCTACTTGTTTTATTGGATTTTGGTTCTCATAGTGAGATACATGTTTCTTGTTATGGTGTGGTTTTGTCTGTGAGGGATGGTGTTTTTAATGTTGGTTTTTATTATGGTAAGAGATGTTATGGTCACTATTATGAGGATGTTGGTTTTTGTGTGTAGTGGTTTGTGGTAGTATTCTTTTAGTGATGGAATATGAAATGGTAATGATGTAATAATGTTGTAAGCCGTTGTACATTACAAATATGTGTGGATGTGATATTATGTGGGGCTGATGGGTGAGATGTGGCTGTGGTTTTGGAAAATTTAGGGCAGTGGTGGAGCAGATGGAACATATTTTTTTTTCCAGTTCAACGTTTAGCGGCGGTTTTAACCGCCGCTAAATGCCATACCTGTGAGAATTTAGCGGCGGTTTTAACCGCCGCTAAATATATTATGTTGATATTTAGCGGCGGTATTCACCGCCGCAGAATAGGCGCATCAAACGCCTGAATTTAGCGGCGGTTAAAACCGCCGCTAAATAAGATACCCATATAACCGCCGCTAAATGAAGAAAAACCGCCGCGAAATGACGGACATACGACACATTTCTAAAACCGCCGCGGAATCGAAAAAACCGCCGCTAATAGATTGCCGACGCCAAACTTAGCGGCGGTTTTTGTAAACCGCCGCCACACAATATAGCGGCGGTTTAAACCGCCGCTAAACCGGAAAAAAACCGCCGCTAGGATCGGCATTTGTTGTAGTGTCACCAGCTCCACTATAATTATCTTGAGTAGGAGGGAAATACCTACATGGAGTGCGTGCATTGATATGGTTTCCATTTCTTCCACTAGGCTCCATTTCTAAACAATGGCATAAACTAGATCAGTTTATGAATCAAAATACATAATCCCATACTTGTAAAACACTTAACATAAATTGAACTATTTATGGATATAATCCATAATCATAAAAATGTTTTCTTTGAGGAAGTATATACTCATAAACCCTTCATAATGATTTGTAAAGAAAATGAGAGTTATCCTAAGAATATCCCTCGGGAGTGTCGTAACCAAGAGTGCAGTAAGGCCCGTTGTCGTGCACCAGTTCCCATTCGAGTCTAGCTCAAAGCAGTGCTTTCGGGTTTTACCCCTAGGTACATCTGTGCCAGAGCCACCTCTACCTGCTCGTATCCATATAGGGATGTATTGCTCGGAAAACTCACAAAATCTCTACAATACCAAAATTTTAGGAAGTTCTTCTATACTAATCCTCAAAGTATATCTTAAATCTATGTGCTCTAATCAGAGTTTATCTAAATCTAGCTTCCAAGGTTTGTACTAAACTTCCTCTGATACCAACTGTAATGCCCCGACCCCAGTTACCTAGAGTCGGTGCATTATTACATAACATTGGCATGATCACAAGAAGGATCAAATATCGAAAGACCGATTGGTTTAGTAACCTTGGAAATACTAGATATATTCATAAGTCTTACATTACATCATAAAAATGAAAACTACAACAACATCTTTTCTTCATATTCCACACTCATATCCCCACATACTATCCCTACAGGTCATTCATAATATACTTCTTCATACCCTGGGAAAAATAAAACATAGAAAAGGGGTGAGCTCAAATGCCCAGTAAGGATAACAATATAGCGAAAACTTTCATAAATAAGAATAAACATTTAAGGCAATGTATAACTAAAACAAAATCCTTTTAAACTTGAACTTAAACATAGTATGGAAAAAATAAAATGAAATAATGCCATTTAATTATTCACATGGATATTCTACTAATCGAATAATCACATGAAATATCAATAACCACTTTCATAATAATGGAATGCATAACGCCAGACTATCATAACCACATAGCCAAGGCCTCGTGCCAAGACTACAAATAATATTTTTCCAAGGCCTTGTGCCAAGACACTAGTTTGTCTCATGAGACCTACCGATGCATCGAGGAGCTATAGCGGGCTCCACCCGTCACATATTAAGTCCAATGCATTCCCATATGAAATGGTTTAAAAATAACATAAACATTTGTATTAAAACTAGCATACGAAATGTCAATAATTTCACCATAAACTATGAATAGTATAAAAAATATCACATCCATAGTAAAACATATCACAAAACCTTTAATACAATATATAAGTTTTGTATCATAATTAATCAACTTCAAATAAGCGTAAAATCCATCAAAGGATGTTGACATAGATGAAATCAAAACTCTTTTTAGAGAAATATCTCTTTCTATTTTTGAAATCATTTAAGAGTCATATATTTATAAAATAAAAAATTTTCTTTGAAAATATTCTTGTAAGCTTGTAAGGGAAGCTTCGACGATTTTATAACAGCAGAAAATAGCCGCACCCGCCGTATAAGTTAAAAAAAACATTCTTACCTTAATTCTGTCGAAAAGGTTAAAAGCACCTTGTTTGGAAAACGACAGAAAGATTCCTTTATAAAACTCTTATAAAAAGTCAAAAAAGGGTATAAATTACTTTAACCCATGTTCTTTTAAATAGTAAAAAATTTTTGAAATACATTTTTAAGAAACATGGATGTGGATGATAAAGAGATCCCAGTAGATTATTACGTATAAACAACCTCGGATAATGAAGAGATTGTGAAATAACCCTTACCTTGTACTTTTCTTTGGTTGGGGTAGGTTAAACTTCTGTATAATGGTGAAATAATTGTTATTAAATTATACAAGAATCATATACATTAATATGATATCATATATGATCTTTTAACATTGATTTGTTAATAATATCTTAGTATTATCGTTGTTTCGGGTGTTAACTTACTCGTTTTCTTTTATATGTTTTGTTACGTAAGACATATTTGTAATGGATAGGTTGTATATTATTCATATCCAGAATTATATCAAGTCCTTAAACATCATTTTTAAATCATCAAATGATAATTATACTTGAATGGATACGATGGAGAATGAATCTCATCGCGTTCGTGGAGACGGTAGTCCGTACGTACGCACGAGCGACAATATCATTCTTTTGATATTAAAATAATATATAAATGGATGGTATAACATATATACAGAATAATTAACATGTTATATTTATTATTTACATGAGTTACACATTATTATTATACCCATAAAAATAATAATATATTGAATAACAATTACACCACGATGTGGAGACGGTAAGCCGTACGTACGCACGTATGGTGAAATGTTATTAAAAGGGTGGATAGAATACTGAATATGGTTGTACCATATTTATAATAACATCACAGTATATATATGATACTGGAGTTATTATTTTAGAATGGTAATAACAAAGGAAGAAGAAGTGGAAGAAGAAATGAATTTGAAAAAGGGTGGTGAAAACATTACCTCTTCTTCGGGTTCTTCCTTTTGATTTGATCAAAAGGGCTCCTTAGGTTGGCTTTCTGATCAAACTAAGGCATCTAGATTGTATTGAGGGAAGTTGGGAGAGTATTTGGGCAGAGTTTGGACGAACCAAAAGGCTTTGAAGGTGTGAAGAAATGAGAAGGAGGAGTGCCCTTTTATAAGAGGGGTGAGGGGCACCTTTGGAAAAGCTAGAAATATTAATTTATAATAAATTCATATTCGGTTTCTAATGGATCCAAAGTAGATTATTTAAATTTTAATGTGGGTATGGGTCTAAAACAACTCAACCAATAGAATTTATACAGTTTTGGGTACTTATATTAACCTTGTCTTTAAGTATTAACTCTAAGTTAATTAGTTTCACTTTTACAATGTCTCTTTGTATTTTTATATTATATGGTTAATAAACTTACTATATGCATCCAAGAGACCCCAAAATGGTCCATTAATAATACAACTATCATGATATAAGTCTCTTTGCCTAACCTTAGATTTTTAAGAATTTAATATCAATTAATAATATAATATTTGTTTTAAAAACTCTTTTATGTCAATTTTGATACTATTCAATAGTTGATTTTTGTGAAACTTATAACAGAATGATTACTTTGAAAAAAGTCAATTAAATCAATCCTATTATGTCATATTATCCTAGAAAATTAGTTTAATTCATTAAAAGTCTGAAATTATATTTATTTGGGTATTTATAATAATAATTATTTTAATTTTTCACTATTATGGTAATTACTGCATCATCATTGTGTCATAAATAAATTAAATTATTTAATATCTAAAAATTATAAATAAAATATAATTATGTATTAAATCTTTTTAGATTTCTAATGAATATTTATAGTCGAAAATCCAACATATATAACCCTATGTAAAAATTGTTTTTCTAAAAGATATATGTTTATGTCATTTTTGTACTTATTTTAACTTAATTAAAATTAAGTGTCCCTATCACCTACAAGTGGCTCCATGGGGTCCCAAAATCGACCCAAAGATTCCTATGGTCGAACATGTATCAACCAATAAGTCTAGAACACGTTTTAGGGTAATTTAGTATTATTATAATATTATTTTTTAACCCTTATTTACCGGATTTACCCTTAACCATGGTAAATAAAATATTTACCGAAGTAATTATTCGAAATGTCTAAAAATAAAAGTTACCAATTTACAAAATTTGAACATCCTGATTCCAAATATGTAATCCATTTTTCCAAATTCAAAACACAGAAGTGGCATAAATTAATTTAAAATTAATTCCCGTTGTAAAAAAAAACATCTTTTTAAGAGATAATAACTATCAAAAGATTGACACTTGTTTATGTCCGGTTTAGTTGTAAAATTATGTCCAATGACCAAAATTGTATTAAATAGTAAAAATATATTATAAATATACTTTAAAACCACTCAAATTCATAATTTATCACTATTAATTATTTTGATTAAAAAATTCGTTTTTAATTAAAATCTAGTAATTTTCACTATTCATCAAAATATTAAAGTTATCCAAAAAGTACCAAAATTTGACCTTGGGTTAAATTATTATTCCAAATCCAAAAATGAAGTCCATTTTGAAATATAAAATATATATAATTTAAAAAAGTAGGTATTACTATTCATAACGGCTAGTTTGATTGGTTATGGTGTGTTAGAACTCGGTGTTGCGTACAACACACGCTATCATATTATTCAAAGAGAAGCGTACCGTAGAAGCTTGGGGTGTTACACACCCCATTTTTTTAAAGTGTTCACGGTGCATGGAAATTATTAGTATAGAAATGTTATTACTAAAGAGATTTAGACTCTAAATTCTTAAACTCTTTTCCATGATTACTTCTTAATGTTTTGATGGTTAGTCCACTAAGGTTCTCTACTGACTTTTCATATTTTTATAAAAAATAAGGAACTTCACTTTTATGAGAAAGGAAAAACACCCTTGTATATCTTAAATATCCATAAAAAATAACATAGGAATAGTGTTTTAAAACCAAAATAGAAACTATAGATGCTAAAAATAAATCCATACGAACCAATTATAATGGTTGAGAAGTAGATTTCACTTTCTTTGGTTTGAAATATATTTTGTGCTTCTTTCCTTTTCGAAAAGGATTGAACACTTTGTCTTTAGGGAATTATATATTAGGTATATCCTTGAATAAACCCTTCTTATTTATCATTTTAAGTGATTATATATCGTAGTGGCCCAGTATCCTATTTCAAAAACAAGATTCTCTAGAAAAAAACACTTAAAAAAACATTTTGATAGAATAACAAATCTAAATTAATAACATAAACATCATCATTAATAAAGAAGTAAATACCAAAGAATGTTTGGAATTATAAATATTATAGTCATTATTTTTAAATTTAAAATTAAAACCATCATCAAACAACTAATACATACTAATTAGGTTATATTTTAAACCATAAAAGAATAAAACATTAAAAATATGGATAGATTAAGTTACCAATTTTCCAAGTCCAATAATCTTTATTATTTCATTTTTATGGAAAGTGAAATCTCAACTATCCAATTTTACAAGATTTTTGAAGATTTAATAGTCTCCGATCATATCTCTAGAACATCCAATTTCTAGATAGAATTGTTTTTTTGGATCTTTTCAAACATTCTTCCTAAATACAATCAAACAAAAAATTACTTTGGTAGCTAAATTTTTTCAGGTATGGAGAAGATAGAAAATAATTACTTTGGAACCCAAATTTATTTAAGAGAATTTATTATAACTAGAATACAATATTTATATAAAAAATCCAATTTAATTCCATTTTTTTTAAAATTATTTCCAAAACTAGTAGTTTCCCTAGAATTCGATGTCCAATTTTTTGAACTAGGAATGAAAAAACCTTTATGCAAATTCTCTTGCGGTCCATATCTATAAATAATTCCAAATTTGGATTTTATATTTTTTTGTTCACCTAGAATGATATTCAAGGGTTTTTTTATATCAAAAAACTTTTCCAAAATCCTTTTAAAGATATTAATATACTAGTTTCAGATCAATAATTTTATTTAACATATTGGTATTATTTACCATTTTTATACAATTATTAAATTTATCTATAACACATAACACATAAATCTTTTTCATATGTTTAATTTATATTTTAACTCATTCATAGTATCTTCTAAAATAGAAAAATATTATTCTAATAATTCATTTTATTTTTTAGAGTCATTAGGTATATAAAAAGAATAAACAGATGGTACCTCAAAAGTAGTAACCATAAAGGATAAATTTTATATATAATTTGTATCTTCTCAGCTAGAATTTGAGTCATTGGAGATATCATCAGATGCACTCCAAGTGGACTTTATTACCTTATTTGGTCTTTTCTTTTTATCCTTATACTTCTTCTTATACTTGAGCTTCAGACAGTCTACTTTTATACGTCTTTTTCTCTTACATTCATAGTTGGTAATATCATTTGAGGAGATATCATTTTTCTAATCTTTCCTCAAATTTCATAATTTATCATACTTTTAATTATAAATTGACTTCCAAAAAAGTTATCCTTTTTATAAAAATTCTTAAATCATTTTTCCAGTTAATCCATTTACTCATAATTATCTATACAGCTTCACTTCCACTTATAATATTCGGTTTAAAAACTTCCTTAGAATTTTACTTTATTAATTTAATGGAAACATATTTCCTTTTTTTCTTTATCATATTCATTATTTACTTTTATATCTTCTCCATACATAATCATATTTCTAATTTACTCCTTGAATGAAAGTTTGCTGATGTCACATGATTCTCGAATAGGGATTGCAGTACCTCTCCAATGATTTAGTAGACAACTCAAGATCCTTAGCACTTGAGTTTTTATATATATAATTTATCAAAGTGCAATCAAAGTATTTATTATCTCATTGAACCTAAGAAACCTATTTAAGATAGATTCACTAGGATTCATTTTTAATGTGTCATACATAATTATATTTATTTAATTTTATTTACTTAACATTAAAAGTTCCTTCACGAGGCATAGAAAGGGTACCCCAAATTTGATAAGTAGTATCAAAAAAATATATCATATTAAATTCATCCTCTTATAAAGCACAAAATCAATAATTCATGGATTTTCATTTTGAATCATAAATAACTTTTGGAACATGAAATTATTTTCTAATAGTATTAGGATTTTCATATTGATCTTCAATAAATCCCCAAATTTCAAAACCTATGATCTTAAGATAAATTTTCACTTTTATTTCCACTAACCATAATTTTGAATATTAAAGTACTGAGATCTATTTTTAGAATAACCTTTAAACTTAGCATCCATAATAAAAAAAAATAGAGAACACATAGAAATTAAAATGATCTTCCAAAAAACTTGATCAAGGTCAAAGGTAAGTTAAGAGAAGAAAAAAAGAAAAAAACTTTGATACCAATTTTTTTCCCAGTAGAGTATTATATTAAGGTAAATTAAGTATACAATAAAAATTTCTATATAGATACTATTTAAAATTAATTCCCAAAAATTAGAAAAACAACCTAGTTAACAAAAATAATTAAAATATGAAATTTTATATTTTCAAAATGTTTCTCAAAGGTTCAATCACAACCTAGTTAAAATAATTTTATAAAGAAACTTTAACTTTTGAAACAAGTATAATAGTATCAAACACAATATATATAACACTTATTAAAAACAAAATTAATATTTGGTTAAAAAGTTTTGAAAATAAAAAATTTGTTTATTTTAAAACATAGACAACAAAACAAAACACATAGTAAAAATAAAAAGAATATGTTAAGTCTAAAGTCGAGACCTAATCCTATCCACTTGATTTTCACCTAATTTTGAGAAATTTTTTTAAATAATAAACTTGATCCACACCTTGTATCATGTTTTTACATATAACCACACAAAAGGAATTCTAGGCTACACACAACCTCTTCCATAGTTATTCATGGGATAAAAATTATAAAATAAATATGAAGAGTGTATTAGAGTACTTTGTAATACAACATAGGAGATTATGATCAAGAAATATAAATTTTCAACAAGAAAAACTTGAATCTAAATAAAAATAGAGAAGAAAATTAATAGAGTAATAAAATGATTTTGTAGTTTTTCTTTCTCTGATCAAGTAAGAGATGAACATGAATGATCTACTTCTTATTTTATATTGTCTTTATATGCATCCTTGGGGAAAATTTGAATGTTCTTCACAAGTTTTTTATTTTTTCATGAAAATCATTGTGTTATATATATCACTATAGAATTATCTATCCTTTCAGTAGGAACAGTGGATCATAGTCATCCAATTAGAAGGATAAAGTAATCAAACATCAACCATTGTGCATGAGGGGTTTTTCTAATTTTATAACTTTTTTATAATTTACAATTATATATTGTAGGATAGTAATATAATGAGATAATTACTCATACTAAGAAGAATCTTTCAATTTTTCTTCAATACATACGTGAAACCATTTTAAGAATAATCATTCCAAGATCCATGTGTCTCTATCTTATATTAAATACTATAAGCTACCCATTGAAAAAATTAATTTGAATTTAATTCATGATAACTATGGTAGAGATAATTCAAATAAAGGTAATATATTTTTCTGGTGGTAACATATTTATCTTATTTATAAAAGATAATAACTAGTGTTATTGGATTCTTCCTGGCATAATCACCTCTCTATAGGTGGTAGCATGGTTGAACTAGTGGTAACATTATCCAAACAAGCCTGGCGGTAGCATTCTTCAACTAGAGGTAGCTGATCTTGATAATTGGTAGAAGAAACATCCTTATGGTAAAAAGTTTGTAATAACGGTAAAAAAATTTAACTAATGGTATAACACTATTTTTATGGTAGAAACACTGTATTAGTTTTAGTAGACTTAACCGGTGGTTGAAAATTTAAATTCATGGTCATATAAGTGAACTGGTTGTAAGAAATATCTTATGGAGGTGGTCAATGATAACTAGAGGTAGAAATATCCTTTAAGAGGTAATACATTTTGAACTAGTGGTAATAGATTAGTCTTGTGGAAGGATAACATAAAATTTTCATATCTGTGTAAGTTTTAAAAAATATTTCCTAGATTGTGTAAGTTAATAAAAAATTTTCATACTGGAAAATAAATATTTATATATACTACATAAGGGTAAAATAAAATTATTTAAAGGTAAGGAAAATATTATAAAACTTATGTAAGGGTAGATAAAATATTGAAGTAAAGCTAGAACAAATATTAAAAAGATCACATATGGGTAACAAGACACTAATGAGACTCACTTAAAGGTAAAAATAAATGTCAAAACTAAACTTTAATAAAGGAAAAAATATTTTTGAGCATTAAAATAAGTAATTTCTATATTTATCAATCAATAAACCCCCAGGTTCTTGAGTTTTATTATTCTATTTATTATTCTTGTATTATATTTGAAATGGAAAATGACCTTGGAGAGGTATTTTATATTATATAAAAAAATTCCGTAAGAGGTGATTTGTGATAAGTTCTAAAGAAAACACCTGTAATGGGTGGTCTGTGATGAATAAATAAAACTCCCCATGTAGGGAAGTTCGTGATGACTAATGAAAAATCCTATTGTAGGGTGGTCCGTGATAACTAAAGGAAATTCCCCTTGTTGGGAGGTCTATGATACTAAAGAAAAATCCCCTTGTATGTGGGTTTTTGTTACTATAGAAAACTTCTCCAGTAGGGAGGCTATAATAATATATAAAAATTCTCTTGTAGGGAGGTCTATGATACTATAGAAAACCCCTTTATAGAGAGGTCTGTGATACTATGAAAAAACCCCTTGTTGGGAGGTCTTTGATACTATGTAAACTCCCCTTATGGGGAGGTTTGTGATACTATGGTTGGAATGATCATAACCATGTTCTCGAAGACACTATATCACTATCCAAAGTAGGTATGGTTGATCATGGTCATTTACCCAAGGATTGGTAGTGTTTATTTATCTATTTTCCTATATTTTTTTATTATTTATTCTGATCATGTCACATGTGTATATAACTATCTTAAGAGATACGTATATGATTGAATTGGTGGTTTCCTATTAATTTATGTACTCACACACTTCTTGGGTGACCATCACACTTGGGTACTCGAGAATATCACACTTATTTCAGGTATATGTTGGGTTGAGGCTCAATATTTATTGAATGATATGGAGTATCTTAGATGAGATTTTATATTTGGGATGAGGTGAGTCTTGGGGTTATAATAGAGAAAATTATACTTTTATTTATCTAAATAATATTTTATATATTTTATCGGCCCAATGTGAGATCAATATAGTATCCTTGTATAACTTCATTCCATTTCATTATCATATATTTTATTTTATTATCTTACATAATCTGATGTAACAATGTGCCTAATATTTTTTTACTTCTACTATGATTGATACTATAATACATGGGGTATAATTTCCTCATAGTAACACCCTAAACCCTTTTTACTAGTTAGTATCATATGACATATAAGGAGGCATGCCTAAGGTCACATACCACTTCCGATCTAGTTACTATTCATAATGAGAAGGGATGGGATATTACAAAGTGGCATCATAGGTTTTTTAAATTTTTATTACCATTTAGGGAGATAGTAGACATGATACATAAGAATATTTCAGATCTTTTGATGGAACCTGGACTAGTGTGTAAAGTACCATTTCTGTACGGGTATAAAAATTATCAAGGGAATTTGATTTTTTGAGTTTGGTGGATGGGATGAATTTTGAAACATAATAATGAGTGGGTTTTTAAAGGTTGGAATACATCAAAATAATTATTTTAGAGGAGGTTTGGTGCTCGAGAAAAATACTGGGAGATATGAAGGGCTTTAGTAGGGGCCATGGTGGTTACTACAACCTTGGTTGTAGTAATTCACTGTCCAGTTGGTGGGTATAGATAGATTCCCTTATTGGATTCAGTCACCACCAGTTTGTTGGTGGCCTTATACCAGCTAACTGATGGGCCGACTAGAGCCATCTACATACTAAAGGTGGTGACCAACTACTCAGTAGGACTATACTGTCTAGACAGTGGCCTTAATATGGGATTAATTATGATTCCCCCCCTCAAAAATTAAGAGGGGGGTGACCCCTCCTCTCCTCTTATATGTATAATTGTAAGTGGCTCTAAACCCCCCTCTTCCTCCTCTCTCCCTTTTATCTGGGTTCTATTCCTTGATGATTCAAGTTATGGTGTCTCCTCATTACTCCATTATTCATCCTCCTTTATTTATGCTGATTTGGCTTGTTTCATTTTAGGTTTTGGAGAATATTCCACTAGGACATGGTGTAATCATTTGTTTTTGAAGGGGATTTTCCTCTATCCTCATAGAGGAAATCTCGATACATCATTCGAGCATCGTTATTGGTTGATTTGATTAAGATATTCCACACCATGTATTTTTATATAATTTTTAATAAAAACTAAATTAAATCTCTGGTTCAATTATTTTTGTGTATTGTGTCTTTTCCTAATATAGGGATGGGAATGTGTGACATGCCCTTGTAGTTCTGATGGGTGCAGTTTTGATGCGGTGGGAGTTCTCGGTGAGTTTTTTAAAATTATTATAATTTGAAATAAATGGTTTACTTAATTATAAAATGTTATAATTAGTTAATTTTGATGCCTTTACATGATATAAGTGCATGGAGTGTGGAAAATGGACGCTGGAGTTGAGGCAAGCTTGGGTGAGGCCAAAAAGAGAGTTGTCGGGATGAGAAGTTTATTGTAAAATATTTATTTAAGGCAGGTGGACCTATATAATCACCTTATGATTGAATGATATTAATTATGTTTCATGTAATGTGTAGGAACACCACTAAGGGTGTTGGCCCATTTTAGTTAATTAATCAACATGTTTAATTTAGACTAAATGTTTAATTTTAAATTTCATGTATTAAGTGAACTAGACATTCACTGAGGCCACTTTGGCCTAGTTGTACTAACTTGTTAGATGCACTCACTGATGGTTAATACCATGCTTTAAATAGATTCCCTTGATGTTCAGACCCCCTTGGGGGGGTTCCCTTGAGTTAAATTTAAATAGTTATTTCCTGGTAGTCCATGACTAGGAATCATTGTCTACCACCAAGAAGGGGGCTGTGTGTTGACTTATGATGGGTGGTCCTAGAAGGACTCATGAGGACCCTTGAGGATTTTTACCCAAGTTTGAATGACCATAGGTATGTTAGGATTTGGTTGGGTTAGTAGACCGACCTAAAATTGCCTTTGTATTTTAGAGGGTTCGTGGGCCTTCTCTATTGACCTTGTCGTTGTGGCATGACCTATGTGGCCTATGGGATCATTTCCTATCTATGAAACCACTGAGTATGACATCCTCTGTGAGATGGGTTATGACCCATTTAACTAGGTATAATGTCAAGGAATTTAGTAGAGTTACTATATCTATTTATTGTTTTAGGGTACCTAAGTGAGTATCCTAGGGATATATTGAACCTAATGAGAGGGTGTTCTTGGGTATGTAAAGTGATGATGGGTTTTGGAATTTTTTTAACCCTGGTTCTTTATTCATATATGATGGGACTTGGTATACACCCTTGGGGTAGTTTTATTTATGTATATAAATCTCCCCAGGGGTGGAATTTTATTATGTGGTACTATGATGAGAAAAATATCATAAGGCAGGTCTATGATACTTATGATAATATAACCTTGGTTGAGAAAACTCCTATAGGGGAGGTTTATGTTACTACTATCCTAGAAAACTCTTGTAGGAAAGGTCTATGATACTATAAGTGGGGATTCCATGGATTTAGATCATAGAGTATATCCAATATACTAGGATAGAGATTTATAGGAGCATTCCCTAGGTATATGGTACTTATGGGCCTATGCTACGGCAGAGAAAACCCCCGTAAAGGAGGTCAATGATACTTATTTTTATAAGGTGAAGACTCGGGTATATTATATTAGGATGCATGGTCATTGAGATATGATCAAAGACACCCTATAAATGGATGAAGTAGGTATGGTCATTAGGGTTAATGTAACTAAGGATTGACAATAGTATGGTATATGGTATATGTGTTGGTATAGTCTACACGACTTTCTCAGAGACATTCCAACATTGTGCCAAAGTTGGTATTGTTATAAGTTAGTTTATTTATTTTCAAAAGTTTGTTTATTTCCTTTAAGAATGTCACATGGACATGTAATTGCATTGTCGGTATAGTAGGGACCACAATATTGGTGCCCTACTGATTTATGTATTCACACCCTACTCGGGCTTCCGTTACACTTGGGTACCCAAGTATCCCTTACTAATTTTAGGTTTAGGTTAGCCTAAGTCTAAATATTTTCATGATCAAGCTAGAACAACTTAAATGGAGTTTGGAGTTTGTTATGAGGGGAGGATCAAGTATTTTAGTGAAGCCTCATCTACTTTTATTTAGGTCTTTATTCTCTCTTCTATTTTAACTTTGTATATGTAGTAGGCCTAGGGGGAAAAGATTCTTGAACATTTTATGACTATTCAAGGAATTATTATAGCATTTCATTTCACTATATCATATCCAATTTTTTATTATTTCCTACACACACTAATATATACAATTTTTCATTATTTATTTTAGGATTTCACACTATGATATAGGGGGTATTGTCTCCCCATGGTACCTCTTTAGAATTCCATAGCTATTCAGCAAGCTTTGGTGTATGGTGAGCCATTCCTGAGGTAAAAAAGTGACCACCAATTTGGGAACTGATTAGTGGGTTGAAGTGGTGGGATATTACAAAGTGGTGTCAATGTTTTTTCTTTTGACTTAATATTTGGGATATGGTGTCTAATAGATATAGATTTTTTTGGAAGACTGTGATGGATATTAGGCTAGTGCATCATGAACACCTATTTGAGTATAATGTGTACACTATTTGGGGTGGAATTTATGTTCTTGGTTTGTGATGTTATGGTACATTGATTTCACTTTGTGTGACACATATGATGTTCGAGATTTATGATTTCGGGTGTATTTTAGCACTTAGTCCATTGGGAAGAGGCAAGTTATTGTATTTTTGGCTCTTAGACCACATTAGTAAGAGGTTTCTACATGTATTATTCTCATTATTCATGGGTTCACATATCATATTGGATTTTTATTGTGTGATTTATGTCACTGAAGATAATGAAAAAATGTTTAAAGTGCCATCAATATTATATAAGGTGTTTTTCTATATAATCTCTTGGTGGGATTATACTTAGATGGAATTACTTATGTATACTTCTTTCTAATGCTAGGTCATGTGTATCCTATACTGAGATGATCAACAGTGGAAATGATGATCCAATCCCTTAGTGTTGGGGAATTTTCGTGACCCTAGTAGGGTAGTGTAGGTATTTGATGCCTTAATGATGAACCCCTCATAGATGATTGTTTTAAAGGTTAAATCATTTAAAGTTCCAATTGTAACCTGTATGGTGTTTTACCATATATATTTGATTGGTATTTCATCTAATCGAACCTCATGTTGTGGTTTCACTTGATATAGATAATCTAGGATGATACCGTTGCATATGGAAAGAGTTGACTATTGAGTTGTGATTATTGAGGGGGTAATATTATAGGTGGATGCTAAGTGAGAATCAATTCACAATGGATGATAATGTAGGCATGTGATACTAGATTTATGTATATAAGACCCATGAGTGTGTGGTTGGTCATGTTGGGTGCTATTTTTTGTTCACATGGGAGCTTGGATGATGTCTTTTGAGTTGTGAACTTTATGAGATATTTAAAATTTTAAGATATGTGGGAGACCTAGCCACCTTTGGCTTTGACTCATACCTGACTGAGTTAGTGACTTTTATAATTGAGGGTAACCCATGAGAGGGTTTAGCTCAAGTTTTTTCTATCTTTAGAGATAGGAACCACATAAAGGTGCTTCGGGGTATGGGATATGTGCATGAAAAGTGATATCAATGTTATGGTTGTTATGTTTTGCCTTATATTTTCTTGAAATTACGCACATTGGGTGGTATTTCTTTCATATAAAGGATTTTTTTAAGGGAATAACCATTTAGGTTCCGGACCCAACTGTTATAGATGTGTTTTAACACACTGTGAGCGTACAAGTAGAAACTTGTGTTTCTAAATGATGTGGTCTAGTGGGAATCATGTACTTAATATTGGTATATACAAGGTGGTTATTTTGAAGTGGTGTACCTAGGGTGATCCTGGTTAGTTGTAACTAACATGAGGTAGGATAATTTTCAGTGGTTTTGGGTAGTGATACTTGACATGTTTGAGATTTCATGACCTTTATAAATGATAGAATCTAGGATAATTTTAGTTAAATAAGACTAACTTCTGCATGAGCATGGTCAGTATTTTAGTCTTGTGAGCCTAAATTTGATGTGATTCAACTCATGATATTGTGATTTAGGTTTCAATGACTGGGTGGTATGAGATAAAACACTTGTTATACTAAAATTAGATTGAGGTACTATGTGCTCATAAGGAACAATTCCCATTGAATTTAAAAAATCAATGGTGGATGTGATTAGGCCTAGGATAGATGGGTTTTTTGAGATGGTTGTAGACCTAGTATCCTGGGAATTTTTTGAGTGTGGAATAGGGGGAGTGGCATGCATATGATTATGGATGAACCAGAGTTGGATACCCTCAAGAAGCAGTATAAGTAGAGCCATATGGTGAATATTGAACCATTGTTCATTTGAGGGTAGTGACCCTAATTGTAAGTTTAATTTGATAGAAACTTTGGTTGATTTTTCTGTGGGGTGGGAATAGGTGATAAATTATATTTTAAAGTGCCCCTAGATATAATCAGTTCAGCCATGACCAATAATTGTGTTCGGCAATGGATGGGGCATGGCCTGGGATGATTGAGAATTTGGTTTTGGGAAGTGATGAAAAGGATGCTCTAATTATGGGAAGTATGGTGAATGTCATGGTGATATAACCGTAATTCTATAGGGGTTAGTGGATATGTTAAATAGGACATGGGTTGGTCATTATGGTATTTTGATACTGGTGGGTTAATAAATCCAAATTCATCTGGATTCCTTAGTGAATGCCTAGTGTGAATTCAAATATAAAATAAGATGGAGTCTAGGATTTGATGTCGAGATTATGATGGTTTGAGGTGATCTGAGTGTGATTATATTTGAGATGTATTGATGCATGTGGAATGGTTCAATGAAAATAATTTTTTAAGGTTGATGATTTAACTATGGAATGTCATTGAAATTTGGGTACAGACTTCGGTGGACATCTTTGAATGGTCACAAGATGCCTCTGGGGATAAGGTCATCATGATGGGGTAATTTAGAAGCACATAAGTAGCTAAAACCATGAATTATTAAGATAGGTTGGATAGCGGAGGTCTGAAATATGCTTTTATATGTAATTAGATACAGTGATCTGGTACCTACATCAGGCACATCATTTCAGATACAAGGGGAATGTTTCGACTATGTTTTAAGGGTTTTCATGAAAAAACTAATATGATCCCATTATTATTAGATGATGGAGGCACATCTATTTTGTATTGGGCATGGGAATTTAATATTGGTACTAATATTGGATCGATGTTTCCTCTTGTACATGGGTGTGGGTATCTAAAACCACATCCCTGGCATTTTTGGAAGACTAATATCATTATATGATAGTAAATTATAAAAATAGAGTGTGAAATGGATTGAAATTGGACATGTGAGTTATGTTCTATGGTGGAAAGTATCATGGGATTTGTGGGTATTTAAATAATGAAACCATTGGTGTTTTAGAATAGATGGAAACCATGGGTTCCATCTCGATACTTTGATAGTGATGAAGAGAAATAGCTTGGGTTTTGGTACTTATGAACTATGTTTTTTGGAAGTGTCACTTGAGAAGAACATTAAGAATTTAGAGATAGAATGAGGCTATTTGAATAGGAATTGTTGACCAATATAGATTGGGATGTTCATTTGGAGGCCCACTAGGACTTCTTGGAGACGAAAAGTGTTATGGTTAGGAGTTTTTAGAGTTACATGATTGTAAAAATAGGAAAAGTCCTAATGAAATTATAATTTTTTAGTTTTTTGGGTGGGTATAATTTTGAACTATAATTTATAGTGGTTTTTTAAAGGTTGGAATAACTTCAAATAATTATTTTGAAAGAGGTTTGGTGCTCGAGATCCATATCAGGGGGCTTGGGATGGCCCTAGTAGGGGTTGTGATCACTACTTTATCCTTATATTCCATAATCCATCAGCTAATCAGTAGCTACATATATTAGTCCTTATTGGTTGTTGTCACTGCTAGTTTGTTGGTGGCCTTTTATTGGCTAGCTGTTGGTTTGACCAAATCCACCTGTATACCACAAATGGATACCGGTTAGTCGATGGTCCTATATCCGCTAGTCATTGGCCTTAAAAAGGAGGAAAATCATGATTTCCACCCTCAAATATTAGGAGGGTAATCCCCCTCCTATCCACTTATATAACAAAAAATAGGGGGGGGGTCTGAACCCCCCTCTTCCTCTTATCTTACCCATTTATTTGGAGTGTCATTACTTGGAAATTTAATGAAGGATTTAAGGTGTGTTGTCTCCTCCAACTTCTATTATTCTTTTTTCCTTCATTAATACTGATTTGACATGTTTTGGTTTGGATTTTTGAGATTATTCCACCAGGACTTGGTGGAATCATTTGATTTTGTATATTCTTTCAATGTTCCCTTGTAGAGTACATCTCGAGACAATGTATGGGTGTCACCATTGGTCGATTTGATAAAGGTGAATCATGAAATGAAATTTTTTATGGGTTTTCCTAAAAATTGAATTAAATTTCTAATCAAATTGCTGTTTTGACTTGGGTGTTTTTTCTAGAATAGCTCCTGGAGTGTGTGTTATTCCCTTGGGGTGTCATTGGTTGTTGTTTTAGTGTGTCAAGAGCAACATGTGAGTTTTCAAAAATTATGATAATTTTAAAAAAATGGTTTATCTAATTATAAAATATTATAATTAGTTAATTTTGATTCCTTGGTGTGAAATAAGTGCCTTAGAGTGTAGTTGGTGACCATTGGTACTAAGGTGAGCTTGGTAAAGGTTGGGTAGAGAGTTTCTAGGCTGATGAGTTAATTAGAAAAGTTTCTTCTAAGGTAGGTGGTCCTAAGTATTCACCCTATGACTGAATGCTATTTATTATGTTGTATGAAATTCACTACCATTATAATAAGGATGTTAGAACATTTTAGTTAATTAATTGAAAATTTTAATTTATACAAATTTTTTAATTTTTAATTTTATGTCTTAAGTGAAATGGATAAGCACTGAGTCCACTTTGGACTATATATATTGGAATGTTTCACTTGACCACCCATGGTCAAGCCCATGGTTCTAATGGATTCTATTGAAACTCAGACCCCCCATGATGGGTTTCCATGAGTTAAATTTAAATATTTATGACTTGGTGGACATTTATTAGGAATATTTTTATACCTCCAAGAAGGGGGTTGTGTGTTGACTTGTAATGGGTGGACCTAATAGGAATCATGAGGATCCTTGAGGTGGTTTACCCTAGGTGTAATGACCACATGCTGGATAGGATCAGGTTAGGTGAGTGGACCATCCTAAAATGACCTTTTAATTTTGGAGGGGCTATGAGCCTTCTCTCTTGACCTTAACGGTGTGGCGTGACCCACATGGCATGTGAGGTTGTTTTCTATTTATAACATATCTGAGGATCATAACATCCTTTTTGAGATGGTTTATGACCTGATTGACTTGGGATAGTATCAAGGACTCTATTAGAGTGCCTCCATCTATGTATTGTATTAGGGGACCTGAGTGGGCATCTTAGGGATATATTGACGCTTGTGAGAGGGTGTTCTTGGGAATGTAAAGTTATAGTGAGTTTAAGAATTTGACCAACCCTATTTATTTATTTATTTATATTAGGTCTTGTCATGAACCATCAAGGTGGTTTTATTTATGTATGGAAAATTCCCCAGGGGTGGTAATTTATTATATGGTACCTTGTTGAGAAAACCCACATAGGGAGGTTTTCGTTACTTATGGGCCTATGCCCATGGCTGAGAAAACTTCCATAGGGGAGGTCTATGTTACTACAAGTTTAAAAAAATTATGTAGGCTAGGTCTGTGAAATTATTATTGGGGAAACCATGGGTTTGGATCTTGGGGTTAAAACACTATACTAGGATGTAGGTTTTTAGGAATATTCTCTATGTCTGGGATAATTACGAGATTATTCCTTGACTGATAAAACTCTCATAAGGGAGGTTTGTGATACTTACCTATATACTAGGGAGACCCAGGTCTGTTATATTGGGAGACATGGTCATCAATACATACTCATATACACCCCAGAACTGGCCAAATAAGGTAGGGTTGATCGGGCTCATAGGCCTAAGAATCAACTATAGTATAGTACATGGATATGGGTTGGCACAGTCTATGATACATGCTCATAGACATTTTAGCATCAGGAAAAATCATTTATTGTTGGTAGTTTATTTATTTATTTTTAGTAGTTTGTTTTTTTAATCTAATAATGTCACATTATCACATCACTACATTGATAGTATAATATGGGACTGAATTAGTTGTGCCCTATTGAGTTATGTACTCACAACCTACTCTGTACACCATTACACTTGGGTACCTGAGTAGCGCTCACTTGTGTAGATTTAGGTTAGGCTGAGGTTTGGTATTTTCATAGTCGAACTGGAGTAGCTCAGATGAATTTTAGAGTTCAGGATGAGGTGAGTCTCAAGGATTGTAGTGGAGCCTCTTGTATTTTTATTTCTATCTTTATTTATTCTTTTATTTACTCTATATATATGTTCGGACCAGTGGGTGACCTTTTTTTTACATTGTATGACTGTTCAACGCATTATTTCCATATTTCATTTCATTATAGCACGTCCAATTTATTTATTATTACTTGCATATTCTAATGTTTATAATGCTTACTTATTTATTTTAGGACTATATACTATGATATAATTGGTATATTACACCCACAGTACCTCCTTTAACAACTAGTTCTAGTAATTATCCTTTGGAATATGGGGAGGTGTGCCTAAGGTATAGTAGCGACCACCAGCATGGGCATAGATTAGCGGGTCAGGGCAGCGGGTCATTAAATGGTGTGTTTCAAACACCTTTTATGGTGGAATTCTAGGTTACGATGGGTATGTGATTGATTTTATCCACTTTCAATATTATTATCACTCATGATTTCATCTCGTGTGATACAAATGATGTTTGGATTTATGAATTATTGGATTCTCAGCTCTTAAATCATTGGAAAGAGGCCAATTATTGGAATTTGGGCTCTTGACCCATAGTAAAAAGAGGCATATATGGATGCATCATTCTTGTAATGTTTGGATTCACACGACATGTATGATTTATAGTGTATTTTTTATCATAGATGGTAGAGGCACAACTATTTAAAATGTTGACAATATCTCATACAAATTTTTCCTGTATAAATTCTTAATGGAATCCTACTCAGCGGGAACATAGATTATATGCATTTCTCTTTGATGTAAGGTCATTTGGATCTATGGTGATATTATTGATAGTGATTATGATGGTGAAAAACCTCTAGTAAGGGACATGTAGTGAACCAAGTAGGCCAATAAATGAATACAATGCCTTAGTGAGGAACCCCTAATGTCTGATTGTTATTTGGGTTCAGTTATTTTATGTGTCTATTACTACCTATATAGTATTTTCCCATATATCTTGGAATGATAATCTACTTAACCAAATCTTATGAAAATGTAATTCCCAACATGGATCATGGTTGGATTATGCTTTTATGTATGTGTATACATGGATGCGATTGTGATTCTTAAGGGTTTAGTCATGTATGAGGATTCCTGGTGAGAATCAATACCCAAGTAGGCCGAGCATTGGTTCCATAGGGGTTGTGGATGATTTTAGCTCATGTTTCTGGTTATTTATTCTAAGGACCCTAGGGTGGGTTTTTTGGCACATGAATTTCTAGATGATGTTTGATATGGGTACACAAGTGATGCTCTATGGGTTGTGACCTATGTTATACTTGATTTGTTGGATAGGTGAGAGACCCTAGTGACCTTGATACATGACTCATGATATGGGTGATTCAGTGAGATGTGATACATGAGGTTAAACTGGGGTTGTGAATTATTTGAAAAAAGAGGCTTGTATAGGTGTTTCAATTTGATATTGGTGCACTCTATGTGCTTCCAAGTATGTGGTATAACAATTCATTAGTATCCTTTTACATGAAAATCACCTTGAGTGATAGTTCTTATATGTGTGGAACATAGAGTACCCTATTATCTAGGTGATATTTTCAGGGTAGGACTTTTTGAGTACCTAGCCCTATTTTTTTAATGAGAAATGAGACATGAGCTAGTCACCTAACTCTTACCTCTAAACTTTATTAAATAAAAAAGTTGTAGTGAATACATAAGGTGTAACGAGCTTACACCAACTTGAAATTGAAAATTGTTACCTGAATACTTATAGAGAAACACAAAGTAGTTAAAGAGAATGGACCGGCTTGTCTCCAAAGAAATAAAGACTACAGTATAAATGGAACCTTGTTTTGAAATTCCAACCATAATTCAACATTATAATATAAAACCAGATAATAAAATTAGAATAATGATCATATCATAGGTTACCATCACACAAAGAATTGAATTTCCCACTAGCATTCTTCATTAAGCAGCTATCCAAGAAAAATTGTTATTCCATTTTAGAAATGGTTTCTTCCTTTGACCCAATGGACATCATTACTAGAAGAAATAAATCTTGTATGATTTCATACTTAAAATAAATTTAATATTAGAGAAAACATATGTATTGGAGTCCTAAAATCTAATTTGTTTTGATGAAGGTAGCTATCCAAAACAACATTCCATCTACCAAGAAGTCACCATAACAAAAGACAGCTTCTCCATGTAGACTTAAACTCCTCATATGCTTCGATCTGCCTACATCAGAGACACATAAAAAAGAATTACAAATTGAATCCACTAGAATGAATGGAACATACCATAGAAAATAGCTATGTCAACCCCCAATAATAAGAGTCCAAAATGATGAAATTTAATAATCACTTTAAAGATAAAACAAATAGTCAAAGAAGAGTCATGTAAACACTAATTTCATCAGATCAAAGTATTGAACCATCTTAGCCTAGTTGAAATCATGGAGTTCCATTAGAAACCATAAATAATAGTAACAATTCCCAAGGAACAATACTCAGATGAATTTCAATGGTTTCCAAAAATCATCCCATATAAGGAACATGTAAACTCAGAAACCCAGGATCTTATAAACAGAAGACAACTAGATGATTTTGGTTTTATTATTGCATCATATAATGGCTAAGTGTGTGGTTAATATTTTCATAGGATCTTTGAATAATTTTATAGGGGAGTTCCAAGAGTGCTTCTTTCTTGATGAGACTGACATAATATAGAGGCATGGTTATTTTTTTAGGTGTACTTGCGAAGTGTTGATGAAGTGTGACTCATAGGTTTATGGGTTAGGTTATATGAATAGGTGGTATGGGGGAATACACCTATTATACTCAAATTATATCAAGGCAACACACACTGTTCATGTTTGATACCCAGGGAATTTTAAACTAGTGATGACCATGGGTGGGTTGAGAACCAATGGAGTTTTGTGAGTTTCTTATGGGCCTAGTATATTGAGAATATGATAATCATGGATTGGGAGGTGTGATATTCATTTGAATATGAATTAACTTGTTTTTTATGTTCTCTTGAATTGGTATACGGAAATTTGGGTGGTGAGTAATGCATTATTGGTCGTTCAAGGGTGAAACCCTTATTATGATTGGGAATACTGTGGGTGCTGGGGGTGAAGTTCCAGTGATCTGAGAGAAAAAAGCAATAAATTTTTTGTTTTGTTGCTTGGGTATGAGTAGGTAGCCCATATTAAATCATTATGTTCTGTGAAAGAGAGAGTAAGGACCATGGTGATTGAAATTTTGTCTCAGCAATGTGATGCTGGGGAAACCTCTAAGGCGAGGGTATGAAATTGGTTATAAATAGTATAACCTCATGTGTGTATGGTCACAAAAATAGTGGAATTAGTCTTGGATGATCATTCAGGTAATTGGATACTGGTTAGAAGATAAATATAAATTTTCTTAGATGTTTAGAGGAATAATAGAGATGAGTTTGGATGTGGAATTATATGGGGTCCGAGCGATGTCATTACGATCAAGGTGATTTTTGGTGACCTAAGTGTGATTAAAATCATTAGGGAATTAGTTATCATGGTAAAAAATGACATTTACATGGAATTCCATTGTAATTTGGGTTCAAAAAATGGCCCATAAGTTTATATGATCATGGGATTTATCTAGGATTTAAGGTATCATGATCAGGTAAATGGATGACATGTTAGTGGTTAAAGACGAGAGTCTCTGAGAAAAGTCATTTAGAGGAGGTAAGGATATAATTTTCACATGTGATTGGATGCTATCGGATTTAAAACACATCATCTACATCATTTTTTTACATGATGGTTTCATTTAGTGGTTTGGATGGGGCATTTTGGGAAAAGCCGATGTTTTCTAATTCTTTGCATAGATGATGAAGACTCATCCAATTCAGTTAAAAATTGATAAAGGAGGTTAGAAATAGTGTTTGAATATTGTTCTATATATTTTTGGGTGTGTTTAGTTGGAAAATTCACCAAGCAAGCCGATGTAGTGCTAGGGATGTGTTTGATAGGTGGCTTTGATGGCGAGGAGTGTTGTGGGTTAGAGTCAGTGGTTATGAGTTTCGTTCTATGGTGAGGATTACAATGAACAAGATAATGGATCATGGATGATATTGTGACACCACAGGATGAATAGTTTCATTTGGGCACCATTTGAGTAGTTTCTTGATGATATTGGGTGGCAACATGACTTTTGATAAGTTATGTTCCCTATTATTGGAACTTCTCTATGGGATTTTGTTAGTCATTCATCATTAGAAAATTGTGATTTGATGATGAATAGATGACCCTATAAGTTCAGGGTTATAGGTTTAAAATTTTATGATACTTTTTTGTGATAATAAGTGTTATAGATGCGTGGTTACAAAACCCCACTCCTTTATTGAGTTTTCTTTTTAGAGGAAATTTGATTTTTTATAGTTTTGGTGGACATTTCATTTTATAAATCAGGTTTTGGATTGATAATTAGAGAGTTTGAGTATCTAAAGATGATTTTTTTGGATATGGTTTGAGTATTGAGAAGTGATTTTGGTACTTGGGTGAGTCTCGAGAGATTTGAGTTGGATTTCAAAAATTTTTGGTGATTTTTGGATAGAGTGCATGGCTTAATGTGCATGGTTTAAGAGAGTCCATGTGACACCCTGAGTGTGAATAGTTTTTTAGTTCAATTTTTATAGTAAAAATATGATTTTCATGGTTAGGAAATAGTTTAGGGTAAAGCATGTTTATTCTAGGGTAGACTGTGTGAGGAGTCTTGGACCTGGGGCATGGTGCAAAGTTTCTGACAAACCCTACAGAATGTTGCAAATCAAGGCTTTTCCAATTTTCATGATATGGGGTATGATTTGGTAAATTTTATGGCCCAAACATGTGATAGGTGTGTGTGTAGATAGTACCTACTGATAAATTTGTTTATGGTTTGGTAAACCATGTGGAAAAACTATGTAGCTCATTAAGTGGCTTTTTATAGTTTTCTCCTAATAGTTTTTTAAAGGGAGACCCCTCTTTCTTTTCCTCCTCCTCATGCATGACCTAACCAAAACCCCTTACATCATCCTTCATTATTCCTCATACTTTATAAATTTTGGTAGCAAATATTATCATTTAAGATTAATTTTTTCTCTTCACACTTTCTTTCTATGTAACAACTTGGCCACTAGCAGCACAAACACCCCACCTTAACATGATCATCGAGTCCTGGCCTGCCCAATTCCACCAGTTGCTCTATAGACACATGGTCCCTACATTGGGGCTCACTCACATGACCAAATGGGTCATCATACTAATGAATGTACCCATAATACAAAACATGTTCTTTTATTGTGCATTTTCCTCACTCATAAACACCTTAGGAAACTTCCCAGGAGGTCACCCATCCCGATCACTACTCTAGGATAAGAAAAATTAATTGTGGAGTTATAATTAGGTAGGATCTTGAAAATAAAGGTGATCCTTGTTTAAATGGGTCACATAATTTATCCTTTTAATCCTTTAACATTTTTGGGTGTTATATTCACCCCCTTTAGAGAACAACATCCCTATTATGTATCATAAATCTCAACCCAGGCTGTGCCACTTCACTTCCAGCTGGGTTCTTGATCTGATACCAATGCAAAAAATGGACTTTGATGACAGTACAAAAAACCATACTTAACATGTTCATCAGTTTCTGGCTGGATAAGTGCCACCATTTTCATTGCAGGCATGTGGTCCCCTCCCTGAGGCTCACCCAAGTGCCCGAATGGGTCATTGAACTAATGACTATCCCCACAGGACAAAACATGTTCTTTCTGTGATCTTAGTAATCACTGAAAAACACCATAGGAAACTTACTAGAGTTCAACCATCCTGATCACTACTCCAGTCCAATCATGATTAACTGTTTAGACAGGTTCCTAAAAAGAAAAGTGAACCTCATTGACATCAGTTATATCATTTTTCCTTTTAAAACTTTAAAATTATGGGGTTTTTCACTTTACCTTTGGTTTATATTGATTTTTGTTTCCTCCTATTAGGTTTTTTATGGGGATTTAACCAAATCATGGTGAAATTGATTGAGTTTTATGGGGATTTCATAAAACATACCAATAGGGCATCCCAAGGAGATGTTCAAACACCATCATGTTTCATTTTGATGAAGGTACATCACTTTGTGATTTGTTTTACTTTTTAAAAGATATTTGGATTGTGATAGTTTCAATAGTTTTCTAAGGACCTCCCATAAGTGGTTGGTCTCAGTTTCAGTGTAAAGGAAGGGCTATGTGAGTTGAATGAGAATTATTACTATTTAAAATTAATGGTTTAATTACTTTTAAATGTAATAAATTATTTCTTAGACTATTTGGATAGGTTTAGGGACTTGTGTTAGTTGGCGATGACCGGTTGATCTTGGATGGGCTTAGCAAGATTAGGCAGAGCTACTAGGTGGTGTTTTAAAATGGGGGAAAAGCTTTGTATAGGGTAGGTGATCTCTGTTACCTACCCTTATAGTTTTGAATTCTATTTATGTTGTATGTGGAATGTGGTATTAAGACTAAGGTGATAAACATGGTTAATTTAAGTGAATAACTAAATTAATTTATTAATTTTATTTTTTAATTAATTACACTATCTTAATTAATTAAGTAAAATTACAATGGTTGTGATGAAAAAAGTTCCATGTCCACTAACAAACTTGTGCATTGGATTAATGTCATGGCCGCCGATGGCCAAGACCTTTGTCATGGAATTATTCCTTGAGATACTATAACCCCATGAGTATGTTTGTTAATTGAATTAAGTGTTGGGTATGTTGTCCCTTGGAGGACATTATTAAATTGAGATGCCTTATAGCCTTGAATTTTTGAGTTGGTCTTGGAAAGAGAGGTAGGATAAGTTACACATCTTAGTGTGATGTTGGACTATCCTAGGGGACCCTAGTGTGTTCTGTTGAGACGGGGACCCTAGTGGGGGTCTGTGATTGGTAATGAGTAGAGACCATTTTTAGTGTCACTTTAGAACCTAAGATAAACTAGAAGGTCCTGTAGGACTGAACTATAATTGTGACCTAATGAATTATGTTTGTTATGAAATTATAAATGATACAGGATCCCTAGAGAGGTGGTTACCCCGAGTGTTGTTATTATTCTCGTAGACTAGGGATTGAAATTCCCCCATGTGATTCAGTTTTATTATTTTATTTATTATACTTGTGTTATGTTTGTAATAGAAAACTTCCTCAGGGTGGTATTTTATATTATATTATAAAATTACTTAAGAGGTGGCCTATGATAAATTCTAAAGAAAACTCTATTAATGGGTGTTTGGTAATAACTAAAGAAAACTCCCTCTATAAGGAGGTCTTTGATGACTAAAGAAAACTCACCTTATAAGGAGTTTCATGATGACTAAATAAAACCACCCTAATAGGGAGGTCCATGATACTAAAGAAAAATTTCTTTGTAGGGAGGGATTTTATACTATAAAAAATACCATTATAGGGAGTTCTATGATTTTCACACCCGAGTGTTTATTTTATTCCTTGTTTCCGGCTCGAGTTGGGGTTTGGGTGAGACCCTGTTTAAATTTATTTGAGCGTTGACTTAAAAATGTATGTGTTGGGGCTTGGCGGCATCAGGCGCACGAGTAGAGTATAGTCCGAAGATCGTGCAATTATGACCAGACACTCGCACGGTCACTATTAGATTGGACAAAACTCACTGCACGGTCTGCACACGGCCACGTGAGTCACACACAGATTGTGTGGTTTCCCAACATTCAAATAAATGAATTGAATAAAATAAAAGTGAGATGAGAACAAAAATTTTTAGAAATTAAATTAAAGAAACTGAAGCATCATAATTTTTAATAGTAATATTACTATAGTTGCGGATCTTGTTATCATCATTATTAAAATTTTATTACGGTTATAAAGGTTACTATAGATAATATAATTAAAATTAATATTAATTAGTGTAGAAATTAAGAATTATTATTATTATTATTAATTCTATTATTATTTTATTAAGTTATTTATGTTGTGGCCACAAAATTTTTAACATCATTAATACTATTATTATTTCTATTATTATTTATTATTTAAGTTTATTTTTGGTTAGTTTAAGTTTTATTTTATTTCTTTTATTTTTATTTTTATTTTTACCCTCTTTTTTTCTCTCCTTTTCCTCTCCCGCTACCCTATTCCTCTCCTCCTCTCTCTCCCCGTCGCGACCCCCCTGTAACACTATTTTTCCGCCGCCACATTTCCTCCATTCTCCCTCCCTCTTGTGCCACGGATCTCACCATACTCCTCCCGTTGCAATATCCAACAACTACCTCTCCATGCACCACACCGCCTTCACAGCACCCCTAGCAGCCGCCTCACTACGGCCCTCCACGCTCGCCCTAGCCTGCCTCCTCCCTTTCACCGGCGCGATGCCCTATCTCGTACGTCCATCAGCACCAGCCCTATCTCCCCTTCCATAATGTCGGAGCCACCATCCGCGCCTCCTAACCACACCCTCAGGCCGCCGTGCAACCGCCTTGCACTGGACCCCAACCATGGTAAACCCCCCTACCTGCTTTGGTTCACCATGCTTCGCCTGGCAGACCCTCCTACCGGCTCACACACCCAAACATGCCCCAGTCACCGCCAATCCCCTCTTCCCTCCGTCGTGCACCCCTGCGCACCCCCATCCCTACTTCATCCGGACAATGAAATCAGACCCCTATCCCTTGCGATCTGGTCCATGAAAGCCCCTCCCATCTGGCTTCCCCCACTCGCCACCGAACTTCGATGCCCCTGCCCTGCGTTTCCCCTTTTTGATGGTCGCGCAACCCCGCTGGTCGAGCGTGTATCCGAGCTGAGGCGAGGTTTGCGCTATTCTTGCTTGAATGTTAGATAATTATTGTAGCATGTATTGTGTTTAATTAAATTGGTTCAAACTTAGTTTTTAAAATAATTGAGTTTGTTTAATTAGTTTGTTGTGAAGTTATTTTTTTAATGAACTTAGTTTGCGTTTTATATTTTGTAACCCCCCAGGTGAATTAAGGTGCGTTTTGATGAAAGCATGTTGCGTGCTTTTTAATAGATTTTATTAAACTCTGCAATTTGTTATTTTTACTGTGAAAGTAGTGCGCGTTCTGATATGGTGTGTTGCGGGTGCATGTTTAATTACAAAAGGAGTCTTGATCAGGTTTTGGGTGTGTAAAGTCATGGGTTTCTTTTTGTAGTTGTTTAATAAATTTTAAAGTTTTTTTTAAAATAGTGTCGATGGTGTGATTTGTGTGTTGAAAACATGTCACGGTGGTGTTTGCGTTGTTTATTTGTTTGAATTGTGTTAAGTCCGTGTTTAAGTACCTTTGTTGTTGTGTATTTATTGCAACGTGTTGGTGGGTAACCCTGTGTTACCGCGATCATCGGTTTTCACGAGCTTGTGCACCTGTGCTAGGTGTGTCACACCATTGTGTTTGGACTGAGAGCTGAAGTAGGGCCCCCACTGCATTCACCTTTAAATTTAGATTTTATTAATTTCTTGATGTTTTATTAATTTTTAATAAATGGGTAATAATATAAGATAATTAATTTTAATATGATTATTTGGTGTAAAAAGAGCTGTTTATTTTAAACACGACACTCGAAATATTTTCATGATGAGCAGATACCCAGTAGTGAAAGAATTATAGTTTGTATTTTAAATATAATTCATGGAATTTCAAATATAGTTCTAGTTTTAAAGATAAATGATTTCTTCTGAGCAAGTGTTTTGGGTTTTCTTGAGAAATGAGGTTTTTCTTTAAAATTGGTGATGGCCCATTTGGCACTTTAATAAAATATATTATTTTGGAAAAACTCACATTGGGTTTACTTAGGGGTGATCATTGGTGTGCGTTGATTGCATGAGTTGTGTTTGATATTTGTGCCTCGTGACTGATTGATTTACATTGTGGATGTCACGGTGGTGTTAGGGCGTTATGATGTCATCGAGTTAGAGCATGATTTCAGGATGAGTCACATGTATGGTACATTCTGGATTGTTCACGATCTCCTATGTTCGACCCATGTTTCCTTTAGTGTTTATTTGTGGGTGGTAGACGATTGAGAGGTCTAGTTCGGTTTCTGGCCCATGTACTCCACTTTTCCCATTTCCCTTGGTGTGAGTTGTGTGTTATGTGAGGTTTTCCTTTTGGTTAATTACTGAAGTATGGATTTCTAAATTGTTCCCAGAAAATGTTTTAAAATGAAATATATCTATTCTTTTCAAACATTAAACTTGTTTTTTTTAAATTAACAAGGTAAATGAACTGATACTTGTTTTATAAATGAAAGTGTGTGTGTGGAAACTAATACTATATATCAATTAGTTCAAACCTGGAATTAATGAATTTTTTATTTAATGGTATGTGCTTTGGGAATAGAATTAGTCTGGATTATCTATTGAGTTTTTAATACTCATGCCTATAGTGTTTTCCTATTTTTAGTTTTGTTCCAGGTTTGACTAGAGCTTGTTCACCGTGGGAAAAACTTGGTTTGGGTTTGGAGAGTAAATCTTGAGGTCACGAGGAGTTTTGGTCGTGGTCAGGTTAGTTGGTTGTTGTTGGTCACTCTTTCTTTTTCGTGTTATTTTGATACTTTGCATTGTTCTTTTTTCTTTCCACTAGATTATTTATTTTATCAGGGGAAATCATTCCCTCTTTCTCTCTTTTGATGCCCTGGTGCTTGTCACCAGCCCGGGAGGATCAGGAACGCCTCTCGGGCCATGTCGTGGACTGGCTCGGGTGACCAGTTTAGGGTCGACCCGTGTTGGTTTGTGAAAAAATGGTATCATAAGAGCCCATGTTATTTGGGGGTGTCAGGTTGCTTGGTGATTAGGTGTGTCTAGACTTGAGGGGTAGGTGTGAGAAGGGCGTCATGAACCATTGCCCGTCCTGAAACTCGAGTTTCCAGAGGTAGTTTGGGATTTGAGATTTTCTTTTTCTTAGTCTATGTGGATGAGGTATGACAAAGTAAGTGATCCAGTGTTACGCGATGAGCTTGTATGGAGTAGCGACCCATGTATGACTCTAGTTCACGGTTCAAGATACTTCCTATGGTGGATACTTGCCCGGAGCATGGTCTGCTAAGCCATGTTACCGGGTTGGCATGGCCACTAGTCCCTTATTTTTGGAAGTTTTGATGTGAGTTATGTTTGGGATTAGTTTCGAATGACTTGAGTGGATTTCAAAGATAAAATTGGTTCATATAAAAATGGGTTTTCAAAATGGAATGTGTTTTTGAGTGGAAAAAGTGATTTTTAAATGGAAATTTTTTCCTTTTAATGGAATGTGTGGTTTCAGAGGAAAAAAAGAGGTGTTTTGGGAGTTGTTTTGGGATCTCATTAACACTTTTTTGGAATGTGAATTGGAAAATATTTTGGAATTTGGAAATGTATTTCTTTGATGATAAGTGACTTTTTCAAAATTGGTTGTGAATTTGTGCTTTATGCTGAATGATCTGTTTTGGAAATGAGAAGTTTCTTGAGTTGATCCTTGGTATTCCTATGCGGGATCACATATATAGAGGTGTGCGTGTGGCTCAGGGATGATTGGTGGTATATGTGGATGGGTGCATGAGCTAGCACAATGGTATGTGTATATGCGAGACTTCATGGGATACCAAGGGAGGGTACTTAAGTTGTTTTTTTTCTAGAAAATGGTTTAAAAAAAAGTAATTTGAATGTTTTGAAAGGTAATAAATTGTTTAGTGTTCTCTTTTTGTGTTTGACATTCTTTTTCTTGGGTTCTTGGTTTTGACATATTGAATTGTGGTCGGAATAGTGATTTGAGCTTGAGATTTAGTTTGTGATTGAGGTGGGAAATTTTGATTTTTAATGAATTTTGATTCAGATTTGTGCCTCTTGTTTTTGAGTATGCCACCCAAAACAATCCCAGAGGGTTCTACTGAGTCTCTTCTAATTGTTGGTTCTACCCAGAATCTTAGAGGAGTGGTGGAATTGGATTCTTTACAGTTGGTGTCTATATTCCATGGTGGTCGTGATCTATTGAAGGTAGTGGTCTGGCTTAGTGAGATCGTCGGTGTTTTCAGGTTATTGGAAACTCCCGAAGCTAAGAGAATCTGTGATGGTTCAGGTTCGTTTGAAGGTTCAACTTTGTATTGATAGAATAATACGATCCCAACATCATTTCATGATGGGATGTCTTGGAAGGTGTTTAAGACCACTCTAGTCTGATGGTTTATACCTGAGGAAGTGAAGGTGAGGAAAGAGGCATAGCTCATGAGTGTCCAACAAAGCCAACAAACAGTAAAGGCTTACGTCGGGCATTTCGAGGGGTTCATTCTTGTTTCTCCGGAGGTAGAGTCATGGGATCGGTTAAAGTTCTCTTGTGTGGGGGTCTTCGTCCAGGGTTCTAGGACTAATTCTTTATGGTGTTCGGGAAGGTTCCCCATCTGGTGAGGAGAGAAAACCGGAGGAACATGTCTCATATAAGTCTTCTTGTCAATTCTATCTTCTCTTAGTCGGGCCACCCTCTTGTTTGGTTCAAGTGTGGCTGGTTTGGGTACTTTAAGTCGACTTGTTGTCATCCTTCGAAGGCTTGTCATCGGTGTGGCCATTTGGGGAAACTTGGAGAGGATCTGCTAGCGGCTACTTTAGAAAGATTCTCAACCGAAAGATGTTAGCTCCTGACTGCGGGGCAGTAGATGCTTTAAGACATTAGAGATCTAGCCATAGGTCTCAGAGTTAAGCCTTTCACATAGTCAGGAATCATTGAGTGTGGGTCACATTTGTCTAACTTTTGTCTCCAGTGCAGAAATAGGGACGGTTTAAATTTCCCGGTTCAAGCTTCTGTGTCTTTGAAGGTTCTGTTTTGCTGTCAGAGGCGCAGATGTATCTTTTCCTAGTTGTGGTCTTTGTTCTCTGAATACCCTACCTTGGTTGTAAAAAGGCATGGTGATCTTGTTTTCTCACAATTTCAGTAGTCTTGCCTCCTCAAATGGGAGATTCTAAGTTCGTCTCTTTATGCCAGTGAGTCTCAAGATGATTATCTCTCTCATGGGGCTAGCTCCATCAGTGAACCGTTCTTGTTTTAGGATGTGCTCGTTTTGGAGACACATGCGTCTTGGGAAATAATTCATAGGGGTTCAGTCTGCTATTTGGTTTGGGGTCTTTCGTCAATAACCCCATGTGGTGGGGGTTTGATTTATGTGGAGAGCTCATGGGTCAGTTTGTGCTGTGTTTCTCGTGTCAGTCCGTGCAAATTGGCTTAATCTGGTCAGTTCTTAAATGGTGGGGAGACCCACCATGAATCTTGTCATCCCTTCTTCAAGGTTTGGTATGTGTGATGATTTCCCCTTGGATCAAGTTAGCAGTTCCAAATTTAGTCTATGTTGAGAGTCTCAATTTTGGTTGTGCTAGTCGGGTTCTTGTGGTGGGGAGAACCCTCCTCATTTCTTGATGGTTCTTATCTATTAAGTTTCCCTTAGAGTTGGTTGGGTGTGATTGATGGAGTGAAAAGTCACACTGAGTTCATGTTTTTGTTGGCCTCATTCAGTTTCGAACTCAAGTTTGTTTCCTCGTTTGGCTGGGTGTCTTTCTGGGGGCAGAAAGTTATTATGGTGGGGAGAATTTTCACTCCTGAGTTTTTATTTTATTCCTTGGTTCCGGCTCGGGTTGGGGTTCAGGTGTGACCCTGTTTAAATTTATTTGAGCGTTGACTTAAAAATATATGTGTTGGGGCTTGACGGCATCAGGCACACAAGCAGAGTATGGTCCGGAGATCGGGCGGTTATGACCAGACACTCGCACGATCACTGTTGGATTGGACAAAACTCGCCACATGGTTTGCACACGGCCATGTGAGTCACACGTGGATTGTGTGATTTCCCAACATTTAAATAAATTTATTGAATAAAATAAAATTGAGATGAGAAAAAATAATTTTAGAAATTAAAGTAAAGAAACTGAAGCATCGTAATTTTTAATAATAATATTACTATGGTTGCGGGTCTTGTTATCATCATTATTAAAATTTTATTACTGTTATAAATGTTACTATAGATAATATAATTAAAATGAATATTAATTAGTGTAGAAATTAAGAATTTTTATTATTATTATTATTATTAATTCTATTATTATTTTATTAAGTTATTTATGTTGTGGCCACAAAAATTTTAACATCATTAATACTATTATTATTTATATTATTATTTATCATTTAAGTTTATTTTTGGTTAGTTTAATTTTTATTTTTATTTTATTTTTTTTATTTTTTCCCTCTTTTTTTCCTCTCCTTTTCCTCTCCCGCTATCCTATTCCTCTCCTCCTCTCTCTCCCCGTCGCGAACCCCCCTGTAACCCTATTTTTTCGCCGCTACATTTCCTCCCTTATCCCTCCATCTTGCACCACAGATCTCACCCTCCTCCTCCCTTTGCAGCATCCAACAACTACCTCTCCATGCACGACACCACCTTCACAGTTCCTCCCCAGAAGCCACCTCGCTACGACCCTCTGCGCTCACCCCAGCCTGCCTCCTCCTTCTCGCCGGCGCGACACCCTATCTCGTACGACCATCAACACCAACCCCATCTCCCCTTCCATAATGTTGGAGACACCATCCGCGCCCCCTACCCACACCCTCAGGCCACTGCACAACCTCCTTGCACCAGAACCCAACCTCAAAAAACCCCCCTACCTTCTTTGGTGCACTATACTTCACCTGGAGGACCCTCTTGCCGGCTCGCACACCCGAACGTGCCCCAGCCGCTGCCGGTCCCCTCTTCCCTCCATCGCGCACCCCTGCACACCCCCATCCTTACTTCATCCGGCCAGCGGCAACAAACCCCTCTCCATTGTGATCTGGTCCGGGAAATCCCCTCCTAGCCGGCTTCCCTCGCTCGTCACCAGACTTCAACGTCCCTACCCTGCGCCACCCCTTTTTGACGGTTGCGCAACCCTACTGGTCGAACGTGTATCTGAGCTGAGGCGAGGTTTGCGCTGTTCTTGCTTGAATGTTAGATAATTATTGTAGCGTGTATTGTGTTTAATTAAATTGGCATGAACTTAGTTTTTAAAATAATTGAGTTTGTTTAATTAGTTTGGTGCGAAGTTATTTTTTTAATGAACTTAGTTTGTGTTTTATATTTTGTAACCGCCCAAGTGAATTAAGGTGCGTTTTGTTGAAAGCATGTTGCATGCTGTTTAATAGATTTTATTAAACTCTGCAATTTGTTATTTTTATTATGAAAGTAGTGCGTGTTTTGAAATGGTGTTTTTCATGTGCACGTTTAATTACAAAAGGGGTCTTGATCAGGTTTTGGGTGTTTAACGTTGTGGGTTTCTCTTTGGAGTTGTTTAATAAATTTTAAAGTGGTTTTTTTTTAAAATAGTGTCGATGGTGTGATTTTTGTGTTGAAAACATTTCAAGGTGGTGTTTGCATTGTTTTTTTGTTTGAATTGTGTTAAGTCCATGTTTAAGTACCTTTGTTGTTGTGCGTTTATTGCAGCATGTTGGCGGGTATCCCCGCGTTACCGCGATCATCGGTTTGCGTGAGCTTGTGCACCTGTGCTAGGCGTATCGTGCCATTGTGCTTGGAATGTGAGATGAGGTAGGTCCCCCACTACATTCACCTTTAAATTTAGATTTTATTAATTGCTTGATGTTTTATAAACTTTTAATAAATGGGTAATAATATAATATAATTAATTTTTAAATGATTATTTGGTGTAAAAAGATCCGTTTATTTTATACACGACACTTGAAATATTTTAATGATGAGCGGAAAACCAGTAGTGAAAGAATGCCAGTTTGTCTTTTAAACATAATACACAGAATTTCAAATATAGTTCTAGTTTTAAAGATAAATGATTTCTTCTAAGCAAGTGTTTTGGGTTTTCTTAAGAAATTAGGTTTTTCTTTAAAATTGGTGAAGGCCCATTTGGAACTTTAATAAAATAAATTAGTTTGGAAAAACTCACATTGGGTTTACTCAGGGGTGATAATTGGTGTGCATTTATTGTGTGAGTTGTGTGTGATATTTGTGCCTCGTGACTAATTAATTTACATTGTGGACACACCCATTTTTATTGCATGTGTTGACATGGGAACCTAGCATAGTGAGTGAATATTCTGAGAATGATTACTGCACTAGTTTAAATTATGCACTGGCTAGTAGCCCCATAGCAGGGGAATACTATGTTATTGCTTCTATGGGGATTGGGCCCCTCGGTTAGGCCATGAAGGGCTATACCGGGCATTAGGGTGTTATGACGTCATCGAGTTAGAGCACGCTTTCAGGATGAGTCACATGTATGGTACGTTCTGGATTGTTCATGATCTCATAGGTTCGACCTATGTTTCTTTTAGTGTTTATTTGTGTGTGGCAGATGATTGAGAGGTCTAGTTCGGTTGCGGGCTCATGTACGCCACTTTTCTCATTGCCCTTGGTGTGATTTGTGTGTTATGTGTGGTTTTACTTTTGGTTAATAACCAAAGTTTTGATTTATAAATTGTTCATAGAAAATGTTTTAAAATTAAATATATCTATTCTTTTCAAACATTAAACTTGTTTTTTTTAAATTAATAAGGGAAATGGACGGATACTTTTTTTAGAAATGAAAGTGTGTGTATGGAAACTAATACTATATATCATTTAGTTCAAACCTAGAATTAATGAATTATTTATTTAATGGTATGTGCATTGGGAATAGAATTGGTCGGGCCTACCTACTGAGTTTTTAATACTCACGCCTATAGTGTTTTCCTGTTTTTAGTTTTTTTGCAGGTTTGAATTGAGCTTGTTCGCCATGGGAAAGACTTGGTTGGGGTTTGGAGAGTGACTCGAGGTCACGAGGAGTTTTGGTCATGGTCAGGTTAATTGGTTTTTGTTGTTCACTCTTTCCTTTTCATGTATTTTAGATACTTTGCATTGTTCTTTTTTCTTTCCACTGCTTTATTTATTTTATCGGGCGAAATCGTTCCCTCTTGCTCTCTTTTGATGCCCTGTTGCTTGTTGCCAGCCCGGGTGGATCAGGAACACCTCTCGGGCCATGTCGCGGACCGGCTCGGGTGATCGGTTCAGGGTCGACCCGTGTTGGTTCGTGACAATGATACTATAGAAAATCCACTTATGGGGAGGTATATGATAATATGGTAGGAATGATCATTACCACATGATTATAGACACTCTGACCCTAGCCAAAGTTGGTATGGTCAATTGGGGTCATGGACCTAGGTATTTATTTTTTTATTTTCATATAGTTGTTTATTATTTATTTAGATCATGTCATATAAACATATCAATACATTACTAGAAATGTATGGAGCCATGTTGGTGGTACACTATTGAGTTATATACTCACACCTTACTCAGGATACCATGACATCTAGGTACCTGAGTAGATCTCACATGTTGTAGGTATGGGTTGGGTTAAGGCCCAGTATTTGATTAATCTAGAGCCGATTAGATGGGATTTTAGAGTTGGGATGATGCGAGGCTTGAGGTTTTAGTATATCCTCTTGTACTATTATTTATCTATGTATTTTTTTTTGTATATGTGATTATCCCAATTGAATATTGTGTTTGTATCATTGTATTACTACATTCCATTTTTTTATCGCATGTTATGCTTTATTATCTTACATACTCTATTGTTATGATGTGATCAATTTTTTATTTATTTCTATTTTGATTGATACTTTGATATATGTGGTATATATAGGGACCTATACTTCTCATACATAGAGATTACATCATATTATATGAATATTGATCACGTAACATAATGATCCTTGAAAGAACCATACCTATCTAGTATCTTTGGAAACCTGGATACATAAAAGATTGGTTTATAAGTGAACTTTATCATCTCCCACTAAGTTCTTTATAATTATCTCCCCTCTTAGACATATCATTCTTACTAACTTTATTCATAACCCATGGAAAGGAAACATAAGAAAGGGTAAGCTCAAATGATCAATAAGGGTAAATAAGGGAGATATCAATGACCACTTAAACATAACATGATATAAGGGTATGATAACATGATCATAACATTCAAACAACAAAACCTTCATATCATAGATAATAATATTGAATCATGAAAAAAATAATGGAAGTTCATAAGACTTGAATTATAAAGGAATCAAATAACATGATCCATGGGATCATAACTTTGGCATATCCCGAATGACTTGATCCTAACTCTGACATAACATATAAGTTTTTGGGATACACATAAGAATAGAAAATCATTTTCTTAGTAGTAAAGGATCACTACTAAGACAATAATATCTGATTGGGTTCACTCCCCATTCCATTGTAGTATTCAAGGTTCATTATAATAGCCCATAACCCACACTCTCAAATCTTGTGCTGAAATCCATAAATTTACATTTTCAAATTTGATTCCAATAATTATGACCCAAATTTTTCTATAAAAACCTTACAAAATCAAAATGAAAAATTGGACCACTTACATACTAGATGACCTTTTAGGTTTATAGTTTCAGATAATTAGGATAAACTTTTATATACACAATTTATATCAAATTGGACTCATTAATAACTGGTTTATAAAGTTGAACATCATCTCCCATTTAACCCAACTTCTCTTTTTTCAAAATAGGTCATCAAAATCATCCTTGTTAAATAATTTATAGACATAAATTGTTCAACATCATTCTTTAAAACCTGGGGAAAAGGAAACATAAAGAGGGTGAGCTCAGATGCTCGGTAATTGGAAACATTATCATTAATAATTAAATGTCATCAATGAGAAAAAAGTGCATAAGGTCATGATGAAATAATCAAAGTGCATGAGAAGATTATAAAAGAACTCATACCCATCAATACCTAGATAATCAAATATGAAAACATGGAATTGGAAAGGGTCACCAGAATCAATAATAATGAGCCTTATGACATCAATCTTGATCATTAGAAACATTATACACTCATTACAAGCATAAAGAAACACATAAAGGTATCTTGGGACATAGTTATACTTTTCATTCTTATAAATGGAATAAACATGTGATCGACTTCCATAGATACCACTCTTACAAATGAAATATCCATACGTCTGACTTCAATACCCAATGAATTAGAGGCCTATCATGAACCCACTCATCCTTGGTCTATCACAAAAGAACCCATCATTGATTTATCTTGTAACCACCCATCAAATGTACACGTACCGTTGAAAAATCATCACACATAATATCTTTCATAAACTAATTAGAGAAACTAATAACCACTTTATTAACCCATGTGAAAAAATGGGTACTATAAAAATATTTTTGAAACAATATTAACCCATGGAAAGGAAATGGGTTCCAAAAGAATCTTTTTGAAACATGAATAACCCACAGAAATGAAATCGGTTAAATAATAATCTATTTGAAATAAGAATAACCCATGGAAAGGAAATGGGTTAAATAAAAATCTCTTTAAAACATGAATAGCACATGAGATGTAAATGGGTTAAATAAAAATATCTTTGAAACATGAGTAATCCATGGGAAAAAATGGGTTCCATAACTATCTATTTAGGTTATAATCAACCCGTGTAAAATAAATGGATTTCACAACAATATCATTAAAACAAACACAATCCATATAAATAAATAATGAGGATGGTATAAATAAAAAATATCCCTAATTGATAATAAGTAACAATAAGGGTTTTCGATGTTTATGAATGGAAATACCATTAAAATATCATTAAATCATTCTTGAAGAAAATAATCTTTACACATTCCAAAGCATCCCATACCACTTTAAAATATCTAAATAATTAACCCTATGAATGGAATAACAATTAATTAAACTTATAATATCATGATAATAAGGATACTCATGATATAACATATAAAATGAGAATTATATACACCTCATAAACGAATATAGGCATATAACATATCAAATGTCTCGAAGAAGAAAAATTGCGACAAAAGTCAATTATCGCTTTGGTAACATTAAAACCATAAACTCCATGAAAGAGAGATAAAAAAGGATTTGTAAAACACTATATATTTAAGTATAATATTAAACAATTAAATTCATGGTCATTATATACACCATATAAAAAAAACTAGGTGCATAACAAAAAATATGTCTCAATGGAATGTAAATTGAGACGAATCCCCTTACAATTATGGTAACATTTGAATAAAAAAACCCAAAAGTAATAATAATCAAATAAAACATTTAAATATAATGAAGTTAAAATAACTCATGGTATAAAAAGGGGTAGTATATACACTATAAAAAATAAATAAACGGTGATTATAACATATGCCTCATGAAAGTAAAAGTGATACAAGAATACCTTACTACTTGAGTAACTTTTGAATCATGAGATACATGAAAGAATAAAATCAATGAAAATTTTTATTATAATTAATAAATTTAATTCATTATATACATGTCATAGTATCAATATATACACTATATAAAATAAACTAGGTGCATAAAAATACAATATGCCTCAATGAAATAAAATTGAGATGAAATCCCTTACCTCGAGTCAGATTTGTCATGATTGTTCTCTATATTAATGAATAATAAACTTATGTTAATTATATAATTTATTAATAACCTTTAAAAATTTTATTTTTATTTTTATTTTACTTATAAACAAGTTATATACATTTACTTAATCAATAATGTTTAGGATAGATGTTTTGACCAATCTGGCTTATGCCTCAAAACAGACTTCAATGTGTCGACTATGGTCAATGTGATCATTATATAAAAATATAAAAAATAATTATCATGAAATAATTATAATATTTATACATCAATTATAATTTTAAAACCAATCATGAATTATGTATATGAAAAATTAACCAACGTTACAATCATGGAGATGGTAGACTGTACATACGCATGAGTAATGTTCTCATTTTACAATAGTTATTATTGAAATAAGGTAAAATTTATCTTTAAATAATGATAATTATTTCATAAATACCATATTATTTAATCATATATAATTATATATATAATTCTTGTGATGTAAATAAAATCACATCGCGTCGAGGAGGTGGTAGTCCACACGTCCATGAACATTGTTATCACCTTTTTCAGTGTGTGAGAGGTTAATAAATAAAATGATATATTATATTTCTAGAAAGGTAATTAGGTCATTAATATCATATAGATTTAATTTATTTCACATATTTTTAATTAAACTCATACTTAATACATTCTATGAATGTTTTGAACGTATCACATCGCTTTGAGGAGGTGGTAGTCCACACGTCCACAAATGATGTGATTGTATTTAAACCAAATGGAACACATAAAGTTATGTGTTATATAAAAATTATATAATTATTAAGGAAAAATAAATATCATATATATATCATATAAAAATATTGTTTCCATCATAATTCCCAAACATGATAGGAAGTAAAGGAAAAATGAACGACATCATTACGTGAGGCGGTAGTTCATCGTGCACGAACGGTAATTTAATTATACATTTTATAGAAGTGCATATAGGTTTAGGTCTGAAAATTAATATAAAAAAATATCAGTATATATAGGATACTTATTATATTATATAATCATGGAATAATAAGAAATTAAGGGAGTGAAGAAGGAAATAATGTAAAAATTATTGTTGATGAAAGTTACCTCTTTTTCGAGTAACTCCTTAGATTGCACCAAAGGAATTATTGGTTGGATTTATTCCCAAATTGAGGAATATAGGCTGATGGGAGGAATTTTGGGATAATATTTTGGTAGAGTTTTTATGAGAAAATGTGGATTGAGAGGTGTGAGGAAGGGGAAGAGAGAATTATTTTTTATAATGGAGGGGTAGTGACATTCTTGTAAATACAAAAAGGTATACACCATTGAGAGGTATCATTTAACTAATGTGATTAAAAAATAGAAATATAATTGATTAAATTAAAATTAGTTTCTATAATAATATCCAACAAAAAAATTTATTTTTTTATAATTTTGTTCCTTATGCTTTAAGTTTCCTTTTATTTTTCATTTTAGTTCTTCATTTTAGTAACTAGTTTTATAACCTATGTAATTAAACCATTAAGATTTAATTAAAATAAGAATGATTTGATAATATATATCCAATTAATTATAAATATTATATCTAATTTACAAAATAAAAACCCCATGTGTGTTGGAAATTAATTTTAAAACAAACAAATGTAACGAGCAATAACACTACTTTAATGCAGACCGTGATAATAATGTTTTTTCCATATATGGGTAAATATGTTAATTATAAAAGGTATATTGGTATATTAATGTACCATATTTGATATTTATTAAATCTTAAAATTAACTTGTGAGTTTTTTTAATAATTTTAAATCATTTAATAAAATATAATTTATTATAAAATAACAATAATGTCAATTTTGACATTTTTTTTCAAATTTATAAATATTATTATAATTCAAATATATTAAGTTCAAATGTATGTAACATGATATATTAATCTAAAAAAATAATGAAACACAATAATTCAATAAATGTATTTACTTTTAATGTTTTTAGCATCATTTATCTTATTTAATTATTAACTAAATAATCCACATGTTATAATTTGTTAAGAATTTAATGTAATTATATAATATATAAAAAATAAAGTTAAATTAACATAAAAAAGTCATTTACCTTTAAAAATAATTTTTATAACTGAAATTATATATCTTTTTTCATACTCTAAAGCTGTTTAAATGTTAAAGGTAAGTAAGGACTCCGTATGTGCATCCAAACGACCAGGGATCAAATCCGAGTGGTGGTAGGATTTCAGGGGTACTGTAGTAGCTATTGTAGCAGCTAATGTAGTAGTACTATAGTAGGAACTATACAGTACTGTAGCAGGTACTATAGCGGGAACTGTAGCAGGCCCTGTTTGGCACTGTAGCAGCTGGGAATATGCCCATGTTTGGGCCTTCGGGCCACCGATTTGGCCCTTGAGTCCTGTAAGGCCTTCGGGCCACCCAGGCCTTCAGATCAGTAAGGCCTTTGAGCCAACTTAAGGCCTTCGGGCCACCTTTAGTACAGATGAAAACCAGACAACCTACAAGGAACAAGCTCTACAAGGAGGATGATCAAGGAGCTTTCACCACAGCAGAAGCTAAACGGATTTCAAGAATGAGAGGGTATGACCCCTGTCATCGGGAAAAGCCTGTTCATGCATGGGAATTCCTAGCCGAACAACCATGCAAAGGTGGAGAGCTGATTTCACGATGATGATGCTGGGGAGGAGCAGTTCTAAGTAATTTGTCTAGGTTGTATGTAATGTTTGATGCCTACAAGCAATGAATTCCTCTAAGGCCTACAGGACATGTAATACTTACACCTATGGGCCTTGTAAGGGTTCAACCTCACCTCTTGAAAGGTGGATTTTGAAAATCAATAAAAAAATTAAGGCCTTCGGGCCATTAGAGGAAGTAAGTTTCTTTTTTTGTTCTTTTCCTTAACTTATTATCTGGGTCACTTTCATGAAAATGTTTCCCAATAACTCATAAAATTAGAACCAAGATGGGATATGGACTAAATATGTAAATATAATGGATTTTGGAAAAGTTTTTAGGTCAATTGGCCCTTAATTTTAAGGTTTAGTTCCTTATTAAGCTTAATTTTACCTTAATCACAGTTATTAATATTAATCACTTTCACTAATATTTTTGGTCAAAAATTAATTTGATCTTATTAGACTATAAATATTATACTTATTATAAATTTTTAAATAAGTTTTTCCAAATTCAATTCACTGATGTGGAAAAATTATGTTTAAAGCTAATCTCATAGACATGGCGAGAAATCGGGGTTTTAAAGTGAAAATGATCAAAAGTTAATTAAGTATTTATATATAAATTAAATATAAAAAATTATTACAAATAAATAAATTGGATTAATATATATATAATTGATATATTTTTACTTTAATAAAACAAATTTAACATTAATAATTATTTAGAGGAAAATACAGTTTTCAACTAAAATGCAACATTTTTCTCTATTCAGCAAAAAAATTAAACATCTCAAAAAAATACCAAAAATTAACCTAAAGTAAATTTTTATATTACAATTTCAAAAATTAAGTTTATTTTTACATATAAAAATTATAAAAGTGTCAAAATATAGTTTTAAATTAAGTCTACCATTAAGAGGTAGAAAAATTTCCATATTAAATAATAATATTAAAAGTATATTATTGTTCAGCATAACTCGGTCTTATGTGTAAAATAAGTCATCGAAGGAATTTGATTCCATGTCAAACTAAAGATAAAATTGGTGTTGTGAGTGATGAAATCTAAATAATGTATTGTGTGTAACAAAATTTATTAAATAATTTAAATTAATTTGAAAGACAACATTTCATAAAATCTTAGAATGTTACATCCTACCCCCTTAAAATAAATTTCTCCCTCAAAATTCATATTGGTTATAAAATTATTAAAATTTATATAATTTAATTATTGAATCCCACATCATAAAAATAGTTGATAAAACATCCTCTAAAAAAGGGAAAGTGGAAAAAATAAAGGTTTCCAAAAGTTACGCATAACTAGGATTCCACATAGAAGTAACATTGGTGGAAATGGAGAGAAAGAGTAAATAATTATATATATTGATTGAGGTAATTGATAAAAAAATTGAATGATCAATGGAAAGTTAAGGTCCTCAAAAATATACATCTTTGATGATAAAAAAGACCATCAATTTATCATATTTAAAGGTATTAGGATATTACTTTTGTTTCAAGATCCTTTTTCTATATGCAAGATCCTGAACTTTTTGGAGGTATGTACTTATTTAAAATTTAGCTTTAAATCACTTTTTTCATTAATGAAATATTTATTGGGTTTATGAGGGGCCTTGTGGGTGTTCTAGGGGCTCAAAACAGGAAACGAAGGAATATCAGGCTAGAATGTGCAAGGCGCACGATTGGCGTACGATTAAGTAAACTGTGCAGCCTCCCTAAAAAAACCATACAACCTTGGATAATGGAACATCACACGGTTGGAACACCATTTGTAAACTGTGCGGGTCTACCCAGGTAACTGTGTGACCCAACTCCACTTAGTCAGTGGTTGTCACATGGTTTGCACACGATTTGGAAAACTGCATGGGTAAACCGTTCACCCCTATAAAAGTCAGAAAAATTACAAAATTTCCATTACGAGATTTAAGAACATGACCTGATTTTCCTACCATTTATCCTCCTAAAATACCTTATGATGAACCCTAGTGACCCAAGCTTCCATGAAGTGATTCTCCTTCGATCCTAAGCTGTTTGGAGTGTCGTTGGTTGCAGATCGAACCTCTAGGTGAGTCTAATCCATCTCTTACTTCTCTTTTTGGTTTAGGGTTTTCATCTTTATATTATATCCATCCAAATCTATAATACCCTCTTTTTATGGTGATATATAGATATAGGCTTCAAAGGTTGGTTGAATCAAGATCGAAGGATTTGATTAGGAGTTCATTTTTCAACAAATTTGAGGTAGGTGGTCTACAAGTTATATCCCATGTGTTTTATATGGATTTGTGCACCCAAAGTGGTGTTCTTGTTTTCCCTTTGTTGTGTTATTGTTTCTGTTAGTTAGATTTGATATTATCAGTGTCCAAATGATAAATAGAACCTATCATGATCCCTATGGGATGCATGGAGGTTGACTTGACCAATTTAGGGCCACCCATGGGGTGCGATGACCTCGAACAAAGTTAATGAAAATGTTAAGTGTGAAATAGACTTATAGTTAAGTAGATCCTAAGGTAAACATGTAAAATTTATTTTGTGATGGATAATAAGAGGGAAAAGGGGTAGTTATTCCTAGATGTGGGTAATGGCCAAGGGGTTGTTTTCATGATATGAAAATGGTTAAATGATGTTAATGGTAAGGTACCAAATGAAGTGTAATTTGTATTTGAAATTCATAAGTGGGATAATAAATGGGAAATGGTAAATGGGTAAATGAATTAATATATATAAAGGCATGGATATGTTAATTGGGATAATTTCGGAGAAATTAGTGGATATTCTTAGTGAGTTAGGCATAAGAAATCGAAATTGGGCTAAATTTCTAGGTATTGTAATGGTAAATATGTTAATGGGTTATGGAATAATGTTAATTCCCATATTGGTTATTATGGATTATGATTACTATTGGAATTGATTATGTTTGGTTGTGGTATGGTATATGTGTGGTGAATGGAAAAATAAGCATGTGCACATGGATTTGTAGAGTGGGTATTGGCATAAGGATCTACACCCATGGGTCGAGTTAGATTGAGGATTTAAACTCCACCCCATAATGCATGGATTATAGAAGGGGATAGAGTTTTACTCCCATAATGGTTGCATTAGATGAGACCACCAAGACCGATGCTTCAAGGTGAGTGTGTTGTATATATGTTGATGTGATTATCCCTAGTGAGATAGGGAACTTGTTGTATTTTTTCCCTATGCATTGAGTTGATGAAAATTCCAAACCCATTGATGATGTGATAAAAGTGAACTAAGAGTCAAATTTGATATTAGTATTGAAATTTGGAATAATGCTAGTAATGGATTAAGTGAACCTTGTTAACAAATGGAACCCAACTCATCCTAATTTACTTTGTATTTACTTAGCACTTGTATGCACTATATATCGATTGGATATTTTGTATAAACTATTGGTGGTGGCCTATTGAGTTGTACTCACACCCTGCTCAGGCCGCCATTGAGTACCTAAGAAAACTTCATGCTTTAAGGTCAGGATAAGGGCAAAGGCCTTGTGATTGGGAGTTGAGTAGGACACAAGACATGCATGGATGAGGTTACATACATGGAGTGAGGACCATTTTGGTGATTCTTCTATTTGTCTTTATTTTGGGTTTTGTTCACTATATCACTGTTTACCAGGACATACCATGTTTATTGATGATTGTGGTGTGTACCCAATTATGGTATATGTTAGTTATGAATGTTTATTGGTTATTGCACATTTTTTATGCTATTTATGCTTGTTATATTCTATGTATTACTATGGTAAATAGGGTATAGTCTCCCAATGTGACTCACCTAGACCCTCACCGCTATTCATAAACCCCTGGTGTATAGGGAGGCACACTTGAGGTCACGTGGAAAGTCATCCCAAGGCACCGTTTAGTGGATTCCAGGATAGGGACATTAAAAAGTGGTATCAGAGCAGTTCTTTTTTGTGGATTTACTATTTGGGATGGTAGAAAAGAGAATAGATTGTGTTGAACTATGGAAATGAGCTCATGATTGGGTGCAGCTAACCCAAGTATGAGGGAAAAACCCAAGTCACCCAGGGATGGAATTTCTCTTCTTGATATGCATTGTTATAATTGATGATATTTCAACATTGGGTGATGCACATATTGTGTGATGTGACTATTTTATGATATTTTCCACATGGATATAATGGAACAAGGTTGTTCATTCATGAATAATTATAGGAACCTAGGTATATAGGATACTTTCCTTATAGTAGGCATACACAAGATACGTGTGTGGGATATAAAAGGTGAAATGAATTTTACTTTTTTGAAGGAATTAAAAGAAAATTGCATCTAACAAGAATGATGAAAATAGAAAAAATGGAAAGAATGTAAACAAAGGGTTAACAAATTGTGATTAATGAATATGTAAATGAGTTAAAATGTGGCTGTAACAAGTTTAAAAAAGGGAAATGTGATTATAAGGAAGGATTTACATTGTGAGTGTGAAATAGGTTTTAAAAAGGGCGTCTAGTGAAGGACCATGGTGATGTGAATCAGTTTACCCCATGTTGACCATGACCCAAATTAGGTATGGTAGGGGGTAGTGTTCTAAGTGTGATGGTATCCTTTGGGATGGTGTATGTAAATGAGTTTTTTATGGCTATAAGAGATACTTATTTTATATAAATTGTGGAAGCTTTGTGTTATGTGTTCTAAAGCTCGTGTTTATCATTATAGAGAAATTTCTCCACAAAGATGTGTTCTGGTTGGGAAACAAGAGGATGTTGCTGAGAACTCTCCACTAGTAGTGGAGAATGAGAACATGCTGATCTAAGAAAATAGAGAAGAGCAGTTCTGTGAGAATCATGTTTGCTTCATGAAAATGATGAAATGAGACCCAGGGCGGGTTGTGTTGAGCATGTTTGAGCTGACGAGAGAATTTCAGCTACAACAACCTCTAAACATTACTAGAGAGGGTGGACCATAGGTAGCTGAGTTCTGGATAGATTCCATATAGATTATTCTTCATCATCCGGAGAATCCTTCCAAGAAGCGATTCATGTTGGCAGCCTATATGTTGAGAGGTCAGACAAAGTGTAGAGACCCAAAGCTTGACGTACATAGATATTAAATTACTTTTGCGGAATACACAATACATAATAAAAACAGACACACAAGAACTGTAATAGTTTAATGTCTTTAGAAACTTGGTACGTAATCCTCTAATCGTGGTGAAAGATCTTCAACATCTCTCATAAAGATCTTCCACTTTTTGTTTCCTTACCTAAAACTTTTCTTTTAATCCTAGGGGAAAATAAAACATAAAAAGGGTGAGATCAAATGCTCAGTAAGGGTAAACATGGATAAAATAAAACATACCATATACATTTGAACTTAAAAACATGAACATAATGTTTAAACAATAAAATCTTGAGCAATGACTTAAAACATGGAAGTACATAAGGCATAGATCATAATAGAACATAAATCATGATAACATAGCATGGGAATAAAACATGTAATTGTGGCATCCATTAAGCACATGTAATGATTTCCATAATAGCCAAGGCATTGCTGCCAAGACCATCTTAGTGGAAAAAGTCCCTTTCTGAATCGAGTTCACTCCTCGTTTCAGTCCTGTAATACTGAACCGGATTAACATACCGTTCCAGCCATGTGTATCTCATGAGATATAAATCTTTACCCAATGTATTGGAGGGAGATATAGGTCCCGCCCATCTCATAGTGAAATCATTCTTACTTGTGCCACAAAATAAACTTAAAACATTCATCATAACCCAAAGAATAAAATGGGTTTCATAAACATCATCCCATCATTTCATAATCCATATAAAACAAATGGACATTTCATCATAAGAAAAGAGAAACCATTTAAATCATAGAGACATTATAATTGAAACATACACATATGAAATAATTTCATCTTAGATGAAAAATGGTTTTGATAAAACACTTGAAATGAATTCTTGAGGAAAATATCCTTTTTTCTTCAAAATCATTTTCTTTTCACAAAATGTCATTAAATTTTAAAAGAAAAGGATTTTGTTGAAAATAGTCATGAAATCTTTTGGAGTAAGCTTCATGAAAATATTTCTTTATAAAACCTTAAAAATCCTTTCGTGCCGTATATGTTAAAAAAACATTCTTCTCGTACTTTAGACGAAAAAGTCAAAAAGTATCTCGTAAAAGAAAGATTCCATACATACCATTTAGTAAAAGTCAAAAATGGATAAAAAGGACTTTAAACAAACATGAATACACTTTTATAAATTATGGACTGGATTATAGCAATAACCCCAGTAAATACTTACGAATAAGAAATCTCGGATAAAAATGAGATTTGCAAAAATTATCCCTTACCTTAGGTCCGATATGATTTGTATGGATACAAAACACCTGTATAATGATTTAAATAACGTCATTGACATATTACAGAATCATATTCATTGTTACGATATCATATATGGTTCACTTATGACTTTATATTACCCTTTCTTTTGTAAATTAATGTTAAAGTAGCGTTTTGGGTAAAAGCGTTTCATTTTTCGTTCGTGTTTTAACTTGTAATTATTCATATGATTACTTAGATCATGGTTACTTACATCCAGAATGTAAAACATGATTTATATATAATATATATTCAGAATATAAATATATATAATAGATTGATAAATGGAAAGAAATACACCGTTCATGGAGACGGTAGGCCGTACGTACGCATGAACGCTGTTTTCGTTTCCTTATTGAATTGAATGGAATTAAGTAGATGACAAACATATATATATATATATATACATAAATCCATTAGCTTTATAATGTCATATATTTCATTATTATTTCTTATATATACTTAATAATCATTCTTAAATGGTTAACATGGAGAATGAATCTCATCACGTGGTGGAGACGGTAGTCCGTACGTACGCACGTGCGATGATATCGTTCCCATAATTATTGAATTGAATTGGATAGGATGATACAATATATCATAATAAGTATGATTTTATAATAACTATGTATAGTTATTCTTTACACCATTATACCCATCCAAGTAAGGTGGTGTTGGAAAAACAGATTACACCACAGTGTGGAGACGGTATTCCGTACGTACGCACGCGCGGTGATTTAATTTTTTGTAGGATGGATAGATGGTGAAATAGGGTTGTTTCATAATTATAATAACATATCAGTATATGAGTGATACTTATGTTATTAATTCATAATGAAACAACTAAATAAGAAGAAGTAGAAGAAGAAATAAAGTTGAAAGAATCGGTAACAGACATTACCTCTTCTTTGAAGCACCTCTTTGAGACCTCCTCTTAGGGCACTAAAATTGGTCTTTGAAGAATACCAGGACCTCTAGGATGTTTCTAGGGAAGTGAAGAAGAGAATTTGGCAGGGGTTGGCCAAGCTTCAACGCTCAAAATGGTGTGAGGAAGAGAGGGAGGAGGTGCCCTTTTATAAGGGAGGAGAGGGGCACCTTTGGAATAACTAAAAATATTATTTTATTATAAAGTCAAATTCGGTTTTTAATAGCTCCAAATTGATATATTTAGAATCTAAGGTGGGGATGGGTCGAAATAATCTCATCCAATATAATTTAGACAAGTTTAGGTCATTATATTAACCTTATCTTTTAGTTTTAACTCTTAGTTAATTAGATTGACATTTACCATGTCACTTTGTATTTTTATATTATATAGTTAATAAACTTACCATATACATACAAGAGACCCCCAAGTGGTCCATTAATGATACACCTATCATGATATAAGTATCTTGGCCGAACCTTAGATTTTTAGGAATATAATAACAATTAATAATATAATATTTGTTTTAAAAACTATTTTATGTCAATTTTGACACTATTTGGTAATTGATTTTTGTGAAAATCATAACAGAATGATTAGTTCGAAAAAATTAATTAAATCTATACTAACATGTCATATTAACATAGAAAATAATTTTAATTCATAAAAAGTCTCAAATTACATTTATTTGGGTATTTATAACATCAATTATGTCAATATTTCATTAATAAGATAATTACTGTATCATCATTGTGTCATAAATAAATTAATTTATTTAAATTATAAAAATTAAAAATAAAATATCATTATTTAGGAAATAGTTTTATCTTTCTAATGAATATTTATAGTCGAATTTATCTTATGTATAACCCTATATTAAAAATGATTTACTTATTAAACTTCGATTTTAACTATTTTAACCCTTTTTTAAATAAATTAATAATAAATGTCCTAATCTAATCCAAGTGGGCCTAAATGGTCATATTTTATTCCTAAGGTTGTTTTTGGTCGAATTACACTTATCCAATATAATTAGGACACGTTTTAGGGTAATAATAATAACATTTTTACCCTTAATTACCCTATTTACTTTTAACCGTGGTAAATAAAAGTAAAAAGTTACTATTCACCAAAAATTATTTTCATCTCATTGAACCACATTTTACTTACTGACATCAACTGTGTCTCTTGGATTTTTGAAATTCCACTCACAGAAGTGGTAAAATTAAGTTTTATGTAAATTTACAAATTCTCCTAGGAGGTGGGTAAAAGACGGTCAAAAGTTCAATACAATTTTTATATATCTAAAATTATTATAAAATGACTCCAATGAATTTCATTTAACTTATATAGGTATTATGTATCAATTTTGACCTAAAATAAATTTAAATAAAATAGATAATTATTTAAATAAAAAGTCGGTTTTTAAATAGTAACACAGTGTTTTCACAATTCATCAAAAATTGAAAGTTTTCAGAAAAATACCAAAACTTCACCCTAGGATAATTTCGATATTCTGAATCCAAAAATGAAGTCCATTTTGAAAAATAAAATTTTAAAAATTTTAAAAAGTGGTTATTACTATTCATAACGGCTAGTTTTAATAATATTTTAATAGCATATCGTTGTTTAGTGAAACTCGGTATTGCGTACGACGCAAGCTATCAAAGATGGTCGTGATTGCGTGTAATGAAAGACAAGTCAAGTATGCATGTTGTGGAAGCTCCTTTTGGTGTAGGGTACAACACAAGACATTAATGAAATTAAAAAGAATATTTTTCATAAAATCTCGGGGTGTTACACAAAGCATTGGTGGGAAATCAAGGTGAAAACTGAGCAGGCTGGGGGAATGTTATGGAAGGAATTCTAGGATAAGTTTTTAGAGAATTTATACTTAGACACCTTGAGGTAGGATAAGGATGCATATTTCATGAGTTTTACCCAAGGGGAAATGTTAGTGATGGATTATGATAGCAATTTCACTGATTTGCGATGCTTCTTTTTGGCATTGGCAGGAGATGAGGTAGTTATGGAGAAACATTTCAAGGATGGGATAAGAAATGATACCATGTATTAGGTGAAAATATTCCACCTAAAATGGTTTATAGAGGTAGTGGATCAGCCCCTTATCTTAGAAGGGAACCTCAAGGGGGTTTCAGGTAGTGGATTTGTTGTACCAGTTAGATGGGAGAGTTGTGTGTCTTCTGAGAGAAAGAAGCATCATTTTGGGAGATTCAATTAGGTTGGTAGTGAAAAGAGTAGTCATAAAAGAGGTTCATCTTCTCAGAGTGGAGATAAGGTGTTCTGTTACTAGTATGGTAGGCCAAGACACATGCGTAGTCAGTGTCCCCGACCACCGATTAAGTGATGGACATGTGAAAAAATGGGGCATGTGTGGAGATTCTGTAGGAATCCCCATCAGTTGGGCATAAATGGAGGCTTGAGGCTGATGAAGAGTGTGTAAAGGGGATCAATTAACCTATATCAGGTAGGCAGTTGGAGATTGACTATTCATACTGGTCGAGGAGGTGGATGTGGTCCTTAGGGGCGAGAGAATCCATTCCAGCAGGTCAGTTCGGCACCATAGACTCAAGACGAAGCCTATGGTAGAGGGGAAATTCTGCGGAATATAGTTAAGACTACACCTATAGGTGGTGAGGCTAAACCATCGACTATTCAAAGTATGATCCTTGTAGCTTCCACACTTTCTAGTTCATTATTGGACATGATTTCCACACACTCTTTTATCTATGATCAGTTTTAAGTTATTTTTGGCCTAGCTATAGAGCATGTGTGTGGGTTTATGTCAGTTGATACTCTATTGGGGGTGAAAGATGAGGATATCATGCAGTGTAAAGGTTGTACTTCAGAGGTTTGTGAATACCATTTTATGTGGAACTTTTTTTCCCCGAGATGTCAATTTTGACCTGATTTTGGGAATGGATTGGTTGGTGTTGTACTAGGCCCATATAAACTATTATTGTCATTGAGTAATGTTCACATCTCTTAAGGGATAAAATTATGTACTTCGTGGTGAGTGGTATGTCTAGGAAGGCTGTACGGGGCCAGTTTTCCAATAGTTGGGGGGAACTCACAACCCAAGTGGCATGCCTTATGCTGGATGATGGAGAAGTGAAAAAACATGTGTTTCCTCCTATGGTGGATCAGCTTCAAGATGTGTTTCCTGAGTATTTCTCAAGGATGCCACCCGAGAGGGATGTTGAGTTCATGATAGAGTTTTTTCTGGGAGTGGATCCAGTTTCTATTGCACCGTATAGAATAAAACCAGAAGATCTCTAGGAACTTAAATCCCACTTGGAGTAATTGGAGAATAAAGTGTCCATCTATCCTAGTACATAGCCATGGGGTTCTACCATGTTGTTTTCTAATAATCCTGATAGATCTTTGAGGATATCTGTCGATTATAAGAATATGAAACAAAATATAGTTAAGAATAGATACCCTTTTCCTAGAACTGATGATATTTTTGACAAATTGAGAGGTGAATTGGTGTTTTCTAAGATTGATTTGAGATCATGGTATCACTAGATCATGGTGAGGCCTTTTGATATACCGTGGATGAACTTCATGAGAAGGTACGAGTTGTATGAGTTTGTAGTGATGCCATTCAGGTTGACTAATGCACATGATATGTTCATGGATTTAATGAACAAAAAATTTCACCCATATCTAGACTAGTTTTATTCATCTTTATTGATGACATCTTGGTGTACTTCAGAACTCATGATGATCATTCCAAACATCTTGACATCATTCTGAGTACACTAAGATAGAATAGGCTTTACATCAATATATCAAAATTCCATTTCTAGATCAGTAAGGTGTATTTCTTATGCTACATAATCTTCGAGGCAGGTGTGTTAGTGGATCTAGAGAAATTGTAGGCTGTTGTGTCTTGGGAGCAGCCCAAGGATTTTTCTAATGTTTAGAGTTTTTTGGGTTTGAATAGTTATTACCAAAGGCTCAATAAAGATTTATCCCATTTGGAAGTGACACTTTCAGGCTTAATAAAGAAGGGACTTAAGTATGAGTGGTCTAAGACACGTGACAATACTTTTCAATAGTTAAATAAGTGGTTGAAAACTGCACCAATCTTGATCTTACCCGATCCAGGTAAGAAGTACACCTTGTTTTGTGATACACCTGGTGTTGGACTTGGGACATTGTTGATGTAGGATGATTGGGTTGTAGATTATTTGTCAAGGAAGTTGAGGCCTCATGAAATAAATTAACCTACTCATGATCTTGAGTTTTCCACTATGGTTTATGCCTTAAAGTGTTGGAGGCATTACTCATTGAGAGAGCGTCTTACCATGTATACCGATCACAAAAGTCTTAAGTACATTTTATCTCAATGTGATCTGAATCCTCAATAGTGAAGGTAGGTCAAGTAACTATAGTCATTTTATTTTGATTTGGTTTATACACCAGGAAAGGGGGATAATGTTGTGGATGATCTCAGTCAGAAGACCCAAAATCAAGTAGTTCAAGAATCCAACTCCGAGGGGAGAATTATGACCTTGTTTGCTGAGATGAACCTAGAAGCGTAGGATGAGCATGCGTAGATGACCCTTACATCCATAACAGCTAAGTCCCTATTTTTGAATCGATTCAAAGAGAGTTATCTTGAGGACCTAAAGTGTTTGTCTATGAAGGAAAGTATTAATGGTGGGGATTCACCTTTTGGTTGGGCTGTAGGTGCTGATGGAATTTTGTATGTATGTGGTCGTGTTATGGTACTACAGAGTGTATTAGAAGAGTTGATGTGTGATTATCATACATCAAAGTGGTAAGTGCATACTGATTTGACTAAGATGTATCATGATCTATTTTTTGGAATTATTGGTGGTCGGGAATGAAGAAAGAGGTTGTGTGATTCATGGTGTGATACCTTACCTTTTTTGTAGGTGAATTCTAAGCATCAACATCTATGTAGTTTGTTACATCCTTTAACCATTCTGGAATAAAAATGGGATGATGGAAGGGTGGATTTTTTCATGGTTCTTCTGAGTATTCCTTGGAAGAATGATGCAATCTAGGTGGTTGTGGATAAGCTAACTAATGTGGCTTATTTCTTTCCAATCCAGGATACTTTCACCGTTGATCAGTTGGGTGAGTTGTATGTTCTGGCGTTAGTGTAGTTTCATGGAGTATTAAAGACTATAATTTCATATTTGAATTTATGATTCATGTCATGCTTATGGAAGGAATTACAGATGGATCTTGGTATCTAAGTGTTTTTGAGTACGAATTTTCACCCACAGATGGGTAGGTAGTTAGAGAATATAATTTAGGTGTTAAAGGATATGTTGAGGGATTATGTCCTTGATTTCAGTGGTTCTTTGGAGAATCAGTTTCAAATTTTTGAGTTTTCCTACAACAATATTTTTTAGGCTATGATTCAAATGGAACCTTTTGATGCACTCTATGGGAGGCTGTTTCGATCTACATTATATTGGTTAAAAGTAATAGAGTTCGAGTTATTGGGACCATGCCTCATTTAGGAGATGTTGGAAAAGGTCTAATTGATTTAGAGATGTATGGAAATAGCTCAGAGTAGGAAGATTTCATATGAAAATTGGCATTGTAGACTCCTTGAGTTTATGGTGGGTGATAGTGTGTTTCTTCGGGTGTTTCCAAGGTCAGGTCACCATCAGATTTGGAAATAGGGAAAGTTGGTTCCCAAGTATATGGGGCTATTTGAGGTTGTGAAGAGGATCAGACTAGTGGCTTACCAATTGGCTCTTCCACAATGGTATAGCAGAATTAATAATATTTTTTATTTTTCACAGCTTTGGTAGTATCACCCTGATTCATCTCACATGGTTAATGTTGAGGATGTTGTTCTTGACACAAATGCGTCATTTGAGGAGCATCCAGTTCATATTGTGGATCATAGAGAGAATGTATTGTAGGGTAAGGTTGTGACTTTGGTTTTTTTCTATGGTAATATGGGAATGTTTAGGAATAAACATGGGAGAGGGAGTTGGATATACGGGCCTAGTGGCCTAGTCTCTTTACTTTGGAATTTCAGTGATGATTGGGAATGCATCTTGAAGGTGAGTTGTTATAAGGTGGGGAGGTTGTAAGATCCGAAACTTTGTGAAGGGATGTAATTGTTTAAAATTTTGGTTTAAATATATTGTTTTGGTTAATGAAAATTTTCTCAGATGTATGAGGTGCCTTAGGGGTGTTTCGGGGGTTTAAAACATGAAAGAAAGGAAAATTGGTCTAGGCTGTGCAAGGTTCATGGTTGGCGCATGGTTAAGTAAACCATGCTACCTCCCCAAGAAAATCGTGCAACCTTGGACAGTGGAATATCACATGGTTAGTACATGTTTTGTAAACTATGCGGGCCTTCCTAGGTAACCATTCGACCCAACTCCCCTTAGACAGTGGCTTGAGCATGATTTTCCCATAGTTTGGAAAATTGTGCGGGTAAACCGTGCGACCCTATAAAAGTTGAGAAAATTAAAAATTTCTATTATGGGATTTAAGAACCTCACCTGATTTTCCTCCCATTTATCCTCCTCTAATCCATATTGATGAACCCTAGAGAACCAACCTTCTAAGAGGTGATTATCCTTTGATCCTCAGCTATTTGGAGTGACATTAGTTGTGGATCGAAGCTCCAGGTGAGTCTAATCCCTCTCTTTCTTCTCTTTTTGGTTTAGGGTTTTCATCTTTCTCTTATCTACATCCAAAGCTCTAAAACCATCTTTTTCCAGTGAGATTTAGGTTATGGATTCAAATGGTGGTGGAATTAGTATATATGGATTTGATTAGGAGTGTGTTCATCAAAGGATTTTAGGTAGGTGATCTACAAGTTATATCCCATGGTTTTTATATGTATTTTTTCATGAAAAGTTGTTTTCTTGTTTTCCCTTTGTTCTGTTATTGGTGCCATTAGTGATATTAGATATAATGGGTGTCCAAATGACAAATAAAACCTCTCATGATCCCCGTGGGATGAAAAGAGGATGACTTGAACAATTTAGGTCTAGCCATGGGGTGCACCGACCTTTACAAAATAAGTTTACAAAAATGTTAAGTATGAAATAGACATATGATTAATTAGATCCCAATGTGAAGATTCTAAATTTATTTTGTGATGGATAAGAATTGAAAAGTGGAAGTTGTTCCTAGATGCAGGTAGTAGCCAAGGGGTTGTTTTCTTGACATAAAAATGGTTAAATGAGGTTAATGGTAAAGTACCAAATGAAGTGTGATTTGTACTTGAAATGCATAAGTGGGTTAATAAATGGGAAATTCTAAATGGTTAAATGAATTAACATATATAAAGGGGTGTATATTTTAATTAGGATAATTTTGATGAAATTAGTGGATATGCTTAGTGAGTTAGGCATAATAAATGACAATTTGGATAAATGGGTAGGTAATGTAAATGGTAAATATGTTAATGGGTTATGGAATAATGTTAATTTCTATGTTGGTTGTTATGGATTATGATTACTATTGAAATTTTTTATATTTGGTTGTGGTATGGTATATGGGTGGTGAATGGAAAAATAAGCTTGTGCGCATGGCTTTGTAGAGTGGGGGTATTGACATAAGGATCTATGCCCACAAGTTGAGTTTGACTGAGAATCTAAACTCTACCCTAAAATTCAAAAATTAGGGTAGGGGATAGAGTTATATTACCTTAATGGTTGCATTTTATGAGACCACCAGGACCAAGGATTTAAGGTGAGTGTGTTGTATATGTGATGATGTGATTATCCCAAGTGATATAGGGATATTGATTTATTTTTCCCCTATGCATTGAGTTGATGAAAATTCAAAACCCATTGATGATGGGATAAAAATGAACTAAGTTTCAAAGTTTATACAAGTATTGAAATTGGAAATAATGCTTGGAATGTATTAAGTGTACCTTGTTAAAAAATGGAACCCAACTTATTAATATTTACTTTGTCTTTACTTAGCAATTTCATACACTATATATTAACTGGATATTTTTTATACACTATTGGTGGTGGCCTACTGAGTTTTACTCACACCCTACTCGGGCCAACATTGGTTACCCGAGCAGACTTGATGCCTGTAGGTCAAGATAAGGGAAATGGACTTGTGCTAGGGAGCTGAGTTGGGCATGGAACATGCATGGATGAGGTTTTAGACTTGGATTCAGGGCTGTTTTGGGGATTCCAATATTTGTATTTATTTTAATTTTTTTTTCACTTTAGCACTATTTTTCATGACATACCATGTTTATTGATGATTGTGGTTTGTGCCCAGTTTTGGGATATGTTAGTTATGCGTGTTTATTGGTTATTTCAAATTGTTCCCACTATTTATTCATGTTATCTGTTGTGTCTTCATATGGTAAATATGGTATAGTCTACGCACATAAATCACCTAGACCCTCACTTCTAGTCAACAACCTCTGGCGTACAGGGAGGTGCACTTGAGCTCATGTGGAGACTTGCCTCGGGGCACCATTTAGTGGCTCCCGGGATAGGGACATTACACTAGAGTTAAAGATTTATCTTACGATCTATACTAAGATAAAAATAAAAATTAAATATACTTACTTGATGAGTAAAATTTCTTTCATTAATCAATATTCACCAAAATCTCATCTTTTTCTTCAAATGATGAGTATTCCTTTTGAATTTTTAATTCATGAAGCAAAAAAATAAAATTTTAAAGACCACATAACCATAACAGGGATAATAAATATATTCCAAATATCTTTAACAATTAACCAAAATCCAAAATTTTAAAGTTTCATGCACTCTCGATCTATTAATTTTCTTTTTTTGGATGTTGGAGGTGTTCAGGGGAGGTTCCTAGAGTTTTCAGTGGAATCCGAAGATGCAACAGAACTACTATAGAAAATACACGCCGTGTAAGTGTATTTCATGAAATGTAATGGTTTTCCATAGATTCTTTGAGGAAATTTCATGATGTGTAGATTTATAGGTTTAAATAATAAAAAAGAGATGCATTTTTCAAAAAAATGAACCTTTCGGATTACATGATGTGAAAGGGGATTACACATAATGTAATTCCTTGATGCAGTGCAGTTTTTAAAGTTCTTTCCAGCCGAATTTTCATTAATTTAGCCATGGATTCTTCTTCCTCTCATTCCAGGTGAACCATATGTTCCTCGAGCAGTTCTTCAAGTCCTCTTCCTTCCTTTTTGATTTGTTAGTCCCAGTGGTTGTTCATTGGTAATCTGTGGTAAGAAATTTCTTCTTCTTGGTAGGTTTTATTTCGTTATTATCCTAGGGATTATCTATAGTGAGGTTGTTATGGTTTGTTGTGTGTGTTGGGTTGTGTTTTGATGGTCTTTGGTTATATTTTAGGTTGATCCTTGTTTTCTCTTGGTTCAGTTGTGGTTTGAAATAATTCTTCTTTTCCCTACAATGCACAGCGAGTGGGAAAGCTTCTTTAAGGTAGGAATTCCATCATTTCTCTTATTGGATATCATAAGGTAGGGGTTTAATTTTGTTTATATATGTATTATGGTTTTGTAGGACTAATAAAATATAAATAATTGGTTGGATTGGAATTAAAAGGGGCAAATGGGGGTTTATTTGCATGTTTTTACAGCTTTATTGTTATTGTGATATTGAGAATTATACGAGCTTTATACCCTGCTGAAAATTGTGGCCGTTGGGGGCATTGTTTGTGTTGAGATTTATGATTTTGTTTTTATTATTGTGATATCACCATAAAATGAAAATTTTCTAACCACTAATATTTGGCTAAGAAAAACGGTTTCCCTAGAATTATGGAATGTGTGATAACAACCCTAAAATAAAGTGGAATGTGATAAATTCCCCCTTTTTTAAATCTATAAAATTATCTTGATGTGTTTTGATGTTTGTCCATGTTTTTGGGATGAAGATGTGTGGTTGGGGAATGTAGGGGTTGATGGTTTGTGGGCCGTGCTTAATGGGATGCGAGGTGGTTTGTGGGACGTGTTTTTGGGGTGGTGAGGTGATTTGTGGGTTGTGTTTTTGGGCTGGTGAGCTGGTTTGTGGGTCATGATTTTGGGGTGGTGAGTTGGTTTGTTGGAACTCCTTTTGGGGTGGTGAGGAGGTGGTTTTTTATGCTATATGCATGAGTAATGATGGAATAAATGATTAATAATGATTAAAATGGATTAGGTTGGTTTGGTTAATGGGAAAAAATGGTTAATTAATAATTAAATGATGTGTTGTGTGGTTAAATGTGGTTTATGCTAAATAATGAAAAGAATGAGTCAATTAAATGAAATTGGTTGGAAATTTGAACATAGATCATGTAGGATCGAAATATAATATGAGATGCTCAATATACAAGAGGGGGGTGAATTGTATACTTTAAAAAATTCCTTTGGAACCTTTAAAGTTAGTTTAGAATAACTAAGTTTTCCTTAAGCTAAGGAAAAGACTAAGTTTAACAAAGTTAAACTAAGCAAATTCACAACACCTCTAAGACCGAACTGAACTTGGAAAGTGATTCCAAAAGTAGGTTCCGAAAATATGGTTCCGGAGATTGAAACTTAACAAACAATTACAATATGAGATTCTACCTTAAAGTGTATAGAATCTAAATGAATCAGAGTAAGTAAGGAAGTATAAGAAAGTTATACTTTCCTTAAGATACAAATTGCAGCGGAAATAAAACAAGTAGTTAAAATACTAGTAACAAGATAAAAGTCTTTTAACCCAAAGAGAAGGGTATCCAACAACCTTGGATAAAGGTCCCTTGATTTATACTTTCAAGCAAGTCTGTCTTACCCACACCAGGGTAAGCCCTCGATACGAATATCGGAGTCTCTGTCTTGCTATCCCCGCAAGCCCTCAACTTCAAGGTAGTTGGCAACCTCTGTCTTCCTCAGCAAGGAAGCCCTCGATCTTTAAGGTAGTCGGCACCTCTGTCTTCCTCAGCATGGAAACCCTCGAACTTTAAGGTAGTCGGCACCTCTGTCTTCCTATCCCCGGAAGCCCTCGAATGTAATCACCAACATTCGGAGTCGCACGAAGCTTTGAGAGTTAATAAGAGACTCTCTCTCTAGAATTCACTTCAACAGCATGTATGCACAAAACCAAGTTGTTCATCTGTCATCAGTATTCATCAGCTATTGGCCAGCACTGAGCTCTTTCAAATGAGCTCCTATTTATAGGTAAGGTCGGCTCCTTCTCCAACGGTCATATTTTCCTTAAAGATCGGAGGGACCTGTACACGTGTCACTCAGACAATGGTTAATAAGAAACAGAATGGACGACATCGTTTTATAACAAAACAAGTGTAACAGAATGTACGACATCGTTTTAATTCTAACTTAAAAGTTCGGAATAAACACTTCGGAGTGAAGGTTCGGAGTGTAAGGAACAATAGTTAAGAATAGACAAATTATAGAAAAGTAAGCAATATAAAAGTTCGGAGTCTAACAAAGATATTTTTCGGAGTCTGAATTAATTCAGAGAGTATAAAACAAAGATAATCAGATTCTGTTTAATAGGTAAATTCGGAATGAGAATTCGGAATAGGAATTCGTCATCAGGATTCGTAATGATAATTCGTCATCAGATTTCGTAATGAGAATTCGTCATCAGAAATCTTAATGAGAATTCGTCACCAGAATTCGTAATGAGAATTCGTCATCAGAATTAGTAATGAGAATTCGTCATCAGAATTCGTAATGAGAATTCGTCATCAGAATTCGTAATGAGATTTCATCACCAGAATTCGTAATGAGAATTCGTAATGAGAATTATTTATTAGAATTCGTATCCTGAATCTGGAATAGAACTTAGTCAGAGTTCATATCCGGAATTCGAAATGAAACTTCCTTATAGTTCTTATCCAGAATCCGAATCCTTAAAACAGAATGCTTTATAACAAAGTTTCAACGATTCCGAGAAAATGAATCCGAATCTCATACTTAAGAAAAATATGGATGAAAATATGATAAGGATAATTTTTCTTATAAAAGCGATTTTCCTTAAGAAAGCATTTTTCCTTATAAAAGCAATTTTCCTTAAGAAAGCAATTTTCCTTAAGATAAGATGTTTGTGATTTTCAAAACAAGAAGGAATGGAAAATTCATAAGGAAAACCTTATTGACTCAACAATCTCCCCCTTTTTGGAAAGCACAAACATCCTTACGAAAAACAAAAATTCTAAGAAGAAAGAAACATATTAATGCTTATCTCCCTTGTTTTAAGGATATAGATAAATACGACTAACTCCCCCTTAGGCTTTAAAACTCTAAGGATCGTATTCATATTTTCGGAGTGATATTTCATAAGAAGGTCTTCTTTAAGAAAAACTCCCCCTTAAACAAACTCTTATTAGAGTTATTTTTCCTTGGGTATTTTTTCTTTCTCCCCCTTTGATAAACTCTTATTAGAGTTCCTCTTTTTCTTAAGGATCTTTTCCTTCTCCCCCTTTGTGATTTTCAAAAAGAATTGGAGGGAAAAAAAATAACAAAGTACCTGAAAGATTAGTAATGACAACAATAGAAACAACAAGTACGACTTTCGTTAAATTTGAAATCTCGACAACAACAAAAAAATTACAACAAAAAGATCGGATTAGGTTATTTCGGATCTTTCTCCTTCGACATGAGCCCCTTAAGAATCGTCTTGATCTTCTTTAAGTCTTTGTGATCTTCTTCTGCTTGCTTCTCTAAGACGACTATTCTTGCGGACTGAGCTTCAATTTTTTCTTCCCGAGCCTTCAGTTTTTCTTCCTGAGCTTGGATCTTTTCCTCCTGAGACTTCATCCTTACTTCAAAATCGATCCGATGATCCCTTTCAAATTTCCAATTCTGAGAAACGGAATTCAACTTCCCATTCAGATCCCTGACTTCTTGGATCCGGAAGTTCTTTTCTTGAGTCAGCTTTTCTTCAAAGGAGGAAGTCAGCTCGTTAATCTTCTTGTCCTCGGTCTCAAAGGAATCTTCAACATTTTCTTGAAACTCATCAAGAAACCTCATCTCTTCCACATTCTTCTTCGACTAGCTTGTCATCCTCTTACAAGATCTTTTATGAGCTTCGTAACCAACAAAGAATGTTTTGAACTGAGCTTCAATCTCAACGCACTTATCCATAACCATAGATACGGAGTTGGTTTTCTGATTCAACGCATGTTGGAGCATCTGGCATCTTGAGTCAATACTAGAGAAGGTTAGAATAGTTCCCACCAACTTCTTTAAGGACTGAACAACAAAGTCATGCCCCAACGAGGATGAATCCGAATCTGAAATCTTTCTTGGAGAGTTTTCTTCCTCAACAAGTTGAAGCTTTCTCTTTTAAGAGCTACCAACTTCCTTTCTCTTCCTTACTTCTGAGCTCGGGGTATCAGCAAGAATTTTCTTTCCCTTGTCTTTTTCCGGAATAGAATCCTGTTCCGGAGATTTCTTTTCACTGTCAGAAACTTGAACAACAAAATCTTCCTCATCAGCAACTTCTTGAACACCAACCTCTACGTTTTCCATCTGAGCAAAATCATGTAAAAGTTGTTCTTCTTCTTCATGATGGGCAACTTCTTCTTCTCCTTTCTCTTCTTCCATCACAGGAGTAACTAACTTCGAAGATTCAGCTTCTGAAGTCCGGAGTGATAAGTGTTCCGAAGGAGTTCCTTTGTACTCATCTACTTGTTTTAGCACATCTCCTGTCTCACCACTTCCTTCAGCAGCCTCTTCAACTTGTTCCACTTGCTCTAGTTCCTCAGTATTCGTAGCAACAGCCTCTTCCGGAGCAACAAGATTTCTTCCTGGATTCTCAGGTAGAGATTCCAGGGAGAAAGATCTCGGAACTGGAATAGTTGCTGAAACCATTTCATTGAACTTTAACAAGGCCTGAGCTACCTCAGCCTCGGACATCATCTTCTTGAGCTTCTTTTTCTTTGCTTGCCTTTCAAGCTCATCAGCAGTCTTCTCTTTCAGAGCCTTAGCCTCCGCAGGATCCAATCCGAACTGCGGATCCCCTTCTTTCCTCTTCTCTTTATCAGCTCTCCACTTTGTAACAACCTCATCAGGATAGGCTTTCTTCTTCTTAGGCTTTGGAGGTGCGGAGTGGACTTCCTTAGACTTGGGATCTTCGACTACAGCTGCAACTTCCTTCAACTTCCTTTTCTTCACTGGTTTGGATGATTCCGGTTCAGCAGCCTTCGGAACCGTTTCTTCTTGATCAGGCAAGTTAACGAACTCTCCAATCTCTTTGTTGAAGGCCACATTCATCCTCTTAAGAGTGTCATCACTTACAAACAAGATTTTACACACCCTTGGCTTAGATCTGCAAGCCACCTTGAAAGATTCTAGGCACCGAACTATGAGCTTTGATAATATTGCTGGGTACATAACGATCTGAGCTCTGAGATTTCCTTTCTTAAGGTTCTCAATGGTTATAAGAATGTGCCTCATGAAGTTAAACTTCCTTAGATTTATCAGAAAATCTAAGATATAGATCTCACTTTTCTTCAAGTTGTCCTTATCACCTTTTCTCGGTACGATAAGTCCTTGCACCCATAACTCCAGAATCCGAAAATTAGTAGAAAGACTTGCAATTTTCGGAGCCTTGTCATCAGCAAGTCCGAGAGTTTCTAAAGCTTTCTCTTTGTTGAAGCTACCCTTGGAGTCTGGCAATACGTGAGAAATAAACTCAGCTTCACCTTCATAAGATAACCCTACCAAGCTTGCAGCCTTGGTGTAAGAAAGCTTATATGTCTTGCCATACGATTTGAAAGAAAACTTCTCTCTATTATCTTCCTCGAAGAAAGCAACTGACTCATAAAACTCAACAAGCAAATCTGAGTACACTTCATCTTGGTTCCCAGTTTTTGATACCGCAACATCTTCCCAGCCATTCAACTTGATATTCTTTGAAATGATAGAATCGTAGTTGCTGAAGAAATCCGGATGGAGTAACCTCTCCCTGTATACTAACCACTGAGAAATAGGCTTGGTTGAAGACATTTCTTGAGAAGCTAACTCTGCAGACATTCGGATCTGAAATCCTCTGAGAAATTCGGAACGGAGAAGACTGAAGTTCGGAGCGAAGAAAACTGTGGTTCGGAACGGCCTTAAATCAGAGAGTCAGAGCTTCAGGACGCAAGAGCTTGAAACCGATGTGGGACGAGAAATTGGGTCCCCTTTATATAGGCAACGAGATGACGGTTCACCTTCCACGGTTGATCTAACGGTTTAGAATGAACTGAGATCAAATCTGACGGTTGATAACTTGAATCCGATCTTTTTGAGGTTTTTATTAAAGTAAAGAATTAAGAAATCCAAAAACCGAAAACAAAATACAAGAAAATGCCAGCAAGTAAAATATGATTACGAAAACTTCAGTAAGGAAATCATACCTTTCGGATTAGCTTAGGAAAGTTATTCGTAATGGGTAATATAAAGATGACTACGAAAAACTCAATACGAAAAAGTAAATACGAGAAACTCAATACGAAAAAGTAAATACGAAAAACTCAATACGAAAAAGTAAATACGAAAAACTCAATACGAAAAAGTAAATACGAAAAACTTAATACGAAAAAGTAAATACGAAAAACTTGGTACGAAAATCTGGTTATGAAACTGCCAGAACGTAATTTTCATTCAGGAAATTTTCAATATGAATACTTTCATTTCAGAAGTATTCTGTATGAAAAATATCCATTCTGGGAAATTGTAGTTCCGGAAGTTCCATTCCGGAAATCTTCGTTCCGAAAAGTTTGAAAACAAATTTTGAAAAACTTTGTTAACCAAACAATCAAATGTACTCCCCCTATAAAAAGGAGTTTATTACTGTAAGGAGACTTTTTCAACAGAAAGTTAATTAAATAAGATTACCTTACGGTTATCATTCCTAACTTCTGTTTAATATATTCAAATCTATCAGAAGGCAAAGATTTTGTGAATATATCAGCAAGTTGATCTTGCGTTCCGATAAACTGAAGAATAATATCTCCTTTGAGTGTGTGATCCCTAAGAAAGTGATGCCTAATATCTATGTGTTTTTCACGGGAGTGATGTGCAGGGTTTTTACTTAGGGTAATGGAACTTGTGTTATCACACAAAATTTGAGTTTTGGTAAAACTCAAGCCATAGTCTGTGAGTGTGTGTTGCATCCACAACACTTGTGCACAACAAATTCCAGCTTCTACATATTTAGCTTCAGCAGTGGAGAGTGCAACTGAATGTTGCTTCTTGCAGGACCAAGAAACTAATGAATCTCCAAAGAAATGACAAGTTCCGGATGTACTTTTTCTATCCATTCTACATCCACCAAAGTCAGCATCAGAAAAACTTTTTAGAACAAAATCATTTCCAGAAGTATAAAACAATCCTAGATCCATGGTTCCCTTAAGGTAGCGAAAAATTCTTTTTACTGCCTTTAAGTGAGATTCTATAGGATTGGATTGATATCTTGCACATAAGCATACTGAAAACATTAAGTCTGGTCGACTAGATGTTAAGTAAATTAGACTTCCTATCATACCTCTAAAATATGTTTGATCTACTGGTTTCCCAACTTCGTCAAGATCTAAGGAGTTTGAGGTACCAATGGGAGTACTTATACTTTTAGTGTTGTCATAACCATACTTTTTAAGAAGATCTTTAATATACTTATGCTGAGATATGTAGATTCCTTCTAGTTTTTGAGAAATTTGAAAACCAAGGAAAAAAGTTAACTCACCCATCATACTCATTTCAAACTCAGATTTCATTAGACTAGCAAAAGAGTCAGTCAAAGATTGCTGAGTTGAACCAAATATAATGTCATCAACATAAATTTGAACAATTAAAACATTTTTCTTATCTTTCTTTATAAAAAGGCTTGGATCTGCATTTCCCTTAACATAGTTATTTTGAAGCAAAAATCCAGTGAGTCTATCATACCATGCTCGTGGGGCTTGTTTAAGACCATACAAGGCTTTGGTAAGTCTAAAAACATGATCTGGATGTTTTGTATCTTCAAAGCCAGGAGGTTGTTCAACAAAAAATTCCTCTTGAACATAACCGTTAAGAAAAGCACATTTCACATCCATTTGAAAAAGTTTGAAATTAAAGAATGCTGCAAAGGCAAGTAGAATACGGATAGATTCAAGTCTAGCTACTGAAGCATAGGTTTTTTCATAGTCTATTCCTTCTTGCTGATTATAGCCTTTAGCAAAAAGTCTAGCTTTATTTCTAACAATGACTCCATTTTCATCACATTTATTTCTGAAAACCCATTTTACTCCAATAACAGAAGTTTCCTTAGGTCTTTCAACCAAGGACCAGACTTTATTCCTTTCGAATTCATTTAGTTCATCTTGCATTGCTTTAATCTAATCATCATCACCTAAAGCTTCATTAGTGCTTTTAGGTTCTAATTGAGAAAGAAATGCTAGATGTTCTACTTCATTTCTTAAGGAATTTCTAGTCCTTACAGGTTGATTTACATCGCCAATGATACTATCACTGGGATGATTCTTAAGAAACACCTGATTTGGGTTTTGTAAAACCTGTTCATCAACATAGGGTAGAAAGTCTTCTGGGGTAAATGTTTCAGAAGTATCTTCTAGAACAATTTCCTTTTCAGAAGGTTCTTCGATCAAAGGTTGACAATCAGTTTTTGAAAACACATCCGAAGATGTAAGTTGAGATGGTTTAAAAACAAAAGGATCAAACTCATCAAATTTTACATGTACTGTTTCCTCAACAGTACAAGAATTTTTATTAAAAACTCTATAAGCCTTAGAGGTTGTGGAATAACCTAAGAAAATTCCTTCATCAGACTTTGGTGCGAATTTATGTATGTTATCTTTAGTATTCAAAATTAATACTTTGCAACCAAAAACCTTGAAGTAGGAAAGTCTAGGTTTTCTACCATTCCATAACTCATAAGGAGTTTTATTAAGAAAAGGTCTAATCAAAACTCGATTTATAGTATAGCAAGCAGTACTTACAGCTTCAGCCCAGAAATGTCTAGCAATAGAATATTCACTCAACATGGTTCTAGTTATCTCTTGAAGAATTCTATTTCTTCTTTCAACTACACCATTCTGTTGAGGAGTTCTAGGTGCTGAAAAATTGTGAGTAATACCTTTCTTACTACAAAAAGTTTCAAAATCAGAATTTTGAAATTCTCCTCCATGATCACTATGAATAGTCTTCAATGGAAGGTTTTTCTCATTTTTAACTTGAGCTCTAAAACTTTTGAAATAAGAAAAAGCTTCAGATTTCTTTGCTAGAAAATAGACCCAAGTAAATCTAGTGTAATCATCAATTAGAACAAACACATAGTATTTGCCTCTAATACTTCCAGTTTGTGTTGGACCAAAAAGATCCATGTGCACTAACTGTAATACATCGGTTGTTGAGACTTCACCGATTGACTTAAAACTAGATTTATGTTGCTTGCCATATTGACAAGGATCACAAACTTTAGAAGAATCAAATCTAAGCTCCGGTAGATCCTTAACAAGTTTCTTCTTAGAGAGTTTACATAGGTTCCTAAGATTACAGTGTCCTAATCTTCTATGCCATAACCAAGAATGATCTTCTATTGCACTTAGGCAAGGCAGATCTTGGCTTCTTAGGTCTTCTAAGTTTAAGGTGTAAACATTCTCTTGCCTATTGGATGAGAGAATATATTCTTCCTTGGAATTGTGAACTAAGCATTTATCATTCCTAAAATTCACAAGGTAACCTTCATCACATAACCGACTTATGCTAATGAGGTTGTGCTTAAGACCCTTAACAAAAAGAACATTTGAAATCAAAGTTTTACCTAAAAGAACAATATTACCAATACCAACAATCTCTCCCTTAGCATTGTCTCCGAAAGTTACCTTTCCTCCTTTCGTTTTGATAATATTTTCAAAAAAGCTTTTGTTACCAGTCATGTTCTGGGAACATCCACTATCCATGTACCATATATTGTTGCTGGAACTTTCTTTATTTTCCTGAAATTAAGAACAAAGTTAGATTTTCGGAATCCAAACTTGCTTGGATCCGAGATTTCCAGACAATAAAATTTTTGGAAACCACATTTTCTTAGAAAAATAAGCTTTATGAAAACCTAAGGATTGTGTTTTGTTTAAGGAACAATTCTTTGCCCAGTGACCACCATATTGACACTTAGTGCAAAATGGGGCACTTTGAGGAACAAAATAATTGTTACTGAAAACTGGTTTTGCATGGGTATAGCCAAATCCGGATTTATTCCTTAGTGGTCATATTTGTGAATACATCTTGTCAAAATTTTCCTTACCATGGGTAAAGTTTGATAAACACTTCTTTAAGGAAAAAATTTCGGACTTGAGTTTTACAACCAAGTTTTTATCCTCAAAATCATTAGTTTTAGAACTAGAGTTAGGCTCGAAAACATTTTTCTTAGAAATTACTTTTTCTAATTCTTTAGAAAGTTTATTCTTCTCAGAACTTACTTCCTCAAGATTTTTTGGAATATTTTCAAAATCAGCATTTTTCTTATCAAGATCTTTAGAAAGATCTGATATTTCTTTAGTAAGAATAGAATTCCTAGAATTTTCCTTGTCTAGTTTCTTATTGAGTTTGGAATTCTCAATCTCAAGTAGTTCAGCAAATCTAGAGACTTCTTCAAAAGTAGGTAAAGTATTTTCCTCATCAGAAGATGATTCTTCATCAGAAGAGTTATAATACTTACTATCATTAGGATTTAAAGAAACATTGGTCAAAGATTCAGCATTTCGTACCTTAGACATCAGACAATGATTATCAATAGGTAATCTGGCTATAAGACCAAGATTCTTCTGTCCTGAAGATTCATAATCAGAAGATTCATCTGAAGAGTCACCACCACTGGCACTCCAGGTGTCATTAGCTTTCAGAACTTTCTTAGCTTTGGCTTTATAATACTTCTTCCTGTTCCTGTCTGAATGTCTTTCCTTCCTTTCTTTCTTTTTGAGCATAGGGCAATCTGGTCTAATATGTCCAGCTCTTTTACATTCATAACAAGTAACTTCTCCATGTTTCTTGTCTTTCCTATCCTTCTTCTTATACTTGGATTGAAAATTTCTCTGTCCAGATATCTTGTTCATCCTTCGAGCAAGATTGGCTAATTCATTTTCTGAAACTTCACTCTCACTAGATTCGGATTGGAAAATAACTTTCTTAGACTTGGATCTGGTTACTCTCTCAGGAGTCTTATCTTTCATCTGATTTGATGTAGTAGTAAAAGCAACAGTACCATTTCCATTCTTTTTCTTGATGTTGTCAGCATCTCTCTTCATTCTGGTCTCATGTTGTAGAAGAGTTCCAAATAATTCATCAAGAGTAATTTGAGTAACCTTCCTGTTCTCATCTATAGCTATTCTCTTGGATTCCCACTCATTAGGCATAATATCAATTATTTTGTCCACAAGAGCTTCATCATCTAAACCTTTCTCTCCCATAGATTGCAGACTATTGACAATAGTCATAAACCTTTGTTGAACTTTACAAATAGGTTCTCCATAAGGAAAATTGAAGCCATGATATTCAGCTCTAAGCATAGCTCTTCTAGTCTCAATCACCTTAGAAGTCCCAAAGTGTGTAACCTCTAACTTCTTCCATATACAATTAGCTGCTTCACAAGAAGATATTTGGCTATATATATTTCTGGTCATTGAACATAATAAAGTGTTGCGTACCTTATAGATGAGTTGATATTCTTGCTTTTCCTGGTTAGTGAAAGATCTGACTTCCTTGTCAGGAATTTTATAATCACCAGTAAGCATAACAAAGTTATCTACACCAGTATTGATAACAAAAGTCTTCATACGATCTCTCCAGTATTCATAGTCATTACCATCAAAGATTGGTGGCCTTGTAGGATTTAGATTGTCAATCGAACCAACATTAATTCCTGACATACTAAAAATAACTTTGCACACAAACTTGTTAGAAGCAAAGAATCGTAATAACAAAGTTCGGAATGAGAAACGTTCGGAATGGATAAAACGGAATAACAAAGTTCGGAATGGAAAAGTGAGCAAGAAAAACTTGTATGTGAGTACGAGTATTTCAGAGACCTGCTCTGATACCAAATGTAAGAATGGTATAGAGTAAGAGGTTTCCAACCTCTGATACCAATTGTAGGATCGAAATATAATATGAGATGCTCAATATACAAGAGGGGGGTGAATTGTATACTTTAAAAAATTCCTTTGGAACCTTTAAAGTTAGTTTAGAATAACTAAGTTTTCCTTAAGCTAAGTAAAAAACTAAGTTTTAACAAAGTTAAACTAAGAAAATTCACAACACCTCTAAGACCGAACTGAACTTGGAAAGTGATTCCAAAAGTAGGTTCCGGAAATATGGTTCCGGAGATTGAAACTTAACAAACAATTACAATATGAGATTCTACCTTAAAGCGTATAGAATCTAAATGAATCAGAGTAAGTAAGGAAGTATAAGAAAGTTATACTTTCCTTAAGATACAAATTGTAGCGGAAATAAAACAAGTAGTTAAACTACTAGTAACAAGATAAAAGTCTTTTAACCCAAAGAGAAGGGTATCCAACAACCTTGGATAAAGGTCCCTTGATTTATACTTTCAAGCAAGTCTGTCTTACCCACACCAGGGTAAGCCCTCGATACGAATATCGGAGTCTCTGTCTTGCTATCCCCGCAAGCCCTCAACTTCAAGGTAGTTGGCAACCTCTGTCTTCCTCAGCAAGGAAGCCCTCGATCTTTAAGGTAGTCGGCACCTCTGTCTTCCTCAGCAAGGAAACCCTCGAACTTTAAGGTAGTCGGCACCTCTGTCTTCCTATCCCCGGAAGCCCTCGAATGTAATCACCAACATTCGGAGTCGCACGAAGCTTTGAGAGTTAATAAGAGACTCTCTCTCTAGAATTTACTTCAACAACATGTATGCACAAAACCAAGTTGTTCATCTGTCATCAGTATTCATCAGCTATTGGCCAGCACTGAGCTCTTTCAAATGAGCTCCTATTTATAGGTAAGGTCGACTCCTTCTCCAACGGTCATATTTTCCTTAAAGATCGGAGGGACCTGTACACGTGTCACTCAGACAACGGTTAATAAGAAACAGAATGGACGACATCGTTTTATAACAAAACAAGTGTAACAGAATGTACGACATCGTTTTAATTCTAACTTAAAAGTTCGGAATGAACACTTCGGAGTGAAGGTTCGGAGTGTAAGGAACAATAGTAAAGAATAGAGAAATTATAGAAAAGTAAGCAATATAAAAGTTCGGAGTCTAACAAAGATATTTTTCGGAGTCTGAATTAATTCAGAGAGTATAAAACAAAGATAATCAGATTCTGTTTAATAGGTAAATTTGGAATGAGAATTCGGAATAGGAATTCGTCATCAGGATTCGTAATGATAATTCATCATCAGATTTCGTAATGAGAATTCGTCATCAAAAATCTTAATGAGAATTCATCACCAGAATTCATAATGAGAATTCGTCATCAGAATTCGTAATGAGAATTCGTCATCAGAATTCGTAATGAGAATTCGTCATCAGAATTCGTAATGAGATTTCATCACCAGAATTCGTAATGAGAATTCGTAATGAGAATTCTTTATTAGAATTCGTATCCTAAATCTGGAATAGAACTTAGTCAGAGTTCATATCCGGAATTCGGAATGAAACTTCCTTATAGTTCTTATCCAGAATCTGAATCCTTAAAACAGAATGCTTTATAACAAAGTTTCAACGATTCCGAGAAAATGAATCCGAATCTCATACTTAAGAAAAATATGGATGAAAATATGATAAGGATAATTTTTCTTATAAAAGCGATTTTCCTTAAGAAAGCATTTTTCCTTATAAAAGCAATTTTCCTTAAGAAATCAATTTTTCTTTAAGATAAGATGTTTGTGATTTTGAAAACAAGAAGGAATGGAAAAGTCATAAGGAAAACCTTATTGACTCAACAGATCATGGTTTGTTGTGTTGTGTTATGCATTTAAAGGTGGTAGAAAAAGTGATGGTGTTGTGAGTTGGTTAGTTTGTTTGTGAACCCATAGGTCGATCTTGAGTGTTCAATACTATATATATATATATATATACTTTTATATTCTTGTTATTTCTATACACACCCCACCCATATGGTGCACTTTGTTTTGACACCCGCATAGTCACGCGAGAGGTGTTTTTACCGACATATAGTGAGGAGTACATTTGGGCAGGTACCCACTCTTTCCTTCTCTCTCATCTAGGTAAGGAATGTATTGGACAAGATGTTATGGATAGAGGTTTGTCAGTGCATTATATGGTGGTTTTGATAGCACATGTGTTTTTGAGCAAGATGTGACCGTGCTTGTGGGGTAGTGGCCAAGGTGTTTTCGGGAAATATGTGATATGACCATGCTTGTGAGGTGGCTTCTGGTGGGGGTCATGCATGGAAGGAGGATGGAACGAGGTTTATTTACAACATATTCATGATACCCTAATACTTTTTTTATGATAGTGGTTGTGTTATGGTTGAGGTGTTTTCGGGTGAGATGTGATTTGGCCATTCTTTTGGGGCGATGAGCCCAGGTGTCTTAGAGCGAGGTGTGTTGTCACCGTGTTTGTGGGGTGGTGTGATTTATGAAAGAGATGGGAGTTCTAGGATGCACGATGTTGGATGTGAGAGTGTCATATTAGCGGTAAAGTAGCATGGGGTACTCTTATCAATGTGATTCTTTTTATATTATATTACTTGGTTTGTGTTATTTGGTGAGCATGCCTTGGTGAGGTGGGGTTAGTTAGTATACCTTGATAGGTGTTGTTTGGTTCTAATGTTTTCTCATAGGTTCATTATTATTCTTCATTAGAGTGTGCATAAGAGACCTTGGTTTTCCTATTGATTATAATTGTATGCTCACCCTATATATATAAAAACGTTTTCAGGTTTTCAGGGGGACTATGTAGACCGTGATGGATATTACTAGCTTGGATCCTTGACAGTTGCTGTGTCATTGCTTTATCTTTACTTTTGGGTATTTATTTTGGAGACATTTATCTGTATCATTTCTATTTATGCATGCATGTGGGATGAATTTTGGATTTCTTTTATATTATGTCTTTGAGTTTTTTGTGGACGATTCATCTTATCTCCCTATCCTACTTTATTATAGAGGCTAATGCCTCATATTTCATGATATTTTTATACCCTCAGTGCTATTCTCCAACCCGTGTCCTACTGAATCCAGGACTCAGGGGTCATTATCTCTCCCATCATTGTAGTATCTTTGGAGGGAGGGGGTTGTGAGAAAAATGTTTATCACATGGTGATATATTTCCCAAAATTCAAAAAAATTCAAATGATACACTAATATTTAGAATTAAATAGTAATACCCAAATTTCAAACTAAATTATTTCATAAATAACTACCCTTAAAATTCTTCAAACATTTCCTAAGTAATTTTGAAACCCAAATATTAGAATGATTTGATCTTATATTCTTTCAAGATAAAAAAACCATTATTCCTAAAATAAAATTACGTATGTTTTCTAAATAAAATTAATCTTTAAATTAAAATAAGGTTATACTAACCAATAGATCATGTAGGCCAGTGGTAGTGCACAAAGCCCTTATCGTCCTTCAGTCATGGGTTCAATACCCACCACCAAGCTGGATGTGACAAATTTTCACTGATCATACGGGTTATACCCTTTTTTTCTTTAAAAATAAAAAATAATACCTACCTAAAAACACTTCATTTTTATCCTAGGGTTTAAAAATAATCCATCCCAAAAAAATTCTCCAAGAATAAATTTAAGATTTCCTCACTTAAAACCTCAATGGAGTGTCTAATAATTTGAACTTATGATTATCCTTAATCTTATAGACCAAAAATGGTATACGTAACTCTTAATATATACTCACATGAAAACCTAATAATCTCTAAAGTTATCTAAACATACATTTTATAATAACTATAATATCCCAGAACCTTCACTCCTAGTTCCCTTGCTGAAATCCATAACTTTTCATTACCATCACTGATGCTGATAATTGTGACCCAACTTTTTCCATCAAAACATTACAACATCAAAAGGAATACTTGGACCACTTACATACCAAAGGAAATTTTAGGTTTAGAGTTTTAGATAATTAGGAAATACTCCTATATAAAAAATTCACATTAAATTGGACTCATTAATAATTGGTTCATAAATTTTAAAATCATCTCCCATTTAACCATGATTTTATTATTTTATAATAGGTCATCAATATCATCCTTGTGAAATACTTTATAGACATAAATTGTTCAAAATCATTCTTTAAAACTCGGGTAAAAGAAAATTCAAAAAGGGTGAGCTCCGATGCTTAGTAAGGGTAAATAAAATAATTAACAATTAAATGTCATCAATGATAATAAAAAGTTCATAAGGGTATGATTAAATAATCCTAGTGCATGAGAAAATCATAAAATAACTCATACCTATCAATACTTGGACCATCAAATATGAAAAAATGGAAAAGGAAAGAGTCATCAAAATCAATAATCACAAGCCATGTGACATCAATATTGATAAATAGAAACATTATAAACTCATAGAAATCATAAAGAAATACATAAAGGTATCTTGTGACCGAGCTATAATGTTCATTCTTATAAATGGAATAACCATGAAATCAACTTCCATACATTTAAATCTTTCAAATGGAATAGATATATCGCTGAATTCCACACCCAATGCATTGGAGGGATATCATGGACCCCCATCCTTGGTTTATCATGAAACCTCCTATAATTAGTTTATCACATAACCCCTAGTCAAATTTCTATGCAACTTTTCAAAACCATCACGCATAAAATCTTTAATAAACACATTAGAGCAACCAATAACCCCTTGATTAACCCATGGAAGAGAAATGGGTTCTATAAAAATATCTTTGAAATAGGATTAAACCATTGAAAGGAAATGGGATCCATAATAATCTCTTTGAAACATAAATAACATATGAAAATAAAATGAGTGAAATAAAAATCTCTTTGAAACTAGAATAACCCATTGAAATTAAATGGATTAAATAAACATCTCTTTGAAACATGAATAACCCATGGGATTGAAATTGGTTAAATAAAAATCTCTTCAAAACATAAATAAAACATGGAAAGGAAATGGGTTAAATAATAATCTCTTTGAAACATGAGTAATCCATGGGAAATAAGTGGGTTTTGTAACAATCTATTTATGACATAATCAAACCATGGAAAAGAAATGGATTTCATAAAAATCTATTTTAAAAAACATAATCCATAAAAATAAATAATGAGGATGGTATCAGTACAAAATATCCCCAGTGTAGAATAAGTAACAACAAATGTTTTTTATGTAGATTAATGGAAATACCAATAAAATATCATCGAAAAATTCATGAGGAAAATAATATTTAAACATTCCAAAGCATCACATATCACATTAAAACATTTGAATCATTAACCAAATCAATGGAATAACAATAAATGAAACTTATAATATAATTATAATAAATAAATTCATGATATAACATGTCAAAGGATAAGTATATACACATTGTAAAATAACATAGGTGTATAACATATCAAATTTCTCAATGAAGGAAAATTGTGACAAAAGTCTATTACCACTTTAGTAAATTCAAAACCATAAACCCTATGAAAGAGAGATCATAAAAAGTATATGTAAAACTCCAAAAATTTAAGGATAATAATCATAAAATACATTCATGGTTAGTATATACACCATATAAAATAAACTAGGTGCATAATGACAAATATGTATCAATGAAATGTGAATTGAGATGAAACCCATTACAACTATGGAAACATCTGAATTGTAAAATTCAAAAATAATAATAATAAAATGAAAAATTTAAATATCATGAATATAAAAGAACTCTTGATATCAAAATGGGATTTATATAACTACACAAAATAAATAATTGGGGATTATGATGTTTGCCTTAGGAAAGTAAAAGTGAGATAAGAATCCATTACTACTTGAGTAACTTTTGAATCATGAGATCCATGAAATAATAACATCAATGAAAAATTTTATTACCATTAAAAAAATTAAATTCATGATATACATGTCATATTATCAGTATATACACCATATAAAATAAACTAGGATCATAATAATATAATATGCATTAATGAAATGAAATTGAGAGGAAATGCCTTAAATCAAGTCTGATCTGACATGCTTGTTCTCTATCTTAATTAATAATAAACTTATGTTAATTATAAATTTTATTCATAACTTTTCCCAAGTTTATTATTACTTTTATTTCACTTATAAACAAGTTATATAAATTTACTTAATCAATAATGTTTAAGTTGGATGTTTTGACCATATTCAACTTATGTCTCAAAACTAACTTCAATAGGTAGACTGTGGTCAATGAGGTCATTATATAAAAATCTAAAGAATTATAATAATGAAATAATTATAATATTTATACATAAACTATACTTTTAAAACCAATAATGAATTATGGATATAAAAAATGAACCAATATTACAATCATGGAGATGGTAGGGCATACGTACGCATGAGTAACATTCTCATTTTTCAATGATTGTTACAGAAATAATTAAGGTAAAATATATTTTTAAATAATGATAATTATATAATAAATACCATAATATTTAATCATATATACTTATATATATAATTATTTTTATGTAAAAGGAATCACATCGTGTCGATTCAGTGACAATCCACACGTCCAAGAATGACATTATCACTTTTTTAGTGTATCAAACGGTAATAAAGAAAATGATATATTATATTTCCAAAAAGGTAATTATGTAATGAATATCATATATACGTTATTTATTTCAAATATATTTATATAAACTCATACTTAATACATTCCATGAAAAGTGTGAACGCATCACATCTCTTTGAGGAGGCAGTTGTTCACACATCCACAAACGATGTTATCGTATTTACACCAAATGGAACACATAGAGGAAAGTGTTATACAAAACTTAAAGAATTATGAAGAAAAAATAAATATCATATATATAATATATAAAAATATTGTTTCCATCATAATTCCCAAACATGAGAGGTGGTAAAGGAAAAAATGAATGACATCACTACACGAGGCGGTAGTTCTCTGTACTTGAATAATAATTTTGTTACCCATTTGATGGAAGTGTGTGTAGGTGTTGTTTTGACACTTAATATAAAAACATATAAGTATATTTATGATACTTATTTTATTATATAATCATGTAATGATAATAAATTAATGGAGTGGATAAGGAAACAATATAAAAATGCATGTTGATGAAAGTTACCTCTTCTTTGGGTAACTTATTTTGGTTTGAACCAAAGGACTTCTTGGTTGGATTTATTACAAAATTTAGGAATATAGGTTTAGGGGAGTAATTTTGGGAGACTATTTGGGCAGATTTTGTATGATAAAAAATTTCTTTAGAGGTGTATGTAAGGGGAAGATTGAATGACTTTTTATAATGGAGGGGGGTGACATTCTTGTAAATACCAAGATGTATACACTATTGGAATGTCTCCCATACCTCATGTGACTCAAAAATGGAAAAATAATGGATTAAAGTGAAATTATGGTCAATAAAATCTTCACCACACAAAATAAGTGCATTTTTATAAGTTTTTCCTTAGTCTTTAAGTTTACTAATATTTTTCATTTTGGTTTTTCATTTAAGAAACTAGTTTTATAAACTATTAAATTCAACCATTAAGGATTAAACAAATTGAGAATTATTAGAAAATATAGACCCACTTAATTATAAATATGGCATATAATTTAAAAAATAAAAATCCCATGTGTGCTGGAAATTAATTTTAAAACAAATGCATGTAATACACAAAAACACTACTTAAACCCAGACTGCGATGACAATGTTTTTACTATCTATGAGTCAATATGTTAATTATAAAAGATCAATTGGTATATTAATGGAATATACTTGATATTTATTAACACTTAAAATTCACTTGTTAGAATATAGGATTTTTTTATTAATTTTAAATCATTTATTAAAATATCATTTATTGTAAAATAACATTAATGTTAATTTTGAAATTATTAGATTAATTTTAATTTAAAAATATAAAAAATTATTGGAATTAAAATATATTAAGTTATCATATGTGTAACATGATATATTCATCTACAAAAATAATTTAACACAATAATTCATTAAATTTATTTACTTTTAATGTTTTTAAAATCATTTATCTTATTTAATTATTAACTAAATAATTCATGTGTTAGTGTTTGTTAAGAATTTAATGAAATTATACAATCTCTAAAAAATAAAGTTAAATTTTCATAAAAAAACTCATTTATCTTTCAAAATAATTTTTATAACCAAAACTATGTAGCTTCTTCCATAATCTAAATATTTTTAAATGTTAAAGGCAATGAAGGTTCATTTTTTGTCTTTTTCATTACATAACGTATTATATGGGTCACATTTATGAACGCGTGTCCCAATAAATCATAACCAAGAGGGGATATGTAGCATCACAACCATGTGACCAAGTTCTACACACACACACCCAATCTCGGTGTTACCCTTGATGGTGTAACTTCGCATCCGAACCCATCCACTTTTTATAGTGGTACTTCACACCCACTTCCCTTTGATGGTGGTCCTTCAAGCCCACTATTCATCCTTTACCAACCATGATTAACCTGTAAGACAACCCTAATTCCAAAAAAATCCATAAAATTATATAAAACATTCCCATTTATAAATGAAAGATCATATAAACCAACATTTTTAAATAATCATGTCAAGCCAACAATTGCCAAACATACAAAAATTTATGCTAAAAACCATTCAATAAAATCCCATTTATTAATAACACCATTATGATGCATACATGCCCAACCTCATTTCAATAAAACCCAAATTTTATTGAAAACAATTTTCATAACTCATTTTCCATAAAAAAAACTTACCCAAAAATTTTAAAATCACCATTTTAAAATCCAACACAAAACACATTTCATAATAAAACACCATTTTTCCCAAATCCACAAAGAATCAAAAAATGGCTTCCACCATAATCACAACCAATCTCAAGAAAAACCTATTAATTTGAAATTAAAATTTTCTAGTTCCATCAAAATGGAGATGAGAGTGAAGCCACCTACCTTAGGGTTTTGGAGAAATCTAACAATGCACAACCGAACCACAAATCTAGGTGAAAAATTCACAAAGCCACCTTAGATCTATTTTACAAACAACGATAATCCCTACTCTCATCATTTTAGGTGAAAAAAACCTTATAATTACATGTGAAAGATATATATCTAGAAAAATGAGAGAGTGGGAGATGTAGATCTAAGGAAAACCAAGAAACAACAAAGAGAGGAGACTTACTAGAGGAGAATCACCTTTACCACAATAAGAAAACCCTTAAAAACACCTCCAAGAATATTGGAAGAGGTTCCCTAACCCCAGAGAAGAGAAAATCTCGAGTGGAGTTTGAGTGGGAGAGGAAATGGGTTATTTAGGGTAAATCACAAGTGATCCCATTTAAAAAAAACCAATTTTCAATGCTCCGCATGGTTTTATCACACAGTTAGACAAACCGTGTGCTAACCATGTGAATGATACTACCCCAAAGTGTTCCCACATGGTTGCATCACACGGTTATACAAACCACATGCCAACTATGTAGAAGACCACACTATCAAGTAGCATAGTTTCTCTGGGCTGAATGCATGGTTTGGAAACCGTGTTCCTTAACCATATGCCATCCCATAACCCTATTCCTCTACTTTCACAGTTACCTGGGTTTCTTGTACAGTTTAAACTAACCTTTCTCAAACCATACACCCCTATAAAATCTTCCAAACCTTCTTAAAACCTTTCCATACTCTCACAAACATTACCCAAACACTTTAAAAACATAAAATGGCATAAAAAAGGTTTCATACCACAAAATACGGTACTAAATTCTCCCCACCATTGGAATTTTCATCCTAAAAAAGTTAATAACTAATGATTTGACAAAAGATCTTGGGTTGTTTCATAGACATCTCTTTATCCTGCTCCCAAGTCTCCTCCTGAATATGACCATGTTTCCACAAAACCTAAACTAGATCGATGATTTTACCACGGAAGAATTTATCATACCTATCCACAATCTGCACTGACACGTGCACCTAAGAAGTATCTGGCTCTAGCTCAACATGATCCCAACAAATCACATGGTCATGATCCAGCTGATACTTTTTCAACGGTGACACATGAAACACATTGTTCACCTCACTAAACCATGATGGAAAATCCAACTGATATTCCACCTCTTCAAACCACTCAAGTATCTCAAAAGTCCCAATATAACTCAGTGATAACATGCCCTAATTTCCAAACTGACAATGTCCCAACCTTAGAGAGATTATCAAGAATAAATTTTTACACACCTCAAATGACAAAGGCCATCGACGATGGTCCACATATGATTTCTGATGACTTTGAGCCATCTCCATTATCTTCCTAATAAATTTAATTTTCTCCATCATATCTTGTATAAGGTTCGGCCAACCCATCGAATTCTCACTTGTTTCAACCCAACATAGTGGAGAAAATAACAAACATCCATACAACACTTCAAATAGATCCATATGTATGGAGGCCTGATAACTATTATTTTATGAGAACTCCACCAATGAAAAATTATCCTCATATGAGCCACTAAAATCCAACATAAAATCCAACAACATATCTTCTAAAATTTGTATCATCCTCTCAAATTTACCATCCTTTCGAGGTTGATATACCAAAATCATCATCAAATGAGTCCCAAGGTCTTGCTATAAGGATGTACAGAAATTAGATTTTAACCTTGGATATCTATTTGATACAATTGAAACTGGTACACCATGCCTCTTTGAAACCTCATAGATATAGATTTTGGACAGATTCTCCACCATCTGAGATTCAAAAATATGGAAGAAAGGAGCCAACTGTATGAGCTAATAAACTATCACACATATGGAATCGTGCTTCCAGAACATTCTTGGGAGACCTTTAATAAAATCCATTTCTATGTGATACCATTTCAATATTGGGATAGGTAAATACTGCAACATACCTACTGGTCTCTAATTCTCCACCTTGAATTTCTGACAAGTCAAGTATCTTGATATAAACTCAGCCACATTCCCTTTCATACCTTCCCACCAAAATTTCACTTTCAAGGCCTTATACATTTTCTGAATTCTAGGATGAATGGACTATCTATAATGATGATAAGAACTAAGAAGTTTCTCATGAAAATCCACTGGTATAACCATCTAGTTCTGAAGGCACAACACTAAATTCTCAACTAGTTTTAGCCCTCAATTATTTCCCCACCATTGAGTTTCGACCTCACAGTCCCATACTATGAATTAGACATTTACTCTTCTTTAACCAAACCAACCAAGTCAAGAACCAATGATACCAGAAATAAAATGGCTACATCACCTCTGTCTTCACATTCCAACCTCATGTCAGCTATAAACAACATCAAATTCCACTGATCTGATGCATATTTCACCACTTGAGCATATATATTTCTACTTAATGCATCCACCACCGAATTTCCCTTACCATTTGTGTACATCAAGTCAAAGTCTAACATTTGGAGATACTCCATCCATATCATTTGACTCAAATTAAAATCTCTTTGCGATAAAATTTTCTTCAAGCTATTTTGACCGATATACACTGTGAATTTCTCAGAGAAGAGACAATGACACCACATTTTCAAATAATGCACCACTACCGCTAACTCCAAATCATGCGTTGGGTAATTATTCTCATGAAACCTTAACTGTTATAACCCATATGAAACCACATGATCCCCTTTAATGAGAACACATCCCAACCCTAATCTCTATGCATCTTAATACACCATGTACCCTTTCCCTAGTTTTGGTAAAACTAAGATTGGTGTTGATGTAAGATGATCCTTAATATCTTTAAAATATTTTTGGGGCTACTCATTTCTTTGAAATGGAACATTATTTCTTATCAAATTGTCATTGAGAAAGCTAATTGTGAAAAGTCACAAATAAAGAATCTATAATACCTAGCTATACCAAGGAATCTCTATTTCTGAAAAGCATTCTTCAATGGTTTCCAAGAGATAATGACCTCTATTTTATCATGATACACTAAAACACCCTTTTTGGAAATAACATGGCCTATAAAACATACCTCTTGTATCAAAATGTCACACTTTGACAATTTGGCATACAATCATTGGTCTTTAAAGATTCCCAACACTACTTCTAAGTGTTTCTCATGCTCCACCCTCATCCTCATATAAACCAATATATAATCCACAAATACCACCATGAAATATTTTAGATATATCTAAAATATCTAATTCATCAATTCCATAAATACTACTAGGTCATTCATAAGAAAAAGGGCATAAACACATACCCATAATGTCTATCTCTACTTCTGAAGGATATTTTTGGAATATACTATTTCTGTACCTGTAACTGATGATATCATAATCTCAAGTCAATATTAGAAATCCACTGAGATATGCTCAACTGATCAAATAGTTCATAAATTCATGTAAGTGGATATTGATTATTTATCGTAACTTGGTTATGTTTATGATAATCTACACACAACTAAAGAGATCCATCCACCTTTTTGATGAACAAAACCGATGTTTCCCATGGATACGTGCAAGGATGGATGAACCATTCGTTTTATAGCTCCTCCAACTACACTTTAAATTCCATAAATTCTTCTGGTTCCATCCGTTAAGATGGAAGTGAGATAGGACCAGTCCCTGGAAGAATATCAATCATAAACTCCACTTATCTAACTGGTGTAAACCTTGATAATTCTTTATGAAAGACATCTATAAACTGATCAACCACAACTAGAAAAATACTTCTCCCAACATATTCCATTGATGAAAAAGAGAAATATGCTAATTGATACAATATCATTCCAACTACTGGTGCCAAAAATACTGTTGCACCCACCTTCACATTTTCCCTCCTCTAAAGAGATTATCGACGCTATCACCTATCGTAAAACTAACTGTTCACACTTTAAAATTGATGTGGGCCTTAAACATCATCAACCAATCCATACCTATGATTATATCACATGCATCCATCTCAATCACTAAGAAGTCCCACATTAACTCAACCTCAACCAAAACTATAACACATTCTCTACACAGGAAGGCTCGACACTCTCTTTTTCCCTGAGGAGTTTTGAGTTTTAAAATAGAAGGAATCATTTCAAGACACAAACCCAAAAAATCAATAAAAAGAGAGGAAATTAACTAATGAGAAGCACCCATATAAAAAAAACTTGCATAAAGGTAGAATTCAGAAGAATCTTACCTCACACTATGGATGGTCCCAAATGATCATCCACCATAACCTACTCAGCTCCAAAAAACTTTTTACTTTCTACACTCTACTCTTTATTACTATGATGAAACTTCCCCTACTAAGGAGTCATGGTATTCCTAGAATCATCATGGCTAACTTGGCTCTACTGATGAAAAGTATACTGCTACCCCCATCCTGTCGAGGCATAGGATGCCTAGGACCCTTGAGGAGTGTCACAAACACCCAACCTTAGAGAATCACGACAATAAAACTAAAGATGACACATATTCTTGTAGTTATAACATGCTCAAGGATGTTCCATACAATCCTGCTTCATGTGGCCTATAGAACCAAAAATGAAAAAATTATGGCTTACTCTAAGGCTTCATAGAAATATTCACCGATCATGCCATCAAATTCTAATCCATACTAACACCTTGTAAATAAGTGTCCCTCTTCCACCTGATCCCTACATTAGAGTTCCCATTGGTTCCCATGGGTACCAACATTCTTACCCTACTTGTAGCCCCCAAGATATCACTTTCATCAATTGATGCTCTATTCACCATTTTTTTATAATCACTTATACATAGCCCCAAAATTTTGGGACAAATTTCTTACCTCAAGCCCTATTAAAATATCCACGCCTTCAATGATGCACTAGCCACCACCTTAGGTGAAAACTGTACTAATTTCATAAACTTAGCTATGTATTCTGTCACCGACATGTTCTCCTGCTTCAATATGAAAAAATTTGTTATGCGCTGAATTTTGAACATGCAAGGGTATAATTTTTTGTTAAAAAATTACTCAAAAACACTCCCATGTCATACCTTGTTCCGTTATAGATTGGACCTCCAACTCCCACCATTTATGTGTAAGATCTTCCATCATGTACTTCACTAAATTCACTTTTGACTCTACTGGAATGCCTAAAAAATTTAATATTTGATTCATCCTGTTCAACCACACCTCCACCCTTTCCAATTCCGAATCACCCCTAATTATGGGTGGATTTTTATTTTAAAAACGAACCAAGTGATACACATGACTCATCTCATCACTTCTATTCCCACTTTCCACAGTTTGAAAAGCTTTCACTATGATTTTTACTAGCTACTTGTAACAACCCAAACATTAATTAATGGAAATTCCTCTTGATATAATTAAATGTCTTATTATGGGTATATAAAATGTGAACTTCATTGGTTTTATGTTTCTAGATTTTAAAATACCGTTATGAATTGTGACCATTTCTAATATAGCCATTGAACAGTGATCACATGATTAGTATAAATATAGGGCTTTAACAAATCCAATTTACTTAGACAAAGGAAGCGATGACCTCATCCAGTAGACTTGCCCCATACAAAGCCCATTTGTCAGATCTTGAAAAGGAGGTGGCGTCATTGGGCTTCAATCTTGACCAAGCCCAAGTTGATCTTGAAGATGTTAAGCTTGAGCAGAACCAACTACGAGAGAAGTGGAAGTTAATATAGATTACCACCCGATTGATGTAATCCGAGCCACCCCAAGAGTCTTTCACCATCGCACACCTTACCCTTTGGTATTATTCAAGTGTTATAAGGGGTTCAAGACATTAGAACTATGACCATGTACATTATTTTTATATAAATAATGTGCATTCATTTTATTATTGTTACTTTGTAATTAGCTTTTAAAGCACAAATAATATTTTTAGTTAATATTCAACTAAGAAATCTATTTTGATGAATTAATGTATTTTTGAATTAAATAATATTTTAATAATTTATTATTATTATTATTAAATTAATTTTTATTAAATATAAATTATCATATAATTTTATGAATGCAATTGAAATTTTTATTAAGGTTTAAAAACTGTTTTTGTCAAAACCCATGAATTTTTGGTAAATGTTTTTTTATTTTAAATGTAAAAATTCACATATTTATAAAATTATTTATATAAAATGAATATTATTTTTGGAATCAAGACATTTAAATTATCCAGTGGTGAATTTTTAAAAAATTTTCGAGACTGTCAAATTTTTGGGTAAAAATTAAATACTGTTTAAATATATAATGTGTTTTATGAAATCATAATGACCCAATAGTGATGTAATAAAATAACTTAAACATTATGTTCGTCCAATATATGTTTTACCATTAAAATAATGTGATTTTTGGATTGTTTTATTTATTTTACAAATCTTTACTGGACCCTTCAAGGCTTATAAAACATTTTGTCTTTTTAAATTGTTTTCCTTGAGAGTGTTACTCACCTCCACATAAGAAAACCTATTATTTTAAGAAGTTAGGCCATTGGACTTATAAAATATTATTTTCCACTCCCCTTTTTAAAAAAACATTGGAAAAAACCATGTTCTGGTTTGTGGTTTTGATTAATTTAATGTGAGGTGTCCGAAACCTAAATAATAAAGAATTCTCTCTCCTTTCCTATATAATCCCACCCAAGCTCCAACTTCCTCTTCACTCAAAGTCTTTGGAGTTAGACCAACCCATTCCATCCTCTCTCTATAATCCTCCCAAGGTGCCCTAATATCCCAAGAATCCCCTCTCAAGCCTTTGGGATTGAACTTCCATGTAAGGGATTTCTTCCCTTCTCATTTTTGTCCAATTTTCTTTAAGTTGTTATGACTTTTTTTCAATTAAAAATGTTGGGGGTATGATTTAGAACCTCCCCATACTTCCCTATTTATGTTTGGATGATGGGATACCCCTTTATCTCTCATTAATTCCTCCCATGTACAACCATTACCATGCCGAAATTCCATGTGGGATTTCTCTCTCCTATTTTACATCCAAGTAATTATTTTGTATTATGCATCTAAATTACACTAAATTTGTTGTGGAATGTATATATATGACCCCATTACTGTAAATTTAATGTAAATATTATGATACAACCTTTTCTATCTCATAAAATATTTTCATGAATCCTTATGTCATGCCGTTATGCTGTTGAAATTGCACCGCCTTTTTCCAAGCCAAGATCATTGTGTAGTGATTACCATACCCATGTCTCTATCAAGGGTATTCACCTTTATTAACATATAAATATTTAATGGTAATTTCATTTATTTATTCCACATTACTTAATCGTGGAATAACTTATTATTTTGATTGATTCCATGTTATATGATCCATGTGGCACATTTATGCATGAAATGAAATGTTTATGAAGGGTGTGCCCTGATAGCGCTCCAATGCATTGGGTAAAGTATAGTATCACAATACGTCAAGTGAAATGACTGTTGAATCATGCTAATTCAATTTCAATGGGGGTTTACTCATGGTTTATGTTCAATGAGGGTTTACTCATGCCCTATGTTCAATGAGCCTTGGCTCATGCAAATTCCATGTTAAGTGTTGTTTCCACATTTCCATGTTATGATTATCATGATTTATCAAGAATTTATGTTCATGCTTCTCTTGTGTTCCATTTATATTCCTATTGTCTAACATGTATTGTATTCCTCATGTTATTCCATGTTTATTCCCTTACTGGTCTTTATAGATCACCCTTTTCTTATGAATGTCCTCAGGTTATCCTATGAAATGCTAAGTACGAGGGAATGTAGTGGTCATGTAAAAGAATTTTTCAATAAAGATGTGTTATTTTATGTTTTAAGTTGATGATCCTAATCCCCAAAGAAACTAGACCTATCGATCTTCCATGTTTTATCAAGTGAAGAGTTTATGTAATAAATTATGTTTAAGTTTGTAATAAAAGCACGATTGTTATAGTTGGTATCAGAGGATGGGTTTAGTTATTTTTGGGATTATGATTAGAAAACCCTAGTGAATACTTTGAGACAATAATAAGTATAATAAAAAATCCCTATGTTTTGGTGAGTATTTAGTAAGTGGTTTATCAAGAAAATACATCCTTGTCTGGATATGAGCAGGTAGAGGCGGCTCTGAAACATATGTATCCTAGGGGTAAAACCTGAAAACACCACTTTGAGATAGACTCAAACGGGAACTGGTGAACGAAAATGGGCATTTTTGTACTCTTGGTTACAAAACTCCCAAGAGATATGCTTTCGTAAATTCACAAGCTTAGTATGAACCCTTATTAAGGGAATTAAAAAAAATTACCCTAAGAATATATGTTAGAAAGTAGATCATGAATAGAATATATTGAAGCCTATGGATTTATAAGTTAAGGAAATAAAAGTTATTTATAAGTCATCAGTTTTTTCCTTGGATTACCCTTTATATGTTACCCCCAACTTTCCTTTTATTCAATCCAATGGACTGTAATAGGAGGACTCGGGCTAACAACTGATGTGAAGATCAATGTGATGACTGTGCTAATCAGATTCCCAATCCGATAGGAGCAGGAATCACGAACTTTGTCACGCTTCTCTCTCATTTAACTCAATATTTGATTAGAAACATGGGTCTAGAAGAACGTTCAACCCCCCTAAGAATGAACAAGTCACTATCGAGGGCTTCACGAGACAAAGGACTCCTACTTTTAATGGATCATCTGATACCTCAATCACCGAACAATGGATCCACTCCATTGAAAAGATCTTATCCATCCTTCAATGTTCTAAATAAGAGAATGTTCTCCTAGTTTCTTATCATATGGAGGGTGAAGCTGATCAATGGTTGACATTGATAAAAAATATGAAGTCTGAGGAGGATATCTAGGTGTTGGAATGGAAGGATTTCCAGAAGATATTTTTCGATAAATATTTTCCCTACACCCTCCGACTTAAGATGGAAAGGGACTTCCTTTCCCTCAAGAAAAAAGACGAAGAATCTCTCAAAGTGTATGAGGAAAACTTCACAAGGCTTGAATGATACACCTATGGATTTGTTGTTACCCCTAAATGCAAGGTTGACCACTTATTTGGTGGGCTGAAACCTAGCCTACAAAAAGCACTGGTGATCCTTGACTTTGACAGCTATGAGGAAATTGTATGATATGCCTTCAAGGTGAAAATGGAGATTGGATAATCTCAGGGGTATCATTGGGATAATAAGCATAAGGTGGACTTAATTGCTAGTGGTTTGATGGATAAATCCAACGGTGCTAAGAATATCCAACACCCGACTTGCCAAAGGTGTGGAAAGAAGCACCTCAAAAATTGCCTGAAGGGGATGAGAAAATGCTTTAGGTGTGGAAGAGAAGGGCACCTAGCTATTAACTTCCAACAAGAAAAACCCGCAGCTGCAACATAGGAGTGGAACGATCCATTAAAAGCTCAACGTATTGTTCATTGCTACAACTGCAAAGAACCAAGGAATCTTGAAAATCATTGCCCTAAGCCAAGAGTTTTCAGAGACAACCAACAACCTCCAAGGTATCAAGGGAGAGCTTTTTCCATCACTACTGCCAAAGTGAACCCCGACAACAAAGTGGTGATAGGTACACTAGTTATTCATTCAAGAATAGCGAACATACTTTTTGATCCAGGTTATACGCATTATTTTATATCCCAAAAGTTTAGTAGAACAATCCCAACACCACCACAAATAATGGAAGTAAAGATGTCAGTGAGTAAAAAAAATGGGGAAATCATTGCATCCCATGAATATAACTCCTCCCCTCTCATAATCTGTGGATTGAATTTCCCAACGAACCTCGTAATACTCGCAATGGTTGAATTTGATGCAATTATTGGCATGGATTAGATTTCTTTATATAGATCCAACATAAATTGTCATGGGAGGGAAATCACTCTCCATGTGGAGAATTGACACCAGATTCTATACAAGTTCATGGAGGAAGATGAATTTATCTCCATCATCTCAAGCATGGATATTACTACCCTATGAGCATGCATATCTAGCTCAGATGATTGAGTATAAAGAGGAAACCATCCTTGAAGACATTCCTATTGTGAGGGAATTCGCTGAAGTGTTTCATGAGAAATTTCCTAGTCTTCCTCCTAGAAGAGATATTGAATTATCAATTGATCTTATACCTGGGGCATTTCCAATATCCAAGAATCTATATAGAATGGATGCTGTGGAGCTTGAGGAGCAGAAGAAACAACTACAGGAGAATTTGGATAAAGGGTTTATACACCCAAGTGCTTCACCATGGGGTGCACTAGTCCTCTTCATCAAGAAGAAATATGGGTCAATGCACCTTTGCATTGATTATCGTGATCTTAACAAAATCACGATAAAGAACAAGTATCCTCTCCCACGAATCAATGACTTGTTCGATCAGCTGTGTGGTGCACAATACTTCTCCAAGGTGGATTTACGGTCATGATATTATCAAGTAAGGGTGAAGAAGAAAGATATCCCCAAGACTTCTTTTCATACAAGATACAGGCACTATGAATTCATAATAATGCCTTTCAGACTCACTAATGCTCCAAAAATCTTCATGGACTTGATGAATAGAGTCTTTAGATATTACCTAGACAAATTTGTGGTAGACTTTATAGATGATATTCTAATATACTCCAAAACCAAGGAGGATCATGAGGAGTATCAACGAACTATACTAGAGACCTTAAGAAATGATAATCTCTATGCAAAGTACAACAAGTGTGAGTTCGGGTTGAAGGAGGTCTCATTATTGGGCCATATCATCAAAAGAAATGGGATATCTATGGATCCCTCCAAGACAACTGTGATAGAGGGATGGTCGAGGCCAACATCAGTAATGGATATCCATAGCTTATTGGGATTAGATGGACATTATCAACGATTTGTGAGAAATTACTCACAATTTTCCAACCCTCTTACGAAGCTAAATCAGAAGGGAGTAAAGTTTTCTTAGAGTGATTAATGTGAAGAAAGCTTCAAGGAGTTGAAAAGGAGGATTATCATTGTGCCCAAGCTCACTTTACCCAAAAGTGGAGAACTTTTTGTGGTATTCAGTGATGCTTTAAATAAGGGCATGTGCTATGTGTTGATGAAAAATGAAAAAGTCATTGCCTATTCTTCAAGGAAATTGAAAGTTCATGAGTAGAATTATCCAACACATGATTTGGAGTTGGCTGTGGTGATCTTCACTTTAAAAATTTGGTGGAATTATCTCTTTGGGGAGAAGTGTGAAATATATACGGACCACAAAAGCCTCAAGTATATATTCACATAGAATGAGTTGAACATGCGCCAACAAAGATGGTTAGAGCTGATCAAAGACTCTAATTGCTCAAAACATTACCACCCTAGGAAAGAAAACAAGGCAGTGGATGATCTAAGTATAAAGTACCCAAAAATTCTATCATTGATGATAATTGAGAAGGATCCAATGTTTTTAGACTTGATGAATATGGACATGGGAATCATAAAGAAGGGAACATCATATATCCTTTCACAAATTATTTTTTAACCGTCTCTTTTGGAAAGGTTAAAGGATGATCAAAAGGATGATGTAAGGATTTAGAAGAAAGTGTAAGCTAGCAGAAAAGGGAAATCCTTGGAGTTTAATGTTAATGAAGAATTAATTGTGAGATTTGGAAAAAGACTATGTGTTCCATCAAGTCTAGAGATGAAGAAGGAACTTTTGGATGATGCACATAGTTCAAATTTCTCTATCCACCCATAAAACACAAAAATGTATCAAGATATCTGAGAGCATTATTAGTGGGATAATATGAAGAAGGAGATCACTGAGTATACATCAAAGTGCATGGTGTGTCAGCAAGTGAAGGAAGAGAGGCATAAGTCTATTGGGGTGATGCAACCATTGCCCATACTAGTATGGAAATGAGAGAACATCACCATGGAATTTGTCACCAGACATCCAAAGACATCCAAAGGAAACAATGAAATCTGGGTTGTTATGGACCATCTTAAAAAGTATACACACTTTATTGCAATTTGGGAGGATTTCCCATTGGATCAACTAGCACATATATATATCAGGGAAGTGGTAAGGCTGCATGGAGTACCACTATCTATTGTATCTGATCGAGATCTAAGATTCACCTCTAAGTTTTGGAAGAGTCTTAAACATGATCTAGATATTGAACTAAAATTCAGTACGACCTATCATCCTCAAAATGATGGCCAATCTGAGTGAACTATTTAGACACTGGAAGATATGTTAAGATCATTTTCGATGGAATTTAAAGGAGGTTGGGATCAACATCTTCCTCTGGTTGAATTCTCCTATAATAACAGTTTCCACTCAAGCATCAGAATGGAACCTTATAAAGACCTATATGGGAAGAGGTGAAGAACTCCAACATGATGGGATGAAGTCAGTGAGTATAAGCTTCTAGGACCAGAAATGGTCAAAGAAATGGTGGAGAAGTGAAAACCATTCAGCAGCATATCAAGGCAGCCCAGAGATGACAGAAGAGTTATGTAGATAACTGTCAATGAGACCTTGAGTTTAAAGTTGGAGACATGGTATTTATATGCATATATCCATGGAATATGGTCATGATGTTTGGAAATAAAAGAAAGTTAAGTCCTAGGAACATCGTCCCCTTCGAGATTCTTGATCGTGTTGGGGCTGTGGCCTATCGACTAGCACATCCACCTACCATGGCCAAAGTATATGATGTCTTTCATGTATCCCTCTTAAGGAAGTACATACTAGACCCTTCAAATGTACTCTCTTCAGAGGAAGTACAGCTAGAGGATGATCTTTCTTACGAGGAGCAACTAGTGAAGATCTTAGATCGTAGAGAAAAAGTTCTACGAAATAAGACAATGCCCCTCGTCAAAGTGTTGTGGCGAAACCACAAGTTTGAAGAAGCGATGTGGGAATTAGAGGAAATGGTGAAGTAGAGTTACCCACATCTATTTTAGTGTGAGAAAAGGAAATATTGAGGGTAAAATTTCTTAAGGGGGGAAGATTGAAACGACCCAAACTTTCATGAATGGAAGTTCCTCTTGATCAAATTAAATGTCTTATTATGGTTATATAAAATGTTAACTTCATTGGTTTTATGTTTTTGGATTTTAAAATATTTTTATGAATTGTGACCACTACTAATATAGCCGTTGAACAGTGATCACATGATTAGTATAAATATAGGGCTTTAATAAATCCAATTTACCCAGACAAAGGAAGCGATGGCCTCATCTAGTAGACTTTCCCCATACGAAGCCCATTTTTGGAGCTCAGAAAGGAGGTGGCATCATTGGGATTCTCTCTTGACCAATCCCAAGCCTATCTTGAACACATTAAGCTTTAGCGGAGCCGACTATGGGAGAAGTGGAAGTTAATTGAGATTACCATCCGATCGATGTTATCTGAGCCACCCCAAGAGTCTGTCACCATCATACACCTTACCCTTCGGTCTTATGCAGGTGTTATAAGGGGTAATGTAATAAGACCCTAACACTATGACTATGTATATTACTTTTGTATAAATATTTTTCATTCATTTTATTATTGTTACTTTGTAAATAGTTTTTAAAGCATAAAGAGTATTTTTAGTTAATATTCAACTAAGAAATCTATTTTGATTAATTAATGGATTTTTTAATTAAAAAATATTTTAATAATATATTATTATTATTATTAAATTAATTTTTATTAAATATAAATTACCTTATAATTTTATGAATGCAATTGTAATTTTTATTAAGGTTTGAAAATTGTTTTTGTCAAAACCCATGAATTTTCGGTAAATGTCAGTTTTTATTTTAAAAGTAAAAATTCACATATTTATAAAATTATTTAGATAAAATTAATATTATTTTTTGAATCATGATGTCAAAATTATCCAACAGTGAATTTTTCATAATTTTTTGAGACAGTCAAATTTTTGGGTAAAAATTAAATACCGTTTAAATATATAATGTGTTTTATGACATCATAATGACCAAATAGTGATGTAATAAAATAATATAAACATTATTTTCGTCCAATATATGTTTTACCATTAAAATAATGTGATTTTGGGTTTTTTTTTATTTTTTTTCAAAGCTTTAGTGTACCCTTCAAGGCTTATAAAAACATTTTGTCTTTTTAAATTGTTTTCCTTGAGAGTGTGAGTCACCTCCACATAAGAAACCCTATTATTTTAATAATTTAAGACATTTTTTCTTTTAAAATATTGTTTTCCACTCCCCTTTGGAAAAAACCATGGGCAAAAACCATGGTTTTGTTTGTGGTTTTGATTAATTTAATGTGAGGTGTCCCAAACCTAAATAATAAAGAATTACTTCTCCTTTCCTATATAAACCCACCCAAGATCCCACTTCCTCTTCACTCAAAGACTTTGGATTTATACCAAACCCTGACCTCATCTCTCTATAATCCTACCAAGGTTCCCCAATCTCCCAGTAATCCACTCTCAAGCCTCTCCCAAGCCTTTGGGATCAGACTTCCAAGTAAGGGATTTCTCCCTTTCTCATTTTTGTCCAATTTTCTTTAAGTTGTTATGCCCATTTTTTTTCAATTACAAATGATGGGTTATAATTTCTCACCTCCCCCGTACATACTTCTTTATGTTTTGATGATGGGAGACCCCTTTATCTCTCATTAATGCCTCCCATGTACACCAGTTACCATGCCAAAATTTCATGAGGGATTTCTCTCTCCTCTTTTACATCCAATACATTTCATGTACATATTATTAGAAACCCTTTTTTTCTATCTTATCAACCATTTTCATGAATCCTTATGTCATGCTGTTATGCTGCCGAAATTGCAATGTGTTTTTCCAAGCCAAGTTAATTGTGTGGTGAATACCATACCCATGTCTCTATCAAGGGTATTCACCTTTATAAACATATACATATTTAATGGTACTTTCATGTATTTATTCCACATTAATTAATCGTGGAATAACTTATGATTTTGATTGATTCAATGTTATATGATCCATTTGGAACACTTATGCATGAAATAAAATGTTTAAGAAGGGTGCACCTTGATAACGCTCCATTGCATTGGGTAAAGTATAGTATCGTTATACATAATTGCAATGAGTTTTGAATCATGCTAATTCAAGTGAAGTGAGGGTTTAATCATGCTTCATGTACAATGAGGGTTTACTCATGCTCCATGTTCAATGAGCCTTGGCTTATTCTAATTCCATGTTAAGTATTGTTGCCACATTTCCATGTTAGGATTATCATGCTTTATCAAGCCTTTATGTTCATGTTTCTATTGTGCTCCATTGATATGAATATTATCTAACATGTATTGTATTCCTCAGGTTATTAAAATTTTATTCCCTTACTGACCTTTATAGCTCAACCTTTTATTATGCATGTCCTTAGGTTATCCCATGCAATTCTAAGTACAAGGGAATGTAGTGGTCATGTAAAGGAAGTTTTCATTAAAGATGTTGTATGTAATGTTTTAAGTTGATGATCCTAAGACCCAAAGACACTAGACCTCTTGATATTCCATGTTGTATCAAGTAAATAGTTTTTGTAATAAATTATGTTTAAGTTTGTAATAAAAGAAGGATTTTTATACTACTGGTTCACCTGGGGCTCAGGTGCGACCACATTTTCCATAGAGTCCTACGGTTGGTCTCTATAACGCCTATCCAATGCCGTTTCTATCTAGAGAAGAATCGCCAAAAGTTTCATTCCATAGAAACTAAATGATTATAATTTCAAGTTTAATTACATTGTATCTATCCCAACCATGATTTATAAATTCCAAAATTTCCTAGATTCAACCATTTTTGAAAAATACACCATGTTTTGAAAATTTACCATTTTCAAAAAACCACAAAAATTTATTTTTCAGAATCGCACATTTGAAAACAATTTCCAATTTTTTCAAAAGTCAACACATTTATATCAAAAATATAAATCATCATTATAAATGAAATATGAAATCCTAGTAGGATTTCACTTCTACTATGCATTTCATTCTCTTTTCATTGGCTACACCCACAAAAACGAGACCACGCTCTATAAGTGTCTCTAAAACACGTATATACCTAATTCCCTAACAACATTAATTTTAACATAAAATGATTAGATACATCTTTTCATGCTATGCATTTCATGTTACAACAATCCTACTCCTTGCTACCATCATAATTCAACGAATAAAACAAGAATGAATTCAATTCCCAGACCAAAAACTGATGCCAAAGGATAAAAGAAACTGCTTTCACTTGAAAGTCAAGGACTGAAAAAACTAATACCACTTGTAACATCCCAACCATGTGACCAAGTTCTACACGCACACACACACACCCAAACTTGATGTTACCCATGATGGTGGAACTTCACATCCAAACCCGTCCACTTTTTATAGTGGTACTTCACACCCACTTCCCTTTGATGGTGGTCTTTCACGCCCACTATTCATCCTTTACCAACCATGATTAACCTGTAATCCAACCCCAAATCCAAAAACATCCATAAAATTATATAAAACATGTACATTTACAAATTCCACTTCATATAAACCAACATTTGTAAATAATCATGCCAAGCCAACAATTTCCAACCAAACAACCCTTTAAGCTAAAAACCATTCAATAAAATCCCATTTATTATAAACACAATTATGCCACATCCATGCCCAAACTTATTTCAGTAAAACCCTTGTTTTATTGAAAACCATTTTCGGAACTCATTTTCTATAAAATAAAAAAACCTACCAATTTTAAAATCACCATTTTAAAATCCAACACAAAACACATTGCACAAAAAAGAAACACTTTCCACAATTTTTAGAAATCCAAACACAACCTTAACATAACCAATTTTTCACAAAACACCCAAACTCAAGGAAAGAAACCAACCAATGCAACATAAAGTTTCATTAACCCAAACCCCCTTTCATAATGTCAATCTCATTCCAACTTTAATTGTCTCACACATATCTAAACCATTTTCCCAAGTTCCACACACACACCTGAGCTCAGTGTTATGCTTGATAGTGAAACTTCATGTAACATCCCATGTAAGTAATGAATAATAGATATTTTTATCTATGCTTATTAATGAATTAGATAGTGTTTTAGAGGCTTAAAATTAAAATAAATCCAATCTTAAGCATGGAATACACTAATATTTTTAAAAGATTGTTTTACTACCTTTTGATGGAAAACCATTTTTAAATCTATATTTTGACAATTTTATAAGATATTTTTGTCAAAATAAACTTATTCATTATGATTGGGACATCAAAATTTACCTTGTGTGAATTTTTGGTATTTTTCTGACAATGTTTATTTTTTTAATGAATAATGAAAAATACTGCATTTTACATCAATACTGCTTTTTAATCTAATTTAATTATATGATTATATTATATTTTGAATTGGTTTTAAAGTTAATTTAGAATATATTTTTACCATTTAATCCAATAGTGGTCATTGAAATTAATTTCACTTTGAAATTGGACTTAAACTAGTGTCAATCTTTTGATACTTATTGTTTCATAAAAACACGCTATTTGCTCTGACAGCGGGAATTAATTATTAAATTAATTAATGAAAATTATATGTTTTGAATTTTGTAAAATAGACAACATTTTGGAATTCAAAATATCAAATATATCTTGGGGTGAAGTTTTGGTATTTTTCTGAAAAACTTCAATTTTTGATGAATTGTGAAACCACTAAGTGGTACTTAAAAAACTGATTTTTCGTTTAAATGAAATTTTACCACCTCTGTGTTTTGAATTTCAAAAATCTGACATACATGGTTGTCATTAATATGTAAAATTTGGTTCAATGAGATTAAAATATTTTTTTGGTAAATAGTAACTTTTATGTTTTTAATCGCGATTAGAGGTAATTAGTGTAGTTTAAGGTAAAAATAATGTTTTAATAATATGAGATGAGCTTGACACATGTCCTACCCTCATTGGATGTGTCATGACCGACCAAGAAAATCCATGGGTCAACTTGGGGACCCCATGGAGCCACTTTGGTTGGGAAATGACATAAATAACTTTTTATTTAATGTAAAAGTAAAAATGACACAAACTTGAGATGTTTTACTAAAAAAAAATTTACATGGGGTTATACAAGTCATATTTTTGATTATAAATAGTAATTGGAAAGATAAAAAGATTTCCTACATCATAGTAGTTTTTTTATAATTTTTAGTCTTTAAATAAATTAAATTATTTATGACATCATGATGATGCAGCGATTACCTCATTAATAAAGGATTTAAATAAAATGAAATGATAATGTAAAATCTATGACCTACACATGTCCAAAACCTATCGGATGGGTGGATTTCGAACCCTTATCACCATACCCTCTAATTATATCAATGTGGGACGTTTTTAATCTGAAAATCATTTTAAAATAAAGTAACATTTCTTTACTTTCCAAGAGTGCCCCTCCTCTCCTCTTATAAAAGGCCCCCACCTCTACCTCCTTACCCACACTTAAAAAGCCTTTTTTCGGCCAACCCCTACCCATTTTGTCTCTCCACATCCCTATTTTACTCCTTGAAGCCTCACTTTGGGCAGAAGTCTTCCCAAGGAATCCTTCGACCTCAAACCAAAGGAAGTTACCCGATTTTAAGGTAATGTCTTCACTTGAGTCCTTTTGTTTTATTTTGCTTCTCCAACCCCCTAACCTCTTTTTATTCATTTATTTTGTAACAACTCCAGTATCTTCAATATACTAGGATGTTGTTATAAGAAGTATTCGAGCTACACTTACACACACCTACATCTAATGGTTAAAGAACATACTGTTTCCGTGGATGGTGAATTTATGCCTCCCGAAACAATGATTGTTCAACATTCTTTTAACACCTTCAAAGGTGGCCATTAAGATGACACTATATTTATATATGATATATAATATGTTTATATTTTCCTTAAGCTTCTGTATTTTTCATTTTTGGAATACCTTTATAGTTTCCATTATGGGTAAACATGATATCTTCATTTAAGGAAGTGCGGACTACCGCCCCCTCAAAGTGATTTGATTCATTAATACCATATGTGGGATGTATAAAGGATGGAGTTATGATATTATATATGATATTACACTAGAATTATAATATACCTTTATATCATTATGATTCCATTATATAAAATACGAAATAGAAATGAAAGTAGCATTCATGCGTACGTACGGCTTACCGTCTCCATGAACGGTGCATTTCATTTCTTACCTCTAAATGATTATTTAATATTATAAATGCATGAATGTACTAGATATATATGACATATATGATATATACATCATGAATACCATTCTGGATATAATGGATACATGAACAACTTGTAATTATAAAGGGTTTATTTTTGACTCAAGTACCAATGATTGTTAAAACGACTGTTATTAACATAAATAATTACATAGTGTTGATGACATGGAAATAAGTGATATAAAAGGAATAATGAACTTGAAAAAGGTTCTTAAACAAGTAGAAATTAACTCAAGTTTATTCTTCAGGAGATTAAAGAACGACCAAGTCAAGTCGGACCAGAGGTATGGGACTTCGTCTCAATCTCCTTTCATTGAGGCATATTTTGTTTTATACACAACCTTATTTTATACGGTGTATAAACCCCTTTGACTTTTACGTTTATTCAAAAGGAATCTTTTTTATACGAAGCATTTACTAAATGACAAAAGGGAATGTTTTTGTCGAACGTATGCAGCGACAACGACTTCTCCGCCGCCGTGATCATTATTTGAGTTTCGGCTTCCTCTACAAGCCATACCCTTTTTTTTAAGAAAAATAAATACCATGTTTTACTTTTATTTTATTTTGGTATTGAAAAGGTTTTTCATAATGTTTTTATTATATCAATGTTTTTTATTGATATCTTGTGATTGAAATGTGGAAATGTTATGTTTCCTTTATGTATGTTTTATGTGATACGATTATGTTATGGTTCTTGGGAATTATTATGAAGACGGGTGGTTCCGTGATAAACTAAGGGCGGGTGAGCCCGATTTAGCTCTCCAATGCATTGGGTAACGTGAAGGAGTGAAACATTAAGGTTTCTACGAAGAGATTTAGGGAATATACTATGATGGGTATTCCAAACGTAACCAAGAGGGTTACTCCCTATGTAAGAATGTTATGAATGCCTCAAGTTACCTTTATGTCTTATGATTTCTATGATTTATTTATGATTTAATGATGTATGTTAAAGTGATTATGTTTTATGGGTAAAGTATGATTTCATGCTTATGTGTATATGTACCCATGTTTCCTTTCCATATTTTTATAACCCATACTGAGCTTTTTATGCTCATCCCAAGTTTTTTTTGAAATGTTTTTCACAGGTCAAGGGAAAGGTACATGATATGATGATAGTGTCAAGGAAGTGTCAAGAATGAATCCATGTTTTATTTTAAATATGTTTCCATTGATGGGAAAAAAGAATACTATCTTTATGTAACCACTTTGTTTATATTTGGAATGTAATGAAAGTTTTATGATCTAATTCTCTAAAACTCTAAACCTGAAAAGATCCTCAAGGTGTAATCTTGTAATAACTCAAGATTAAGTAAGGTTTAAGGATGGGGCCTTATAGTTGGAATCAGAGGGAGGTTTAGATAACTTTATGAGTTAGAATTATATTAAATGATTATCCAAAAATATTTTTTTATGGTCAAATTGAAATGATATAGCATTTGAAGATTACCATGTTGCTTCATCTAAGACATGTTCGTTCAGAATGGTTTTCCGCAGAGGAAACAGGGAAGCAGTGCTAGGAAGGCATACAAAATGAAATAACCTTTCGAATCAGCATCCTGAGATGGTCGGAATTAGAACGGAATAGTTTGTTGTAGTAATGGCGCAGTTGACTCAAGCGATAAATGGTGGTGGTATCCATGCACGAGATCAGCCAGATCAACCGCAGATGAACATGTTAGTGGTGGAAAATTTCATGAGGCAACATCCCCCATCATTCAGAGGATCATCTGACCCTGTGCTAGCTGAAGGGTGGATTAAAGCATTGGAGAAGATTTTAGATTTCATGGGGTGTTCAGAAAATCAAAAGGTTAGTCTTGCTATTTACTGTTTGGAGGGTGAAGAAGATCAGTGGTGGTCGATGGTTAAAAATATCAAGGACGCTGATGAGATTGATTCTCTTGACTAGGATGAATTCAAAGGTATGTTTCTTGAGATGTATTTTCCTAAGGCTGTTCTACTGAGGATGGAAAATCAATTCTTGTAATTGAGGCAAGAGGAAGACTCAGTGGCTGCCAATGAAGAAAGGTTCACTCGATTGGCAAGGTATGCTCCAAATTTTATCCAAGACCTTGATAGTAAAATCAATCGTTTTTACTCAGGATTAAAGCCAAAATATTGAAGGGCATTAGCTTCTCATGAGTTTAAAAGTTATGAAAAGCTTGTTTGATGTGCTGAGAAGGTGGAAATGGAGTTTTCCGATGACCAAGTGTTCTATAACAACCAGCAGAAGAAGAGACCGAGGTGGCAGGAGAAAGGGAAGAATTCTTCAAAAAAGTCTGATGGTAAGAAAACTAAGTTTCCAGTTTGTGATAAATGTGGTAAAAGGCATGCTGGGGAATGTCTTATGAATTCTGGAAAGTGCTACCGATGCGGTAATATGGAACATAAGGCACGTGATTGCACTGAAAGAGAGCAGGGTGATGGTAAGACCAAATTTGATTTACAGTTAGTGAAATGTTTTAAGTGCAATGAGATGGGTCACTATGCAAACGAGTGTCCGACAAAGAGCTTGAGTGATGGGAAGCAGTTAGACTACAAGCAGAAAGGGGTTGTGAAATCCTTTGCAACTACTTCAGCAGATGTCGGGCCATCAAATGAAGTTGTATCAGGTACTTTTTTTGTTTTTTCAGATTATGCCAGTGTGTTGTTTGATTCGGGGTCTACACATTCTTTCATCTCTAAAAACTTTTCTAGTAAAATGGGAATACCATCTCAGGAAATGACTCCTGAACTTTTGGTAAAAACACACGGGGAAATGTTGAGGCAAAAAGAATTTATAAGAATCTTCCCATCCTTATCTGTAGAGAGAACCTACTTGAAAAACTTATTGTTCTACCTCTAGTAGAGTTTGATGTTATCCTGGGTATAGATTGGCTCTCTATTTACCATGCTAAGATTGACTGTAGAGCTAAAGAAGTTTCTTTTCAGAAATACTTTCAGTTTGTGTAAAAGAATGAACCCTTACTGTTGATAACATATCAAGAGGCCGAGAAACTTGTAAAAGATGGGAATGAATGTTACCTTGCACATATTGTTGAAAACAAGGGAACTATTCAGATTAATGACGTGCCAATGGTAAATGAGTATCCTGATGTTTTTCCTGGTGAGTTGCCTGTAATAATACCAGATTGGGAAGTTGAATTTACTGTTGACTTAGTTCCTGATGCTAAGCCAATTTCGAAACCCCCTTATCAAATGGCTCAAATTGAACTTTTAGAGTTGAAGGAGCAATTGAAAGATTTATTAGAGAAAGGTTTCATTCGACCTAGCACATCACCATGAGGTGCTCCTATTTTATTTGTTAAAAAGAAAGATGGTTCTATGAGACTTTGCATTGATTATAGAGCCTTGAATAACATCACTGTTAAGAACAAATATCCTTTGCCTCATATCGATGATTTGTTTGATCAGCTCCAGGGAGCTTAGTTTTTTCAAAGATTGACCTGAGATCGGGGTACCATCAGCTTAAGGTAAAGGAAGCAGATGTTCCGAAGACTGCGTTTCCTACAAGATATGGCCATTATGAATTTGTAGTAATGCCTTTTGGGCTAACCAATGAACCTGCTATATTCATGGACTTAATGAATAGAATTTTCCATGAGTTCTTAGATAAGTTTTTGGTGGTTTTCATTGATGATATTTTGATGTTTTCTAAAAGTAAAGAGGAGCATGAAAGAAATTTAAGAGTTATTTTGCAAACCTTAAAAGAAAAGAAATCGTATGGTAAATTCAGAAAGTGTGAGTTTTGGTTGCAACAAATTTCTTTCCTTGGTCACATTGTTTCTAAAGATAGGATAACTGTTGATCCTGCAAAAACAAAGGTTGTTGAAGAATGGACAAGACCCACAAATGTAACAGAGATTCGTAGTTTCCTTGGTTTGGCAGGCTATTACCGATGGTTTGTTAGAAATTTTTCACGGTTATCTAGTCCAATGACTAAGCTAACACGGAAGGGTGTTAAGTTTATCTGGACAAAAGAATGTGATGATTGTTTTCAGGAATTGAAAAGAAGATTGGTGAATGCTCCAGTTTTGGCACTTCCTTCCAGGAATGGTGAGTTTGTTATATACAATGATGCTTCATTGAAAGGACTTGGTTGCGTCCTAATGCAGAATGATCAGGTAATTTCTTATGATTCATGACAGTTGAAAACTCATGAGGTAAATTACCCTACACATGATTTGGAATTAGCTGCTGTTGTTTTCACTTTAAAAATTTGGAGGCATCATTTGTATGGAGTAAAGTGTGAAATATATACTGATCACAAAATTTTAAAGTATATATTCACTCAGAAAGAGTTAAACATGAGACAGAGGAGATGGCTGGAATTAATCAAGGATTATGATTTTACAATTCATTACCATCCAGGAAAATAAAATAAAGTGGCTGATGCTTTGAGTCGAAAAAGTAATGCTTCATTAGCAATTTTGTGTTTGGAACGTGATCCTTTGGTTAAGGATTTGATGAAGTTTGGCATAGAAGTTATTGGTGCAGGATGTTCTTCTGTTTTGTTTCAGGTATCAGTGAAATCTTCTCTATCAAACGAAATCAAGCAAGAACAGAAGTAAGATAGTGAGTTGCAGAAAAAGGTAGAGATGGTTCAGAAAGGTAAGTTGCATGAATTCAACATTGATAATGATTTCATTTTGAGATTTGGGAAGAGATTGTGTGTGACTTGTGATTCACAGTTGAAGAGAGAGTTGTTATGTGAAGCTCATAGTTCTCCGTTTTCAGTTCATCCTGGAAGTACTAAGATGTACAGAGATCTGCGGGAGTATTACTGGTGGGATGGAATGAAAAGAGATATTGCTGATTTTACTGTGAAGTGTTTGACTTGTTAGCAGGTTAAAGTAGAGCGGAAGTTACCAAAAGGGATGCTTCAGCCTTTACCAGTGCCAAAGTGGAAATGAGAAAATATATCCATGGATTTTGTTGTGGGATTACCAAAGACATCTAGAGGTAATAATGCAATCTGGGTTATTGTTTATCTCTTGACTAAATCTGCTCATTTCCTTGCTATACGAGATACTTTTTCCCTAGATCAACTTTCCCGGTTGTATCTTAAAGAGATATTCAGGTTACATGGAGTTCCTCTCTCCATTGTATCTGACCGTGATCCCAGGTTCACTTATAACTTTTGGAAAGGCCTTCAGAAGTTGTTGGGTACTGAATTAAATTTTAGTATAGCTTTTCATCCTCAATCAGATGGGCAGTCATAACAAACAATTCAGACCTTAGAGGATATTCTACGAGCTTGTTTGATGGATTATTAGGGAATTTGGGACCAACATCTTTCTTTGGTTGAATTTTCATATAATAACAGTTTTCATTCCAGTATACAGATGGCACCATTTCAGGCATTATATGGGAAGCGGTGTCGAACTCCAGCTTTTTGGGATGAAGTGGGTGAAAAAAAGTTGATGGGACTAGAATTAGTAGAAGAGTTGGCAGAAAAAGTTTAGATGATACAGAAACACATGAGAATAGCTCAGAGAAGGCAGAAGAGTTATGAAGACAACAGGAGGAAGGATCTAACTTTTGAGGTAGGTGATCATGTTTTTCTCAAAGTCTCACCATGGAAAAGTGAGATGCGATTTGGAAAGAAAGGAAAGCTGAGTCCAAGGTTCATTGGACCATATGAAATTCTGGAGAGAGTTGGATCAGTTTCATACCGGGTGGCTTTACCTCCGAGTTTATCTCAGGTACACAATGTTTTTCACGTTTCAATGTTGAGAAACTACATGCCAGATCCATCTCATGTTTTGAGTCCAGAGGTAGTTCAGCTGGAAGAGAACCTATCTTATGAGGAACAACCGGTCCAGATTCTTGACCACAGGGAGACAGTATTACGGAACAAGGTGATTAATCAGGTAAAGGTTTTATGGAAAAACAACATGATGGAAGAGGCAACATGGGAATATGAAAATGCAATGAGGGATAAATACCCCCACTTATTCGATAAGTAAATAAACTGCGGGGGTGCAATTTTCTAAAGGGGGGAAGGATGTAACATTCCAAGTAAGTAATGAATAATAGATATTTTTATCTATGTCTATTAATGAATTAGATAGTGTTTTAGAGGCTTAAAATGAAAATAAATTCAATCTTAAGCATGCAATACACTAATATTTTTAAAAGATTGTTTTACTGCCTTTTAATGGAAAACCATTTTTAAATCTCTCTTTTGACAATTTTATAAGCTATTTTTGTCAAAATAAACTTATTCTTTATTATTGGGACATCAAAATTTACTTTGTGTTAATTTTTGGTATTTTTCTGACAATGTTCATTTTTTAATGAATAGTGAAAAATACTGCATTTTACATCAAAACTGCTTTTTAATCTAATTTATTTATATGATTAGATTATCTTTTGAATTGGTTTTAAAGTGAAATTAGAATATATTTTTATCATTTAATCCAATAGTGGTCATTGTAATTAATTTTACTTTGAAATTGGACTTAAACTAGTGTCAATCTTTTGATACTTATTGTTTCATAAAAACATGCTATTTGCTCTAACAGCCGGAATTAATTATTAAATTAATTAATGCAACTTATATGTTTTTAATTTTGTAAAATAGACAACATTTTTTAATTCAGAATATCAAATATATCTTGGGGTGAAGTTTTGGTATTTTTCGGAAAAACTTCAATTTTTGATGAATAGTGAAACCACTAAGTGGTACTTAAAAAACTGATTTTTGGTTTAAATGAAATTTTACCACCTCTGTGTTTTGAATTTCAAAAATCCGATATACATGGTTTTCATTAAGAAGTAAAATACGGTTCAATGAGATTAAAATAATTTTTTGGTGAATAGTAACTTTTATGTTTTTAATCGCGATTAGAGGTAATTAGTGTAGTTTAAGGTAAAAATAATGTTTTAATAATATGAGATGAGCTTGAAACATGTCCTACCCTCATTGGATGTGTCATGGCCGACCAAGAAAATCCATGGGTCAACTTGGGGACCCCATGGAGCCACTTTGGTTGGGAAATGACATAAATAACTTTTTATTTAATGTAAAAGTAAAAATGACACAAACATGAGATGTTTTACTAAAAAAATTTTTACATGGGGTTATACAAGTCAGATTTTTGATTATAAATAGTAATTGGAAAGATAAAAATATTTCCTACATCATAGTTTTTTTCTTTATAATTTTTAGACTTTAAATAAATTAAATTATTTTTGACATCATGATGATGCAGTGATTACCTCATTAATAAAGGATTTAAATAAAATGAAATGACAATGTAAAATCTATGACCTACACATGTCCAAAACCTATTGGATGGGTGGATTTCGAACCCTTATCACCTTACCCTGAAATTGTATCAATGTGGGACATTTTGAATCTGAAACTCATTTTAAAATAAAGTAACATTTCTTTACTTTCCAAGAGTACCCCTCCTCTCCTCTTATAAAAGGCCCCCACATCTACCTCCTTACCCACAATTCCAAAGCCTTTGGCTCGGAAAACCCCTGCCCATTTTGTCTCTCCACATCCCCTTCTTACTCCTTGAAGCCTCACTTTGGGAAGAAGTCTTCCCAAGGAAGCCTTTGAGCTCAAACCAAAGGGAGTTACCCGATTTTAAGGCAATGTCTTCACTTGAGTCCTTTTGTTTTATTTTGCTTCTCCAACCCCCTAAACTCTTTTTATTAATTTCTTTTGTAACAAGTAAAGTATCTTCAATATACTAGGATGTTGTTATAAGAAGGATTCGAGCTACACTTACACACACCTACATCTAATGGTTAAAGAACATACTGTTTCCGTGGATGATGAATTTATGCCTCCCGAAATGATGACTGTTCAAAATTCTTTTAACACCTTCAAAGGTGGACATTAAGATGAAAATATATTTATATATAATATATAATATGTTTATTTTTTCCTTAAGCTTCTTTATTTTTCATTTTGGGCATACCTTTATGGTTTCGATTATGGGTAAACGCGATATCTTCATTTAAGGAAGTGCGGACTACCGCCCCCTCAAAGTGATTTGATTCGTTAATACCATATGTGGGATGTATAAAGGATGGAGTTATGATATTATATATGATATTACACTGGAATTATAATATACCTTTATATCATTATGATTTCATTCTATAAAATACGAAATATAAATGAAACTAGCGTTCATGCGTACGTACGGCTTACCGTCTCCATGAACAGTGCATTTCATTTCTTACCTCTAAATGATTATTTAATATTATAAATGCATGCATGTACTGGATATATATGAAATATATGATATCTACATCATGAATACCATTCTGGATATAATGGATACATGAACAAATTGTAATTATAAAGGGTTTATTTTTGACTCAAGTACCAATGATCGTTAAAACGACCGTTATTAACATAAATAATTACATAGTGTTCATGACATGGAAATAAGTGATATAAAAGGAATAATGAACTTGAAAAAGGTTCTTAAACAATTAGAAATTAACTCAAGTTTATTATTCAGGAGATTAAAGAACAACCGAGTCAAGTCGGACCCGAGGTATGGGACTTCGTCTCAATCTCCTTTCATTGAGGCATATTTTGTTTTATACACAACCTTCTTTTATACGGTGTATAAACCCCATTTACTTTTACGTTTATTGAAAAGGAATCTTTTTTATATGAAGCGTTTAATAAAGGACAAAAGGTAATGTTTTTGTCATACGTATGTGGCGACAACGACTTCTCTGCCGTCGTGACCATTATTTGAGTTTCGACTTCCTCTACAAGCAATACCCTTTTTTTTAAGAAAAATAAATACCATGTTTTACTTTTCTTTTATTTTGGTATTGAAAATGGTTTGAATAATGTTTTTATTATATCAATGTGTTTTATTGATATCTTGTGATTGAAATGTGGAAATTTTATGTTTCCTTTATGTATGTTTTATGTGATACGATTATGTTATGGTTCTTGGGCATTATTATGAAGACGGGTGGTTCCGTGATAAACTAAGGGCGGGTGAGCCCGATATAGCTCTCCAATGCATTGGGTAATGCGAAGGAGTGAAATGTTAAGGTTTCTCCAAAGAGATTTAGGGAATATACAATGATGGGTATTCCAAACGTAACCTAGAGGGTTACTCCCTAGGTAAGAATGTTATGAATGCCTCAAATTACCTTTATGTCTTATGATTTCTATGATTTATTCATGATTTGATGAGGTATGTTAAAGTGATTATGTTTTATGGGTAAAGTATGATTTCATTCTTATGTGTATATGTACCCATGTTTCCTTTCCATATTTTTATAACCCATACTGAGCTTTTTATGCTCATCCCAAGTTTTTTTTGAAATTTTTTTCATAGGTCAAGGGAAAGGTACATGATATGATGATCGTGTCAAGAAAGTGTCAAGAATGAATCCATGTTTTATTTTAAATATGTTTCCATTGATGGGAAAAAAGAATACTATCTTTATGTAACCACTTTGTTTATATGTGGAATGTAATGCAAGTTTTATGATCTAATTCTCTAAAACTCTAAACCTGAAAAGATCCTCAAGGTGTAATATTTTAATAACTCAAGATTAAGTAAGGTGTAAGGCTGGGGCCTTATACTTCATGTCAGAACCCATCCACTTTTTATAGTGGTACTTCACACCCAATTCCCTTTGATGGTTGTCCTTCAAACAAACTATTCATCCTTTCCCAACCATGATTAACCTTTAATCCATCCCCCATGCCAAAAATATCCATCAAATTATATAAAACATGCCCATTTACAAATTCCACATCATATGAACTAACATTTGTAAATAATGTTTCCAAGCCAACAATTACCAACCAAACAACCCTTTATGATAAAAACCATTCAATAAAATCCAATTTATTGAAAACACCATTATGAAGCATCCATCAAAAAACACATTTCAATAAAATCCACATTTTATTGAAAACTATTTTCACAACTCATTTTATATAAAACAAATCAAGCCACCAATTTCAAAATCACCATTTTAAAATCCAACAAAAAACACATTACACAACATAACCCCGTTTTTACCAAATAAAAAAAGAATTAAAAAATTGGTTCCAAACAAGATTCTCACACCATAATCACAAACAATCTCAAGAAAAACCAATTAATTCAAAATTAAATCCTTCTCGTTCTATTTAAATGAATATGAGAGTGAAGCCACCAACCTTAGGGTTTTGGTGAAATCGACCAATACACAACCACACCTCAAATCCAGGAGAAATATTTACAAAACCACCTTAGATATATTTTCCTATCATCAACAAGCACAAATATCATCATTTTAGGTTGAAACCGCTATATTTACATGTAATAGATGTAAATATAGAAAAAACGAGAGAGAGGATATCTAGATCTAAGGAAAACCAAGAAACAACCAAGATAGGAGACTTATTAGAGAAGAATCTCCTTTACCACACCAAGAAAAACCTTAAAAACACCTCCAATAAGAGTGTAAGAGTTTACCAAAACTGTGAGAAGAGAAAATACTGAGTGGGGTTCGAGTGGGAGAGGAAATGGGTTATTTAGTGTAAATCCTGAGTGATCCCATTTTTAAAAGCCCAATTTTTAAAGCCACTCACTATTAGCTCAAATGTTTAGACAAAATGTGTTCTATTAGTGTGATTTATACTAACCAGAAGTGTACCCTACATGGTTTCATCACATAGTTAGAAAAACTGTGCACCAACCATGCAGAATCCCACTGTCTCAAGTAGCACAGTTTACCTTGGATGTCTGTATGGTTTGGAAACTATATTACTTAACTGTGCACCATAATATAATCCTATTCCTCTACTTACATAGTTACCTAGGTTTCTTTAATGGTTTCCACTAACCATTCTCAAACCGTTCATCCCTATAAAAGCTTCCAAACCTTCTTAAAACATTTCCAAACTCTACCAAACATTAACCCACCCACTTTAAACACATAAATATTCATGAAAAAAGGTTACATAACTCAAACTAGGGGTACTATGGGACACATTAAAAATATGGGCATCCAATGGATTTTGGAAAAGTTTCTAGGTCATTTTGGCCCTTAAGTTTAAGGTTTAGTTCCCTTTTAATCTTAATTTAATCTTAATCATTGTAATTAATTTTAATCACTTTCAATAATATTTTTGGTCAAAAATTAAGTTGATATTATTATAATATAAATATTATACAGATTATAGCTATGTATTTCCATTTTTCCAAATTCAATTCACAAAAGTGGAAAAATTATGTTTAAATCTAATCCCGAAGACATGTTGAGAAAGCAAGGTTTTAAAGTGAAAATGATCAAAACTTCATTAAGTTTGTATATCTAAATTCAATATAAAAAATTATTCAAATTTATTAAATTTGATTAATATATATATATATATAATTGATATATTCTGACTTTAAAACAAATTTAAAATATAATTTAACATTAAATATTATTTATATAAAAAGGTAGTTTTCAACTAAAATGTAGTATTTTTCACTATTCATCCAAAAATGAAAATTCTTAGAGAAATACAAAAAATTCACCTAAAATAAATTTTTATGTTAATATTTAAAAAAATAAGTTTATTTTTTCATATAAAAATTATTAAAATGTAAAAATTTAGTTTTAAAGTACAGTTTCCATTAAAAGGTGAAAAATGCCAAATTAAATAATAATATTAAAAATATATATATATTTTTTTTGGAAAAACTTGGTCTTACATGTAACATAAGTTATCAAAGGAATTCAAGTTTGTGTGAAATGAATGATAAACATGGTGTTGTGTGTGATGAAAGAAAATAATGTATTGTGTATATTTTTTTAAAATAATTTTAACAAATTTGAAAGAAGGTATTTCTTAAAATTTTGGGATGCTACATTCACTCCCATGACTATCATAGTGGGAAAAGTCCCTTACTGATTTGTGTTAACTCCCCATTCCAGTCCTATTTATATCATGAGATATCCAAATTTACCCAATAAATTAGAGAGATATATAATTCTAGGACCAATTGTCACATAATGAAATTCATAAAGATATGTGCCACAAAATTATAAAACATTAATAATATAATAACCTATGAAAATGAAATGGGTTTCATAAACATTTCATCATGACATAACCCACATAAAATTAAAAAATTTCATAAAAAATTTATAAATTCATCATAATCATAAACCATATAGAGAAATAATAAGGATGATATCATTGGATCATTTACCTAGTAAATAATTAGTAAAATCAACATATGCTATCTTAGATGAAAGTTCCATTAAATACCACTTGGAATATTTATTGATCAAAATAAAATTTTCAGTATGAAATCACTTCTTTAAAATCAATAAATTTACAAAATATTAAGGAAAAATTTTTATTTGATAATAACCATGTAAAATTTTAAAGTAATGTTCAAATCATTTAGTGTTGATGATGGTAGGAAATTATATTCATGTCATATAAGTTAAAAGAAAACATTCCTTTCACACTTTTGTAAAAAGTCAATAAGTACCTTGTTCAGAAAATGACTTCAAGATTACTTTTAAAACATTTTTTAAAAATTTAAATAATGGGTAAATACAACTTTAAATATTTATAGGATAATATTGAAATCATTCTTGAAATAATTTTTAGAAAATAAGGATATATAATAAAAAGGATTTTAGACTGAAGAGTGAAATAAAGTCAGTTTTACTTAAAAACATTTTTTAGCCTATTAAGTTATTAAAGAGAGTAAAATGAAAGTAATTTTTTTTAATATCTAGAAATAAATAGAGGATAAAATAATAATTACTTTATTGAGTGTAATATTATAATATTTCATCCTCAAAAACCTGATCATAAACAATCCTGATAAACAATGAGATTGTAACATAAAACCCCTACCTTAGGTCTGAATTCCTTTGTATCAATTCAAAACTCATTTATGTAAAATAAATATTTAATATAAATATATTAAAGAACCATAATAATATATATCATACTATATATGATTTAATTATAAACTTTTATTACTTTTTTATTAATAATTTTTTATTTAAATCACTCTTCCAGGTAATAAATGCTTTGTGTTTCATGTATGTTTTGGTTTGGTAGTTTTGGTCATTGTACTTTGATAATGGTAACATAATAAATATAATGTTAATCCTGACATTAATATCATATATATTCATTATATAAATATTTATTGTTATCCATAATAGTTATAGATAGAAAAATGAATTACATCATTCATGGAGATAGTAGGGCAACTTACACATGAATGCTATCGAGGGAATGAAAGAACAATTAATAATAATTAAACCTTAAAGAATAATTATTATATAATATATATGATATATATTTATAAAATCTATCCTTATTACTATTCAAGTAAAATGGAAATGAAAAACGAATCGCATCGCTTCGTGGAGGTGGTAGTCCACTCATATGCACGAGCGATGTTATTGTCTTCCAACAGATTGGAAGGTTAGAAGATAGATATGATATTATCATTATATAATCATTAAATATTTCATAATTATAATATATAAATATTAAACCCATCATAATACCCACCAATGAAAATGGCGATGAAAAATAAATTGTATCACTACGTGTAAATGATAAGCTGTATGTATGCATGAGAGATACTTTCATTTACCATTTGAGGATACAGAGGGTGGATAATAGACATTTAATAATCATAATAACATTTTAGTTTATTTAAGATAAAAAATTTACTATTTTTTGATAAATACCATATATTTAGATGAGTTAAAATAAAAATTAAAAATAAAGTGATCGGTTAAGGCAATTACCTCTTATTTGAAAGAACTCCTTTGGATCTGCTCTTAAGGACCATAGGATTGGTCTTTTAGGGAGACCAGAGCCTCTAAAAAATTTATATATAAGTTTAAAAGATAATTGGACATGATTTTGTTGATCTATACTTCTAAAAATGGTGTAAATAAAAGAATGGAGGGGTTTCATTTTTTAAGGGAGGGAGAGGACACACTTGGAATTTCTTATATTATTAAAATATAGTAAAGTAATTCTCAAGAAAAATGAATTAAAATGGAAATTAATTAGATTAAAAATATTGTAGGTTCTAAATAACTTCATACAATGGAATTTGGACTGGTTTTGGTGTCATTTTGAAGCTTATCTTTTTAATCAACCCCTTTATTAATCATTTTTGACATTAAATATGTTAACAAATATTTCAATCATGAAGGGTTAAGAATGTTACCATAAATTGAAAAATGGCTTATAAATAGTCTATGGTTGATATTATAAACAATTTTAAATTCACATGGATGGATATAAGTTTTCTTTATAATTTTAATTCATTAAATAAAATATTATTTATTATAAAATATCATTAATGTTATTTTTGGAACTATTTATTTAATTTGAATTTAGTGACACCAAAAAAAAGATTTAAATTGAATATAATATTTTCAAATATACCTAATATGTAATATATATCTAAAATTGTTTTGTAACATAATAATGAATTAAATTTTATTAGTTTTAATATTTTTAACATCATTTATTTTATTTTTTATTAATTGAATAAATACCATGTTAGTGTTTCATAAGCATTTAAGGTAATTATTGAATAATTAAAGATTATAAATAAATTACTATGATAAAAAATAATAATTTATTTTTCAAATAAAACTAAATAACTGAACCTATCCTCTTTTTATCATTATGTAATAATTTTATTCTTATTCTTTTCATAAATTAATATAAAGGTCACATTCAAATAAATATGTCACTAAGTGGACATATATTGGATAATTGGATGTAAATGTCCATAATACACTCATAAAACAGTATAAATACAAGTTTTAGATAAACTTTAAAGCCTTATACAAAATGTTTAACCACATTTTACCTATTTTACCCTCACCAAGGTGAATTTTTTTACTATGGTTATTATTCACATTGACCAAAAATAAAAGGGAACTATTTACCATATTTTATCATCTTGATCCAAAATATTAAATCCATTTTTTATGATTAAATTTTTATAATTTGTATAAATTCATTTTAAAATAAGTGTATGAAACGTGAAAAAAAATCATTTTTTATAAAAATACAACTTTAAGCATAAAACCGGATACATATTCTTATCTCATGCCTAAAAAATTATAAATGAAGGTTAAAAATTTTTATTGAATAAATAATATATAAATTTCATTAAAATCATTCACTAATAGTGATCAATTTAATTTATTAAAATAAAAACACACTATATGAATAAATACAGTTTTTTCTTCAGAAAAACATATCTGTTACTTAAAAATGATTTTTATTTTCAATTCCAAAAAATTGATAACTAATTAATTTATTTTATAAAAGTGTAAACCATAAATTTTTCATAATTTAGATAGTCCCATTCATACCCACCAATCCAAAAAATAAACGATAACTATCAAATTAAATAATAATATTTTAATTATATATAGCAGTTCGTTTAAACTCGATGTTGCGTGTAACACAAGCTGTCAAACAAATAAAATTTATTTAAAGATAAATATTTAATAAAATCTCATGGTGATACATTCCAACCCATTAATATTAATTTCTCACTTAGGATTCCATCACTTTGATACAAAAAAATGAGGATATCTATGTTTCATCACATCCTTAAGTTACCAAGTACCTTCTCTAAATTTCTTATTCCCACAAAGAGCATTAACCAGTTGAGTACTATTGTTCTATAGAAAATTATCACTTTTATCCAAGATTTCTATTAGTTTTTCCCTTATTGAAAATATCATTATCTATTGTTATGACCTATTTTTTTAGTACATGTGATGGATCTGGTATGTACTTCCTCAGGATAGATACAGGGAATACATCGTGAACTTGAGAGAGGTTCAGTAGAAGTGCTAAGTGATAAAATAATATCCCTACTTGATCAAGAATATCAAAAGGTCCAATATACCTAATGATTAGTTTTAAAATATTTTCAAATATCATAACCCTATTACCTAGAGAAATTCGTAGAAATACTTTCTCACCAACTTAAAATTCCATATTTCACCAAAAAAATTTAGCATAACTTTTCTATCGACTCTAAGATCTCTTTTTGTGCTATTTAATTGATCTGAATTTCTATAGTATCTCCTCATCTATATTAGTTATCAATAGATTTATTTTATAACTTAATTCTAGAACATTGGAAATCTATACTTCTTCTATAGAGGGATTCATAAGGAGATATATGAATTCTTGAGTGAAAGCTATTATTGTAAGAAAACTTGACTAGAGGAAGGTGTTGATCCCAACTAACTTCAAAATTCATAGAAAAAGATCTCATCATATCCTTTTGGATTTTAATGGTTCTCTCATTCTAACCATATGTTTAAGGATGATATGCTTTACTGAAACTCAAATCTATATCCAGAATTCACTGAATACTTTTCCAAAACTTTGAGGTAAACTTCATATCCTGATAAGATATATTTGAATTTGATACTCTAGGAAACCTTACCACTTATTTAATTTATATTCTTTAAGGTTATCAAGAGATAAATATTATCTTATAAAAATTAAGTGTATAAAATTTTCATGGTTTTTAACTAAAAATTAAATAGTATTATGACCTTAAATGTTTTGGGGAGTCTAATGAGAAATCTATAATGTTGTTTTCCCATTTCCATTATGGTATGGGTAATGGTTCTAACATCCCCTTATAATTTTACCCCCAAAATTAACTTTATGTCATACCATGAACCAAGATACATACTCTATAATATCTCTAACATGTTGTCCCACTATAAATAATTTTTTAGATCTCTATAAATCTTTGTACTTTCGGGATGAATAGAGAATGATTAACTATGAGCCACATACAATAGATCTTTCTTCGAATCTATTATTTATGAGACACATACACAGTTCCTCAGCCTTATCATTCCGTTATAATCAAGGTTGATCTCAAGAACATTTCCCACCTTCTTTTAAATCTCTATATCTTACTTCTGCATCTCTTTAATATTAAATTGGATAGATGGATGAACACTCATATGAGAAAGATAATATTTCCACCCTTTGATCAATATTTATAAATCCATACTTTAGAAATCTCGAAATATTATATCTTTTATGACCCTCATCATCGATAATTTAGCATGATCCTTTCAACTCAGAGCATCTTCCACCTTGTTATCATTCCTGGGGTGGTAATGTATGGGAATTCATAAAATTTAATCAACACCAACCATATCCTCTGGAACATTTTCAACTCCTTTTGAGTAAAAATATACTTTAAACTGATGTTATTATTATATTCATAATATATTTCTCCATAAAGATAATACCTATATATCTTTAATTCAAAAATTACCACAACTAACTCTAAATGATGATATAGGTATTTTTTATCATAAATCGTTAATTATCATGAGGCAAAACCAATAAACATACCATTATGCATGAGAACACATCCCAATCCCATATTCAATGCATCACTATAGATTAAAAACTCTTCTCCATTATAGGGTAATGTATGTATAGGCGCGATGACTAATATTATCTTAATTTCCTTGAAAATTTCCCCATATTAATTCATCCAAAGGAACTTGGATATCGTATGAGTTAACTTGGTGAGTGGATTAGATATCTATAAGAAATTATTTAAAAATAATCAATAATATCAAGAAAAACCAATAAAACTATGGATATCAGTTATAGTGGTTGGTTTGGGCCAACATTCAATAACATCTATCTTTGATGGATCCACCAATATACCATCTATTATGATTATTTGACACAAATTTTTTTTTGTAAAAAAATTAACACTTTATAAATTTATCATACATATTATCCTTCCTTTGGGTCTTTAATACAATTCTAAAGAGATCTTAATGATCTTCCTTACTATTTGAATATGTAAGAATATCATTTATAAATACCACCACAAACTGATCAAGGTAATCTATAAAGACCCTATTCATTAAAACAATGAAGATAGAGGGGGAATTAGTATGATCAAATGACATTACTATATATTCATAGAGTTTATACCTTGTATGGAATGTTTTACTATGCACATCCTTATTCTGGTAGCTTAATTGATGATATCCAGAATGAAGAACAATCTTGGAAAAGTATTGAGCTCCATAAAGTTGATCAAAAAAGTCATAAATATGAGTTAGATGATACCTATTCTTAATTGTGATCTTTATAATATACTAATAATTAATTAATAGGTTCATTAGTCCATCTTTATCCTTAATATAAATAATAGGTACACCCCACAGTGATGTACTTGGGTGAATAAATCCCTTTTCAATATTCTCTTATAGTTACTTCTTCAATTCTTGCAACTATATAAGGGATATTCTATATATAGTCTTTGAAATAGGTGTAGCAATAGTTATGAGTTCTATTGAGAAATAAACTTCATGATTCAATGGAAGACATGGAAAATCTTCTATAAATACATCAAAAATTTCACACATAATATGCATATTATTGATTATGAGTTTCTCCCTATCCATATGAGATAAATTCCCATTATGAATAGAAATAAAGACCCATACAATGGATGAAACTTACATTATAAGTGCATATTTATTTTAGCACTAATAGAAGACCATATTTTGGTTTATAATATCAAACACGACTTACCTTAATCATAAATTGATTTTTTCTTTATATAAATAAATCCAATCTATGCCTAAAATTGTATTTAATTCAACTAGAGGTAGAATAATGAGATTTATAGGAAGTACATTACCACAAACATCTACTAGAGAAGAATCATAGACTTGAGATGTGATTATCATACCTTCAGGGGGTTTCACTACTAATTAAACATATAATTGTTGAGTTGGTACTGTGATACCCTTATATAAATATTCATATATAAAAGAGCAGGTTGATTATGAATCAAATAAGTAATTTGTGATTTTATAGTGGATGGTAAGTGTACCTTTCACCACTTTGTTATCATACTCGACATCATAAGTAGTGATCACATGAGAATTTTATTTATATTTTGTCTTAAGAGGTTCATGATGTTGATCATTATTATTAACCTTCAAATTTGATTACTGGTTATCATAATTCCAATAATCCTAACAATTGAAACACTTGAGTGTGGGTGGAGAACTCTATGGATATATTCCCTATTTGATCAATTAACTAACTTCTTCTAATTATTTAAACATTCAATTTCTGGATAACCTTTATTTCTACACTTAAAACATTTACCAATCCCCTTAATATAATTTAATCCATTTTTCCATCCACAATTCGAGCATAAAGGAAGGATCGTCTTTTTATCTCCATGGTTTTTAGAGTTTCCTTTGAATTCCATATTTATTTTAATATCAAAACCATGAGATTGACTGGTAAATCCAATATCCATTTCCACCTTGATAAAACATTGAATTATTTGTTCATATCTATTGATTTCTCTTATGGATAAATCTTTTTATAGACTTGGTTTTAAGAAACTAAAGAATATAGCAACCTTACTATCAGGTTAAATGATAATACTAGAAGCCCAACTCGCAAGTCTTGTAAAATTTTCTTCATAGGTACTAGAAGATTCATAATCCTTTTGTTTTAGCTAAAGTAATTCCTTTTATAATTTTATTCAAAGAATATAAGGAAAGTAATTATTGAAAAATAAGATCTTATAATAATCTCAATAAATATATTTAATTTTTTCCTATTGTCTCATATTCTTAATAAGATTACACCATTAATTTGTTTCACCTTCCAAATGATAGATAAACAAAATGAGTTTTTTATTCTTTGAAAACTAGAGAATGAAAAATATATTTTTGATGGTAATAATCCATTTCTCAGAAACTAGTGGATCAATAGAACCACTAAAATAATGTGGCTGTTTCCTCTGGTAGGACTTAACAAAATGTTGTTCTATAATTTTATTTTTTGGAAGTTCATCATGATTCATTGCATGAGAAAGTTTCATAAGCATATTTTCTTTCATTTCATATCCTATAACATTTGGTTTCTCAACTGGACAATCATTTCATTTTCCATAAAATCATGCATTAACATGGTTCCTTTAGGTTATAGGCGTTGAATAAAACAAAAAATTCATAGCGTGAGAAACAATTATCACAGTGAGAAACCACATAATCATGAAAAATAAATTATAATATGTCTAAATCATAAAACATTATTTTTATTCCATTTCACATTTAGTTTAACCATGTTTATTAATGACCATCATTTATTCAAATCATTCATAATGGTTTATAAGTAATTTGTGAATGAACCCAAGAATATCCCCCGAGAGTGTCAAACCATGTGCATAGTAAGGGAAAAATCACTATGCACTAGAATGATAGATAAGATATACTCAACCAAAAATGTTTAGGGTTTTCACCCCTAGATGCATCTATGCCAAAACCACACCCACTTATTTTATTTATACATTTATTTTTTTCAAGAAAAACCACACTTCTTTATTTACCATAACTTAGGAAATTATATTTTACTTGGGTTTATCCTAAGGGTTATCACTAAATCTTTGACATCCCAGTTTGCAAATTTTAACTAAACCATGCTCTGATACCAACTATAGTGACCCACACTTTTTATACACAGATATTATATCTTATTATATGGTTATTCATTACTTAACATAATAATCCATGAAATAATTGTATAGGTCTAGTATCTTTGAAAAAAATGACATATAAAAAATTGGTTCATAAGTGAACTACATCATCTAAAACTAAGTTCATCATAACTAGCACCCTTTCTAGACATATCATACTTAATACATTCTTCATAACCTAGGGATGGGAAACATAAGAAAGGGTGAGCTCAAATGCTCAGTAAGGGTAAACAATAGAGGTATCAATGATCACTTAAACATAACATGAGAATAAGGGTATGAGAACATTAATATAACATTTCAAAACCATACAATACATATCATATATCATAATTTTGAATCATTGAATAAAGCATAGTAGTTTATAAGACGTGAATCATAAAGAAATAAAATAATATGATCCATGAGAGCATACATTTTTCTTAAGACATAAGTTTGTGGATGATATATAAGAATATAAAATCTTTTCATTAGTATTAACATCTCACTTACAATACTATCATAGTTTATTGGGTTTAATTCACATTCTATGGTAGTAGTCATTATTTACACCCAATACTATCATAGTGGATAGAGTCCCTTACTAAACCAGGTCCAATCTCTATTCTAGTTCTTTTTATCTCACGAGATATCCATATTTACCCAATTAATTTGAGGGATGTATAATTTTTCCCAGACATAACATAATGTAATTCATACACATGTTCACCATACAATCATAAAATATTCTTTATATCATAACAAATGTAAAAGAAACAGGTTTCATAAAAATTTCATAATGTAATAACCCATGGAATATAAATAAGTTTAAAAAACATTTCATCAATTCATCATAATAATAAAATATATATATAAATAATAAGGATAGTATCATTAAATCATATTCCTAGTGAATAATTAGTAGCATTATAGGATTATATTTATATAAAAATTCATTTAAATATCACTTGGAATATTTTTGAGGAAAATATCCATTTAACATTGAAATAACTTCTTAAAAATATAAAAATTTCCCAAATATTAAGGAAATTTTTTGGTTTGACAATAAAATTGTAAAATTTTAAGTAATCTCCAATTAATCATGTGTTTATGATATTGGTAAATTCTGTTTATGTCTTATAAGTTAAAAGAAAACATTACATTAAAACTTGTAAAAAGTCAAAAAGTAACTCATTCGAAAATGAAAATAAGATTTATTTTAAATAATTTTTAAAAAATTAAATCATGGGTAAAAATTAATTTAAAAAATCATAAAATAATATTAAAAAAATTATTGAAAATATTTTCAAAAAACATGTATATGGAAGAAAAAATATTTTTGACCAAAGAGTGAAATAAAGACGTTTTTTCTTAAAAATATATTTTTTTCTATATTGTGTTATTAATGAGAATAAAATGAAATTAAAACATGTATTCATGTGGAATAACTAAATTAGAAGAAAATTAATATGTTTTATGAGAGATATATCATAATATTTCATCATCAAAAACCTGATCATAAACAATCCCAATATACAATGAGATCATAACATAAATCTCTTACCTTAGGTCCGACTTCCATCGTACGTGTTCAAAACTTCTGTAAAATAAATATATATTTAATATAAATAAATAATATAACTATAATAATATATATCATATCATATATTATTTTTATGTAACTTTTTATCACACAATTATTAACAATTATTTATTAAAATAACTGTCCCGGGTGATACTTGCTTTGTTTCTCATGTATGTTTTGGTTCATTAGTTTTGGTCCTTATAATTTGACCATGGTTAAATGATATAATTTTTTAATAATTATATAAATATCATATATATTCATTATATACATATTTAGTGTCATCCATATTGTTATGAATATAAAAATGAATTCCATCGTTCATAGAGACGACCAGCCGTACGTATGCATGAACAATGTTTTAATTTTCCAAATAATAGAACAAAAGAAAGATAAATAACAGTTAAACTTTACAAAATAATTATTATATTATATATATCATATAAATTTATTAAATATATCCTTATTACCATCTAAGTAAAACAAAAATGAAAAATTAATCACATTGCTTTGTGGAGGTGATAGTCCACACATACACATGAACGATATTATCATTTTCCAATAGATTGAAAGATAAGAAGGTAGATATGATACTATCATTAAAGAATAAAAATTATTTCATAAATATTATATATATACATTAAACCCATCATAATATTCATCGATAAAATATAGTGATGAAACATTAATTGTATCGCTACGTGGAGACGAAAGCTGTACGTACACACGAGCGATACTTTCACTTCTCATTTTATGAGAAAGAAGGTTTATAATGGTAATTTCAAAATCATAATAAAATTTTAGTATATATAGGATAATTAATTTATTATTTTATGATAAATACTATAGATTTAAATTAATTAAAATAATAATTAAAAAGAAAGTGATCGGTTAAGGGGATTACCTCTTCTTTGAAATAACTCATTGGGATCTCATTTTAAGAACCATAGGGTTGGTATTATTGGGATAATATAACCTATTTAACATGTATAGGGATGTCTATAGGATAATTTTATAGGTTTTGGTCAAGCTATAAGGCTCAAATCGGTGTAAATAAGAGAAATAATGGGTGTCCTTTTATAAGGGAGGGAGCAGACACACTTGAAATTTATTAAAATATTAAAATATAATAAAGAAATTCTCAAGAAAAATACTTCCAAATGGAAATTAATTCAACTAAATAAGGACTAGGGTCTAAATTAAATCAACTAATTAAATTTACATAAGTTTTTATATCATTTTAAACCTTATTGTTTTTATTAACCCCTTCGTTAATCATTTTTGACCTTAACCACAGTAACAACTATTTCAATCATAAAGGGTAAATAATGCCACCATAAATGATAAAATGACACATAAATGGACCATGGTTGATATTATAAATCATATTATATTAAAATTATGAATATATGATTTTAATGAATTTAAAATCATTTAATAAAGTATTATTTATTATAAATATCATTAATGTCAATTTTGGAACTATTCATTTAATTTGACTTCAGAGACACCAATGAAAAGATAGAATTATAATATAATATTTTAAAAAATTATTAATATTTTATATTTATCTAAAAAATTCACATAACCGAATAATTAACTTAAATTATATTAATTTTAATATTTTTAAAATCATTTATTTTATTTTTCTATTAATTGAGTAAATATTGTGCCAGTGTTGCATAATAATTTAAGACAATTATTCAATAACATAGAATTTAAAATATGATAAATAATAATAATTTATTTTTATAATAAACATTTATAACTGAACATATCCTCTTTTTGTCCTTATATAAAAAGTTTAGAGGTATTAAATTCAAGAGAGTGACATTTTTATTTATTATTTTCTTAAATTATTATAAAGGTCATATTCAAAGGAGTATGGAATTGAGTGGCTAAATATTCAATAATTGGATGAAAATTTCATAAATACACTCATGCAATAGGATAAAGTTAAGTGTTATATAAATTTTAAAGCCTTATCTCAATGTTTTATTCCTATTTTACCTAGTTTACCCTTATCAAGGTGAGAAAACTATATTATGGTTACTATTAGTATTGAAAAAAATAAAAGGGATATAATTAACAATTTTATAATCATTATTAAAAATTTTGAATCTATTTTTCAAGATTCAATTTCTATAAGTGGAAAAAATTAATTTTAATATAAGTACACAAAATGTGTCGAAATACGTTTTTTAGAAAAATACAATTAAAGCGTTAAACTAGATATATATTCTTATCACATGCCAAGAAAAACAACTAGATGGATTTTAGTTTTTTTATTTAATAAATAATATATAAATTTCACTAAAATCATTCACCAATAGTAATTAATTTTATTTATTATGATAAAAACACATTATGTGCATAATAATAGTTTTTTTTCAGAAAATATCTCTTTTACTTAAAAATTATTTTTATTTTCATTTATAATAAATTGATAACCAATGAATTTATTTTATACAAGTGTAAAAAATATTTTTTTTAGAATTTGGTTATTATTATTCATATCCTCCAATCCAACTGCAAGGTGTTAAATGTCATATTAAATAATAATATTTTAATAGTATATTTTGGACTTGATGTTTCATGTAATGAAAGATATAGAAAAACAAAATTTATTTAAATAAAAATATATTATAAAATTTCATGGTGTTAAATTACAATATCCTTATAGTACCACCCTAGAACATTACTATAAGTTGAAAGTCTCTGGTGCATGATAAGGCACACCCGAGGTCACATAACGCCACCAGTATAGATATTTTTTATAGTGTCCCAGGCTAGGATGTTATATATAGTGAAGTTAAGAAGGGTAAAAATACCTCCATCCATGGGCCTAAGAAAATAATACGAACAATTCACATAGGGTTTAATTATGATCCAATGGGATATGATTAGGAATTTATGGGTTTTAGTGAATCATAAAATGATTTTGGAAGTGAAAAAATCTAGTTTTGTGCGATATACACTCAAAATAATCAATAAGAAATATAAATTAAGAATATAAATGTGCATAATTAGATGACATAAAGTTTCATCTTCAATATTCAATGGAGTATACTTGATTAAGATTGAAAGAGTGGTAGTTGAAATTCTCCTTCCACTGAGGGGATTACATTATCCAAAAGTTCCCTTAATGTTTCTTGAGGATCTGTAAACATATAAAGGGTACAAGTACCTTCACCATGTGATAAAATGATTTTTTGAGGAATATATAATTGAGATTCTTACATAAAATCATCCATTCACAATAGGATGGATCTCATCACTTTATATATCCATCCTTGATGTGTTTCATTTAATGAAATGCATCAACCACATTCAATGTATCAATATATGTTTATTCCCATTGGGATTATTCATTAAATTCAATTTAATGAATCCAATCCATTTAATTTATTTATAATGGATGAAATTTTATCCATTTATAATGGATTATAATTTATAAAACCACGTGTGAAGATAAATTCACCTAACTTTAACTCATTCACATGCATATTCTAGTGAAAATTCAGTAATATCCCACTTCTACTAAAATCTCATAAGTAATTTATGTAAAAAATTTAAAAATCCTATTAAATTCACCAAAAATTATTTTTTGGATATGATTTTATCATACTCTCTTAATTTTAAAAAAACACTTTATGAAAAACTTAATCATTATCTAGAGGCCTAACTATGTGACCCTATGGGTTCTGATATTATTTAAAAAAAATTAAAATCCTCATTTCATAAGTGTAAGCAAAGAGTGGCCTATTAAAAAGAATCAGCGCTACTGAGGTCTAGTTTGATCTCTATCAAATATACTTATATCTCTATAAAAAAATTTACATAATAAAAATATCATATAAATAATATATACACCAATATAATAATTTTTTTTGTGATATTGAGGGACCATGAGACATATATTATTGTCAATCTAGTATATGCCTCCTCAAATATTCTTGATTCACTGAAAAATACTGACCTGGTTGATTGATACATCACATGTCATTCATCTAAAAGATGAGTACATCACATGTACCTCATCTAGACAAATCATATCTGACTCAACTAAGAATAACCATGTATTTCATTAGTTTAACTAAATTAAGGCCCAAATGTATTTACTCATCATACAAGTGAAAAAACCTTATCTTAGTTTCACTCCAACCGATGAAATGATCAACAACATCCCCAAACACCTCTTCATTAGATATGTTGATTTTAAATTGTATCATTAATTAATCAATGTATAAATATTTTAATTATAGGTATCTATCCAACCTAAAGTAATGAGGATTGATAATAAGAAAACACCCCTCAGTATATCGATAATTGTATGTCATTCCATGAGATATACCTGAGCAATTCAAACCAAGTAATAATTCACTACTAATTACCTTAATATTGAGTACAAGAATCTATTAAATCTAATATTAACATATCATCACATCAAATTATAATTCATGATGATCATTGATTTGGACTAATTAAACATTTTATTATGAGGGTATTTTAACATTCGAACATTCATGTAATGTAAAATGAATCACACATGAATGAATAATAAATGAAGGTTTCCATTATAATAAAATCATGAAACATAATATTGGAATTATATAAATCTCTTAGGTCTAGAATACCTAAATAATTAATATGAACTTCATGTTGTTTATTTGGTAATAGCTCCATAAATAGATTTTCTATATTATCCACTATATCCACCCAACTGATCATTACATCACCCCTCTCAATGATCTCCCATATGGGATGGTATTTGTAAAGAATATGTTTCGTTATTTGGTGTAAACTAAGTTCATTATACTATGAAAAAATTCCATTGTTTTCAATATAAATCTCGATCACTCCCTGATGGATAGGAACCACCTCACGTTTAGAGATGAACTTATTGATCCAAACGGATTCCTTTGAAGCATATGATATAGTTATTTACACCACCTCTATTGTTGAGAACTTAGTGGTGGCTTATTTTGAACTCTTCCACCTAATAACACCACTATGGATGGAAATAAAGAATATATATTGAGATTTTATATCATATTTATTGGATAGAAAACTCAAATTTATGAAACTTTTTACAAAAATTTCATCTTCTCTTCTAAAAATCAAGAACATATCCTTAGTCTATCTCAAGTAGTTAAGGATGTTCTCCACAATAATCTAGTGACTCTCACTAAGGTTGGATTGGTATCTACTAGTTATGCTAAGATAATATGTGACATTTGGTCAAGTACATAACATAGAATACATGATAAAACCTATGATGGATGAATATGTAAATATATCAATCCTTTGAAACACTTTAAAAGGATTTTGAGTCTTCATAATATTTGTACTGTGAAACACTGGTAAAGGCCCCCATTTTTAGTTCTCATTGTTAAAATGATTTATCAAAATACTAGTGATGTGTCTAAACTAAGTATAAGGTAATTTTTAGATATATATCTATAAATCCTTATACCCACTATGTAGGATTATTCATTGATGTCTTTCATCAAAAATCATTTACTGATCCACATCTTCATAGAGTTAATATTTGGGATGCCATCCCCAATAACTAGTATGTCATCCATATAAAAAATCAGAGACACCACTATACTACCACTAATTTGATTATATATATATAAACCATCTACGTTTTTGATGATGTTTAACTCTTTTATTTCACCATCAAACAAGATAATCCAACTTTGAGAATCTTTCCTTAATTCATAAATAGATTGTTAGAACTTTCATACCTCAACAATCTCAAATAGAACATCAAAACATTTGGAAAATATCACACACATTTACTTAATTAAATTCATGTTAAGGAAACCAATTTTTATATCCATATGATATTTATCATAATCATAATGATCTTATATAGAAATTAAAATCTAAATGGAATTTATCATCACAAGAGTTGAAAAGGTTTCTTTATAATTAATACAAATATTTTTCTTTAACCTTTATCAACTAGTAGTATATTATATGTATACACTCTATCATATATGTAATATTTATTATTGAAACCCACTCTGAACCTATGATTCTTATCATGACCCCTCCTCTCAAAGGTACCCCTCTCGGGCTAGAATTGAGAGAAAGTGGATAATGACCACCCATATCCCTCCTCTAACAGGCATTGAGTTGGTGATAAGAACCGAGGGTATAATTAACATAAAAATGGGAGGCATTTACCTCCAAGAGAATATAAAAAATATATAGATAACACAAGTACACCAATAAAATCTGTCTCAAATATTATAAAAGAAAACCAAGTACATACATGTAATTCCATACAAGATAAAAAAACTAGAAAGGAGAATAGAAAGTAACAAAAAGGTAAAATAAAAATGACCATGAAGAACAAACAACTAAAGATCAACCACAAGATAATAATATATATCCCAATATCCAAAATTCTCTTAATGACCTAAAAAAAGTTTAAATATACATGTGGTGATCATAACAGCTATACTCAATAAGATCCTCCTCAAAGCCTCTCAAGAAACAGAAAAAAAGCATACTAAATCCCATTGAACAATAATTGAAACTAACTCATTAATTAAAAAGATATACTAAGTTACCAACCTTATCAAGTCTATCTCTCAACAAGTAATGAATACAAGAGATCATATATTATAGTAAGAAGGCAAGGGTACCCCGCTACTGCTTCCCCACTGGTTTTCTACACTTCCCCAACATCGTACATCCTGATCCATCTCTATAAAAAAGAATCCAGGCTAAAGAAACCTGAGCTAAGTATCACAACATGCACCTTGTGATCATATCATATCATCATCAGATTCTATATATCTATATAGTAACCGAGTAGTTTTTAGGATCCACCATAGCTTGTATGTCATGTATAATACATTGCGTATTCTACATAAAGCCATCACAAACAATACACCATGTATGTACTTGATCCATCACAGCCCATACATGTCATACCTATAATAACCATTTGGATACTATATTTGGATATACATGAGTGTGAAATAACCCCAATCAATTATATCCCAATATACACATATATAGGGTAAAATAACCATAGTAAATACCAAAAAATAATATTACCAAGAGAAGTGAGTAGAGCTAGACTGGGAAGTCATCCATCCATCCATCCCCAACCTATATGTTGGGGAAAACACCCAACCAGGGTCCATTAGGTGTCAGTCTCCCTATCGACAAGGGTGGGGTAGTGTATAACACAAAAACAAATATGATATAATATAGATCCCAACCATGCTATGGGAATTAACCTAGTCCTAGTATCAACTAAAACTATCATCATATTAACACCCGACTTCCACTAATAGGGACTATATATCATATAATCATGAAATAATTTAATAAAACATTCATTAAATAAATTAATTATATTTCAAATTTCACATTTTTTAATTAATTAATTATCCATTAATTGACATCATTTTCAATTACATTTCATTAACCATTAGAGCAAATTCCATGACCTTCAGGCATAATCGAACCGAGTCCACGATGATGCATAACCAAGAATAACCAACTTCCTCTAGCGGTGGGAAAAGGAATGCAAATAAACAAGTAAGCCGAACATCCATACTTAAATATATTTTTAATAAAGTATCCCAACATTAAGAACAATAATGGATAATACCAACTTTAACAGATTCCATCAACTTTGGTACCATTCCTGACACCCTTATACATATCAACATGAATCTGACTTCCATAGGCATCAAATTCTATCACAAACCTGGGCCTCCCTATCCAAATATCATCAGAAATCCCAATATCACATCCAAATAAACCAAAAAAGGGAAAAACATTAAAAACATAGTCAATGGGGCATCTAAACCCCAAAACATGGCATCTGGCCTTTACATGAAAACAAGCTCTCACAGACCCAACACAAGACACTTAGACTTAATAGGAAAATGGTAAACCTTGTCCCCAAACATTTATCTTTATCAAAAAACCTATTATTATTCCATCTTGAGTTAACCAATTAATTTTTATAGGTTATGTCTAAGGGTAATTTAAGGAATCAACTATAACAATCTATTAAATTATTTAAACATGTTTCCCAGCATCGAATCTATTTTCAAAAAACCATGAGAAGAAAAATTATCATTTAACATGTATTTTATTATTATCATAAAATAGAATTATAACTTCATGTTCTTTATCCAATAAAATTAGCACATGAAAAAAAATTCAATTTAAACATGCATGAAACATCAATTTAATTACATCAAGTTATAGGAAACAAATGTTTTATTAAACACACCTCTTTATATTTTTATCAAAACAAAAAATTTATGGATTTTCATTATTTAACCAATTTAATAAAAGAAAATACTAATCCAACCATTACCAACATTCTAAACAAATCATAACATATATATCATACTATATAGAAAATCAAGAGACAAGCCATAATCACAGTGAAAACAAAAATGATCAATAACAATAGAACAATTCTTTATTAATTTGGTTTATCATTTATTAGGGTTAATTATACCACCACCAAAATAATATAAATCATGGAAAATTTATTATTGAATATAAAAATAAAGAAGAAGCATCAAATACCCTACCTTAAGATGTCAACATTCTTTAAATAAGAAAGAAATGAACATACGAATATTTGATCACCTATCCCATAAGGAAACTACATCCCTTAAAGGATTCCATGCCACAATCATGAAAAAAACATAAAAATAAACCACATTCAAATTATTTATATCATCAACCATATCATGGAAATAAGAAAATATGAAAATTAGATCGAATGAAGAAGAAACTAAAAAAAAAACGAAGAACTTAACTTAGATCACTATCGTTCGAACATGGGAATCCCAAGATTGAATCTAATCCAAAAGGGATTCAAGGAACTTAACAAGAACATTGGGGCACCTAGGGTTCAAGAGGAAAACTTGGGAAAATTTTTTGGTTTGGAGGGGGTCTAGGTACTTAAAGGCTAAGTGAAAATTATAAGACCATGGTGCAACCCCTCAAATCACACTGCATAAACACTTGATACAAGGAATACTACAACTCAAGGAAAGACACTATGAAATGACCCACTGATTATAGGAATGTCCAAGAAATGTGGTGTCTTCCATGGAATAGATTCTATAAAATGGGAGAGGGACTACAACACATCCAAAACCTACATGTTGTAGAACCTGTTTGTTAAGAAGGGAACTATGATGTATCCAAATTCCCACAAAACAACTACCCCCAATTCATCATAACATCATCAAACCCATACTCCATAGTTAGGATTCTTTATATTGTAGTGATTGACCATCTGAAAACAACCTATTCCACATACCAACTACACAACACACCCATGCCAAAATTGGAAATGCACATGAAATCCTCCCTTGATCCCTCCAATGATGCAACTAAGCTCCCCACATTGCAACGACCCACACTATAGTATAATCTAAGGTTCGACACCATGAAATACTCTATTAATATGATATTTCATCTTAACTCCCCCATTTTACACCAAATATACTTGTAACCTTCTATTGACACCTCCATCACCCAAAACTCATAAATGAGAGGTTTACTAGTTTCTAAGACATTACATCAGATACCTATTATACTATTATCACCCTCAATAATTTAAAACCAAACCTATAATGTCCCATAAATTTCATACATATATATTACATATTTTTTTTGATAAATATTCAATATGTAACATTATAAATCCATTACAGATCCATATAGGTCTAATGTCTTTGGAAACATGGAATCATAAACAACTGGTTCATAAAATATATGCATTGTCTCAGGCTTATTCCTTCATTAACCAAAACCTATTTTGATATATCATACTTAATACCTTTTTTCATATCTCGGGGAATAGAAATATAGGAGAGGTTGAGCTAGATTTCTCATTGAGGGTAAACAAGGAAGATAAAAATGATTTCATAAGCATAATATGAGCATAAGGGTATAAGAACAAGAACACAACATTTGGAAATTATACCCTTCATATCAAAGATCATAATATTGAATCATGAAATAAATCAAGGAAGTTCATAAGGTATGAATCATAAGGAAATAAAAGAATATGATCTTTGAGAACATGGCATTGGTATGAACATGGAATTTATGGCATACACATAAGCATAGAAAATCAATTCCATATTATTCAAGGAATATTTCCCAGACCATCATAGAAGAAAAAGTCATATACTAAACTGGGTTCAATCCCCTTTGAAACCTAGTCTTACTGAACCAGGTTTTCTTTCTATTCTACCACTATTTTACTAAACCTAGTTCATTTATTATTCCAACATTGTTTTACCTAACCGGGTTCACTTCATGTTCTAGCCCCGTTTTACTGAACCAGGTTCAATCTCTAATACATCCCTATATATCTCATGAGATATAAATATTTACCCAATTTATTGGAGGGAGATATATGCCCCAAACATTACATAATTAAAACCACACATATGTGTTTTATAATAACATAAATAATTCATCATATCAGAACCCATAAAAAGAAAAGGGTTTCACAAAAATTTCATCATAACATAACTCGTGGAAAAGAAACCAAATTAATAAATGTCATGTCATCATAAACATATACCATTTAGAGACAGAATAAGAATGGCATCCATAGATAATATCCCTAGTAAAAAATAAGTAACCTAAAATAATGTTGTTTTAGATGGAAAATGATTTTGAAATATCACTTGAAATAATTCTTGAAGAAAACATACTTTCTATTTTGAAAACATTTTTTTATAGCTATGAAATTAAAAAGAACAATATTTTGTTTAAAAAAACATTTTAATCTTGTAAAGTAATATTAAATATATTACTTAATCATGAAAGTGGGAAAATTATCTCATTCTATATAAGTTAAAAAAATCCTTTCATATTTTTGTCAGAAAAGTCACAAAGTACCTTGTTTGGAAAATGATGAAAACATTCCTTTCAAACTATTTTATAACAAGTGAAAGATAGAAAAAAAATGAATTTAAATATTCATAGGATAATATTAAAAAAAATTAATGCATTTTCAAGAAACATGGACATAGAATATAAATATTCCCCACCAGAGACTTAAATTTAAACAATCCCAAATAATGATGAGATTGTGAAATAAAACCTTACCTCAAGTCTTGAATTTTTTATTCACATTAAAAATTCCTATAATATATATATGGATTTATTATAAATTTATCACATAACCTTAATCCCATCATACAATGTATTATTTATATTAAACATCTTATTTCTCTCTTATTAACAACTTGTTATAAAAATCACTGTTATCGGTGATAAATACTTCATTTTCCAAGCATGTTTTAGTTCATCAATCTTGCTACTTGTACTTTTATATTTGTTATAATTATTTAAATAATGTTAATAATGGTATAAAAATAATATATAATAATTATATAAATATTTATAATCATTAATAGAAATTAGATATTAAAAAATGAATTATAGCATTCCTAGAGACGGTAGGGCACATGCACGCATGTATGTAGTTTACATTTTTTATTAATGGAATTAAAGAAAGGTAAATAATAATTAATATTTAAAATAATAATAATTATATCATATATAGAATATATATTCATTAAAACCATCATAATTCCCATCCATAAAATATGGTGTTGAAAAATGAATTGTATCACTATGTGGACACGGTAAGCCGTAAGTACACACGAGCGATACTTTCACTTATTGTTTGATATAAAATGGGGTGTATAATGATGTTTTCATATTCATAATAACATTTAATAATAGTGGAGATACTTAATTTAATATTTTATGATAAAAATCAGATATTTTCAGGGGGTAAGGAAGAGTAGAAAAAGAGAGTGACCAGTTAAAGTGATTACCTCTTCTTCAAAACATATCCTTTGGACTCCCCTAAAGGGATCTAGGTTTGGTATTTTTAGAATAAAAGAACCTATAAGAGGTTAATATGAAATTTTAGAATATAAATTGGAAGGTTATGGTCTATATGGAAGGATCAATGTGATGTAAATAAATAATGGAGGAGGTGCCCATTTATAATTAAGGTGAGGGTAAATTTTGGAATTTCTCAAAAGATTAAATTATAATAAATTTATTTTCAATCCAAATAATTAAAAATGTTCATGTATTTAGAGATAAGATAATATAAGGTTATAATATAATAAACAAATATATTATAGACAAGTTTGGGTATTATTTTAAACATTATCATTTTGATTAACCATTAGTTAACCTATTTTAATTTAAACAACAGAAACAACTTGTTCAATTTTAAAAGGTTGTAATTTTTACTTATATGGTATCAATTGAACCATAAATTTACAATTTATGACATTTTAGACAATATCATAATAAATTTCTATTTTTAAAATATTTTTTTTATTTTCAAATAATTTAATAAAATATTAATCCCACAAAATATTATTATTGTCAATTTGGTTACAATTCACTATTTTGGATTTTAAAAAACACTAAGAAAAGATTTAAAATTAGAAAAAATATTTTAATATATTCCTAATGTCACACCCTTACCTAAGAATTTATCATATTTTATTATTTCATTGGCCTTAAATAAATTTTGTGGGGTTCGGGTTGAGTCCCGGATGATTTTTTTGAGCTTAGGTTAAAAAGTACATTTTTTAGTCGACGTCGTTGGGCGCATGAGAGGAGAACGTTTTGTAAACCCCACATAACTTCACCCAGGTAACTTACCATCTCTTCCGTTCTTAGAAAATGGAAATAAATAATTTTTTTAATTAAAACAAACATTAATTGCGTCATTTAAATTTTTTGTTGTTAAGAATTTTATTATTATTAAAATGAAATGAATAACTTGATTATTTTTATTTTAACATTATGATTATTATGATTATTATTATCCTTATCCCTATTATTATTATTATTATTTAAATGGTAAGGTTTTAATAAGAGAAAAGAAAAAAATAATAATAATTATAACCCTAATTTCTACTCTCTCCCCAATTAGAGCCCCCCTTACTGTGTGTGTGTGTGCGGTGCAACCCAGACCCCATCCGACACCCCATCATGCTCCCTACCGGCAGTGCCCATGCAGCCCGACCATCCTCTTGCTTCTTAGATGCGGCCTCCCTTTCCCTTGATGTGTGACTAAGCCAACTCCTCCCTTGCATCCAACGCCTCACCCTCGACCTCCCCTACAGTGCCGCCCTGCTTCGAACCTTGGACCTCCTCTCCCTACCAACACGCCCAACACCAAATGAAACCCCTTGGCCCACTGCTCAGCGCACAGCCAGCACCACAGTCCCCTCAGGCCACTCCTGTTTCTCCTAGCACGGTAGGCCTCCACCCCCCTTTCCTGTCTATCCATAGCCCTCGACCTCCCTTACAGCATGACCCAACACCCCCTCAGACCCCCTACTTCCCGATGCCTCTGCCCCGCTCCGGCCGACTGACCCCCCCGACCTCCTGCTCCCAGCAGCACGACCCCCGTCGCCCCTCCTGCTCAACAACACAGATGCCCTCCCCCTTGCTGATGACCGGTCTGACCAGCTCGCCTTCCCTTCCTACGAATTGTTTGGTGATCATGCCTCTGCCCTCTTCCGGTGAGTCCAGTCGGCACCGTGGCCTTCCCGCTTGGCACGCGCAACTGTTGCGACCCTTAACCGATGTGTTTTCTTCTCACCTTTTGTTTTCACATACTCAAATTAAGGGTCTTATTGTTTTTTGATTCCTTGATATTTAATATGCAGGGCGTTGGACCTTACAACGTGGTTTCAGATGCGTGTTGTTTCGTCGCCCCTTCATTCTGAGGTCGGTTTCCCCTTTCATGTACCTTTTTAGTTTTAGACTCATCATTTCATGATATTTTTACCTCCTATGAATTCTTAATTTTATTCTTTGATCCCTCTAATAATTATATGGTGTGTAAAATTATATTATATACCATGTTTTGTGTTGAATTGCTTTGTCTTGTTAAAAGTGCACACATTGATTGTCTAATAAATTGTTCATTGAAAATTCACACATGAATCACAATATTTTAAACATGGTTAAACAACTAGAATAAAGATAAGGAATGCAGTTGATGTTTATATATATTTTTTGTATTAAAAAGAAATTGTTTTGATAAATATTTAATGCCTTGTGCTTTCTTTTTTTATATATATATAAAATGCCCGATTGGCATTTAAGGGTTATGTGTGATTTAACAAATTGTGGATTTATTAATGTGTCGACATCATGAAAAATGTTGTTTTTGGGATTCCTTATATAGTTTCCAAAATGGTTTGAGATTTATAAATAAACGTGTTTCAGTTTTCAAGGTGTTTTAGTGTGTTTTAACCCATTTATAAAATGTGCATGCGTGTGTTGGTAAATATGGGTTTTGTAAAAAAAATGTTTTAAATGATTTTAAATTGAAAGTAATAGTTGTTTCTTTTAAATCTATTGATGTGAAATGTTGAATTGTGGCCCGATTGGCAAGTTTGTGTAAAACGGTTTTGTTTGAATGTGCGATAGAAATGTTTTGAAAAATGTTTATAAATGTTTTGAGTGGAAACAATGTGCTTGACACCACTTTTGAAAAAGTGTTTGCTTTTTAAGGTAAGGTTTGTTTTGAGAATGTTTAAGGGTCTGTTTGGCCATTTTGTGAAATTTGTAAAAAATATTTATTATAAAAACCCTTGTTGGGTGTTTCTCATGCCCTGATTGCATGTAATGGGTGAGAGTTCCTTGTTGGGGATTCTCAGAATCCATTTTTAGGGTACTTCAGTTGGAAGTCTTTTTAATTGTTCTATTTTAAGGAATGATAATGGTCCCAATGGACACTCAGGGTGAGACCTATTGTGCATTATTACAATTATATATACTATAATTGGGTGCTCTACCTGCATCGGTTGGCTCACCCCCTTTCAAAATACACGAGAAATGGGAATCAGGAATATTGGGAGAATATCCTGAGAATGATTTCTGCACTGGTAGGTTATGGTACTGACTAGTGGCCCATAGTAAGTGGATGTGTTGGGTTTATTGCTATGGTATTTTTCCTTGGCCTTCTGGAGAAAGGATGGCCTAGCGTTTGAGCATTTTTATTTCATCATGTGTGACATGTCAATGAGGATGAGGTCTCATGTATTGGTGTCTTCTAGATTATTTTTGATCTCTTAGGTTCATCCATGTATTTTTGGATTTTGTTTCTTGCAGTAGTGATTATGATTCTTTTATGTATACCTAAATTTCCCTTAATATGTGATTCCTATTGTGAATTTTTGTGTATTTTTTTTCTTGGAAAGTGGTGAGCTAGTTTTGACTGGGTTTCTAGAAATGGTTTCAAATGAAATTGTTTTATTCTCTTTGTATAAATATGAAAATGTAGACACCACTTTCCCTTGAAAATTTCATTGACACTAATGAAAAAAATCTAGATTTGAAAATGGTTAAGGGAAATGGTTTGTACTTTGTTTTTAAGTAAAATATTTAATAAAACTTACTTTTATAAATTTTAGTTCAAACATGAAAGTATGTTTCTTTTATTTTAAAGTTAGTGCATTGGGAATAGATATCAGGATAGCCTACTGAGTTTTTATACTCAAGAATATAGTTATTTTATTAGTTCTTTTTTAGGTTCCATCTTGAGTGTGCTCGCCTTGGGAGATGCTTGATCTTTGAGTCAGAGAGTGGCCCGTGGGGTCACATGGAGTTAGTTCAGACATCAAGTATGGTTAGTTTTATCTTCTTCAGTTCTTATTTAGTTGTTTTTTTGGTTTATTTATTCTTACCTCACTTCTCAGAGCACCCTTTTTTATTTGATAATGTTAAGGTAGGAGTAGGATTGTTAAAACTTGAGGGGTAGGTGTTGGAAGGATGTCGCAAACTCTTGCTCGTTCTGATCCTCGGGTTTCCATGGGAAGTCCGGTTTAATTATTTTTGGGGGGTTTTATGGAATGTTTTGTGATTGGAATATGACAAAGGGAGTTGGGATAATAGTCCTCATGATCCCTCATGGCCTGGAAATCAATGTGGAGCTAGGGGCGTGGTCATAAAAGGCTCTCCTTGTCGGTGACGTGTTTGGAATATGGCTGCCAACCATTTTGTCAAGTCACCCACCAACACTAGTTCCCTACTTGAGTTATTTTGGGCCTCCTCTGATTTCTAAAAGTTGTTTGAATCAGAAAATGTTGGTTTTAAAAAATGGTTGTTTGAAATTCCATGTTTAATTTGGGGATTTTTTAAATATAAATGGGATGATTGATTTGTTTTTAAAAAATGAAGTTATTTTGTTTTGGCCTTGGTGTTCCTAGGGGTGATCACATGCATAGTGGTATGTTGAAATATGAATGGATATCTAGTATGGTGTGTGGATTCTGGTGGTGGCACAGAAACATGCATGCAGGTGAGACTCTAAAGAATACAAATGGCAAGGGTTTAACCCACCAATATTGTTTAGAATTAAAGATGTTTTCAAATGGAATGTTTTGATGTTATGATAGATTGTTTTCATGTGTTTGGAGCTTGTCACCTATGCAGTGTTTGATTTTTAGGATTTTTATTTATTAAGTTGGCCTTGATTAGGTTCTTGACTTTTACTGTCTAGCAGTTTTCCCCTTGAAGCTTCAATGTGAGGTCATAGTTCGATTGATCAACCTATGGATTTTATGCTTGAGTTTTGGAAGCTAGATCCACCTCTCTTTTATGGTCAAGTATACCCTTCCGTAGAGGAGGAGTGGATGTGGAAGATTTAAAGGGACTTTAACCTCATTGAGTTTCCTGAGTCATTGAAGGTTAAGTTTTAAACCTTCATGCTTGAAGGTTCACCATGGATGTGGTGGAAGTCAGTGTCTTGAAACAAGCCCCGTCAAGAGCTTACTTATGGGTTTTTCAAGGCTTTGTTCATTCATAAGTTTTTCACTGAGGAAGAAAGGGTGAGAAAGAGGATGGAGATGTGTTATCTACAACAGGGTGAAAGATCCATATTGAAATATTTCCAGCACTTTTTGGAGCTAGTCCCTTATGATTTAGGGTATGCCACATACGAATCCCTCGAGGCTCTGCGTTTCGAGGTGGGTCTCCATCTCGATATATAATCAAAGGTGTTAGTATCCAACCTAAACTTGTTTATCGATGTGGTGAGATAATATTTTCATTTTGTAGCCATGATATAGGGAGTTCTCTAAGTATTCCCCCCTCCTTCAATCCCTAGGAGTAGTGGTGAATATTCTAGAAAGAAGATGAGTAAGTGATCGAAAGTCAATGGAGAAGGTCGTGGAATCAAAAGGCCTCGGGATATTTCATCAACCTCTTTAGAGTAAGATATATTTGTGCATTATCAGTGTGGAATGATGGGTCACAAGATTCCATCCTGCCCAATTACTCCTAAGCCCTGTCATGCTTTTGGACATTTGGGTCACTTACAATGATTCTGTAAGGGCATTACTAGAAAGCATCACGGAGGAAGTTCTCAGAAGTGATGTGTTGTAGGGTTTTTGTTTAATGTTTCTTGTGTATATTTCCTTTCAGTATAAGGGATATATTATCATGACACTTGTACAGATGTTGTTTTGGTTTTTGAAATGTATGGGAATGTCGTGGGGCTTTTGATGAACTCCAGTATTCAATGCCAGTATGGTTTTCATTTAAAAATTATGTCCTTTCAACTGTCAGATAAAAAGACGTATGTTTCTTATTAGGATTATCAAAACCTAACTATGAAGAAGGAGATACGTTATCTATTAGATCTCCATCCAAAAGGCCTCAGAGTGAAGTTGGCACGTAGTCAGAAACCCTGGGATAATTTTAAGGATTCTGGTTAATGTTTCTCCTCTATCATTGCAGTAAGGTAGTTTTAGTGTTTCTATTGTGGTTTCTATGTCATTGTAAATTTCATATCATCAAAAAGAGAACAATGGAATTATCCCTTGCACAATGTCAGTAATTGTTATTTTTTTGATGTGGGTTGCTGATTAGTGGACTTGTGTGGACCACTCATGTGAATCAGTTGCAGCTTCAGTTTTTGTCCATCCCAAAGTGGCAAGACATGAATATTTGTTCGTTATAGTTTCATTGATCCAATAATTGGGACCTCCATCCTCACCCATGGGGTGAGTGTTTTTGGTTTGTACGAAGTTTTTGGTTTAGCTATTATCCCTTTCAGACAATAGTAAGTGGTTTAAGTGTTCTTGTTGTGTTTCTTTTATCTTGAGTCAGGATCAGTTCTGGTCTAAGTCAGTTTTTTTCTATTTGGAAAATTTTAGGCCGATTCTTTATGGCGGGGAGACCCACCATGAGTCCCTTTGGGTTTTATCTTAATTCATTATCAGAGTCTAGTAGAATTCTTATGGTGGGGAGTCTATTCAGGCATCCCCTCAGCTGGAGATATGTTTCTGGCAATGATGTTGAGTCCCATTGGTGGTCGATGGAATATCTTTGGGTTAAGAGGTTGGATTGTTTTTATATGGAATCCTTAGGTGTTGACCGATTGGCTGAATAGTGTTGTGACTTTTCAGGGATAGAGAGCATTATGGTGGGGAGAATTGTCACACCCCGACCTAACCGTTTATTATATTTTATTATTTCTTTGGAATTAAATAATTATTATGGGGTTCAGGTTGAGTCCCAAATGATTTTTTTTGATCTTTGGTTAAAAATTGAGTTTTTTTTGAGTCAACATCATTAGGACCACGAGCAGAGAGAATTTTGGAAACCTCACGCAGATCTGCCCAGGTAACTGTTCATCCCGTCCATTCTTAGAAAACTAAAATAAATAATTTTTATAATTAAATCAAACATTAATTTCAATATTTAAATTTTTTATTGTTAAGAATTTTATTATTATTAAAATGATATGAATACCTTGATTATTATTATTTTATCATTATGATGATGATGATGATTATTATTATTATTAAAATGGTAAGGTTTTAATAAGATAAAATAAAATAATAATAATTAAAACCCTAATTTCTACTCTCTCTCCAATTAGAGCCCCCTTGCTATGTGTGTGGTCAGCGCAACCCAGACCCCAGCCACCTCCCCATCAAGCTCCCTGCCAACAATGCCTCTACAACTCGGTCTTCCTCTTGCTTCCTGGATGCTACATCCCTTGCCCTTACATCATGACCTAGTATGCACCTCCCTTGCATCTAGTGCATCGCCCTCGACCTCCCCCTACAGCACCGACCTGCTATGACCCTCAGACCTCCTCTCAATGCCGATGTGCCCAACACCAATCGAACCCCCCTCGACCCTCCTCCTCAGTACGTAGCTGGTATCACAACCTCCTTGGGCCGTTCCTGTTTCTCCCATCATGACAGGCCACCACACACTTTCCCATATAGTCGCAAACCTTGGCCTCCCTTACAACACACCCCAACACCCCCTCTATAATGGATCAGACCTCTCCAGTCCATTCCTTTGTGAAATGGGGTGCTAGAGGTGTTCTAGGAGGTCAAGGTGACTTGGGGGTGCGTTTGGGTGAACTTTTAAGGAAAGCTAAAGGGAAATAGATTTTGCATGGTTGGCGCACAGTTTGGCTAAACCATACAGCCAAACCGTGCGAGGTTGGTGTTGGAGGCAGTGGCTAATGCACGATTAGCACACAGTTTGCCTAACCGTGCAGACTAATTGCACGAGGAGTTTTTGGTGAGACAGAAGCTAACACATGGTTAGTGCACGGTTTGTTAAACCGTGCGGACTAACCATGAGGGCACTTAAAGTTAGATCCTAAAATTGTGGATCTGAAATCCTTTGCCTCTAAGTGGTTCTTTTAAGCCTCTATGTGGCCATAACTTGATATTACCCTTCCTTGAGGATAGGAGAACCTCTCCCAAGCATTTTGGAAGTGATCTGAAGGCTTCTCTTGGTGAATCAAAGACGTTTCTTTGAGGTATGTGATCTTTCTTGATCATTCTTGTTCGGTTTCTTAGATCCACTTGGATATACTCCTCCTCTTCCTTCATTTTCCTTGATCTACGCTCGTTATGGGTCTAAATAAGTGTGTGGATTCCAATTATAGTGATCTTTGGACTTGTTCTTTCTAGGAGGAAGGATCTACGGCGGGTTTTTGGAGAATCGACCCGGGTTTCTTGAGCGTTCTTCGACCGTCATGGTTTCGTCAAAAACCTTTGTGGTAGGGATCTTACCTTTGTCTCTCTCTCTTTTGTGCATATTTCGGGGTGGGTATCCTCTTGTTTTGATGAGATACGGTTGAACCAGTAAATAAAGATAATAACTGGTTAAAGAACAGGTTCGGGGAAATTTTGTTGGTATTGTTGTTTTTTTCCATCAATGCTTATCCTTTGATTATGTTGTGAATTGAATGGTCTTATGCCTACTGAAAATCACATTAGTTGGGTGAATTTGCTTGCACAATTAAATTTTTCCCTGTATTATGGATTGTTTCATGGATGGAATTATTAGAATGTGTAAATTGGTTAATCATGTAAAGTTGGATGATAAAATGAATATCTGGAACCATTATATGATCACCCAGGTTATAAAACAAATTAAAGAATTATTTTTTGGGTGTTGGTTGGGGTTTAGTTATGTGAAGGTGTGTTTCATGGGTTTCTGTGGAATGGGTGAGCAGTGGGGCTACGGTTGATATGGTTGTGATGGGCGGTGGAGCTGCGGTAAACAGTATCAAAGGGATGATGTTGTGGTATGGGTATTGTGTCCGATGTATTGTGGTTATGGTGGTTGGCAGCAGGGCTGCAAGAATGGTTGTGCATATGAATAAAAAGTGTAAGAGTTAGCTAATGAATTGTGGGACATGGTAGTTGATTAAATATGGAAAATCAATGGAATTGTTTGGATGATAAAGGAAAATGGTGTTGTGTTCCTCGTGTTTTCCCTAACCTTGTTTGTGGTTGGCAGGGATATGTTTATGAATTTTTGATCTGGTTTGGTTGTTGTTATTTTCTCGGTAGTTAAGGCACTGATAAACTAAAACCGTTGAAACATGAAAAGCTTAATGGGGTTTGGGGCTGTTTCTTGTGTGCATAATTTCGAGGTAGTAGTGCCGAGGCATGTGATCAGATCCTTTGTGTAGAAGCCTTAGAATGGGATGATTGGTTGATATAATTATATAATTCTGTAGTTCTTATGTTTCTTATTCGTACCCCACCCAAGTTGAGCACTTGGTGCCAAACACCCCCATTTCATGGGGGTGGGTGTTTTTCCCAAAACTCCTATGAGTGGCAGGTTATTAGCTTTATTTATGATCCCTTTCCCAGATATCCCAAGACTCTTCAGGAAGGCTGTGACAGCCTGAGGTCCATTATAGCCCAAGATTCATTGGGCATGGCAGTGGTTGTTCTAGCCGAGGTGTGTGCGGGGAGGTTGTTTCCCAAGATTCTTCGGGATGAGGCCCAGGTGTCTTTGGGTGTGGAAGTCATTGTTCTAGCCCAGGTGTGTGCAGGAAGGTTGTTTCCCAAGAGTCTTTGGGATGAGGCCTAGGTGTCTTTGGGCATGGTAGTGGTTGTTCTAGCCCCGGTGTTTGCGGGTGTGGTTACGCGTGGTGGTAGTGGTCCAGGTGTTTGCGGGCGGGATGTGTAGTAGTGGCCCTGGTGTTTATGGGTGGGATGTGTGGTAGTGGCCTAGGTGTGTGTGGGTGGGGTATGGTAGTGGGACTGTGATGAGAATGGCGGGATTGGTTCAATGCGTAGGATGTCCTCAATAACTAATGGGAAAGTGGTGCGGGGTACCCAAAAATCGATGTGCTATTACTATAAATTACTTGACTTGCGTTATTTGGGGAGTGTTCCTTGGTGAGGATTGGGTGGATAGTTTTCCTTGCTAGGTGCTTTGGTTATATCTTTTCTCACGGGGCATTAGGCTGTCTCCCCACTTGTGCAGTAGAGATTTAGGTTTTCCTACTGAGTATACTTGTATGCTCACCCTACATTTACTTTCAGGTTTTCAGGAGGACTTCAAGGACCATGCGGGACCTTTCTAGTTGGGCGTTGGAGTTTCGTTGGTTGTAGTTTTTTGCTTTATTTTTTTGGGTATCATACCTTGGATCTTTTCTTGTACTTGTACTTTTGTTTTAGTTTTGTATAAAACATGCATATGGGTTGGTTTTGGGTTTATTTTCATTTACTTGTTCCTTTTCTTTTTGGATTTTGACTCATATTATTTCCGATCTTAAATAATAAAAAGGGTAATGCCTCCCATATTTGTGAAATCCCATACCCTTGGTGCTATTCGCCACTCCAGGTCCTACTAGAGGCGGGACTCGGGGGTCATTATCTCCCTTTCACCATTTCCAGCTCAGGAGGGGCATATTTGGTGGGAGGGGGTCGTGACAGAATGGTATCATAGAAGGTTGAGAGATAGAATGGAGTCTGGAGTTAGGCACAGTGAGGATTGCATGGGATAGTAGGGAAATAGTGTTGGACAATCTTGGTGCGTAAAATAGGCCAGGGAAGACTGGCTAAGACATGAGATTTCAGGCCCCCCATGATCCGATGCAAGGACTCTGGACCTTCTGAACGACCAAGTGAGGCGACACTGACTGCAGGGTAGAGATCCTAGGAAAGGTACAGGCATCATAATGACTTGTGTTCTTGTGCTTATGGGGAATTTTGGGGATTTAAAATGAATAAGAAGTCTAATAAAATTTAAGAATAATATTCTACACTACTTGGGAGTAAGCATTCTTTGTTTACCCTACAGTTATGGAACCTGGGAGACGACCACGAGTAGTGCAGGCGATCGAGGCCCAGGAGGTTTACTTTGCTGATTGACAAAGGGCTGACCAAGAGGAGGAGGATGATCGGTGGCAAAAGACGATTCGATCCTTTCAACGGCAGACCCTCGAGAATTACAAGGGAAGTATCTCAGACATGGAGACAGAGAGCTGGCTAGAGGAGCTGGTGATAGCTTTTAGCTTGATCTGGGCTTCGACAGAGTACTGGGTTCCTTTGGCTATGAGCTAGATGAGTGGAGCAGCGTGTCAGTGGTGGATGCTTTATCTTGGGGATAAGAGGGAGGCTGAGGTCACGTGGGCTGACTTCGAGAAGGAATTCTGGGCAAAATTCCTCTCTTCCACGATGAAGGATGAGAAGAGGCAGGAAATACTCTCCCTCCAGTAGGGGAGTATGTCAGTGAGAGAGTTGGGGATCAAGTTCAAGGATCTCCTTCTCTTTGCTCCCGACCTCTTTCCGGATGAGGAGTCTCGGGCGAGACGTTTGGAGGAGGCACTTCAGCCTTCTCTCTAGTATACTGTTACTCCCTTCACCCTAATGACGTACTTGGAGGTCTAGAAGAAGGATGAAGTGGTGGAAAGGATGCACACACTAGGAGGTGTATCACGAGAGGAAATCCAGTTGGGCTTGTCAAAGGGTATGGCTATCAGCAGCAGGCCTCCAGCATCAGGGCCCTCTAGGTTTCGACTAGCAAGAAGTAGGCCTCAGCAGTTCCAGTTCCGGTCTCTTGGACCTCACCCTCTTATTTCGGGCCTAGGGATGAGATTCTTCATCTATGGAATCCATGGGCACCTTTGGAATCATTTCCCGGATAGAGTACAATATGACGGTGGTGGGAAGGTTCAACACCCACCTCAGTAGCAACAGTTTTCAGCTAGACCATTTCAGCAGCAGTAGTAGGGGCAGAGAGCTCCCACTCCTCCGGGGGCAGACATCGCAGGAGGAGGCCGGCCTCAGGGCACTCCTTAGGAACCTCGACCAGGGTACAGTTGGGGAGGCGGTCGATAGCCGAGGGGTAGGGGATCTGGGCGTGGGCAGTTATACGCTACGGGGGCAGAAAATCAAGCAGGTCCGGAATTCGTTTGAGGTACAATCATCTTGTTTAATACCCTTGCCTATGCCTTATTTGATTTAAGAGCTTCTCGCTCCGTTTTTGCGCCCATTCTAGCCTCTACCTTGGGCCTAGACATAGAGACACTTTCCATACCCCTGGTTTTGAGTACGCTAGTCAGAGGTCAGACCAACTTGTCTCGTGTTTTCTGGGGATGTAGGTTGATGTTGGGGACACACAAATCTAGTGGATATCTCCTTTTACTGCAAATGCAGCCATATGACATCATTCTAGGAATCGACTGGCTATTCTCAGTGTGTTCCGTCATCGATTGTTTCCGAAGAAGGTTTGTGTTTTCAGGAATGGGTGGCCGACGCGTGACTTTCATCGGTGAGCAGGGTTGCTAGGAGGGCAGCCGGCAAGGGGAACCCTTTCTTTCCTTGTTAGCTGAACTGTCAGTGGAGTCGGTGGATAGAGAAATGGTGGAAGTCCTAGGGATTGTCAGTGAGTTTATGGACGTCTTCCCTGAAGAAGTGGTGACTCTACCCCCTCGACGTGATGTTGATTTCAGGATAAAATTGCAACCTGGTGCCCATCCAATTTCAATGGTTCCCTACCAGATGGAACCTTCTAAGTTGCTGGAGTTGCGGATTCAGATTGAAGATCTGATGAAGAAGGGTTTTGTTCGACCAAGTGCATCACCTTGGGGTGCTTCTGTCTTGTTCGCAAAGAAGGCATATGGTGGTCTCAGTCTGTGCATAGAATACTGGAGACTCAATCAGGTAACGGTCAAAAACTGTTACCCCCTCGCAAGGATAGAAGATCTCTTTGACCAGCTGAGGGGAGCATGCTAGTTCTCTAAGATCGATCTGTGGTCTGGATATCACCAGTTGAGGGTGAAGGAGGGCGACATCTCGAAGACTGCATTCAGATGTAGGTATGGACACTTTGAGTTTTTAGTCATGTTGTTCGGTGTTACAAATGCACCAGCTGTGTTCATGGGACTCATGAACTCCGTCTTCCGGGAATACCTGGATCAGTTCATAGTTGTGTTTATTGATGACATTCTGATCTGCTCAAGATCAGAGGAGGATCATGCTGGACACATGAGAACGGTTTTAGAGGTCCTCCGTCAGCACCAACTATATGGGAAATTGTCCAAGTGCAAGTTTTGGATGTGAGAAGTGCACTTCCTTGGGAACGTGGTGTCCGAGAAGGGAATAACGGTGGACCCATCGAAGGTTTAGGTGGTTGTTTCTTGAGTAGCGCCCAAGAACATGGTAGAAGTTCGTAGTTTCCTTGGACTATCAGGCTACTACCGGAGGTTTGTGCCCAAATTCTCCCGAGTTGCAACACCTTTAACGGCCTTGACAAAGAAGGATCAAGCATTCGTGTGGGATGAGCAGTGTGGGGCAGCCTTCAGTTATCTAAAGGGAAAGTTGGTTAGTGCCCCAGTGCTGAGATTACCAGATGAGGGAGTAATGTTTGAGGTATTCTGTGATGCCTCAGGCCAAGGATTGGGGTGCGTGCTGATGCAATAACAAGGGGTGATCTCCTTTGGGTCTAGGCAGTTACGTCCTCATGAACGTAACTATGGCAACCATGATCTAGAGCTTGTGTTAGTTGTGTTCGCATTGAAGTTGTGGAGGCATTACCTCATCGGGGAGCGCTTCGTGGTCTTCACGGATCACAAGAGTTTGAAGTATATCTTCTCCCAGTAGGACCTGAATTTGTGGCAGCGAAGGTGGATGGAGTTCCTCCAGGACTACGACTTCAAAATATCATACCCTGAATGCAAAGGAAATATGGTGGCTCACGCTTTGAGTAGGAGGAAGGATGCAATTTTAAATTTAGCAGATGTTTGGAAGGTGATGGAAGAATTGGATACACTACACCTAGATGTATGGGAAGATGGTGGTAGAGGCTATCTGTTTTAGATGACAGTGCAGTCCTCCCTACTACGGCAGGTGGAGGAGTCTCAGTGGGGAGACACAGAGAGTGAAGTGATGCGCGATTGGGCTAGCTAGGGAAATGATCCAGAAGGATTGTCGGAGGATGGTCTAAATCAGATGCTTTTTCGAGGGAAGTTGTTTGTTACAGAGGAAATACACGAGAGAGTTCTTGGTGAGTTTCAAAACTCACCCCTGGCAGTACACTTGGGAGCTTCCAAGATGTACCAGGTCTAGAGAGGGAAGTTCTGGTGGCCCGGGGTGAAATGGGCAGTAGCATAGTTCATAGCAAAGTGCTTCATGTGTCAGTAGGTGAAGGCTGAACACGACGTCCCATGAGGTCTGTTACGACCTTTAGATGTCCCCGAGTGGAAGTGGGATGACATCTCTATGGATTTCTTCACAGGGCTACCCAAGGTTCAAGGAGGCTGCGATGCTATCTAGGTAGTGGTGGACCGATTGATGAGATCGGATCACTTCCTAGTAATCAAGGAGTCAAGTACGGTTGAGGCCCTAGATCAGAGGTACTTGAATGAGGTGGTGCGGTTGCACGTAATTCTGAGATCTATAATCTTCGACCGGGATACCCGGTTTACCTCGCGGGTCTAGAGAAGATTGCAACATGCTTTTGGCACTGGACTATGCCTCAACATTGCTTTCCACCCCCAGACAGATGGGAAGACAGAGCACACCATCCAGACCTTGGAAGATATGCTACGAGCATGTGTTTTGGGCCTTGGAGGATCATGGGTACAACAATTGCCTCTGATAGAGTTTTCTTACAACAACTATCACTCTACCATTGTCATGGATCCTTTCGAATCTTTGTACGAGAGGCCATTCCGCTCACCCATATGCTGGACAGAGGTCGGAGAAGTAGGTGTTCTTGGCCTGGAGGCGGTACAGAGCACGACAGAGAAGGTTCAGCTTATAGGAGAGAGGATGAAGGCAGCTCAAGACCGGCAGAATTCATACGCCGATAATAGGAGGAGACCCTTGGAGTTCGAGGTTGGGGACCATGTGTTCTTGAAGGTATATCCTCGGCGTGGGCAGCAAAGATTCGGAAAGGGAAACAAGATTTCTCCCAGGTTCGTCGGGCCCTTTGAGGTGCTGCGGCGGGTTGTTGAGGTGGATTATCAACTAGCGTTGCTGCCACCACTACAAAGGGTGCATGACGTCTTCCATGTGTCTCAACTCCGTCGGTACCTGCATGACGATTCACACATCCTTGACTGGGGAGAGCTAAATATCAGGGATGATGCAATGTTCGTGGAGCGACCCGTGATGATCAAAGGTCGTGAAGAGAAGGTGCTTCATGGATGAACCATTCCTTTGGTTCGTGTGCTATGGAGGCATGGTGGGCTTGAGGAGAGTACTTGGGAACGTAAAGCACAGATTCATGCCTAGTACCCAGAGTTGTTTTGAGTTTTATCATGTTTTTTTCGTACCTTTTTACGATGTAATACTTGACCTAGTTAACTATAAAATGTGTTTCGAGTGCATAAGGAGTGTCCTAAAATGTGGGGTGGGGAGGACCTGACCTCTAGTTAAGATGCATTAAAGTGGATGCACCTAAACCCGTGTGGGCGAGTTAGTGCCACCCAAAGTGGATAATATATTAACATGGAGAAAAGAAAACCCCTCGCCCACATGACCATACGGTTTAATCTTTTTCTTTGCGTGGTTGCATGGGGGAGAGGAGTGGTATGTTTTTGATTGTTCAGGAGATATGTGAGGAATGGGGCACTCTTTGGTAACAAGGAGGTTTTCTCCTGAGAGGTATCTTTTGAGGGGGAGGGGAGTTGTTCAGACCCCTCTCATTTCTTTAGGTATGGTTTTAATTCTCGAGGGTGAGCATGTTTTTAGAGGTATCTGATGTAATGGCCCGGACCTATCTGTTCCATTCCTTTGTGAAATGTGGTGCTGGAGGTATTCCGGGAGGTCAAGGTGACTTGGGGGTGCATTTGGGTGGGCTTTTAAGGAAAGCTAAAGGGAAATAGATTTCGCACGGTTGGCGCATGGTTTGGATAAACCATACAGCCAAACCGTGAAAGGTTGGTGTTGGAGGTAGTGGCTAACGCACGGTTAGCGCATGGTTTTCCTAACTGTGTGGACTAATCGTGTGATGAGTGTTTGGCGAGGCAGAAGCTAACACACGGTTAGCGCACGGTTTGTTAAACTGTGTGGACTAACCGTGTGGGAACATAAAGTTAGATCCTAAAATTGTGGATCTGAACTCTTTTGCCTCTAAATGGTTCATTTAAGCCTTTAAGCATCCATAACTCGGGATTACCCTTCCTTGAGGACAGGAGAACCTCTCCCAAGCATTTTGGAAGCGATCCAAAGGCTTCTCTTGGCGAATCGAAGCCAGTTCCTTGAGGTATGCGATCTTTCTTGATCGTTCCTGTTCGGTTTCTTAGATTCCCTTGGATCTACTCCTACTTTTCCTTTCAGTTTCTTAGATCTACACCCGTTATGGGTAGACCTAAGTTTGTGGATGCCAATTATGGTGAGATTTGGTCTTGATCTTGATAGAAGGAGGGATCTAAGGCAGGTTTTTGGAGAATCGATCCGGGTTTCTTGAGCGTTCTTCGACCATCATGGTTTCGTCAAAAACCTTTGAGGTAGGGATCTTACCTTCATCTCTCTCTCTTTTGTGCATCTTGCGGGGTGGGTATCCTCTTTTTTTCATGAGATACGATTGAACTAGTAAATAAAGATAATAACTGGTTAAAGAATGGGTTCGGGGATTTTTTTTGGTATTGTTGTTTTATTTCCATCAATTCTTATCCTTTGATTATGTTGTGAATTGAATGGGATTATGCCTACTGAAAATCACCATCATTGGGGGCCTTTGATTGCGCAATTAAATGTTTCCCTGTCTTCTGGATTGTTTTGTGGATAGAATTCTTAGAATGTGGAAATTGGTTAATCATGTAAAGTTGGATGATTAAATGAATACCTGGAACCCTTGTATGATCACCCAGGTTAAACCAAATGAAAGAATGAATTTGTGGTTTCTGGTTGGGGTTTAGTTATGTGAAGGGGTGTTTCTTGGGTTGCTGTGGAACAGGTGAGTAGCAGGGCTGTAGTTGATATGGTTGTGATGGACGATGGAGTTGTGGTAAACAATATCAAAGTGATGATGTTGTGGTATGGGTATTGTTTCCGATGTGTTGTGGTTATGGTGGTTGGAAGCAGGGCTGCAGGAATGGTTGTGCATATGAATAAAAAGCGGACGAGTTAGATAATGAATTTTGGGACATGGTAGTTGATTAAATACAGAAAATCAGTGGAATTGTTTGGCTGATAAAAGAAAATGGTGTTGTATTTCCCGTGTTTTCCCTAACCTTGTTTGTGGTTGGGAGGGATATGTTTATAAACTTTTTATCTGGTTTGGTTGTTGTTAGTTACTCAGTAGTTAAGGAACTGATAAACTAAAACCGTTGAAACATGAAGAGCTTAATGGGGTTTGGGGCTGTTTCTTGTGTGCATACTTTTGAGGTTGTAGTGCCGAGGAATGTGCTCAGATCCTTTGTGTAGAAGCCTTTGGATAGGCTGAGTGGTTGATATGATTATATAATTCTATAGTTCTTATGTTTATTATTCGCGCCCCACCCAAGTTGAGTAGTTGGTTCCGAACACCCCCATTTCATGGGGGTGGGTGTTTTTTCCCACACTCTTATGAGTGGCTGGTTATTAGCTCCTTTATTTCTCCCTTTCTCGGATAGACTAAGACTCTTTGGGCCGGCTGTGACTGCCTAAGGTCCATTATAGCCCAAGATTCTTCAAGCATGACAGTGGTTGTTATAGCCTAGGTGTGTGCAGGCAGGTTTTTTCCCAAGAGTCTTCGGGATGAGGCCCAGGTGTTCTCGGGTGTGGTAGTGGTTGTTCTAGCCCAGGTGGGTGTGGGCAGGTTGTTTCCCAAGAGTCTTCGGGATGAGGCCGAGGTGTCTTCTAGAATGGCAGTGGTCATTCTAGCCCAGGAGTTTGCGGGCGTGGTTACGCGTGGTGGTAGTGGCCTAGGTTTTTGCAGGCGGGATGTGTAGTAATGGCCCAGGTGTTTGCTGGTGGGATGTGTGGGATGTTTGGTAGTGGCCCAGTTGTGTGCGGGTGGGGTGTGGTAGTGGGACTGCGATGAGAATGGCGGGATTGGTTCGATCCGTAGGATGTCTTCAATAACTAGTGGGAAAGTGGCACGGGGTACCCAAACATCGATGTGCTATTACTATACATTACTTGACTTGCATTATTTGGAGAGTGTGCCTTGGTGAGGCTTGGGCAGATAGTTTTCCTTGCTAGGTGCTCTGGTTATCTCTTTTTTCATGGGGAATTAGGATGTCTCCCCACTTTTTCACAAGAGCATTAGGTTTTCCAAGTGAGTATACTTGTATGCTCACCCTACGTTTACTTTTAGATTTTTAGGAGGACTTTAGGGACCGTGCGAGACCTTGCTAGTTGGGTGTTGGAGTTTCGTTGGTTGCAGTTTTTTTTCTTTCTTTTTTTGGTATCGTACCTTGGAGCTTTTCTTGTACTTGTACTTTTGTTTCAGTTTTGTATTAAGCATGCATATGGGTTGGTTTTGGGTTTATTTTCATTTACTTGTTCCTTTTCTTTCTGGTGTTTGATCATCTTATTTCTGATATTAAATAATAAAATGGGTAATGCCACCCATATTTGTGAAAACTCAAACCCTTGGTGCTAGTCGCCATTCTGGGGCCTACTGGAGGAGGGACTCGGGGGTCATTATCTCCCTTTCACCATTGCCAGCTCAGGTGGGGCATCTTTGGTGGGAGGGGGTCATGACACACTCAGATCCCCTGCTTCTTGACACCTCTTCCCCCCTACGTCCAACTGACCCCTAGCCTCCTACTCCCCACGAATTGAACCTTGTCTCCCCTCCTACTCAGTGGCACATCCGCCCTCCCCCTTTCCACCGACCGGTCCGACCATCTCACCTTCCTTGCCTATGAATTGTCCGGCCAGCGTGCCTCCCCCTCTTCCAGCATGTCCAGGTGGTTCCATGACCTTACCTCTTGGCACACACAGCTGTTGCGACCCTTCGGTGCATTTTCTTCTTGCATTTTGGTTTCACATACTCGAATTAAGGATCTTAGTGTGTTTTGAATCCTTGATATTTAATATATAGGGCGTTGGACCTTCTCAAAGGGTTTTGGACACACGTTGTTTCATCGTGCCTTAGTTTCAAGGTAGGTTCCCCGTTGCACGCACCCTTTTAGTTTTAGACTCATCATTTCATGATATTTTCACCTCCTATGCATTCTGAATTTTATTCTTTGATCACTTGAATAATTATATGGTGTGTAAAATTATATTTTATACCATGTTTTGTGTTTAATTGCTTTGTCGTGTTAAAAGTGTACACATTTCTTGTCTAATAAATTGTTCATTGAAAATTCGCACATGGATCGTGATATTTTAAACATGGTTCAACAACTAGAATAAAATTAAGGCATACAGTTGATGTTTATACTTTTTTTATTAATATAAATTATTTTGATAAATATTTAATTCCTTGTTCTTTATTTTTATATATATATAAAATGACTGGTTGGATTTTATGGGTTAAGAGTGATTTAAAAAATGGTGGATTTGGATTTATTAATGTGTCAGAATCACGATAAATGTTGTTTTGGGGATTCCTTATATGGCTTCCAAAATGTTTTGAGATTTATAATGAAATGTGTTCCAATTTTCAAGGTGTTTTAGTGTGTTTACACCCCTTTATAAAAAGTGCATGTGTGTGTTGGTAAATGTGGGTTTTGTGAAAAAAATGTTTTAAATTATTTTAAATTAAAAGGAATAGTTATGGGTTTTAAATCTGTTGATGTGAAATGTTGAATTGTCGCTTAGTTGGCATGTTTATGTAAAATAGTTTTGTTTGAATGTGAAAAAGGAATGTTTTGAAAAATATTTATAAATGTTTTGAGTGGAAACAATGTGCTTGACACCACTTTTGAAAAAGTGTCTGAATTTTGTGGAAAGGCTTTGTTTGTGAATGTTTAAGGTCCCGTTTTGCCATTTTGTGAAATTTGTGAAAAATATTTATTATGAAAACCCTCATTGGGTGTTTCTCATGCCTCAATTGCATGCAATGGGTGGGAGGTCCTTGTTGGGGATTCTTGGGATCCATATTTAGGGTTCTTTAGTTGGAACCCTTTTTAATTATTCTATTTTAAGGCATGAGAATGGTCCCAAGGGAGACTCGTGGAGAGACCTATTGTGCATTATTACTATTATATATACTGTTATTGGGTGATCGGATGACATTGGTTGTATCAACCACTTTCTAAATACTTGAGACATGAGAATCTGGCATATTGAGAGAATATTAAGAGAATGATTGCCACACTAGTAGGTTATGGTACTGACAAGTCACCCATAGTAGGTGGATGTATTAGGTTTATTACTCTGGGATTTTCCCTCAGCCTACCTGAGAAAGGATGGTTGAGTGTTTGAGAGTTTTGATTTCATCATGTGTAACAAGTCAACAAGTATGAAGTCTCATGTATTGGTGTCTTCTGGATTATTCTTGATCTCCTAGGTTCACACATGTCTTTTTGAATTTTATTTCTTGGAGTAGTGATTATGATGCTTGTATGTATACCTTCATTTCCCTTTCTGTGTGATTCCTATTGTGCATTTTTGTGTATTGTTTTTCTTTAAAAGCGGTGACCTGGTTTTGATTGGGTTTCTATATATGGGTTTCAAATGAAAGTGTTTTATCGTCTTTGTATAAATATGAAAATGTAGACACCACTTTCCCTTTGAAAATCTTATTGAAAATAATGAAAATAATCTTGATTTTAAAATGGTTAAGGGCAATGGTTTTTACTTTTTTTAAGTAAAATATTTATGAAAAATTACTTTTATAAATTGCATTTCAAACTAGAAATGATAATTCTTTTATTTTAAAGGTAGTGCATTGGGAATAGATATCGGGCTAGCCTACTAAGTTTTAATACTCACACCTATATTTCTTTTCGCTTTTTAGTTCTTTTACAGGTTCCATCTTGGGTGCACTCACCTTGGGAGATGCTTGATCGTTGAGCCAGAGAGTGACCCGCGGGGTCACACAGAGTTAGTTTGGATGTCGAGTTTTGTTAGTTTTATCTTCTTCAGTTATTGTTTAGTTGTTTGTTTGGTGTATTTTTATGTGATGATATTTATTATTTCCTCTTATTTTATTAATTTTTATTGGGAAAAATCATTTCCATCGTCTCTTTCGATGCCCTGGTGCTTGTCTCTAGCCTGAGAGGATCGAGAATGCCTCTCGAGCCTTACTGTGGATTGGCTCGGGTGACTGGTTTAGGGTCAAACTGGGTTGGTTCGTGACACCTAACATGTAAAAGTAATATATAAGATTCTTTCATCACCTTAAATATCTCAAAATATTTTAATTTTAATATTTTTAATACAATTTATTTTATTTTTTTATTTAATTGAATAATTACATCATTTAAGTTGTGTATGGATTTAGGGTAACTATTTAAATTCTAAAAATTAAAAATAAATTACCATGATGAAGATAAATGTTTTATAATCCTAAAAAATTTCTATAGTAGTTCATAATGTTTGGTAAACCCCATATTAAAAATATTATACTTATTAAAAACAAGAGTGTGACATTTTGTCACTTTCTTTGATTTTAATAATATCAAAGTCATTTTCATGGAAAAGTTTACATTAAATAACTAAATTTAGAACCTTAGGTGTTAAGGATAGATTTAAATTCATCCAATAAGAAATATAATTAAAATTTTTGGCCTTATCACTTATTTTTAATTCATATTAACCCGTTTTACCCTTTACTAAGGTAATAAAGTTTACCATAGTTACTATTCATATTGAATAAAACTAAAAGGGGATTAATTATAAAATATGAAATGATTAATTCGAAATATTTAATTAATTATATATAATTAAAAACATATAAGTTTGAGAATTTATTAAAAATTAAACTGAAAAAATGCAATGAAAAACTATTTTTTTTTTGGAAAAATGTCCTTTTTTAAATATATAATGTTTTTATACCAAATTCAAGTATAAAATCCATTTAAAAACCATAATTGGATTATTTTAATTAAAAATTATCTAATTAAAATTTAAAATAAATCTATAACATAATTATACCTTGTAAATACTTAAAAATAAAATATAATGATCAATAAAAATCAGTATTTTTCACTATTCCTTAACAAATAAATGTTTTTAGAAAATTATCAAAAATTCATTTTAAGATAATTATGAAATTACGAATTAAAAAATTAAATTAATTTCTAAAAATGATTTTTTTATAAATTATATAAATTATTATTCACTCATAAAAATGAGAAGAACTCATTTTTGAAGAAATGATATTTTTAAAGAATAAAATGACAACTAAAAATTGTGTGACATTTCATTAGCACTTACCAATACATTTATATTGAGTTGTAAATTTATATATATTTTTAAATTACTTATTCCTATTCATTCCCAACAGTTTAATTACTAGGTTATAATGGGCATATAATATTTTAATAATGCTATTCGGTTCTTTTAAATTTACTGTTGTGTGCAACACTAGCTATCAGAGAAATAAAATTATCTAAAGAGAACAATTTCATAAAAATATCAGTGTGTTACATTATAACCCTATTACAATTATTTTTACCCTAAAAATTCATCACTTGAATTCAAATAGACGAGGATACCACAACCTCATCACATCCTTAGGTTCCCAAATAGCTTCCTCAAATTGGTGGTTTCACCAAAAAAATTTAACTAGTCAAGTGAAATTGTTTCATAGAAAATTTTATATAGGATCCAGAATCTCTATCAGTTTTTCTTTATAATAAATATATTGATCCAGAGTTACTAACTTTGAGTTTAGTACATGTTAAGGATTATGTATGTACTTTCTCAGGAGAGATACATAGAACACATCATGAACTTGATATAGATTTGGTGGAAGTGCCAATGGATAAGCTAAAATCGCAAAAAAATTAATAATTAATAATGATTTGATATACATATGTCTTATCTTTCCCTTATTTCCAAATTCCATTACTCTCTTGTAGGGATTTATTAGTAGGAATACCTTGTCACTGACTTCAAACTCAGTGACTTTTCATCGATTGTCTACATAAATTTTTCATTGAATCTAAGATGTTCTTATGTGTTGTTGAATGGATATAACATTATATACCATATCCACAGATATATCATGTCCCAATATCTTTCTTTACCCAACTTCATTATAGTATGTTGGAATTATGCACTTATTACCTTAGAGGGCTTCATAAAGAGTAATCTGAATACTGGTGTGAAAACTATTGTTGTAAGAAATTTCCACCAAAGGTAGGTGTTGATTCCAACCACCATTGAAATCCATAGATAAATCTCTAAACATGTCTTCTAGATTTTGAATTTTCCTCTTAGACTGAACATCAATCTAGGGATGATAAGTAGTGATGAAACCTAACTCTTTATCCAAATCCTACTAAAAACTTCTCTAGAACTTTGAGGTAAACCTCATATCCTGATCAGATACAATGGAAAATTGTATCCCATGAAATCTTACCACTTCTTTAATATATATTCTATAAAGTTGATCAATATAGAAATATTATCTAATAGAAAGTAATTGTGTCAAAATTTTAAGGTGATATACTATAAACCATATATAATTATGTCCCTTAGATGTTTTGGGGAGTCCGAGGACAAAATACCTAGTGATGATTTCCTTTTTCTATTCTGGTATGAGTAATGGTTTTAATATACCCTTTGAATTATATCTCCTAGCCTTAACATGATGACATATCCAACACCAAGAAACATACTTTGTAATATCTCTCTTCATTCCATCCCTAAAAAAATATTTTTTTAGGTCTCTATACATATTTTTACTTCCAAGATGAATAGATAATGATAAACTATGATCCTAATCTAACATATCCTTCTTTAAATATGGTACGGCTGGGATAAAAACAAAGTTCATAAAACTTATTATTCCATCAAAATCAATTTTGAAATCAAGTACATTTCTCACTTTCTTTTCTCTCTCTATATCTTCATTTTATGCCTCCCTAATTTTCACTTGTATAGATGGTTGAAAATTCCTTTGAGAAAGATAATATTTCTCCCCTTCATTTAATATTTATAGATCCATCCTAAAAAAATATATAAATATTACGTTTTTCATAATATTCATCATAGATAGGATAATATGGTCCTTTCAACTCAAAGCATCCACCACCTTGTTCGATTTCCCATGGTGGTAATGTATTGAGTAGTCACAATCTTTAATTTACTCCAACCATATTCTTTGGCACATATTCAATTATTTTTGTGTGAATATATACATTATTCTTTTGTTATAGGTATATATATAAATCTTTTCTCCATAAAGATAATTCCTCCATATCTTTCAAGATAATATTACCACATTTTACTCCAAATCACAAGTTGGGTAATTTGGATCATGAACCTTCAATTTTCATGAGGAAAAATCTATAACCATGTAATTTTTCATGAGAATTCATCCAAATACATTCTTAAATGAATCATTATAGATTACACACCCTTATTCACTGTAGGGTAATGTAAGCACATGGGTTCTAACTAATGTTTTCCATAGTTTCTTAAAAATTTCTGCACATTCATTCATTAAAAGGAACTTTGCACCCTTTTTAGTTAAATTGGTGAGTGGATTGGATTTTCAAAAGAAATTATCCACAAATCCCTAATAATATCCAAACAAACCAAGAAAAATTTGGATCTCAGTCACCATTTTTGGTTTAGTGAAACATTAAATAACTTATGTCTTTGATGGATCCACATATATACCCTCTCTTGTGATTTTGTGACAAAAAAATGAAACTTTATGAAGCTAAAATTCACACTTGATAAATTTTGAATAAATATTGTATTTTATATAGGTCTTTAGTACAATAATCAAGTTATATTTATATTCTTACTTACCCTTTGAATACATAAGAATACTATCTATAAATACTACCACAAACTGATCAAGATAGTCTCTAAAGACTATATCATCTAAATATATGAAGATAGTAGGGACATTATTAAGAACAAAAGGAATCACTATAAATTCATTGTGACTACACCTTGTATGGAATTCCATCTTGGGTATATCCTCCTTATTGTATCTCAAATGATGATATCCATTATGATGATCAATCTTGGAAAAGTATTGAGATCCATGTAGTTGATCAAATAAGTCATCAACCCAGGGAATAAGATACTTGTTCTTGATAGTAATCGTTTTAATCTCTCGATAATCAATGAAAAGTTGCATTGATCCATATTTCTTCTTAATGAAAGAAATAGGTGAACCTAAATGTGATTCACTAGGTAATATGGATCCCTTATCAATATTCTTCTGGAGTTACTTATTCAATTCCTACAACTCAATTGAGGCCATTTTATAAGGAGTCTTTGAATTAGGAGTAGCACCAGGTATGAGTTATTTTTAAAACTCAAATTCACAATTTGGTGGAAGAAGTAGAAATTATTTTCAAAATACATCCATAAAATCCCATAAATTAGGTGTATACTTAATTTTTAATTTCTCCCTAACCATCTAAGATAAATAACATTTATTTATATGAATTAAGACCCATAAATAGAAGCAATTTCTATTGGAAGTTCACATTCATCATTGCATCGATAGATAATCATAGGTTCATTAGGAAAGTAAAACATGACTTACCTTCCATAAAAATTGATATGAGATCCATATATAGAAATAAAATCCATGCCAATAATCATATCAGATTCAGATAAAGGAAGGATCACAAGATTTTTAGGAAGACCTTTACCACAAACTTCAACTAGAGAAGAATTGTGAACTTTAGATGAGATAATTTCTCCAATAAGATTTTTCACAGCTAACTCAACATCTAATTATTGAGGTGATATGGTGATACCATTACAAAATTATTTATAAATAAAATATTGGGTGGATCTGGAATCAATTAAGACATTTGATGCTTTAGATTTTATGATATGTGTACCTTTCACCACTTCAGTATCGTACTCCACATTGATAATAGTGATCATATGAGATTTCTATTTTTTCTTTGGCCTTAAGAAGTTATTGACATTTATCATAATCCTTAACCCTTGTATTTGGGAATTGATTAGCATAATGACCATTTTCCTTAAACTTTAAGTGCTTTAGTGTTGGAGGTTTATTTTGTGTAGCTTTCTCTCTATTCACAACATTAACTAGATTCTTCCCATCACTTCGGTAATCAGTTGATTGATAAAATTACCTTAAACTTTTAAATAATTTACTATTCCCCTTAATACAATTTCCTCTATTCTTATTTCTACACTTTGAGCATAAGGAAATTCTCAAATTCTTCTCTCCATAGTTTTTAGATGTTCCTTTGAACTCTATCATCCTTTTCTTATCAAAACCATGAGATTGATACCTAAATCCAACCTCTATTTTGACCTTGATGGAAAATTGTATAATTTATTCATAGCTACTGAAGTATCTTATGGAAAATTCCTTTAGATACATGGTTTTAAGCCACTAAATAATTGATCAACCTTAATTTCAGGTTGGATGATAATGTCAGAAGCATACCACACAAATATTGTAAATTTGTTTTCATAGGTTCTAAAAAATTCACCATCTTTTTTATTTATGCCAAGGAATTACTTCTCTATTTTTGTAAAAATAATATGAGTAAAGTAATTATTCAAAAATAATTTCTTGAACTCATCCCATTCCATGGTGTCAATTTCATCTCATTACCTTATATTCTTGATAAGATTCCACTACTGATATGCTTCACCATCTAAATGATAGACAACCAAAATGTCTTAATCATGTTTTCAACATTGGAGAAACTAAAATATATTTTTAGTGGCACTGATAAATTAATTAGCCACCAATGGATCAGAAGAACCACTAAAATAAGGTGGACTCTACCTCATGAAGTAGTCTACAAAATTTTGTTCCCTATTTTTCTAATTTGGAAGTAAAACATGATTCATATCTTGTGAATGTGTTGTGAGTATAACAAAAATATTTTTCATTAAAAATCCCATAAAATTCAGTTTATTAGGAGGATAATAATTTCATTTCCCATCACATTTAGCATTAATATGGATCATTAAGTTCCCAACAATTATCTAACACAAAAAAGAATAGTTTGAGAAACACTAATCATAGTGGGGAAACCACATAATGAATGGAAATTACTTATTAAATTTCAATCTATGATATATTATTTTTAATAACAGGTTATTTATGATCATTACCAAAATTATAGGATTGTAACCTATACTTGGACTTGTCCTATGGTTCCTACTAAGGTTTTGTAATCCTAGTTTCCAAAGGTTAACTAATCATTTCTATGATACCAAATATAATGGCCCATTATTTTCATATATAGATAATATTTTTTTAGATAAATATTCAATAGATAACATAATAAATCCATGCTAGAACCGTATAGGTCTAGTGTCTTTGGAAACTTGGAATCATAAACAATTGGTTCATAAAATATCTACATCATCTTCCGCTTATTCATTCATAATTAGAACCTATGTTGACATATCATAACTAATACATTTCTTTATATCTCGAGGAAAATAAAAACAATAAAGGGTGACATTAGATGCATATTATGTGTAAAAAATGGATATAGAAATGATTTTTTGAGCATAATATGAGCATAAGGGTATAATAACATGAACACAACATTTGGAAATTATAACCTCTATGCCAAAGATCATAATATTGAGCCAAAAAATAAATCATGGAAGTTCCTAAGACATGAATCATAATTAAATCAAAGAAAATAATACATGATAACATAACATTGGTATGAGACATGGAATTTTTGGCACACACATAATCATATAAAATCATTTACATATTATTCAAGGATTACTGCTAAGACTATTATAGCGAAAAAAGTAATGTACTGAAATTGGTTCACTCCCCATTCCATTCCAGTCCTACTGAACCAGGTTCACTTCCCATTATAGACCTGTTTTACAGAGTTGGGTTCAATTCCCATTCCATCTTTGTTTTACTAAACTGGGTTCACTTCCCATTCTATCCCTATTTTACTAAACTTGGTTTACTCCGTATTCTAGCCCCATCTATCACATAAAATATAAATCTTTACCCAATTCATTGGCGGGAGATATAGTTCCCACCCATCACAAAATTAAAACCATACATATGTGTGTCATAATAACATAAATCACTCATCATATTAGAACCCATAAAAAGAAATGGGTTTCATAAACATTTCACCACAACATAACTCATTGAAAAGAATAAAAATTCATAAATATCCTTCCATCAAAAAATTAAATCATTCATAGAATGAATAAGAATGGTATCCTTGGATTATATCCCTAGTAAAACATAATAAACATAAAATAATATTGTCTTCATATAGAAAGATATTTTGAAATATCACTTGAAATAATTATTAATGAAAATATCCTTTTTATTTTGAAAAACTTTTTTTATAGCCATGAAAATAATAGAAAAAATATTATTTTAAAATAAACTTGTAATACTATAAAGGAAGTTTCTAGAAATTAAGCCATCATGAAAGAGGTAAAATCATCGCACACCGTATAAGTTAAAAAAACATTATATTCATTTTTTTTCGGAAATTCACAAAGTACCTGTTTGGAAAATGATAAAAATATTCCTTCCAAACTATTTTCTTAAAAGTTAAAAATGGGTAAAGATGGATTTAAATATCAATAGGAGTATAGTAAAAACCTTTTTGAAAACAGTTTTAGGTTACATGGAAATGAAAGATAAATATACCCCAATTGAGATTTAAATGTTGACAGTCTGAAATATGATTTGATTGTGAAATAAAACACCACCTTAAGTATTTACTTTCTTTGTTCATGTCAAAACCTAAATTATAATAAGTATGAATTTATTATACATTTATTCCATAACCATAATTCTATAATTCCATGTATTATTTATTTATAACATCTTATCACCCTCTTATTAAAAACTTTTTATGAAAACCAATGTTCTGGGTGATAACTGCTTCTTTTTCCAGGCATGTTTCAATTCCGCAGTCTTTTCCCTTATAATTTGATATTTTTTGTCAAAATATATATAATTTGAATCATTTTATAAACATAATATATAATAATTATATATATTTATAATCATTCATAGAATTTAGGGATAGAAAAATGAATTACATCGTTCATGGAGACAGTTGGTTGTACGTATGCATGAACACTGTTTTCATTTTCCGATTGATAGAATAAAAGAAATTTAAATAATAATTCATATTTTTTAAATAATTATTATATCATATATATCATGTATATTCATTAAAACAATCCTAATACCTATCCATAAAATTCAGTGATGAAAAATGAATTGTATCTCTACATGGAGACGATATGCTATATGTACGCATGAACAATACTTTCACTTTTTGATTGATAGAAATGTGGTGTATAATAGTGTTTTAATAATAATAATATATATTTTTTCATATTTAGGAAACTTAATTTATCATTTTATGATAAGAATCACATATTAATAAGAGGTAAGTAAGAGTAGAAAAATAAAGTGATCGATTAGAGTGATTAGCTCTTCTTTGAAACGACTCTTTTGGATCTACCCTAAAGGGATCTAGGATTGTTCTTTAGAGAATAAAATCCCCTCTATAAGGTCAATAGGGATGTTGAGAAGATAAATTGATAGGTTATGGTCGATGTAGAAGGCTCAATGTGATGTAAAGAAATAAGGGAGGAGGTAGCCTTTTAAAATTGTGTGGAGGGGCACTTTTGGAATTTCACAAAAGATTAAATTATAATAAATTAATTTTATATCCAAATAACACCAAATTTAAATATATTCAAATATAATATGGTATAAGGCTATAATATCATCAACCAATATATTTTAGATATATTTTTGTGTTATTTTAAACCTTATCATTTTGATTAACCTGTTAATTAACATATTTTACTTTTAACTACGGTAACAACATTTTCAATATTAAAAGGTTGAAATTTTTACCATCTTGGTTTCAATTTTGACCATAAATGAACAATTTATGACATTTAAGACCATATAATAATCATTTTGTTTTTTTATATATATTTTTATGATTATTAACAAATTTAATAAAATATTAATCCCATAAAATATCATTATATTCAATTTTGAAACTATTCATTATTTTGACTTTTAAAAACATAATAAAACATGTAAAATTCAAATAAATTACTTTATTATATTCATAAATTTTCTTATTCATCTGGATAATTATTTTATCACCTTAAATATCACAAATTATTTTACTTTTAATATTCATAATATCATTTATTTGGTTTTTTTGTTAATTGAATAATTACTGCATCAATGTTGGGTAAGCATTTAGGGTAATTTTTTAATTTCAAAAAATTATAAATAAATTACCTTGATAAATATAAATATTTTATCATTCCAAATAATATTTATATCATAATATATCTTCTAGTAAACCCCATATTAAAAATATTATGCTTATTAAATATAAGAGTGTGACGTTTTGTCACTTTCATTGATTTTAATAATATCTAAGTCATTTTATATAAAAGTTTCCATTAAGTAAATAAATTTCAAAACATACATGTTAAAAATGGAATTAAATTCATTAAATAAGAAATAGGATGAAAAAACATGGCCATATCACTTATTTTTAATCCATATTAACCTGTTTTACCCTTTATCGAGGTAGTAATTTTTTTCATAGTTATTATTCATAATGGCTAAAAGTTAAAGGGGAATAAATAGGAAATTTTAAATTCCTAATTATAAATATTTAATTATTTTTTTAATTAAAAAAATATATATTTCAGAATTTAATTTAGAATTATATTGGAAAGACGCAATGAAAAACTTTTTTTTTTGGAAAATACCCTTCTTAAATATAAAATGTTTTTATAAACATTCAAGTATAAAATCTATTTAAAAAAATGGAATTGGATTATTTTAAATAAAAAAATATCTAAATAAAATTAAAAACTATTCAATAACATAATTTTAACTTGTAAAAACTTTAAAATAAAATCTAATTTTCAATAAAAATCAGTATTTTTCACTATTCCTTGAAAAATAAAATTTTCAAAAAAATTTCAAAAAATTATTTTAAGATGATTTTAAAAATTTGAATTCAAAAATGAAATTAATTTTGAAAAATAAATTTTATATAATTTTTATAAATTAATATTCACTCATAAATAGAGGAAAAACAAAATTTTGAAGAAACATATTTTTAAAGAATAAAATGAATTTACTAAATACTTTGTTAAGTTTCCTAAGAGTGTACCAATACATTCATATTGAGTTGGAACTTTATATTAATTACATAAATTAGTTATTTTTATTTATTCCCACATATTTATTGGATAGTTTATAAGAGAAATATAAAATTTTAAAAATGTTACATGGTTTATTTAAACTCACTATTGTATGCCACACAAGCTATCAAAGAAATAAAATTATTTAAAGAGAAAAATTTCTTAAAAATATTGGGGTGTTACAAAATTCTGGGAGAAAGAAGGAATTTTTTTTTTCCAAAAAACCACCATATGTGGTACCTCTTAATAATATATCTACTTTAGGAGATCCACCACCTCCTCACGAGGAAACATGTGTAAAACAATGAATAAACCAAAAATAAATTCTATAAACTCTCCCATAGGAGATACCACTCAAAAAATAGGAAATATAACAACAAAAAAGGGGATACCATCTTATAAAGAAAAAAATGTCAAATACCACAAATATTTTTTTTAAAGGTTGGGGCCGAAGCCTCAATTTATTATTTAAACCAAAGAACTCTTTAGACTGGGTAGAGGGTGACCCATTATATAGCCCAAAGGCCCAAGGACAAGTGGCCCGAATACAAGTCTTGAAATCCCATTTTTGTCCCAAAGGACCCCTCAGTGAACAGTACTGCTACAATACTTCACAGCTACAGTACTTGCTATAGTCCCTCCGCTGCTATAGTGTCACCACTGCTACAATCGCCGCTGCTACAGTACTGCTACAATGCCCTACTATATTACTGCTACAGTGCCCTACTACAGTACCTTCTATAGTACCAAAAATGACTAATGCTATAATAGAATATATAAACATCTAATAGATAATGGTACATAACAAATATTTGTGACTAAAGTTACCAGGTGCTCTCCCCTATACCACAATTCCATAAAAAAACACGAAACAAGGGAAAAACATACCCCTACAACATCTTCTCTCGGTAGTCCTGGATCTCCATAGGCCAATCCTTGAAGTTCATATAATTGAAACACAAATTTCACCCCAATCAATGATGTTAGAGTCATCATAAAGATATCAATGAATTTGTGACACATGGAAGAAATTATATATCTAGATCATCTATGGGGGAAGTGATATCCGACATTCCATGAATCTAATGTGATACAACACCTTAAAAGGCCTCAAAAACTAGGGATAAATCTTACTCCCATGACCAAACCTTCACTACCCATGATGAGGAGTCACCTTCAGGAACAAAGGATATCCAAAATAAAACTCTAGAGGTATCCTCCTCTAATCAACATTAGATTTATGATGATCATGTGTTAATTTCATCCACTCATGAATTACTTGAACCATCTCTATCATTATTTTTACTAGTTCGATCTTGAAAATTTCTAATTATTTAACCCTAGTCCATCATAATGGAGAATTGAAAGGTCAGACATATAAAGATTCAAACAGTTCCATTCCAATGGTACAGTGGAAACTGTTGTTGTAAGAAAACACTACCATGGGTAGTTACCTCATCCGAATACCTACAAAATCCAGTACATAAGAATGAATTATATCTTAAAGATTATGTATAGTCTTCTCAATCTAACCATACATCAACACATATAAATTAATTCTAAGGAATAGATAATATCCAAAAGTGGATATAATATCACTCTACACCCTGGAGGTAAAACGAGGATCAACATCATAGATGATCACACATGAATCTATAGAGTCTCACCACATCCTCTAGATACATCCATGACTAAAAACATCCACTGATCTTAACTCTTGGATCACTATTAAGTGGTATAAATCACTACAAGATTTTATCTTACTTCCTATAAGGAATATCTAGTATATGATGAAAACCATCTAGAACACAGTGCTCAATGTTCACGTTCTGGTAGATCAAACATCAAGACAAAAACTCTTTAACTTCATGATTTATCTTAAGACACAAAAAATACCCTCTTAGAGCTTAATAAATATTTTCCATGCCCTGATATACCACTAAGGGTGATCTATGTAACTCATGGAGAACCATATCATGCATATCCAAAGGGATGAAAATACTCCACTAGAACAACCCCTAATGTTATTCATCCATATCCAACCATCAATAGCATCACTAAAGAAAACTCGATCTCTCCAGACCTCCACCTCAGAATACCCTAGATGGGACTCCTCCTCCTTCTTCACCAAATAACACTTCACCATTATTTAGAAAAGACAACCTCTACCTCCAACCAATCCCATGTGAATATGTATCACTGAGATATCTTCCATAACTCTCTAAGAATATTTATATTCATATATGACATCACCAGTGACTTTCTACTTTTCCCATTAGAAAAAAATTTACCCTTTACAGGTGTATAAGAAATATTAAATCCAAAATCCTTCAATAATTCCATCCAATTACACTATTGTAAGTTCAAATCACACTGATAGAAGACACACCTTAAGCTCTTATGATAGGTAAAAACCCATAAAAATACCTTTTGATGAGGTAATGTTGCCATAATTAAAAAGAAAACATAACTACTTCCAACTCGAGATCATGGGTGGAATAAATAATCTCACGGGGGAATAATAATATGACCCATAATAAAAAACTGATATATACTATGTTAGAACATAGACCAACCAAAGACATAAAGCATCATAGAAAACCTCGAACCGAAATCACTTGTCTGAAAAAGAAAGAACTCGAGCACTAAAAAACTTCTTCTTCAAGTACTCAAAACCAACCAATACTAGTCAATCCATAAGAACACATGATCCTATTTGGTCAAATATGTCATAGGAGGCACAACATGAGAGAATTCATCTATAGACCTCCTATAATAGACCATGAGAGAAAGGAAACTCTGCACCTCTGCAAAAATCTTGGGGGATACCGAATAAATGACAAACTTTATCTTAGAAGGATCTATAGATACTACTTTATAAGATATGATATGACCTAAGAAATGAACTTTATGAGCCCAAAAATCAGGCAATAAAAACTTTCTGAATAGCTACTATTGATGAATAACACCCAAAACAGGATGTAGATACTCTGCATGCTCCTCCTCATACGTGTGGTACAAAAGGATTTCCTTGATGAAAACCACCCTGAATCGTTCCATAACCTATTTGAATAATTAATTAATATATGACATGAAAATATATATATAATTCATCACATTGAATGAAATCACAATGAATTCATAATGGCCATGTTGATATCGTAAAGTGGTCTTTGGGATATCCCCATCCATCACCCATAACTGATGATATCCTGACTAAAGATCAATATTTGAGAACCAAATATATTCTTTAAGATGATTGAATAAATAATAATTTCATGGAAGAGGATATATTTTCTATACTACAACCTTATTCAAGAGATAATAATTGATATAAAGATGCAAACTACCATCAACCTTCTTCATGAACAAAACCGATGCACCCTAAGGTGACACCCTTGGACAAATAAAACTTCATTACAAAATATCATCAAGATATACCTATACCTCTCACAATCTAGATGGTTCCATCCTATATGGATACATTGAGATAGGATAAATGGATATATGTAGCTTAATCCCAAAATCAATCTCATATCAAGGGGGAAATTCAAAAACTTCCTTAGGAAAAATATTAGGGCACTATTACACAACCCTGGAAAAACACCATTTGATGATCTCAGTATCAGTTTAACCATTAATGAAGATGATGAAGAAACATTCCTCTAACCCATATAAGGGCATGTCTCACCAATGAAAACTTCTAGATGTCTATAAAAATTATATAACACAACCTACAACCTAAATAAATCTCTGATATCCTACACCAAATATAGATAGTCCACGCCAAGGATGATATCGTACGACTGTATTTGTAAACATAGGATGTCTCCCCAAGAGTATTTCTTCTCTAACAATAGTTCATAGTCTTTACATACTTCATACAGATAAACTAGACCTCCAAAAACAATATTCAATTTCAAGGGCACTGTAATTATTTCCACCTTGAGTCCCAAAGTGCGAACTAGGGTAGGTGATATGAATAAGTGTATTTATCTTAAATTAAACAAATCATGCACCCAAGTACAAAAAAAGTAAAGGGAACCTCGAATGACATATGGGTCTTCTAGTGTTGGAAACTCCCAAGCATGATATTGACTAAAACATACTCCACGGCCTCTTTAACCCTAATGATTACCACCTCCATGGACAAACTCTATTGTTAAAGTATGAGAAGAATCACAAGGATATCTTTTACATGCCTTATATCCTCTCTGATGATCCTAAGTTGGATCATATTACTACCTCCTCAGCTGAAGCTACCTCAATGGAGAATCCTAAAGTGGAACACCTAGTTCATACTACCTACCTAAAATGGTCAGGCACTGTCACTATTAATGAACTCAACCACCACTCAAAAAACAAGTGTTTGATCCACTATCAAGGTCCTGAGAATAGCCAACCTTAGAGAAATGAGATGATGATGGTTGGGACCTACCCCCATCTATATGAAAGATGTTCTATCTAGAAAGTAGGGAACCCCAAAACATGGATAATAATTATGAGGAATCCTAATTACTTACCCCTCATGACGATATGTTTATAGAAAACATTCTATCAACAACTTTTTCTCTCAATAACACCTTGACATATGCCAACAACACGAATGAGGTGGCCTAGAAATAGATCATTGGATAAAAATACTCCTTAAAATACCTCACCTTGGACTCCTCATCTAGAAATATGTTTGAAAAATATCAGATAGGGGTCCTAAAATAGATCCAAAAATTATTCATGTTGTAAATACCTGATCTAATGGTAAGTAGATCCCAGATACTAGCCGCTATCATGATCAAATAAATAAACTCTACTAAGAAATGGTCCCTAAATTTCTACCATGTGACCTCTATCTCCTCATAATCCCAATGAATGGATCAAACTAAAATCATCCTCAAACTCTCACAACCAGTTTTATTTAATTGAATCCAAAATAGTCCCTCATACATCCAGAGACTCTGGAACTGGAACTGTCACACCCGTTTTTTTTCTAGTCATTTTAATTATTTTATTTCACTTGGCGTCGGGTGTTTTTGCTTAAGTGCGAGTGAGTCCCTGTTTAATTTTTTTTATGTTGGGATGAGTTTATGGTTTGGGATGGTGCGCGAACACCGTACGCTTAAGACGCGCAGTTCGCTTCGGCACGTGCCTTCCGCTTGGGTACGTGCAGCCCACTTGCAGTCCGCTGGGATACCGTACGGCGTGCGAACACCGCACGATCATCCAGTTTTAACACTATGTGTGTAGATATATGTATATGTATGTTTATATATTTATATATGTGTATGTATATGTGTATCTACGTTTGTATGTGTTTATGTTTTAACGTTAGGTGTATGTATATATATATGTATGTGTGTATATGTTCAAAGGTGTATATGTATATACACTTATGTTTATAAATAAATATGTTTTAACATTATATGCTTATGTGTATATATGTTTATATATATGTTTACATATGTTCATATATTTTTATATATGTTATATACATATGTTTATAAATAAATATGTTTTAACATTATATGCTTATGTGTATATATGTTTATATATATGTTTACATATGTTCATATATGTTTATATATGTTATATATATGTTTATATATATATATATGTATATATGTATCTATGTATATATGTATCTATGTTTATATAAGTGGGTTTATATATGTTTATATATATTTATATTTGTATATATGTTTATAATAACTATTATTATTTTTATTATAATTAACTAATTATTATTATTATTTTTATTATTAATATTATTATTATTATAAAAAAAGGGAAATTGAAATCCTAAATCTACCCATGCGCGGCGCACCCCCCCATCCCCATTCTTTCTTTTACTTTTTTTATCTCCTCTCCCCTCACCCCCTCTCCCTTTCCACGCCTCCCCCACTCTTTCATATTTTGTTTTTTTATTTATTACCCTTATTCTCTCACGCCCCTCTTTCTTATTTTGTTTTTTTTATTTTATTTTCCCTCAATTCCCTCACGCACATCTCTCCTCTTCCCCCCTAATTCCAATCACACTGCCCCCTTTTTCTTTCTGTTTCATCTTCCACGCACCTATCCTCTCCCCTCTTATTCCAATCTCGCTGCGCCTTTTTTTTTCTACCCTTCCACGCACATCGATCCTCTTCCTCCCTATTTCGAATCAGACAAATATCTCCCTTTTCCCCCCTATTTGCAGCGTCACACCCCCCCTCGTGACCTCCTCCCATTGGGGCGATGGGTCTCCACGGCCTGGCCTCCCTACAGCACCCCATGCCGGAGGTTATCAATGTCACAACCTCTTCTTGACGGTGACCTGCAGTAGGCGCGCACGAGATCTCGATTGAGTTTCTACGGCGTGCGCCCCCTTCCTCGGATCTCCTTCATTCCTCGATATTTCTTCCGATTTCTTTGTGTTGCTCCAACGATTCAATGAGGTATGATCCTTAGACCTCTTCTCTTTCATTGCGTTGACGATTCGTTTCTGTTTTGGTATTCAGTTTGGATTTAATCGAAACCCTACGGTTGAGATATCTTGATATTGTTGTGTTATTTCTTGAATAGGGTATGCGAAGACCTCCTTAGGTCTTGTTCTTGCGTGTTCTAACATCCGCCGCCGAAGGCGAAGCAGATTGACTCCTTTTCGGTCCGCCGACATCCAGGGTATAGTTTTATACCCGTTGTTGGTTTCGCAGCTTTGTTATGCCCTTAATTAGTCTGCTATAGTGTTCTTGAGTTTTTTTCGAAGTTGTTAAAAATATTTTTTTGAGTTAGTTCCTGGTTTATGTCTTCTTGCGTCTGCGATGATTTTCTTGTTTAAGTGAAAAATATTATTTTGACGATTTTTTTAAAAATGTAATTCGCATCGCTATGGTTTTCTGGTCTAGATTTTTGTGATGCTTCAGCATCGATAAATTGTTTAAAAATTGGTCATTAGCATGATTCATTATTTATGTTTATGTGTTTATGCACTTGGGGTGTTGATAAATTGTGATATGAGATTTTAAAATAAATTGATACGATTTTGGGGGTGTTGTCCTTAGTTTTGTTTTATAAAAGAAAATGGTTAAAGTGTGGTTTGGGTTTTACTTGTGAACCTTGTGATTTTTGTAGAGTTGGGTTTTGAATTGTATCTTGATTTCCTTGTTTGGATTAATTTTATTTTAGGGGATTTGTGGTGTTTTTGAGTCCCGAGGTTTTATCGCAGGGAGTTGCGGTTGGTTTCTAAGGTGCGCACGCATATTCCAAGGTATGAATATGTATAGATATATATATATCTTCTGTGTGCGTGTTCCCTCATGGCGCGGGGAACACGTGCATCAGTTTAAGGATATATATATATATATATATATATATATGGAAGTGCGTGCGTGCGAGCAAGCTTCCACTTGAGTTAGAAAGCTTGACGTGACCTTTGTTCGAGGTAGGCGTTTCCATCCATTCTCTCTTTATAATGTTTTCCATAGTCACTTGCATTGTTTCATTTAGTTTATACATTTTTATTTGCACCCTTATAGTCCTGATAGTTTATTTATTTCAATGTTTCTTTGACTTTTAAAAGGGTTAATAACAGCTTTGAAATAGTTCCTTGATTATGTTTAGGTGCTTCCATGCCATTTCTTTCAATTTTAAACCATTTAATGCTTGCGTTTTCTTAATTAAATTTTAGATTATGTTTCGCACCATTATTTTTCTTATAGTTAACTTATGACCGTGTTTTCCTGTTGAAAGGTTTGACAAAAAAAATGGATTTTTGGATGCTTCTTTATTTATGAACTTTTTATACCTTTCCAACTGGGTTGGAACTAACTGCCTATATCTGCAAATGGTACTGTTGGATTTCCTGAGTGGTGTTTTCTAGTAGAAACATTTTATGGAACTTGTTTGTCCTGTGTTGGTCAGTTTTGTGGAACTTAGTGCTTTTGTAGAAATGATTTCGCGTCGCTTTAGATTGGTATTTTTCTCGAATCCTTGGTTTTATAAGCAGTTCTTGTTTTCAAAATGATGTGGGCCTCTGCGTGCAGTTTTTAAAATTGGTTTGAAAAGAAATCCATGAGTATATGCCCGTTTGGATTTTTAAATACAAAAGTGGTGTTTAGAGTCGTTTTAGAAGAGATTGTGCAATTTTTTCATAGACATTGGATTATGTAAAATGAGAGGCCCAATTTACAACTCCAAGTGTTTGATAAAATGGATTATGATAACCGAATGATGTGACGTCCCGGTTGGCACTTTGAATATTAGACATGTATGCATATATATAAATGTAAGGGGCGCTCCTATCTAGTGTAACCCTTCATGGGTGAACGTATAGGAAGCGTCTGTGTTTGGGGTAGGCAAGTGCGGTGAGATGAGTCACGCGTGCGAGGGCCTTCCTACTTACACAGTATTATTATAACCACCATGGGTTCCTGGGCGTCTTTTAGATGATCAAGTGACGGTTGCTGATCAACCCCGATTAGACGGGTTGGTACCCCTGGATTTGTTGTTAGGCCAGGTGGGCTTTGCCACTGGATTGGCCAGTTAGGGCGGCCAGTTGGTTATAGACTTAGGAGATTCACCATACGCCGACAGGTGGTTCCGAAACCGAGTACGTCCAGGGGTTTTCTAGGGATGTTTAGGATCGCCTATGGTTACTGAGTATTTACTTTTCTTGTTTGATTTCAGTGCATTGGTTTATTTTCAGTTGCACTTTTACTTGTTTCACTCTAGCCCGGCTTTCGTATCCTTTCTGTTTTGGATTTCATTTATAAAATGGAAAATGTTTTTGGAAATGGTATGTAGCGCATTTTGGGTTTTTGAATGATAATAACATGTTGCATATTTTCAAATGTGAAAACCCTACTTTCATATCTGTATTTCAAACTTGTGTCAGTGGACTATTTTGGAAAAGAGAATTGTTGGACTCAGTGGTTTATTCTTGGCATCCCTACTGAGCATCTCGGTGCTCACGCCTATTATATCTTTTCAGTTGTAGGTTTCCCTTGCTCAGGTTTTCATGGTCGAGTTGCTCGTTATGGGGGCAAGGTTTGCCTTAGTTGGGAGGTGACCAAAGGGTCACAAGGAGGTATGTGCCGTTTTGTTTCTTTCTGCTGCTGGATTTTATTTTTATCGTCTGTTTTTATTTGTCTGTTTATCTCTTTCTCATGGGCCAAATCGTTCCCAATGATTAAGGTTTGGATGCCCGACACTTGTTGCCATCCCGGGGGGATTGGGAACGCCCCTCGGGACTTGCCGCGGGCCAACTCGGGTGACCGGCTCAGGGTCGACCTGGGCTGGTTCGTGACAGGAACTCTCAGAGTGTCCACCTCCAAGTGTGTCTAGAATTGACCTCTAATCTTTGTCAATATTTTGGCATGTCCTTTTGAATATATTTGGAAAAAATCTAAAGAGGGAGTCAACCTTTAGCCATATATATATATATATAAAATAATGGTTAGAGTCTCCTAAAACCGAAATATAGAATATTTAACATTAGTAAATTAATCAATTATTTTTTTATTTAAGGTTTAACCTATCCCAAGGTCTGCCCATTTTAAAAATAGGCACAAAGAAGAATGATGGATGATCCTTTCTTGGGTATCTACCCTATAAAGATTATAAATTCACTTAGTAGGTTAGATAAACTAAATGGTACATGATTTAGATAATAAGGTCCCTAAATACCCATGTCCCAACTGGTCTCCCATGTTTACATCACATACTAAACTTAACTAACACCATTTTCTTATAAAGCCATGAATTCCTCACCTATGCCTATGTCCAAAATCTATCTTATTCCCCAAAATGAATCTCTAATACCACTCTTTCATGACCCATCTAACCAAAGGTACCCCTCCCCAGCTAATAATGAGAGAAGTAGGATAGTGACTGCCTAAATCTCACCTCCAATAGGCCGAAAGTTGCTGACAAGAATTGAGGCTATAATGAATATACAAATGGGAGGAATTACCCTCTAAGAGAACATGAATAAGAGAGTGATAAGAAAATCACACCAATAAAATTATTCTCAGATATAATAAAATAAAAAAATTTATATATATGTAATGTCATAGAATACTTAAACAACTAGAAAATAAAACTACAAGTACGAAAAAGGTATACTCAATAATGACCATGAAGCCCAAACGACTCACAATAAACCCTAAGTTAGTAATATCTAGATCGATGTCAAACCCACCTCCTGTTGACTAGAAAAATAGTTTATATATATGTAGGTTGAGAATAGTAGGTATACTCAGTAGGATCCTACTTAAAGACTCTCATGAAAAATAAAATTAAAGCATTCTAAATCCTAGTGAACAATGTGTGAAACTAACTTATCACCTAAATAGGTATAATAAGTTCCAAATATAACCATTGATATATCTCACCAAGTAAAACATACAATAGATCTTATATTATACTAATAAAAAAAGGGAACCATGCTACCACTTGCCACTAGTTTTCCTCTCCACCCTAACATCATATGTCCTGAGCCATCTCTCTCCAAAATAATCCAACCCAAATACACCTTGGATAAGTATCACAATAAGAACCTCATGCATCACATCATCTCATCATTCCATGCCACATATACATATAGTAACTAGGTAGTTTCCTAGAGCCACCACATCCTATATGACATGTATAATACATCATGTATTTTACCTCAAGCCATCACAACCCATCCACCAAGTATATACCTCGATCCATCACAACCTATACATTTCCTAACCATAATAAACATTGGATACTATATCTTGAAATATATGTGTTTATAATAACTAAAATCCATTACATCTATATACACACATATATGGGGTAAACTAACCACGGTTAATACCAACACATAATGTTACCAAGTGAAGAGAGTAGATATAGAGGGGGTAGTCCACCATATATACCTTTCCAACATGGATATTTGGGAAAAAATCCTCCTAGAGTCCACAAAGTGCTAGTATCCCTACCAAAAATGGTGGGTTAGAATATGAAATCAAAAAACATACATGATATAATATAGCACACAACCACACTATCAGCATTAACCTAGTCCTAGGATCAACTACATATATCGTCACTCAAACACTTGACTCCCACTTCTCAGGATTATATACCCTATAAGCACACTAGAATTTAAGAATATATTAATTAAATTAATTCTTTCCATTTTATATTTAACTTTATGATAATTAATTAATTATCCATTAATTAACATAATTCTAAATTACATTTCATTAACCATCAGAGTGATGTCTATACCATCTGGGCATAATCCAAATGAGTTTACGATTTCTCAAGATTAACACTAACATTTTCATTTAATCAAGAACAAACCCTTTGGATTAAAACATTCATTATTACTTTACCATTCCATAATTCTTGTCACTCTAAGAAAACATAATAAGATACCAAAAAAGAGATGCATAACCAAGACCAACTAGCTCCCTATAGTAGCGGGGAAAGGAATGCAGATAAACAACCAACCTTACCATATAGACTTAAAAATATTTTTTAATCAACTATCCCAACTTTGAGAACAATAGAAGGTAATCCCAGATTCAACCCATTCATCCAAATATCATTCCATCTATTATACTCATGCATATCCCCATGAATCTCATTGTCCCAAGAATTAACTACTGCCACAAACTCAGGCCTCCTTGCATGTATCTCATTATCCATTACAGGTTCACATTTATAGAAAAATAAGGAATCTATAAAAAAACATAGCTAACATGACATCCAAACCCTAAAACAAGGCATCCATCAATTATATAAAGACAAGCTCTCATGTCCCTAACACAAGAAATTTATCCTCTAATAAAATGAGAAATATTGTCTCCAAACAGTCATCTTTATCAAAAAAGGTTCTTATTACATATTTAATCAATAGATTCATTTATTATACGATAAATATACATGTAACCTAAGGAATCATCTATAAAAATATATTAATTTATTTCAACTTGATTCCTAGAATCAAATCCAATTTCAACATACTATGAAAAGAAAAATTCTAATTTAACATGCCTTGTATTATTATCATAAAAAATAATTATAAAATATGTTATATATTCAATCCCATTAGTACATGTAATAAAAACTTGAATTTAAACATGCATGACATATCAATTTATTTCCATCAAATTAGAAGAAATAATGGTTTCATTAAACATGCCTCTTATATTTTTACCCAATCAAAAAATTACTAGATTTTTTTTCTTTAACCAATTTAATAAAACAAAATGCTAATCCAAGCATATCCAGTATGCTAAAAAAATCATAACATAGTTATCACACTATCTAGAAAATCAAGAGACAAACTGTTATCATGGTGGAAACAAAAACTATCAGGAACTATCAACCAATTATTTATTAATCTGATTCATCCTTTATTAGGGTTAATTCCACTTTCACCAAAAGAAGATGAAGCATGGTCAATTTATGATTTCAAATAAAAATAAAGGAGAATTAATGAATCCCCTACCTCAAGACATCAATGTTCTTCACATGAGAATATAATCAACAAATAGATATCTGATCACCTCTCATGTAAGGAAAATACATCCCTCCAAGGACACTATGATATAACAACACCGACTATATTAAAATAATATACATTAGAATGATGGAGATAATACACCATAGCATGGAATGAATTATGGGAGGAAAACTAGATCGAACTAAGAAGAAACCAGAATAAACGAAGAAAAAACTTACCTCAGATCACCAAAGATTGAACATGGGAATCCATGGATCAAATCTGACCAAAGGGGGCTTCAATGAATTCAACAATCACTCAAGAGAAGTTAAGTTTTGAGAGGAAAACTTTGGAGAAAAGAATAGTTCATAGGGGGTTTAGTTACTTATAGTATAAGTGAAAATTGTAAGACCATGATACAAACCCTTAGACCATGACACAAAACTACCTGACACAGGGCATATTATAATTAAAGACACTACACTGCAACCCCTTGGTTAAAAGAATGTTTGAGAAACTAGGCTCCTTACATGGCACAGATACTATAAAATAGGATAGGGACTACTATGTAGCCCAAACCTCTATGCCACACAACCCATTTATCAAGAAGGGGGCGATGCCATAGTCTACCACCCATGACATAACTACCCCCAATTTGGAAGAACCTTCTCAAAACCTAACGTCCCATCCATGATTCGTTATGCCACAACACTCAACCACCAGGAAAGGGATTATGCTGCGGACCCAATCGATGGAGTGTCTATTCCAAAATTAGATGTGGGAACCAAATCCTCTCTTGATCCCTCATATGCCTCAACTGATCTCTCCACGCTATAGTGGCCTATACTATAGTGTGTCCCAAGGCTCCACAATGTACCATCATCTATTAAGATGATATTTCATATTAAATCCAATTTTCCCTATAAAAATCCTTATAATATTCTACAAAAATCTCAATCACTACAAACTTAAAAAGGAAAGGGCTAATAGGATATAAGTCCTTACATGTCTAACAACTTTAGTTGCATAAACCACGTTTCAAACTTGATCAGTGTACAGAGTACATTTAAAATTCCATGTATTTTAATTATTTCAAAGAATAATAACTCTTAGTTTAATCATGGTAGAAAGTAGTTTTATCTCTTGTGAATTTTACTTCACCATAATTAGCTATGAGAAATTAATATATCTCAAGTTCACAATGAATCCTACTATAGCTTTAAGGTTCTTGTGTAATTTGAGTTGGTTATTCTTCCAAAACTCTTTTTTGGAAAATTTTCAACCTCCATATCAAGAAAATTTCTTACATATGGGTCTTGGACTTAGATAAGTTTTAAATTATTCACATTGATTCCTTGATTGATAAATTACTTCATAATGAATTTAGAAAATAGGACCACAAAAACTTTTTCTCAATAGGGTTATATAAATAATATCCCTTAGTTTCCTTGGGATAACCAATAAATAATAATTTTTTATACTTAGAGTTAAGTTTATTAGAATATAAACATAATACATATGATTGAAACCCCCAAATCCTATTAAAAAATATAACAATACATTTCCCAATCCATATATCAAATGATGTCTTTATGATTGTGTTAGATGGAAAACAATTTAGTAGTAATGAATCAATCTCAAAATCATAACCCTAGAATTTAATTGTAAGGTCAAATTAAATCATCATTAATAAAACCATGTCTAACAAGGTACTATTACTATTTTAGACACACTATTCTATTATGATATTCCAAGAGGTGTGCGGTGTGAAACTATTATATAATTCTTCTGATGATCAATGAGTTCCTGGATTAAGTACTAACCATCTTTATCAGATCAAAGAATATTAATACTTTTAACTAGTTTATTCTATACTTATTTATGATTTTTTGAACTTTTCAAAGGTTTCATTCTTGAGTTTCATAAAAAACACACAATCATATTAATTAAATTAATCAGTAAAGGCCATAGAGTACCTAAAACCACTAGTTTCTTATGTGCGTATTGATCCACATACATCACTATATATGAGATACAACAATACACTACCCCTTTCACAATTTCTCAAAAAATTTATCTTTATCATTTTTTAATTAAATAATATTTTTTCAAACCTCAAATGATTTATAATATAATGAGTGTATAAATACATCTATATAATGGGTTTGAATGTGTTTCTAATTTATATTTCTACAATGACAATACCAAAAATAAGTGGGATTATAATCAACCTTAACCTTCTTATTCTAAATGATTTAAAAATTATTATCCATATATAAGTTGTATAAACTATTTACTATACTCCCAATTCTATAACATAGTTCATTCTTATATATAGAATAACTCTTGTTCTTAATAGTGAATAAAAATCCCAAATTTTCCAAACAAGATACAAGTATCAAATTTTTATTTATATAAGGAACATAATAATTGTTCTATAATTTTAGGAATGATATATTTACTAGGTATAGTTACATCATATGTTCTAATTTCTAATGCCTCAAATATTTCTCCATTACTGAAACAAAAATCCACTTCACCTTTCATTAGTTCCATCCTATCACCAAATCTATGTTATTCAGAAAAAAATGTGTAATGAACACTCAATATCTAATACACTTGAGTCAGAGTTTGTGAAATTGATATCTATAGTGTTCAAATTTAGGAGCACTAAATGTATATATTTGGGAACACTTATCAACCATAGATACCAATTTTTAACTATTTTAAAAGTCATACTTATTAATGATCTTAATAAAATTTCTATAAATAATGTCACAATATATAATAAATACATATTAGTGGGTGATTATAATTGTTTATATCATTTTATAAAGTAAGTTTAATGATAGTTCTCCCAATAAAATTGACAACCCCATAAATCATTCATATTTAGTGAGCTAAGATCCACATTTCACTAAGCAATGAGTCTAATTTGGTGTTCCTCTCACCACTTAGTTATTTAAGTATGGAATCATAAAAATTATGATAGTTATAGTTTTTTGATATTTTATTGGATGACCCTTTACTTATATCCCTCAAATTGATTTCCTCAACTTTATTCTATTTGTATCCTTCTTAAGAGTTTCCCAACTAGGTTTCACCCAATGAAAACAAAAAAAAATCTAAAACCAGAAAATAAAGGGGTACCCTAATTTATAAGAACCTACCCAAGGATGATCTATTATCACTTATTACTTACTTTCCTTGAAAAAAAAATTTAGAGACACCCTGCATTAATATAATCAAACAACATGGATGATTGAGGTCCTAACAAGTTCTGCTTGGAAAGAAATATTACATTTATTATTTGAGGGGGTTTATTAATTTCACCAAATTAATATACACTATATTCATATTAAATTCATAACTATTACATTGAATGCAATATTTGTCACCCTATTTTTTATTCCTTTATGTATTCATTCATTTAAAAATTTATTTTTGAAAACCCTATCTCATCTACCAAATTAACAAATTCACACCACATTAATGTATAAAATTTTACAAAACCCATAGTCTGTGTTACTCACCCAAAAATAGATGTAAAAAATATTCATACATAACTAAATTCATCATATTCATAAGGCACATGAAATATTCATATAAATGATTAAAAATATATGAGATTTATAAGAGTCTTTACTCAAGTGTGAATCAAATTCATGATTACTATAAGACCTAATATACACAAACTACACCAAAAAACTAAATTCAATATAATAACTTCAATTAAAAACTGAGGTTAAGGTAAATGATAACTAAATTATTTGGTGTTTGATCTAGCATGTAATACATTACTTTATCTCCTAAAAGTAATTTATCACATAAAATTTTCATATAAAAAAACCATATTTCATAAAAAATTTATTAAAAATGAATATTAAGGAATTAAATAAATAAATAAACATCTTATTTGTTTTCTAAAAACATGAGATAACAAATCATGAACATTTCATAAATAAAATCTTAGTTTGAAAAATTTATAACTAAGATAAACATTATGAATACTACATAATCATTGATATAAATAATTGATCTATAATTTCAATACAAACACTTCCATATTATTCATTATATGAAATTTAATTTAATATATAAACCTATATATAACATTTTTTGAATTATAAAATTTTCCATAATTACATTTCTATTATATAAACATTTTATATAATATAAATATAATATAATTTATATTATTTAATACTTTTATCAAACCAATTATAATTTTTTTGATGTGGCCCAAAAAATATCTTTATATGAGGCCAATTTTTTAAATTTGAAAAGTTAAATTTAAATGATTATGAAAAATTCAAAATTTTAAATATAAAATTTTAAATTATTACCTTATTTTTGTTATCTATAAACTCTGTATAAATTATCCTTATAATTTATAAGTAATTTTTTTAATATTATAAGTAATTATATATAATTTGTTAAAAAGGTATTTTGAACATTATTATTTAATATTTAAAACATTTTTTATTATTAAATGTTTCATAAAAAAATATATAATTAATTATAAAAAATTTATTGATAATTATTAATATTTTTATGAAATTAAATATTCCCAAAATACCTTTTACTATGATTTAGAAACATTTTATAAACTATATAATTTTTAAAAATACATTCTTAAAATCATCACTTTAGTATTAATGGAATACTTAAAATAACGATTTCAAAAAAATTACAATAATTAACCAGAAACATCTTATAGTTAATTAATTTATAAAACACATTTAAATATTATATATATATATATTATAAAATATATGATTCAATTATTTATAAATAATTAAAAATAACCACAAACTCTGATGGTTTGTTTTGTCATTACAACAAAGAAGATTACATTAACTACTTAACATAAGACATGCCTTCCACTCTATATTATCTTAATAATTTAACATATTTTAAAATAGTTATGTCAAAATTATGTTATCTTATAATATAATTGTGATAGGGGGAGAATCAGTTAGGATTTTAGAAAACATGTTCATTTAGAAATGTAAGAAATACATTGATTCAATGAGGAAGATGGCACTCTAATACCATTGATGGGTTTTAGGGTATCGTAAAATGATATTGGAAGTGTAATAAAATTTATTTTTATGTGATATATATTTACAAGATTCAACATGAAATATTAATTAAGTATATAAATGTGTGTACCTAGATGAAAACAAGATCTATCTTTAATCTTTTATGAAGTATGCTTGATGAAGATCCCCAGAGTAGAAGATGAAATCCTACCACCATCAACGAGATTACACCAAACAAAGGATGCAGAAACATTTCTTGAGGGTATGTAAATGGAGATGGGATTTAAGCACCTTCACTTATTGAAAAAATGAATTTCAGGAGGATGTTAGAATCACGAGGCTTGCATATAACACGTCATGCACAATAGGATAGATATCAGGCATTTATATACTCATCCTTGACACATTTTATTTGATGAAACATGTTTTCCATATTCAATATATCAAAATACACTTATTATCTTGGGACTTATTCATTTAAATATTTTAATTAATATAGTATATTTAATTCATTCATAATAGATACCATTTAATCCATTATTAAAGGATTATAACTGATGAAACCTCATAGGAAGATACATTCACCCAAATTTAATTCATTCACATGCATATTTTAGTGCACATCCAATAATATCCCACTTATATTTAAATAACATAAGGAATGAATTAAAAAATTTACAACTCATTGTGAATCCATCCAAAACTCCTTTTTGATATGATTTTATTGAACTCTCTTCATTTTTGAACAAACTCTTCTTCTAAAATATATTGGTTATCTAGTGGCCTAAATGTGAGAACCATTGGTACTTAGTAGTATTGAAAATAAATTTGAAATGCATATTTAATAAATATAATCAAAGACTATTCATTAACATAGAATCAGTGAATCTCATGTTAGTAATGGGTATAGTGTGATCTCTATCAAGAAAACATATATCTCTATAAAAACATTTACACCATAGGATGTATCATATAAATTATATGTACACCAATATGTTGTTTTTTCTATGATATCGAGTAACCATGAGACATGGAACAATGTTAATCCAGTATATTCCAACTCTTTTTTATTCTTTAAAAAGTATTGAAAATTTTGATGAATACACCATATTTCATTCATTTAGAATATGACCAAATCACATGTAAATATTCTAAAAACATCATATGTTACTAAAATAAGTATAGAAATTCATTTTTACATATTAATTTTGTCAATGGAAATATTTATTTACTCATCATACAAGTGAAAAAAATCCCATCTTGGTTGCACTCCAACCAACCACATGATCAACAACAAACCCAACTACATCTTGATTAGAGAATCCACATTTTAATTTAATAATTAAGGTTTAAAGATATAGAGATTCCTATTATATGTATCCTATTAACCTTAGGTAATAAGGATTAATAATAATAATACACCTATAAGTATATCTAGGACTATATGAAATTCCATGACATATAATTTAGAGAGTAAATCCAAGTAATAAGTATCTACTTATTACCTCACGATTCAATTCCTCATATCCCATATACAATTTTTTTTAATTATTACAAGAATATATTCAATATAATATTAACATATCATTTAAACCCATTATATTACATGATGATAATTAATTAAGGACAACTCGAAATTGTATTTTGATGGGATTTCATCATTAAACTATTCATGTAAAGTAAAATTCCATGCACATAAATGAATTTTAAATGGAAAGTTTATGTAAAATAAAATCATGATATGTCATATGTCCATTACATAAATCTCCCAAGTATCAAATACCTTTAGACCTGATATGATCCTCATGTTGATGCTACTATAATGTCTTCATCAATTAATTCATTACATTTTTCTATGTATCCACCCAATGAATATATATATATATATATATATATCACATTTCTCAATGATCTCCCATATGAGATAGTATTTTTGAAGAATGTTTTTATTCCTTTGGTGTGATCAAAGTTCCTTAGCACGAGAAATGTCTCTATTATTGTCATTGTAAAGCTTGATCACTCCTTGATGGCCATGAACCACCTCAAATTAAGAGGTTAACTTCTTTATCCAAACTATAAAAACATGATCTTAATTTTGATTTATTTTTTATTTATTTGGTTGTGACCTTATTCTAGAGTTTCAGATTTGAAATTTAGAATTTTTAAGGGGTTTTAGGTGTCACATAGTTTCAGTGCATGGTTAGGAAAACCATTTAGGTATCCCATGCATAGTGCTATAACACTTCTTAGAGCCTCACATGGTTAGAACAAGGTTTCTCCTAATAGTGGAACCAAATAGTGTGGGTGGGAAGTGTTTATCCAGCGATAGATACATGGTTTCCACATGGTTTACTAAATCATGTAGCTTAACCATGTGAGATTCCTAGGTATTGAAAAATATGTGTTATAAATTATATGAAAATTAAAATTAAAGGTGGTTTCCCCTAATTTCCAACCATTTCATTCAACCAATCCTAGGGTACATGAGAGGGATTCCTCACTCACTTTCCCCCAAAACCTAAGCCTATATTCCTTCGATTTTTAAGTGATCTTCTAAGTTACCTCCCTTATTAATCTTTGTTTCTTCTTCCATATCCCCTCCACCTTTATTCTTTGGTCTCTTTCTCTCCCTTGAACCCTAGAGGATACTAGGATAAAATTTATGGTTTTGGGTGCATTAATTAAATAGTTTTTTATTTTTAGTATTTTTGGGTCCTCTCCATGCTTGTTTGAAAATTTTCCATTGAAGGTAAAAAATTCTAGATCAATTTCCATCTTATTGAGGTATAAGATTTTTTGAATTTTCATTAATTGTAATTTCATTATTTTCTTAGTGTTTTAATTTCTTTTCAAAATTATTTTTATACATAATATTTTTAGTGGATTCTATGTGGTTTTATATGGATTCTCCACTTGGCATAATGTTAATTTATATTGATTTTCTAAATTTACAAGAGAAATTTGGTTTACTAAATTATTTTAAATGTTAATTGATTAAACTATTTTAAAGGAGTTATTATAAAACATGTTTCCAAAAATTCTAAAGTGACTATTAATCCTGAAACTATTTTTATTAGGAACATTCGGTACTTTAAAGTGATTTTCAAAAGGTTTGGGTTTTTGTAACTCTATTTGTTTCTCTTATGTTTTTCCCTAAATTGATGGTGATTGATTTATGTGATGATTTAGTGATAGATAAAAAAGTGTTGTTTCTTGTGAGGGAGTTGATGGCGAGGAGGAGTTATTGTTTATGTTTATTGATGCTTGTATGAATTTTTTCTCATAATAACCTTTTTTTTGGTCATGGGAACCTAGGTAACCAATTGGGATGTGTATATTTATGATTCACTAGTTAGATTAACAATACTAGTGTCCCCTTTAGTGTGATATAAGACTAGATAGAGTGTTCCCTCAATGAGGCCAGACATATGCTAGTTGGGTTACACATGTTTAAGGATGTAACATAGGATTAAAATTAGTCCATTTTTGGAAATGTTTTTGATTGTATCAAATTATGACCTAGGGTAGACCCCATGACACCTATTCTTTTGTTGGTGTTTTTTTGTATTAGATTTCCTTTCCTTATCTTTAATTCCCTTATTTTCTTGATGTGTGTATCACCTTGGTTATTTTCTTTTATTTATTATGTTCATTTATTTTAATGATAGTGTTCACTTTTAGTTGATCTTATATTAATGCTGTGTGAGTGGGTTTTCAAAATAATTTTGGATTTTTTTATAATGGTGATTTTAAATGAAAAAATATGATTTATGGGGCATGAATTACTTTAAAAAAAGTTTTCAAATAGATTTTTTTTTTCATTTATGAAGAAAGGTAAATTTTATAAATCCATTATGGAATGTTATAAATTATTGTGTACCAAATTAAAAAAACTTATTTTATATATGTATTTAAAAACTTTATAAATGAAATATCATTTAAAAGGGAATTGGAAGAACTCCTTAGTGGAATTCTATTTTTCTTGTTTTTTCTCACACCTTACTTACACCATTTAGTGTATAAATTTATTAGGGTTTCTTTCATATTACCAGAATTCAATATTCTTAGTGTTGGGGTTCAGTGATGGATGGATTATGATCTGGTGAGAGACCAAGGTTCACATAAAGATGGTGAATTTTTTCAAGGTTTTATTTTTATTTTTTGATTCTTATGTATCAAACACTTGGATTGAGTTTTTTTGTTTAGTTTACATTATGTATATATGATTCTTCGTATCTTTTGTTTTTTCAATTTAGTAATATATTTCATTTATTCTTGATTTTTTGTCTTATTATATGTATTATTTTATACATATTAATGGTGAAATTATTCCAATTTTATTATCTATCGATACCTTGATTCTTGTCTCCATCTCAGGGTAATCAAGAACATGACTTAAAGAATGTTGTGGGCCAGTACAAGAGCCTAGTTAAATAGTGGCCCAGGTTGGATCATATATTTTTTATCAAATAACCCTATTTATATTTTGGGTGTGTCTAGGTAGAAAGTATAGTAGGATCATCATTAGAACTCTAGTGGAATATTTGAGGAAGTTCCTAGCTAGATCTTATTTAAAACAAGCCTCAAATTTCCATGGCATTAGGGTATTTGTGTTTTGATTTTGAGTTTTATTTTGTGAATATTGGTTATATATTTATATTTTATGATGGAATTATGATCCTTGATTAGTAAGTTAGTGATTTTGGGGGTTATTCTGAGTTTTTGAGGCAAAAGTTGTGAAATAACCTCAGTTTCATGATTAGCCCACACATTCTGGTAAACCATCTGAAGATTTTCTAGAATGGTTCGACAACTATCATAGATCCTAGTGCATGGTTGGAACAGGGTTTAATATAATATGTATCTATATCATGCACAATGATGTTTCTCCTCTATAATTTTCAATTTTCCTAATTTTTATCTATAATGATACCAATGGAGTTTCCCACTAGTGTGATGTTAAATATGGGAGGTTTAGTGGGGAAATGATGTGATTAATAAAGTCTTGAATTGAGTTTTAAATTTGTATATTTTTTTTCATCTGTTGAATATTAGTATTGGGATTTAGTTTTTGGATTTGGATTTTAATTTTAGTTGTATTCAATAATTTTAATTTTATTCTATTTTTGAGGTTGAGTAGTTTGTTTCGAATCGATAAGGGAGTTTTATTTTTGAAATCAGGGTTTTAAAAACATTTGTGAAAACATTTTTAACCTTATGGGATGTTTTAATATTTTTTTAGTTAAAATTATATTAAATATATTCAATTTTAAAATGAAAATTTGAAGGTATTTTGGTATGTAAAAAAAACTTTGTGATTTCTTTTCATGATTAATAAGTAATTCATAGAGGGGATTTTTTTAAAATGAAATCTTTTGAGTATCTTGGTATGTATGATAATTTTTATGAAAGGTTTTGGTTTTATGATGAAATTTTCGAAGATTTATTATTTTAGATAATAGGGTCATTTTAAAAACATCAAATAAAACGAGATGTTTTAAAGGGTGCATTAGAAATTTATTTTGGGAGTGAAAAATTTAAGGGTTTTTAATGGGTTTTTCTTGGTTGAGTTATGTTTTTGATTTTATTTTATTTGTGTTTTTTCATATTTTCCCATGGGGACTTGTTTTATGATTTGGAAAATCAGTTTTAAATATTATATTCATGGGGGGTATTTTGGAAATTAAAAAGGTTAGTTTTATATGTGTTTTATTGGGTAGGTCATGACTTATAGTTTTTTTTATTTATGATGTAATTATGAAATTTTATTTGGGAAATACATACTTATGGGGTTTAAGTTTCATGTTATCTATAATATGCCCCTTAGAGAATATTTTAAGAAATGTAAAAGGTCAGTTGGTTTGGATGATATACAGGATGACTCATATCATCATTTAAAAGTGGTTTTCTCATGAATCGACTCTACCCAGATTCATAATTGAGAAGTGAATCCATATCCACCCTTGTACATTGACCCCAAAAAGTCTTTATGAGTTGTTTATTTCCTTCCTTGCATACTAACCAAGGCCTTCTAGAAGTGATAGAGTGGATAAAGAGGAATAAAAGAATATTCCAATATCTTGAAACTTCTCAGGAATCAAGAGTGAAGGATGACATCTCCCTCTTTGAATCACCAAACACTAGTGCAGAAAACGTTTTTTACGTCGGTTATTTTTTATTATTTACGTCGGTTTTTAGGCGACGTTAATACGGACGACGTTATAAATAACGTTTTTTACGTCGGTTATTTAAAACCGACGTAATATCCCTAACTTCACGGTGGTTATCACGTCGGTTCATATAATAACCGACGTGATAAATATGCGCGGGGGGCTTTATCACGTCGGTTATTCCCTAAACCGACGTGATAAAACGCCTGGGATATCGTTTATCACGTCGGTTATGTCATAACCGACGTGATAAACCCTTCCCCTGGCCTATTACCACGTCGGTTATTTAGGAAATCGACGTGATAAAAAGGCCTGGGAAACGTTTTAGCACGTCGGTTATTCAATAACCGACGTGGTAAATCGATTCCCAGGCCTTTTATCACGTCGGTTATACTAAGAACCGACGTGATAAAATCCCCGGGAAAGGTTTATCACGTCGGTTCTAGAAAAAACCGACGTGATAAACCCCTACCGATTTATTTACCACGTCGGTTATAAAATAACCGACGTGAAAGAAATTTTTTTTTTAAATAATAGCACTGCTCTCACCAAAAAGCAAGCAGAAACCAAACAAAAATAACCATGCCAGCCCTCCCCCAAGCCCCAACTGAACCCCACCCTCATCTATACCCACCTAACAACCTGGCCAGCCCTCCCCCACCACATTGGAGCCCCACCACAACCCTCGGACACCCCTCCCATATCCCTTGGACACCCTCCACCCCTTGGACACCCCCCCACCCTCATTTACACCCCCAAGACCCCTAGTACAGCCTCAAACACCCATTGGACACCCCCCCACACCTTGACAGCCCTCCCAGACCCCTTGGACACCCCCCCCCCCTCATTTACACCCAACCTGCCCCTTGGACACCCCCCCACCCCTTCGACAGCCCCCCCACCCTCATTTACACCCCCCGAACACTAGGACAGCCCCAAACACCCCTTGGACACCCCTCCCATATCCCTTGGACACCCCCCCCACCCCTTGGACACCCCCCCACCCACTGGACAGCCCCCCACCCCTGGACACCCCCCCGACCCCTTGGAAACCCCCCCTACCCCTTGGAAACCCCCCCTACCTCTTGGAAACCCCCCATCCCCTTGGACAGCCCCAAACACCCCTTGGACACCCCTCCTATATCCCTTGGACACCCCCCCACCACTTGGACACCCAACCGACTCCTTGGACAGCCCCAAACACACCTTGGACACCCCTCCCATATCCCTTGGACACCCCCCACCCCTTGGACACCCCCACCCTCATTTACACCCCCCCGACCCCTAGGACAGCCCCAAACACACCTTGGACACCCCTCCCATATCCCTTGGACACCCCCCAAACACCCACCCACCCCCTTGGAACCTCTCCCCCCATACCAAAATCCAGACCAGAAAAACCATCAACAGTAGACCAAAACAAGAAGTAGAGAAAAATTAAACATTCACTTATATAACATTCAAAACTTACAATGTCAACTTCAAAAAAAACTAAATCCAACCTAAACGACTACGAAATACACAATTACATTGACAATATTCAAAATTACATTTTACATTACAAACAACTAAAAGTCAATCAAACCTGTAAAATAATTTGACCACTCCACTTGTAAGTGTTTGATATCTTCAGCAGTAAAGGGTTGAGGGTCATCAAAAAGCTACAAAGGAAAAGGATAGTAGTCAACGTGTATAATGAATAAATCAAATTGAAATATTATTAGAAAGAGGAAATCTTACCAGGTCAAAACTCAGAACTGTCCCAGTTGTTATTATTTCATACATAAATCTTAACATGTAATATCCGCATTCGATGATGCCTTGTTGCTCATGACATTTCTGTTTGAATGAGTGTAAATTCAATATATTATTTTTATGTAATAAATCAAAATGTACAAATTATAAATGGATATTTACCTTCGCATGTACATATTTGATCTTGTAATTCCTTTTCTTTGCGCTTTTTCGAAAGTGGACCCATGCCCTGTTAGAAAATAATACGAATGGGGTAAATTTAAAATTCATTATAATATATAAAACTATTGTGAAATTGAAACTTACGTTTCCAATATATTCTTAAAACTTTCTCGCACATCATCATGGAGAGAGCATATCCAATAAAGTGTTTTCTCCCTAGGGCAAAAAACCCCTAACATCCAATGATCCCTGAGAAAAGGAAATTTAACGTTAGTGGTTTTTTATGTTAAAATATAATTAACTCTTTGAGAGGGATGTGTTTCATACCTCTCACAAAAAGGCATCATCCAACACTGTGTGATTACATTCTTTTCAAATCTATCAGAAATATAAAGCATTCTTTGTTCCTCATCCAATGCACATGCTTCAGGGGAAATCAATTGTGGGTCCATGAATCCATATACATCTGTCAGCTCATTCCTCTCACAAATTTTATACATATACCTAATACAAAGCAGACATAAGTATACATTTTTAATAAATATAACGCAAGGAAAAGGAGTTAAGACTTACATGATAAAAATTTGCACCACGTTGATGCCCATCTTATCTCCAGTGACAAACTCCATGATATCAGTTTTCATAATCCCCACACATAGTTCACGTCCACAGACATGAGCTTCCATTGTAAAGTCATAATGATCCGCCAACAAATTTGAATATCTTGACAATTTGTCAAGACTGCTAGTATCTGCATCTGATGTCATAGCTATCTGTCTTTGTTGTTGTCTATACAGTATTTCTTTACCTTTGAAGTATTCCTGTAAAAATAAATTGAAAAATATATTAGTTTTCAAATGATAAAACATTAATAAAAATATAAAATAAAAGATATAACATCCATACCTCTATGGTAATGAGTCGAAGAAGTCTGGATGGCCAAAGTAAAAAATGGCCGATACTATGTCCAACTGTCGTCACCTCATCTGTAGGTAATGGTATCCGAGCTGATCTATCTATAATATCCTGTACAGTGACCCTCTGATTCTCTACCTCTAACTGTTGATGATGAACTGTATCTCCTATACAATATACCATCCCATATGCAACTATATGATGTTGAGGATCATCAACATACAACTCACAATAAGTAGGTAGCTGCGGCGGAGGAGGAGGATCAAAAATGGGGTCCGCAGGCTGAGGTGGGGGAGTGGGAGCTACTGGGAGAGGTGGAGTGGGAGCTGCACCCTGAAATTGTCTTTGCAAGTCTGCAAACATTAACTGCACCGATGCTCTAATCTTGTCCTCCATTGTCGCATTAATATTATGGACTTCAGCCTCCAACGATTCTATTTTTTTTTATAAACTCCCTCAACGTTAGAAGTTGAGGAACGTGGCAACACTTTTCTTACCGATACACCTGCCGGATATCCTCTTACACGGCCAGGATGTTCGGGCTTTCCCAATGCCACAGATAAAATATCTTCCCTCCCAGATGGTGTAAATGTCCCCTGTGAACTCTGCTCCTCAAGAGAGTCCTGTAATAATTAATTGAACTTTTCTATAATGATTGGAAATATATGACGAAAATAGTAAACTTAAATAAATAAAATAGATATCTTACAATCCTCTCAACTACGAGTCTCGATTCTTCCGAAAGATATTGTCCTTTTTTGCCCTTCCGAGCTCTTTTCCATTTCTCATGTCTAGATGGAGGGGATGGAGGGGCCACCTCTCCAGAGCTTGAAGACTCAGCTCTTAGTTGTTGAAATTTTTCTGCCATCATTTGTTCTTCCAATAATGCATACCCTCCCCGAGATAAACTATGAGGGTATACATTTTTAGATTGGATCTCTTGATGAGCTTTCCTTGTTTGCTGTAAATTAAGAATAAGTAATCATTAACAAAACAATAATAAGATCATTTATATAAGAAAGCTTATAAAAGTTTACATTGCCCTTACCAAAAATGATTCTTTTCTTCTACTTTCAAAAAATTCTCTCCATGTGTCTTCATCTATAAAAGGATATATACGACATGGATTCTCACGACTCCTATGACCATAAATGAAATCAGATGAGAGGGTTGATTTGAAATCCCTCCATCTCCTAGCAGCCAACGATAAGCATTTCTTCCTGACTCCTCCAGTGTCAGGAATATCAAATGTCATCTGATAAAAAAGAGGTTAAAAATATTATATATACTAGAAACATTTAAAGAATAGTCAAACAATAGCAAAAGATCTTACCAAAATGGTCTCCCACAGCTGAGAAATTATCGCCTTATCCACACTTCTCCAATCATCATAGAGAATGCTTACTTTGCTCTTAGCCTGAGTTGCTACAAAACCCTTAAAATCTTTAGCATTTGGACCTCTAGGAAGATCATCCTCATCAAACTCCACGACTATCCTCTCCTCCTTCGTACGGGCAAGTGATAATTTAGGTAAACGTGTGCACCCACGCTTACCAACCTTTGAACTCTTTTTCGTAATAGGAGCATGTGAATGTTCCTCCCCAGATGTATGACCAATATGCTCATCTCCAGAATCATGTGGCTGATCAACTGATTGATCTGTCATTTTCCTTCAAATCAAAAAAACAAACATTAGTTCACAATTAGAAAAGTGTACTAAATTACATAATAGTAAACATCGGTAATATGGTAAGCATGTTAAACAATGATAAACATGGTAAACACAGGCAAAATGTTGCCAAGGAGTTGGCAGAAGAAAGCTGAAAAGTGGACTCACTGATGCCACCGGCCGGCCGCTGGCTCACCACCGGCCGGCCGGTGGAGCAGACAGCCTTCCTCTGTCTGGACCACCGGCCGGCCGCTGGATCACCACCGGCCGGCCGGTGGACCAGACAGAGAGCCTTCCTCTCTGTCTAATCCACCGGCCGGCCGCTGGCTCCTCACCGGCCGGCCGCTGGTGATCCAGACAGAGAGGAAGGCTCTCTGTCTGGTCCACCGGGCGGCCGGTGGTGATCCAGCGGCCGGCCGGTGGACCAGACAGAGATCCTTCCTCTCTGTCTGAACCACCGGCCGGCCGCTGGCTCAACACCGGCCGGCCGCTGGTGATCCAGACAGAGAGGCTCTGTCTGTCTGGACCACCGGCCGACCGCTGGCTCAGCACCGGCCGGCCGGTGGACCAGACAGAGAGCCTTCCTCTCTGTCTGAACCACCGGCCGGCCGCTGGCTCAACACCGGCCGGCCGCTGGTGATCCAGACAGAGAGGAAGGCTCTCTGTCTGGTCCACCGGCCGGCCGGTGGTGAGCCAGCGGCCGGCCGGTGGTACAGACAGAGAGGACCGGTTGCCGGTGCGCGCAGGACTTCTCCTCTTTACGGTTTTTATTGTTTTATCGTTTTGGTTTGATACATATTTTAATAAGTAAAAAATTTACAGTATCTAACATTATATGAAAAAACTAAATGTAAACAAGATATATACTTGTGTTACCTGTAATTTTAGGAATGTACAGTTGGATTGTTTTCCCAAATTCCTTCGTCGTGATCGTTCCTAATGGCACAAACCATGTCTTCAACATACTCATCATTATGTTCTGTTAATCTTTCCATGGAAGTAGGGATCTCACATAAATCAGCATCTTCATCAAATTCATCCTCACCAACATATTGGTTTTTCCCTTGTAAAACAACAGCCCACTGCATATCTGATTGATCTACTACATAGAAAGTTTGTTTGGCATGTGTTGCCATTATAAAAGAATCAGCTGTGTCTTCCAATCTATTCAGATTAACAAGTGTCATTCCAAATTCATCGTGTCTGACACTGTTGTTACCGATAAACCATTTACAGTTAAAAACGGGAACTTTAATTTTAAAGTAATCAGCCTCCCATATGTCTTCAATCACTCCATAATATGCACTTGATGCCGAAATTGGGTTTCTGTCCTTAGCACTCGAAAAATGCATTGCTTCTGCAAACACCAATACACCACTATTCTGAACTGCACTTCTGTTGTCCTGAGCTTTCGTATGAAATGTATAGCCATTAATGTCATAAGCGGACCATGTTATCACATTTAAAGATGGACCACCCACTATCCATTTTAATGTCTCTGATACATCTGATCTACCAAGCAAGGTCTTTTTAAACCATGGCAAAAAAGTTTTGTTGTGCTCATTCAAAATCCACATTTCTTTCTTCTTTGGATGACATTGTTTCAACTCATTAATATGCAATGTGATATACGGTTGAACATCAGCTATGTTATTCAAGATGTATGATTCTAACTTCTTCATATGTTCAGCTGACAGTGATTTGACTTTCAAGCCACGAATCCCCTTTCCCTCATTATTAACCCGTTCATGGCGAGATGGAGGCAAACCTATGTGTTGCGCCGTAGCCAAGTAACTCGTACAAAACTCTGCTACCTCCTCAGAAATATACTTTTCAATAATGGAGGCTTCAGGTCGATATGGATTTTTAACATATCCCTTTAATATTTTCATATACCTTTCAAAAGGATACATCCAACGAAGATATACAGGTCCACAAAGCCTTATTTCTCGAACCAGATGAATCAGTAAATGCACCATCATATCAAAAAAAGTTGGAGGAAAATACATTTCCAAATGACAAAGTATAATAATTGCATCCTTTTCCAAAATGTTCAAAGCATTCACATCAATCGCCTTGTTGCAAATTGAATTGAAAAAATAACACAACCTCATTATAGTCTTTCTGACACGGATGGGCAATATTCCACGCAGTGCAACTGGTAGAATTTGTTGCATCATGACATGACAATCATGTGATTTCATACCTATCAACTTCAAGTCTTTCAATGAGACAAAATTTTTTACATTTGAAGAATAACCTTGAGGCACTTTGATATCATGAAGACACTGACAGAAGCTACTTTTCTCCCTCTTCGATAATGTATGACAAGCCGGGGGAAGAAATGTTCGTCTTCCTTTAGGAGTGGGAGCTAACTCTAAACGTATTCCCATTGACAGTAGGTCTAACATTGCATTCAACCCATCTTTTGTCTTTCCTTTAATATCTAGCAATGTTCCGATCAAAGAATCACAGATATTCTTCTCCACGTGCATGACATCAATATTATGTTTGACTTCATGATACCTCCAATATGGTAGCTCAAAAAATATTGACCTTTTCTTCCAAATATGTCTATCATTACCAGATTTCTGTGTCTTTCCCAATGTCACATCAAGGTTTTTCACCCTCTCAAAATACAATTCTGGGGATAAAGGTTGAGGAGCAGTATCAAATTCTTGTGAGCCATTGAATGCCTTTTTTAGTCTTCTATAAGGGTGATCCATAGGCAAAAACTTTCGATGACCCATGTATACTGTTTTCCTCCCATGATGCAATTGACAATATGACGTCTGTTGTTCGCAAATTGGACATGCTTTATGCCCTTTAACACTGTATCCAGACAAATTTCCATATGCTGGGAAGTCATTTATAGTGAATAGAAGCACTGCATGCAGTTGAAAATATTCCATTTTATAAGAATCATACACCCTAATACCATCAGCCCATAAAAGTTTCAAATCATCAATCAGCGGTGACAAGTATACATCAATATCATTGCCGGGTTGCTTTGGACCAGAGATCATGATACTCAACATTACATATTTGCGCTTCATACAAACTTCAGGAGAGAGGTTGTAAATTACCAATAAAACAGGCCATGAACTATGTGTGCTACTGAGGGTTCGGTATGAATTCATTCCATCTGTGCACAAGCCTAGTCTCAGATTTCTAATTTCATTTCCAAATGTAGGGTACTGGGCATCAATTTTCTTCCATTGTGGACAATCAGCTGGATGACGTATTTTTCCATCACATACCCGCTCATCAGCATGCCATCTTAACCTTTTTGCATCATGTGAATTAGCAAATAAACGTTTGAAACGAGGAATTATAGAAAGATACCAAAATACCTTTGAAGGGAGCTTTGTAATCTCTACATCAGCTTGTGATTTTTCTTTCACCTTATACCGTGATGTCCCACATTTGGGACACTCTTTCAGAAATTCATATTCCTTCCTATATATAATGCAGTCATTCGGACATGCATGTATTTTCTTGTATCCCAATCCCATCGGGCATAATATTTTTTTGGCCTTATAATGTGAATCTGGAAGATCGTTATCTTTTGGAAGAATGTCTTTCATCAATTGTAGCAGCTCTGTAAAACTTCTGTCACTCCATCCATGTTTCGCCTTCAGGTTAATCAATCTTAACACCGCCGACAAAACCGTAAAATCTGTACAACCAGGATATAATGGTTTTTCGGCATCACCATATAGACGTGCAACTCTCGGTTCTATCTCAATTTGTTCTGCTACAATATCGCGAATCATTTCATCAATTCCATCGGAGTTACCATCTTGCGATTCATTATCATCAGTGACATTCTGTCCAGTTTCGCCATGCCAAATCCAAGGGTTGTAACTCGGATTGAAACCATGACAAATCAGATGATCTTTTATCTCTATACTTTTCAACTTCTTCATATTCAGACATTTCAGGCATGGACAGAAAAAAATGTCACTACTTGGAACATTTCGTTTAGCAAATTCCAAAAAGGCATCAACACCTTCCTCATATTCATTGCTCATTCGATGTGCCGTAATCCAACTTCGACTCATTATTACCTATAACAAATAGCAAAAATATATATATTTTTTAGATAAGACAAATATATGTTTATATGAAAAAAATCATAATTTGAATATAACAATTTTGAAATATAAAACAAATCGATGTGTAAACCCCCCTGGACACCCCCCGACCCCTCTGGACAGCCCCCCACCCCTCCTGGACACAACCCCCCACCCCCGACCTGCTTGGACACCCCCCTGGACACCCCCCAACCCTCTGGACAGCCCCCCCACCCCTCCTAAACACCACCCCCACCCCCTACCCCCTTGGACACCCCCCTGGACACCCCCAACGCCCACCCACACCCTTGGACAGCCCCCCACACCCACCCACCCCCTTGTAAACCCCCCTGGACACCCCCTGACCCCTCTGGACAGCCCCCCACCCCTCCTGGACACCACCCCCCACCCCCTACCCCCTTGGACACCCCCCTAGACATCCCCCAACCCTCTGGGCAGCCCCCCCACCCACCCGGACAACCCCAAATACCCTTTGGAGAGGCCGCCACCCACTTGGACAGCCCCCCACACCCATCCACCCCCTTGGACAGCCCCCCACACCCATCCACCCCCTTGGACACCCCCCTGGACACCCCACCGACCCCTCTGGACAGGCCGCCACCCCCTTGGACAGCCCCCCACACCCACCCATCCCCTTGGACACCACCCTGGACACCCCCCGACCCCTCTAGAAAGCACCCCCACCCCTCCTGGACACAACCCCCCACCCCCGACCTGCTTGGACACCCCCCTGGACACCCCCCAACCCTCTGGACAGCCCCCCCACCCCTCCTAAACACCACCACCCACCCCCTACCCCTTGGACACCCCCCTGGACACCCCCCAACACCCACCCACGCCCTTGGACAGCCCCCCACACCCATCCACCCCCTTGGACAGCCCCCCACACCCATCCACCCCCTTGGACACCCCCCTGGACACCCCACCGACCCCTCTGGACAGACCGCCACCCCCTTGGACAGCCCCCCACACCCACCCATCCCCTTGGACACCACCCTGGACACCCCCCGACCCCTCTAGAAAACACCCCCACCCCTCCTGGACACAACCCCCCACCCCCGACCTGCTTGGACACCCCCCTGGACACCCCCCAACCCTCTGGACAGCCCCCCACCCCTCCTAAACACCACCACCCACCCCCTACCCCCTTGGACACCCCCCTGGACACCCCCCAACACCCACCACGCCCTTGGACAGCCCCCCACACCCACCCACCCCCTTGTAAACCCCCCTGGACACCCCCGACCCCTCTGGACAGCCCCCCGCCCCTCCTGGACACCACCCCCCACCCCCTACCCCCTTGGACACCCCCCTGGACATCCCCCAACCCTCTGGACAGCCCCCCCACCCACCCGGACAACCCCAAATACCCTCTGGAGAGGCCGCCACCCACGTGGACAGCCCCCACACCCATCCACCCCCTTGGACACCCCCCTGGACACCCCACCGACCCCTCTGGACAGGCCGCCACCCCCTTGGACAGCCCCCCACACCCACCCATCCCCTTGGACACCACCCTGGACACCCCCCGACCCCTCTGGACAGCCCCCGACCCCTCTAGAAAGCACCCCCACCCCTCCTGGACACAACCCCCCACCCCCGACCTGCTTGGACACCCCCCTGGACACCCCCCAACCCTCTGGACAGCCCCCCCACCCCTCCTGGACACCACCCCCCACCCCCTACCCCCTTGGACAACCCCCTGGACACCCCCAACACCCACCCACACCCTTGGACAGCCCCCCACACCCACCCACCCCCTTGTAAACCCCCCTGGACACCCCCCGACCCCAAATCCATGCACCTATGCCATGGTTGTGTGTGAATAAAGTAGTAACAACTGTAAAAGGGCAACCCATCCAAATGGACACGTCCCAACCCTCTCGGGGATTTATAGAAAACGATGAAAAATTAGTGAAATCATAAAATTACTCAATATTGCAAGTCGAACAAATAGATCTAGGGATGATAAATAAGATGATGGTGCCAAAACGAGTTAAAAGGGTTCGCAATCGAAGAATCTTAGCTAGTTTCAACAAAAAAATCACAACACATATATATTTACTATCCGCGAAAAAAAACGAACGAGTGGGAGGATTACCTGAGTGCTGCGAGTTTAGATGATTGATCCGAGGAGATTAAATATGAGAAACGATGATCACAAAACGAATCTAAACCAACGAAATGGACGAGCCGATTCGGGTTTACGCGCGAGAGAGACGAGTCGCGACTGTCGAAGGTAAACTCGCGAATGACAATCCACGGGTCTGGGTAAATTTTTAATTGAGTTATCACGTCGGTTATTCAATAACCGACGTGATAATTGTTTTAAAAACATTTATAACGTCGGTTATTTCAATAACCGACGTAAAAAACTTCCTCCGATTCATTTTTTACGTCGGTTATTATATAACCGACGTAAAAAATGGCTCAAAATCCGCGTTTTTTTACGTCGGTTATGGAATAACCGACGTCAAAAACATCTGCGGATTCTTTTTTTACGTCGGTTATTTTATAACCGACGTAAAAAAGCCTTCAAAAACCGCGTTTGTTACGTCGGTTATTCAATAACCGACGTCAAAGGGCCTTCGAAAACCGCGTTTTTTACGTCGGTTATAAAAATAACCGACGTAAAAAACGAAGCCGCGAGATTAATAACGTCGGTTATTTTTATAACCGACGTTAAATGCGTACCGAACACAGGTTTTTACGTCGGTTAAGAAATAACCGACGTAAAAAACCTCGTTTTACATATTATGACGTCGGTTTTATATAACCGACGTAAAAAATGGTGACGTAAAAAACGTTTTCTGCACTAGTGAAAACAAGTTTTTTGGTAGGATATAGTTCCTTTTTAACTACACAGAGGCATGTCTTGGTATTTTTCAATGAAATATTTTGTTTGGTGGTTTGGTGTTGAGGATGTATACATGAGATATTTTTTTGTAAAATATAATCAAGGAAGTCTTCCCTCAACAATAGATTCAGTAGTTTTGGTTGAATCAATTTTTGGTGCTCTTTTTAGTGGGGTTTAGAATATAGAATATACCATTCTTTAGGATTAGGTTAGTAAGGGACAATATTATTAAAATAGAAAGAGGAAGCACCTCGTGTGCATCTAATGGGGACAACCTGGACATAAAAAGTACTATTATTTAAAAGAATTGATGGATTTCCATTAGTTTGGACAATTGAGCCACCCTAATAGGGTTTTAAGATATATTATCATAAAGTAATGTTTTGAGTGTTGTATCATTTTCAATGGCTATGTATTTTTGGGATTTTTTTGAGTTGTGTTGAATATCTTTGAGTAGTTATTTTTTGGATGTTAATGAATTGTAGATTTATTCAAGAATCATTACATGAGTGTTGTTTTATTAGGATGTTATATTGTATTGTAGATGTTTTTATGATGTATTCTATATGGATTTAGCATAGGGAGATAATGGGTTAGTGTCTGGGTAACTAGGATGGATGTTTCCTTTTGGATGGTTGAATTTCGGTTATTGATGATTTCATTTATTTAGGTTTTCCTTGTAATAAAATCTAGGTTCAAGGTTCTATTTCACCCATTTAGGAATGAATACTAAGGTTTAGTCTAATGGTTAGAATTTTTGGAACGTTTTTTCTTTGATTTTATGGTTGGATGAATGATGGAGCTTGGTGATAGTTTTTTTGAGAAGGTTGAGTTTTATTTGGGTCTTGTTTTCCTTTGGAGTTAATGTTTGTTCTTTGGTGGTTCTCATTTTTAGTGATTTTTCTTCTTTTTGGGTAATTAGGGAAATAAATTCTCATTTTTTATCTTTTATAGTGGTTCATTCTTCCCCACCTCACCATTTTGACAACTTATAGATATTGGGGAGACCCATGAGAGGTCCCTACCTTCTTTCATTCTTATGTCTCTCAATGAAGTATGTGTTTAATTGGGAGATGTTCCATTGAATTTTTTGATTTATCAAATATTTGGGAGGGTTTGTTTTACTTTTGGAAGTTTCTCTTTTATATCTCTTTTATATGTTTTCCCATCCCACCAAATTCATGTCTTGAGGTGTCATTCAATATTTTTTCCTTTTTTCATCCACTCTTATTCAGAACTTCATAGGGGAAGAAAAGTTCCATGGTGGGGATAATAGTCACCCCTTAATATTTATTTTCCATTATTGTTTTATTTATTAATCTTATTTATTAGGGTGTGAAATTTTTCGAGGGTTTTAGGTTCAAAATATGGAATTCTAAAGAAGTTTTGGGTGTCTCACAGTTACAACACATGGTTAAGAATACCATGCGGGTAGCCTACGTGTAGCATTGAAACAATTATAAAATATATGAATGGCTGGCGCTTTATTTATTCTACCTATGTGTTTAAACTGTGTAAGTGGGGTGTGCTTATCCACTGGGAACCACACAGTTTCCTCATAGTTTACCAAACAATGTGACCTAACCATGAGAGCTTCCTAGTTTTAGAAAAATGTATTCTTCCAATTATTACCCTATTAAAATTAAAGGGTTTACCCCTTATTTCTTCCCTACTCATCTAGGCTTTTTAATCATGATAGGGCTTCCTCCCTCCTTTATCCTTGTAATCTAAACCTCCATTCATTCAATTTTTAAGTGTTCCTCCATGGTACCTCATTTATTCATTTTTTTCCCTTCCTACTTCCATATCTCAATTTTTATTTGGTATCATCCAATCCTTTTAACCCTAGGGGATCCTAGGGTAATATATAGGGTTAAAGTTGAATTAATAATGGGGGTTATTTTATTTAGGGTTTAATCGAGTCCTCCCTTGGCTTGTTTAAGATTTCTCCATTGAAAGCGATGAATGATGGCTCAATTTCCGTTCTATTGAGGTAAGTTATTTTATGCATTTTCATTACATGTAATTTCATTGTGTACTTTGTGTTTTTGAATTATTTTTTTAATAAAAATTATAATTATACATAATAGTTTTAGTTTATTTTCAAGAGATTTTATATAGATTCTCTACTTGACATAAAATTTATTTATGTTTCTTTTCTAAATTTCAATGAAGAATTTTTTTCTTTATTTTTTTAAATGTGATTTAAGTAAAAAAATTAAAATTATGTATTATAAAAGGCATTTCTAATCAATCTATGTTTGGAAAAAATCCCTCAATGCATCATTGAATCATTTTTGAGGTGATTGTCTTTGTTGATAAAGTGGACATCTGTGTTGTGAGTGTTGACAAAGCACACCATAACATACAAATTTGTTGATAAGGGGGATTTAATGGTGGCATGTCGAATTCAAGGGCAGTGTTTAATGATCCATGTTTGATTCAAGAATGTCGACAAAGTAATGGTTGATTTGGAGGTGGTACAAAAAGAGCAGATACAAGTTGGTGCCATTTTCCAGTGTTTGCCAAATTTTTGGGCCTGAAAATTGACAAATGAAGAAAAGTGGTTTTTGGAAAAGGGACTTGAATGCCGTGTATTTGAAGGAGAGGAAACTTGTGTGAATAATGTTTTTCAAGATCATTACATCAAAATATGGAAAAGGGATAAGGGGCACCCAAGTTTTGGAGTTGGTCACGTAAGTGAGTTGTGCAACAGAGACTTGCACACCGAAACCTGCGTGCCGAGGGGAGACTTGCATGCCATCACGAAGGGTGTCCAAATGCCTATAAATACAGTTTGACCCATCTTCATTCAATAAGAGTTCAATACTTAGAAAAAAATAAAATCTCCCATCGCGTAGGTGTGGTGGTCGAGCAAGTGGTGTGTTCTCGCGTAAGTATAAGTTGCGCGCTAGGTGATAGTTGAGCACCTAAAGTGGTTTGGGTGAGAAAGGAAGTGAGTCGCGCAAGTTTTGAGTTGAAGAAGAAGGCGTCGCACAATTGGTTTGGTGACACTTTTGCGCCAGATTTTGAAGAAGTGTGATAATTTTTGGTTACGTTCCAATTCTGTTTGGGCGTAAAAGGGTATGCGTCTCGCAAGTTTGGAGTTGCAGAAGCTTGTGTCGCGCAAGTTGTTGAAGAGGACATGTGCGCCAATTTTTACTTGCACACCGAGACTTATGCGTCAGCTTAGAGAAGGGTGCCAAGTAAGGTTGTTTCACAGTAGTGGTTCAAGGATGTGTGGAAGCTGGAAGATTGCTCGATACCCTCAGTGCAAAGGGAGATTCATCTACAGGTGAAAGTTGGACATAAATAGAGCATCTACATACAATGGAGGATGCATTCATTAGTGATAATGAAGAGACCTACAGGTCTATAAACTGTGAGTGAATCCTTTCTAGAGCAGTGAGCAATGGAAGAGGAAGAAGGTGATCATCTCCACCGACAGTGAGCCAGAGAGAGAGAGAAATAGGAAGTGACCCTTGGGAAAATAGTGAGATAACCCTAAACATTGTAAAGGTAGTGATCCTAGGAATAAAAGTGATCTATCCCGAACCTTGTAAATAACAGTGTGCTTATAGTGAATTTAGTACATCATCACATTGCCGGTGTATGCTCCTTGGACGTAGCCCAATGATGGTGAACCAAGTAAAAATTGATGTTTCCTATGCATTCTTTACTTTCTGTTTATATTGTGCAATGGGAAAGAGAGATAAGAGTATTTTTCTTAACAGTGAAACAAGATCAGAACATGCTTTAATTTTAAATTAGTCATACCCTGATTCACCCCCCTCTCAGGGTATTCAGCCTTGTGGACCTAACAATTGGTATCAGAGGGAAAGGTTGATATTAGTTCTTCTCTCAATGGAGGTCACCAATCATAAAGGGATTCTAATCTTCAATGGGAACAATTTTCAGCTACGGAATAATCAGATGCAACACTACTTCTGATCTTTGGGAATAGATGTATTCACAACAGCAATGCATGGTATAACAGCTGATATTAATAGTGGTGCATTATCAGAAGATGATCCTAGAGAGTTGGATATTGATGCCAAAGCAATCAATGCCTTAGGGGGAGACCTATCCAATCCTATATATAAAAAGGTGATGTATTGGAAAATTTCACTTGCCATGTGGGAAAAGTTATTGAATATATATGAAGGGGATACAAAGGTCAGAGAGGTAAAGCTGCAAGTGTTGTGAAACAAGTATGCAGATATGAGAATAAACCCAAATGAATCTATTGATGCATTCTTTAATAGGGTAAATATTGTAGTTGAGGACATGAGAGATCTTGGAGAATTTATTGAAGATATGAAAATTGTAAAGCGCATCCTAAGAAAACCTCCACCTCAGTTCAATCTGAAAGTTTTTGTTTTGGAAGATAAAGACCTGAAAGAGCTGACATTAGATAACCTACACAACACCCTTGTTGCATATGAAATGAGAAATGATGATAATGACGCTATGGAAAAAGGGAAATCTAAAGAGGTGGCATTTAAGGCCATAAAGAAGCTCACCATTGAAGATTCTCAGGAGGATGAAGAAACAAATGAGGTAATGTCATTCCACTCCTCAAATCTTCAAAGATGAAAAGGAAAGTTAAAAGGAAAACTTCTAATTTCTTGCTTTAGATGTGTAAAAGTTGGTCATCTAGCTGCAAGGTGCCCCAAAAATATTCAAGAAGAAAATGATGAATATGAAGTTGAAATTCCCAGGAAGAGAACTTCAGCCTATGTGAAAGGGAAAAAGCAGTTAAAGAGAAATTTCTTTAAGAAAAAGAATATTCTTTCATAAGAAATAGATAGTTCAGATGAGTCTAAGGTTGAAGAGGCAAAGGAGATTGAAAATTGCAAAGATCGTGGAGAAAATGCTATGGTGGTAGTCATCGGTAGTTCTCAAGAGAAGAACAAAACCGAAGGTGATGATGAAGAAGAAGAAGTTGAAGGAAGAATTGATATGGAAGCCGAATTGGAATTAGCTCTTGAGGAGATAGATGTTTGGAGAGAGAAAACGAATAAAGCCAATAAATTGGTTCGTGATGCCAAACTCTATATGCTACATCAGGATGAAGAAAAGTCTGAGCTATTAGAAGGAATTGAAAAACTAAAATCTTCAACACCAGAGAGCTCAGAAAATATTATTGAGTATAATCTTATAATTGAAGAGAAAAAGAATGAAATTTATTGTTTAACTAACACTGGAAAGGATCAGGCCAAACGTATCAAAGAACTTGAAAAAGAAGTTGTTGGTCTGCGACAAATGATTAAGGATTAGGAAAAACTCATGAAACTCAGAACAGTTCCAGAAAAACAAATTATTCAGAAGACTGAAAAGAAATAAGTGGAGCACAGACCTCCAGGGGAAAAGAAGCTACAATCGTTTTCCAAAGATAAGACTGATATGGGACATGAACAAAAATAAAAAGTTGTCATGGATGAAGACAAACTGCAAGAACCTGCTCTAAGAATGAAGATAGATTTGGGTATGAAACAGAATCAGAATATTTGCAGATCCCAAGGGAAAACCAATGGTGCAGAAGTGACACATAGGAATGCTCCTTACATTAGTTTCTATTACTGTGGAAAGATGGGACACTCGTAGAATGTGTGTTCTATATCCAAGAGATACTGAAGGGAATAAGAACAACAGTGACAGACAAACAGAGCTCAATATTATAGAACATCATTTGAAGGTAATTATTTTTTGTGTGGAGGATTTGGTCACATGGATAGATATTTCACATCAATCATTCAATGAAATGTGCCAAAATAAAACTCGAGCAGTCATAAGAAGAAAGTTAGGGAATCGACAAGTGAGATCAAAACACAAAATCGATTTGCAACTCTACAGGATGAAGCTGGTCCATCACACTCTAAGGAAGATCAACTTCTCCAAGCCACACCAAGTGTGAATTCGAAGACATGGATCAAAAATAAAAAGGATGAGAAGGAAGTAGTTGGGGAAATTTCCCTAAAAGCTTCAGATCGTTCAGGAGTATGGATCCTTGACAGTGGTTTCACATCCCATATGATAGGTAACAAGGATCTCATTAGAGGCATTAAATATGACAAAGAAGGTGTTGTCAAGTTTGGGAATGATGAAGGGCTGATGATTATTGGTTCTGGAAAGGCTAAATTTGGGGGAAAAGAAATGAGACGTGCTGATATCTTGGTAGTAGAGGGCCTCAGTCATAACTTGCTCAGTGTCAGTCAACTATGTGACTTTGGGAACTCTATCCGATTTACCAAGAAGATGTGTGTTTTGAAAGGAAAAGATGGAGAAGTTGTTCTACAAGGAAAAATGACAAAAAGAAATCTTTACCTTATAAGTGGGGAAGAAGATATGTGTCTCTTATCTAGATAGGAAGAAAACAAGCTGTGGCATAAGTGACTTGGTCATCTATGTCAACCATCTATAGAAGATCTTGTAAAGTGTGATGCTGTTAGAGACCTTCCCAAATTATCCCGTGATCACACTCATACGTGTGATGCTTTCCAAAAAGGGAAGATCATAAGAAAGACATACACACCAAAGGAACACAAATGAACCAGAGTTCTCGAATTGGTGCATGCTAATGTTTGTGGACCTATCTCACCATGAGCCATAAATGGGAAAAGGTACTATGCACTTTTCATTGATGATTATAGAATAATGGCTTGGGTATTTGTCATTACCCATAAGATAGAAGTGTTCAATTTTATCAAGCAGTATAGAAGGGAATCGGAAAGGATGCTTGGGCAGAAAATTCTAATGTTTCCTACTAATAACGATACAGAATTCACAAATAATCAAGTTAAAGACTATCTTGAAAAAAATGGGATAATGCATAAAGTTTCATCAGTGAGAACTCCCCAATAGAATGAAGTGGTTTAGAAAAGTAATTAGATCATCAAAAACATGGACAGAATGATTCTTATTGAAAAGGACCTACCAGAGAAATTTTGGAAGGAACAGGTTTTGACATTGGTTTATATTTCGAACAGGTCTATGTTGTATCCAAAGGAAGGGAAGACTCCGTATGAAATGTGGTACAGAAAGAAGCCAATGTTGAAATACTTTCGAATCTTTGGAAGTAAGTGCTTCATTCTCAACAAAGAAAATAACAGGAAGTTTGAGTCATGAGGAGATGAGGGGATATTCATTGGCTACTCAGGGAAAAGCAAAGCATATAAATGCTTCAACAAAAGGTTGGGAAAAATTATTGAGAGCAATGATGTCACTATAGTTGAAAATGAACAGAATACTCAATGACCCAGTGAACAGTTTCTGGATGAAAGTGATGAGGAGGTAAGCAACAAAAGGGGAGTAGAAGTGGCAGAGGATGACTCAGAAGAAGATACTGATGATGAGCAAGAGGAAACAAAATTTGAATTTACTATGAAGCCGAAGAGTCGAGATGAAATTGATAGGAAAAATATCATTGGTAATCAGACAGCTCCAGTTCAGACTCCAAGAATGAAATCAACACAACAAACATCCTTTTTATCTCAGGTGGAGCTAAAATGTTTTTCCGATGTAGCTAAAGATGAGTACTGGGTTCAGGCTATGAATGAAGAATTAGACCAAATTGAGAAAAATCATACGTGGGAGATTGTTTCAAGGCCATCATATAAAATCATAATCAAGAATAAATGGATCTATCACAACAAGATGAATGAAGATGACACAATGGTTTGAAACAAAGCACAACTAGTGTGCAAAGGATACTCCCAGATAGAGAGAATTGATGTTGATGAGACATTTTCACTAGTTGCAAGGCTGGAGACAATCCGATTATTCCTCGCCATTGTAGTGCAACAAAAGTTCAAAGTGTTCTAGATGGATGTCAAATATGAATTCTTGAATGGGGTTCTAGAAGAGGAAGTATATATCTAGAAGCCAGATGGTTTTCTCATTCATGAGGATGAGAACAAAGTTTGCAGACTAAAGAAGGCGTTGCATGGACTGCAATAAACACCAAGAGAATGGTACTCAAGGCTTGATCAGTACTTAAAGAAGCTTGGTTTCCAGTGTGGGGGAGTTGGTTACAATCTCTATTTCAGCAATGATAGTAATCAAAGGATAATGGTGTTGGTTTATTTTGATGACATAATATTTGTCGGATCAGATGGAGCTCAATGCAGACAGTTTTCCGAATTCATGAAAAATGAATTTGAAATGTCAATGATTGGAGAGATAATGTTTTTCCTTGGTCTACAGGTGACACAAGGAAGGAATGAAACATTCATTTCTCAATAAAAATATTCCAAGGAGGTTTTAAGAAGGCTTGGAATGGAGAATTCCAAGGAGATGAAGACTCCAGTTGCTACCCAGATGAAACTGTCCAAAGATGAGGATGACAAGGCAGTTAATATAACAGAATATAGGAAAATTATTGGAAGTTTATTGTACTTGACCACAAAGAGGCATGATATTGTTTTCGCCACATGCTAAGCAGTGAGATATCAGAGTAATCCCAAGGAAAGCCATATTCTTGCAGTGAAAAGAATACATCATTATATAAAGGGAATGGTGGATTTTAGCTTGACATATAATGACAAATCTCAGATAGAGTTATTGGGATATATTAATGTAGACTGGGCCGGTTCAACGGATGACATGAAATCAACGTCAGGAGGTGCATTATATCTTGGTGGACTATGTATTTCTTGGTTAAGAAAGAAATTGGATTACATTTCATTAAGCACTATATAAGCTGAGTATATTATGGCCACTCAAGCATGCAAACCATTATTATGGATGAAGCAGCAGCTTGAAGATATGAGAATTGAAGTGAAGTCTTCGACTGGAATCCAGTGTGATAACTCAAGTGCTATCAATCTTAGAAAAAATATAGTTCATCAGTCACGGACAAAGCAAATTGATATAAAGTATCATTTTATCAAGGAGAAAGTTGAGTAGGGAATCGTGAAGTTGGAGTATGTGCCTACAGAGCTATAGGTTGCAGACATTCTGACAAAGGCCTTACCCAAGGAAGCTTTTGAGAGGCATCGACTGGCTTTGGGAGTTCAGTTGACTCCCCGCACTTGAAAGAGTGTGAATTTGGAACCCCCCTCTCCCCGAGGTATGATGTGTTTTTCCCTAATGTGCTGATATGCTTTCTCTACTCTGTTACAGATTTCAAAGGAGTGACCTTTGGGTTCGTTGACAAAGGGGGAGGAAATAGTAATTGTGCAAGGGGGAGACATTGTGGCTATTTGAGAAATCATGAAAGATACATGGATCAACTAACAGGTGAAGTAGCCAGATAGGGGGATTTGAAGCTGGTTCAAAGTGATTATCCATAGTTTAGCTTGGACAACACAAGAAATATTGCTAAAGAGGATTTACAACTGACAAGAGTTAAATTTGTGAGCAGATAGGGGGAGCGTTTTAAATATTACGATGATAGAAGTGATCGATCAAATAATAGATATCACGACAGCTAAGGATTGTGATGAAAGAAGAATAGTGGTGTTGGGATACGGTAAGAATATTTCTAAAAAATTGGTATCAGTTTAGTGTCAATAGTGGGTGTTAGAGATGAAGTGATTCATTGATGAACTTTTCATTTACTCTTGTTTCTCATGCTAAGCATTTCTCATGTGGTCTTAGAGTATGTGTTGAGTAAATCCTTGATCGCTATCAGAATCGAAATAGTCGAATGGTGGATGAAGAATTAACGATGTATCTTTTTATGGAAGAGTTGTCAACAAACCCAAAGGGGGAGATTTTTGGGAAAAAATCTCTCAACACATCATTGAAGCATTTTTGAGGTGATTGTGTTTGTTGACAAAGTGAAATTTTTTTTTGTGAGTGTTGACAAAGAAAACCATGACATAAAAATTTGTTGACAAAGGGGATTTCATGATTGCATGTTGAGTTCAAGGGCTGTGGTTAACAATCCATGTTTCATTCAAGAATTTCGACAAAGAATGGATAATCTGGAGGTGGTAGAAAAAGAGAAGATACAAGGTGGTGCCGTTTTTCAGTGTTTGCTAAATTTTTTGGCCTAAAAATCAACAAATGAAGAAAAGTGGTTTTTGGTAAAGGGACTAGTAAGCTGTGTACTTTAAGGAGAGGAAACTTGCACACCTAATGTTTTTCAGGATCAGTACATCAAAATACGGCAAAGGGATAAGGGGCACCCAAGTTTTTGAGTTGGTCGCGCAAGTGAGTTGCGTGGCAGAGACTTGCGCACTGAAAATTGCACGACGAGGGGAGAATTGCACACCGTCGCGTAGGGTATCCAAATTCCTATAAATACAGGTCAACCCCTCCTCATTTGGAAAGAGTTCAACACTTAAAAAAAATCAGAGCTCCCATCTTGTAGGTGTGGTGGTCGTGCAAGTATAAGTTGCACTCTAGGTGATAGTTATGCACCTAAGGTGGTTTGGGTGAGAAAGGAAGTGAGTCGCACAAGTTTTGAGTTGAAGAAGAAGGCATCGTGCAATTGGTTTGGTGACACTTGCATGCCAGATTTTGAAGAAGCACAAAATTTGTTGGTTGCTTGCGAATATTGGTTTGGGAGTAAAAGGGTGTGCGTCGCGAAAGTGGTTGAGGAGGACTTGTACGCCAGTTTTGACTTGCACACCGAGACTTGCACACCAGCTTAGAGAAGGGCGCCAAGTAAGGTTGTTTCACGATAGTGGTTCAGTCCTGCGTTGAAGCTGGAAGGTTGCCCAATACCCTCGGTGCAAAGAGAGATTCATCTATGGGTGAAATTTGGACTTCAACAGAGCATCTACATACAATATAGGATGCATTCATTAGTGATAATTAAGAGGCCTATAGGTCTATAAACTGTGATTGGATCCTTTCCAGAGTAGTGAGTAAAGGAAGATAAAGAAGATGATACTCTCCAACGACAGTGAGCAAGAGAGAGAGAAATAGGGAGTGACCCTTGGGAAAGAAGTGAGCTGACCCTAAACATTGTAAAGGCAGTGAGCCTGTGAATAGAAATGATCTATCCCAAACCTTGTAAATAGCAGTGTGATTATAGTGAATTTGGTACATTGGCACATTGCCAGTGTATGCTCCTTAGACGTAGCCTAGTGACGGTGAACCAAGTAAAAATTACTGTGTCCTGTGCATGCTTACTTTCTATTTATATTTTGAAACGGGAAAGAGAGAGAAGAGTGTTTTGATTAACAGCGAAAAAATATCAGAACGGGCTTTAATTTTAAATTAGTCATACCCTGATTCACCCCCCTCTCAGGGTATTCAGCCTTGTGGACCTAACATTCTAAAGATACATGGAATCCCAAGTCCATTTTTATTATTCCTGTTTAGAACTTTTAAGTTGTTTTAAAAAGGTGTGGGTGTGTGAAAAACTTTTTTCCCCTTATGTTTTTCCCTTCCTGAGTGGTGTTTGATTTTTTTGGGGATTGGGTAATGGGTAAATTGGAATTTTTCTTATGAAAGAGTTATAGGTAAGGGTGAATTCTTGTTAATGTTTATTGATTCTTGCAAGGTTTTTTTTTCTCATATTCACTTTTATTTTGGTCATTCTAACCTAGGTAACTATATTTGAAGTCAATAATTATAATGAACTATTTAGATTCATTATACTAGTATCCTCACTAGTGGGAGTAGGACTAGATGGGCAATGTCCCTAATTAGATATGGTGGAGGATTGTCTGCTGAATTATGTGTTAAGATGTAATGTAGGCTAGTGGTTGGACCGTGTTATGTAATGTCTTGGAATGACTCACATAAAGTCGGAGGGGAGATCCTATGACACCTATTATTTGGTTGGTGGTTTGATATATAAAATTCCCTTGGATTCTCTTAACATCATATATTTTCTTGACATGTGTGGCATGTTGGTTGTCTTCCTTTATTTCTTGTGTTTATTTTTTTTGATGATGGGGTGCCCTTTCGAATGATATTCTATTAATGAAATATGTATGGGTTTTCTAAATAATTTTGGAAATTTATTTTGGAATTATTTTTTAAAATGAAAAATAGTTATTTCTGGGGTGTGGGTGCTTTAAAATAAAATTTTTAAAAGTGATTGATTTTATATAAGAAAAATAAAAAGGAAGTTTTTAAATATTTTATTAAATGTTATTGGATTTTATATAATTAAAGATTAAAAAACCCATTATATATATATATATATTTCAAACTAACCAAAATGAACTGCTATTTATAAGGGAATTATAGAAACTCCTTAGTGAGATCCAACTAGGATTGGTTTCCCTCAAACCATGCATACACCATTCAGTGTATATATTTCTCATGTTTTCTTTTAGGCGCCATAACTTTGGCCTTTCTAGTGTTGGAATTTATTGAAAAATTTATTTATATATGTTAAGAGACTATTGTACACATACAGATTGTGTGTTTTTTGTTTAGTTTTGTTTTTAAATTTTTGATGCTTATGTATCATCATCTTGGATGGGATTTTGTATTTGGTTTAATATATATGTATATATATATATATATGATACTCCTTATCTTTTATTTATTTAATTTAATATATTTTTTCATTTATAAATTTTGGTTAATATGATTATATATATTATATTACACATATCGAGGGTGAAATCATTCCCACTATATACTTTATCAACACCGTAGTACTTGTTGTTAGTTTGGTGAAATTGGGAATACACTTAGGGCTATGTCGTGGGATAGTTCGGGAGACCAATTTAGGGGTGGCCTAGATTAGTTAATGGAAATAACAAATTCCTTCATAGAATTTGATATAGTATTTTTCCCAAACTCTGTTTTTGAGTCCTTTATGGTAGATTGTTTTAAATTCTTCCAAGTGATAGCTCCACTATTGAGGTAAAACAAGAATCTAGATTGAGATTTCATATCAATATTATAAGATTGATAACTCACATATGTGTAACCTTTTATATAAATTTTATCCTCTCCTACAAATATTAAAAATAGATCCTTAGTCCCTTTAAAGTGCTTAATCATGTTCTTCAAAATGATCCAATGAATCTCATAAGGATTTGATTGGTATCTACTAGTAATAATAAGAGCATAGGTAACATCAGGCCAGGTAAATAACATAATATACATAATTAACCCTATAGAAAACACATAGAGAATTATATTGATTCTTTATAACTCTTTATAATGATTTAGAATTGATATATTATTCGTGAAATTAAAACTAGAAAAGATCCCATTTTGGAGTTCTCCATCATAAAATAATTTAGCACTATACCAATGTATGTGTATAGAAAAAGTACTAGAAACCATCTAGATCTATATATATAAATCCTCATACCTTGTATGTTGGATACTTCACCCATTTTTTCACCGATATATATTTACCCATACATATATTTATAGAGTGAAGAGTAAGGATGTTTTTAATATAAAACGTTTTTCATACACATAGAAAATAAAAAACGCCATTATCCTCCTCATAATATATTAATATACATGAAAATGATCTTATTTTTTTTATGAAACCAATCCATTTTATTGCATCATAAAACTATATATTATATCTCTGAGAAGTTTTTTTTTCATTCCATAAATGGATTGTTACAACTTTTATACCTTATAAATCTCATTTAGAACTTAAAAACTTTTAAGATATATCATATACATTTCCTCAATTAAATTCATGTTAAGGAATTTTGTTTTTGAAATCTATGTTATATATCTAAAAATCATAAAAAACTATTATTTCAAGAAAAATATGAATGAAATTTATCATCGAGATTGGTGTAAAGGTTTTTCATAGTAAGGACCATGATTTTTTTCCACCATTATTCAACTAGGTGGGGCTTATTGGAAGACACTCTACTATTTCTTTTCATTTTTCTTATAAAAACACACTTTTAAATTTTGGGTCTCTCCCTTTCATGTCCTTCTACCAAGTTCCCAAATTAGTTATTATACATGGAGTCCAATTTAGATTCCAAGGATTTTAATGAATTCCTAAAACTAGAAATTGAAATGGCCTCATGATAATAATTAGGTTGATATCCTATGGGTATTACTTCATCATCATTATCCATGATAAATTCATCTCATTGGTTCCTGGAAAATCCTACCATACTTTGATGTTATTGTGTAACATGAGTTGTTTCTTCTTTCGCAACCCTTTATGATTTTGACTCAACCTCCATATCAGGAACATTTCCTTCTTATTGGTCTTGAGCTTATCCAAGCTCAAAAATATCTCACTGAATCCTTGATTGATAAATGAATTCCCAATAAATGTAGAAAATCAAGCCACAAACACTTATTTATTAGCAGGGTTATAGAAATAATATCACTTTGTTTCTTCAGGATAACTAATTAATAATCATTTTTCATACCTAGGTACATGTTCATCCAAATCAAAACATTATACATATTCTTCACAACCCTAAAACCTTATAAAAGAAAAAATTGGACGTTTCCCAGTCCATATCTCATATGGTGTCTTTATGATTTATTAAAATGGAATGAGGTTTAGTAGTAAAGTAATAGTTTCCATAGTATAACCCAAGAATGTAATAGGAAGGTCAAATTGACCCATAATTTATAGAACCATGTCTAAAAAGGCACGATCCCTCCTTCCAAACACACTATTCCATTATGGAATTTTAGGAGGGGTGAGTAATTAAATAATTCAATAATTATTCAGATGATCAATGAATTATTTTCTTAAGTATTCACCACCCTCATCTTATCAGTGAATCTTAATAATTTTTCTATAACGACCAAAACTGTTATAAATAAAATTCTCCTTATGATTTCATTAAATGTATTATTATGTGTTATGGTTATAGAAAATAGATGCACTTCATTGGTTTTATATCCTATAATATTTAATATAATATTAAGAATCATTACAGTTGATAATATAGCCATTGAAAAATTATAACATGATTAGTATAATTATAGGGTTTTAACAAATCCAATCAAAACAAACAAAGGAAGTGATGGCCTCAACCAATAGGATCATTCCGTATAAATAATTTATTAGAGATTCCTAGGGAGATAACATCACTAGGATTTTCCCTTAATCAATCCCAAGAAGATATCCAATAGCTTATCCATGATAAAAACCATTTATAAGAGAATTTCATGCTCATTGAGATCACAACCAAAACCATGTTCGCTGAACCAAACCATGAAAGTCTCACCATCGCACACCTTACTCTTAGAGAGTTTTCGGGAATTTTAAGGGTGTATGTATCAAGAAACTAGAAATATTAGTATGAACATTATTTTTTATAGAATAATGAATATATTTTCATTCTATGATTATTACTTTAGAAATTATTTTTATTTTGATAAAATAAAACACAAATGGTATTTATGAGTAATATTCAAATTCAATAAATAAATTTATTTAATTAATTAATGTATGTTTAAAATAAATAATATTTTAATAAAATATTATTATTAACTAATTTTTATTAAACATAAATTATCATATTATTTTTATGAAGTCAAATGTAATTTTTATAAGGGTTCAAAAACTGTTATTGTCAAAAAAACCCCAAGATTTCCCAATAAATGTAAAATATTATTTTAAAAGTGAAAATAAAAATATTTATAAAATCATTTTTATGAAATGAATATTATTTTTGGAATGAGAATCTTGAAATTTTCTAATGATGAAGTTTTCCTAATTTTCCAAGACAATCAAATTTTTAGGTAAAATTTAAATACCATATAAATACACAATGTGTATTATGACATCATAATGACAAAAAAGTGATGTAATAAATAATATAAATGGTATAAAAGAACAAATATATGTTTTAAATTTAACATAATGTGATTTTATGTTTATTTTATTGATTTTATAAATCCATTATGAATCCTCCAAAACCATTAATATATTTTAATGTTTTAATATCATTTTTAAGAGTATGGCTCACTTCCACAAAATCAAGGGTATTATTTTATTAAGTTATATAATTTTCTTTATAAAATAATTAAAATCACTACCAATTTGTAGAAACCATTTAAAAAACCATGGTAAGGTTTTTCGTTTTGGTTATTTTGTTTTATAGAGTCCAAAACCTATGTTTGAGGAATGATAAAGAATTCCCCACTCATTTCCTATATAAAACTACCTAATATCCTATTTAACTTCACTAAAAATCTTTTATAACATCTTTAATCTTACCTTTCCTACCTAGGGTCCTCCCATGGTTCCCCAAATCTCTCAAGAAGCTCCTCCCAAGCATTTGGAGTCACACACTCAAGTAAGAGACCTTCCTCCCCTTCTTCCAATTCAAGCACCTTCATTTAAATTAGTCTTTTTTAATTTAAATTTATTATATTTTCATTCATTTATAAACATTAACTTACTTTATAATTGATTTTATTTTAATGATATATCATTTTTATTCTCTCATTTTGACCATTACCTAATCTGTTTGATGAAATTTTGTTACGGATTCTCCCTCTCTTCTTTCCATTCAATCACCTATTTTATGATATGCCTCTTATTTTCCATTTGTTCTTGTTGTTATATGTTGTTACATATCCCCCTTACTAAAAATTTTATTTATAAATTATTATGGGCCCATTTAAATCTCATTAATCCCTTCCAAGAACCTTTATGTACACCCATTACCATGCTGAAATTTAGTAAGAGATCCTCTCATTATACTCTTCACTAATGTTTGTATATTATCTTATATAATCTATTAACTAATACTATTGTTTGAATATGTTTTTAAATGTCCCTATTACTTTTAATTTCTTATTTAAATTTTGAGATACATATTTATCGCTCATCAACCCATTTTATGAATCTTTAAGTGACGTCGTTATACTGCTGAAATTTCACCACAATTTCCCTGCCAAACAGCTATGTAGTGAATACTCATACCCATTTCCTATCAATGGTTTTCAACTTTATTAATTTATAATAATTTATTGAGGACTTACATGTATGTATTAAAAAAATCCTTTAACATTAAATAAATTATGATTATGAATGAATCCATGTTGTATGATCTATGTGACACACTTAAGTATGACAATGAAATGAAAGTGACGAGTGTGCTGGGAATTATATAGTGCTTTAATGCATTGGGTAATGTTTAGCCTCATGATACATTATGTTGGGATAGGGAGTGAACCTTATTCCTTTATGGTACTTTTGTCCATCACGATTTATTGGCAGTTATCCTTAACTTATGTTTATGTTGCAGTGTTTGATGTTGTTTCCACATTTCCCATGTTGCCCTTATGTTATCATGCTATATCAAGCCTCATTGTTCATATTTATGATTATAAATCATTTTATTCCCCATTTAAATCCATATTTTATAACATGTATTATGTTATCCATTTTATTCCATGTTTATTCCCTTATTGGGATTTATATCTCACACCTTCTTTATGTATGTCCCTAGGTTATCCCGTGTCGTTTTAAGTGTGAGACATTTATGGATGTTTTCAATGAAGATGTTTTTTCTCCTATTTAAATTGTTATGTAATGTAACTAATTCCCAAATACATTAAACTTATTGATCTTCTGGGCTGTATTAAGTGTAATATTATGTAATAAATTGTGTATTAATGTGAAATAAAGAAAGGGGTTACGTATTGGGTATCAAAATAAAAAGTTTCGTTATTTTTGGGATTAGGATTATAAAAATCTAGAGAAATACTTTGGGATAAGAATAAATATAAGAAAAAATACATAAATTTTGGTAAGTATTGATTAAGTGGTTTATCTAGAAAAAAATCCCTATATGGATACTAAAAGTGTATGTGACTCTAGCATAGATATACATAGGTGTAAAATCTATAAACACTGCGTTGATCTAGACTTGATCAGGAAGTGGTGCATGATAATGGGTCTTTCCACATACCCAGTTTGACACTACTAAAGGATATGATTTAGTAAATTCATAAGCTCATTATGAACCATTATTAAGAGAATAAAAAAATTCCCCTAAGAATATATGTTAGGAAATTGATCATGGATAATATAGATTGAATCATAGAAATTAATAAGATAAGAAATAAATTTAATTTATATGTTATCCCATTTAATGTCATTGGATTACACATTTATTTGTTTAATATTTAAAAAATACACATCTTCAATTTTCCTTTTATTCTAGAGAATGGTCAGAAATAGGAGGAATCTGGTAAACAATCAATGCGATGAGCAATGTGATGATTGAACTAATGATATGCACAACCTAATGGAAGCAGGAATCCCAAATTTTTTGATGATAATATCTCATATGACTCTATTTATGAATATAAACTAGGATTATGAGGAGTTTCCAAATCTCCTAAAGAGAGAACAAGATATGATTGAGAGATTTATGAGACAAAGGCTTCTGAATTTCAATTGAGAATCCAACCCATTAATCATGGACCAATGGATCAACTCCATTGAGAATATATTCTCTATCCTTCAATGTTCTAAGAAAGAGAAGGCTCTACTGGCTATTTATCATATGAAGGGAGAATATGATCAGTGGTATACATTGATAGAAAAATATAAAGATTGTGGTAGAGATCAAAGATGGGGTGGAAGGAATAATTAAAAATGTTTTTTGATAAATATTTTCCTCGCACTCTCTGAATTAAAATGGAAATAGATTTCCTCACCCTCAAGAAAAAGGATGATTAATATATTAGGGTGTATGAGGAAAACATCAAAATACTTGCACAATACACCTCTAACTTTGTCATTACCCCCAAATGCAAGGTTGACCACTTCTTTGGTGGGATAAAACCTAGTCTACGAAAATACTTGGTGATATCAGACTTTTATAGATATGATAAAATTGTATAATGTTCCCTCAAAATCTAAACTAATAATAGAGAATATCAAGGGAATAATGGGGATAAGAAGAAAGAATTGGAGTTTAATTCTGGTGTTCTAATGGATAAATCTAACAGTGCTAAGAAATTCTAACATCCCACTTGTTTAAGGTATAGAAAGAAGAACCCTGAAAATTGCCTAAGGGGGAGGAGGAAATTATTTAAGTGTTGGAAGGAAGGAAATTTAGATAGATATTTATGATATAAGTAACCCACTAATTAAATGGAGGAATGTAATTATTTATCCAACCCTAGCACATTTTTCATTACTTGAACTATAGGGAACCAAGACACTTTGAAAACTAATTGACTAAGCCAAGTGTTTTCAAAGACAAACAACAACCTCCAAGGAAACAAGGGAGATATTTTTCCATCATAACTACTAAGGTGGGTCCTGAAAATGAAATGGTGATATGTCCACTAGTTATTGATTCAAGAATAGAGAATTTACATTTTGATTCTGGTTCTATGAATTCCTTCATATCATGAATGTTTAGTAGACAAATTCAAACACCACCACAAGGCATGGAAGTAGAGTTGTTGGTTAAAATGAAAAATGAGGAAATTATTGCATCCCAATTATATAAATCATACCCTATAATTTTATTTGGTGTGAACTTCCCAAAAAATCTTATCATTCTCCCTTTTGTGGAATTTGATGCAATTCTAGGCATGTATGGACTTTCCCTATATAGAACCTACATAAATTTCCATGATATGGAAATAAATCTATGTATCAGGAATCATACTCCAATTCTATACAAGTGAAAGTTGGATGAATATTCATTAACAAAAATATCTTAAGAATGAATTTTATTTCTCTAATTGAAATCATATATAGCTCAAATTATTGATTCTAAGAAAGAATCATCCATGAAGGGATTAACATTATGATGGAATACACTGATGTGTTTCCTAAAGAATTTACTAGTCTACCTCCTAGTAGAGAGATTAAATTTTCCATTGAGCGTATACCTAGGGAAACTTCCATTATCCAAGAATCCATATAGAATGGCTGTTGTGGAACTTTAGGAGCTAAAGAAATAACTATAGGAAAATCTGGATAAAGGGTTTATACACCCACGTTCTTTACCTTGGGGTGCACCATTCCTCTTCATCAAGAAGAAGAATGGGTCAATGACCTTTTTATTGATTATCGTGAGCTAAAAAAGATCATGATAAAGAACAAGTATTTTATACCAAGGATTGATAACTTGTCCGATCAACTACTAGAGAACAATACTTCTCCGAGGTGGATCTATGGTCAAGATATGACCAAGTTTGGGTGATGAAGGAATATATCCCCAATATTTCTTTCTATACAAGGTAATATCAGTATGAGTTCATAGAAATACCATCCAGACTCACTAATGCACAAAAAATATTCATGGAATTAATGAATAGAGTCTTTAGGGATTATTTCAATAAATTTTTAGTAAACTTTATAGATGATATTCTAATATACTCCAAAAGAATGAAGGACCACGAGGATTATCTAAGAATTGTGCTAAGGACCTTACAAAATGATAATCTTTATTCTAAGTACAACAGATGTGATTTATAGTTAAAGGAAGTCTTTTTGTTGGGGAATATCATCATACTAAATGGGATATCTATAAACCCTTGAAAGATATAAGTAATTAAAGGATGATTGATGCCAACATCTAGTATAGATATCCATAGTTTCCTTTGATTAGATGGGTAATATTGTCAATTTGTAAGATATTTATCATGATTTTCAAACTTATAACCAATATAAATCAGAATGGAGTCATGTTTTCTTGGAACTATGAATGTGAATAGAACATCAAGGAGTTTTAAAGGAGACTCATCACTACACCTATACTCACACTACCCAAAAGTGGGGAACTTTTCGTGGTATTCAATGATGTTTTGAAGATGGTATTGGTCTATGGGTTAATGAAAAATAAAACAATGATAGCCTATACTTCAAGATACATGAAAGTTCATGAATAAAACTACCCAACACATGATATGGAGTTAGATACAATGATATTTACACTAAAAATATGTCAGTATTATCTCTTTATAGATAAGTTTTAAATATATACCAATCAAAAAAGTATCAGATATATATTCAAACAAAAAGAGATGAATATTTTCCAATGAAGATGGTTAAAGCTGATCAAGGACTATGAATAACCAATTCACTACAATCTAGGGAAATAAAATAAAGTGTTTGACACTAAGTAAAAAGGATCTAAAATTTTTATCATTGATGAGAATTTATAGGGATTCGATCTTCTTAGATTTGGAAAGGATCGACATAGGAATCATATAGGGAGGAACATCATCAATCCTTTCACAAACGATTCTTTCAACCATCCCTTCTGGAGAAGATAAAGGAAACTCAAAGAGATGATGTGGTAATTTAGAAGAAAGTGAATAATATAAGAAAAGTAAAATCGTCAGAGTTCAATGTTAATGAATAAGAAGTTGCAAGATTTGGGTCATGACTATGTTTACCATAAAATACTGAGTTAAAGGAGTTGTTGGATGATACACATAGTTCTAACTTCTCTATCAATCCTAGAAGAAAAAATATGTATTAAGATATTTGATATCACTATTATTTGAAAAATTCGAAGAATGAGATCACAAAGTATATATCAACATGTATTTTATGTCAAAAAGTGAAAGTGGAAAGGAAAAAATCCATGGGGATGATGCCACTATTACCCATACCTAACTGGAAATGGGAAAAAATCCCCATGGACATTTTCACTGGTCTTACGAAAACATAAAGATGGAATAATTCTATCTTGGTTATGGTGGATTTTTTTACAAATAATAAACACTTCATTACGATTCGAGTGGATTTCTCATCGAATCAACTTGCAAGGAAATACATTAGAGAAGTGGTGAGTGTCATGACCCATCTTAGTGGGGCCCATTCCGTGACTCTCCAAGCTCGCCTCCATTAGGTTAGGGGCTGGTGACTGGCACCGAGTAGGCATATCACTAACATGGGAGGCATTGCATATATACCTGTATGGATTCACACATCTCCAAGCACACAAAATGATGAAATATAAAAACCATTAAGTAAAAAATGCATGCATATCTCTATATCCCACAACCAGAGTATGATGAAAATTAATATAAAGTAAACTGGGAAAAAATAAAATCCCACCAAAAAAGTTTGTAACCACAACCTATAAGAAAAGGTACTGGGACTATTATCTAAAAGATATAGGAACAAACCTTGGTCCGTTCGGTCTCACAAAGCACTATCTGGTCTTGGTCCACCTAGGACTCCATCAAAGGGTCGATCGTATGCACAAGACTTGAAACGTGTGGGAAAATCTTGTATATGGGTGAGTATAACAATATACAATAGGATACCCCAAAACCAAAAAAGTAATACAACAAAAGAAAGATACAGTTATCTCTACATAGGTATATGTCTACACCACATATAACAAGAATATCTAGATAAACCCAACCAAGACACACAATATATAGGTAAGTCACAACAACTATATTCTAGAACTTGGAATTCAAATCAAAGATTCCACGATGTACTCATTCGGGAGAACACACTCCTATTTCTGATAGCACTGATGACGTCTATCTGAGAGGTACTGCTCGTCAGGTCTCTCCATGAGAGGGATACACTGATAGATTTGAAGAGAGATGTGATATAATAGATGAGGATAAAAACCAATTCCATAGGGTGATACTGACAAATCAATATGGATTAACCCTCCAAGTAGAGTATTGGAGCCCACATAGTGTGGTTCACGTTGATACTGAGAACTCCACCTAGGATATGAAGAATGAATAGAGGATCCTACTCTGGGCCTCTCAGAGGATTCCAAAAACTATATCTGGGAAGTCCTGCTGAAGTGATCATAGTCCCATGAGTATGAAATGGTTCATACCTACCTTTATGGAAATGATAAAGGGAAAAAACCATAATGAAACTTTTTTATGATATAGAGGAAAAGAGAATCAAGACATGTAAAAAGGTGTAGATGATGTGTAGTAGGGTCACACGCCGTTCCCTTGACCCTGGGTATAGACTGTGTACAATATCCCATTATTTATAAAATGTCATGTATAATATGGGTACACAATGTGTATAAGGAGTCACATGCTGTTTCCTTCCATCCAAGGTCTGCTTGTATACTCTGACCGTGTTCTAGTACATAGTTTCAACCCATGTAGCTGTGCTAGTGTACCAGTACACGAGGTAATTCATGTAACTAGTTGAGGCCATTCCATGTGGGGGAGTACAAACCATTTAGGAAACCCGTGTACTCCACCTTGTGCCCATGTACCTCCCAGGGTACACGTTGAGTGATTCAATGATGAACACACGCTGTGTATCCTAGACTATATGTCACAGGTTTTGGGTTTTCTAGAACCTTTCTTCTTCCTCATTTTTACCTTGAACGATTGCCTGGGTTTCACGCTGGTGCTCAGTTCACCTCAAAACTCAAGATCTAGGTTTGTTTCACCACCCTAACACCAAAAAAGGGGCTTCAAGCCTTTAATCGGCTAAAAAATCCATTTTAATCCATTCTAATGAAGATCTCTTGAAGAATAATTTCTCCCAATTCACTTTGATCCATCCACCACCGTAATTATCACACCTCTATCAGGTTTTCTTGATGTCAGATCTCAAATTTGGATCATTTTTCCATGAATTGAGGGTGCACCAATCAATTGTCCATATTTTGGGGAAGAATAAAGAACACGTGCAAGAAATCAGGGGAGAAAAATTCATAAGGAACGAAACATGAGGAACAAACCACAATCATTGTCTATTCTAGCCTCAATTCATTCCTATAAGAACAATCAACAAATCGAAAAAAAATCTATAATCATAATCCCAATGAACCCAACAAATAAAATCCCATCCTGTAAGAAAGATTGATCCATGAGCTAATCTATTCATGGATTAGTCTATATTCATCAGAGAAATCATGAACGGGGAAGAATAATTGAAATAAATCATCCTATATAGATTTTGGATAATTCACTAATGAAGACTAGTTTCCGCATTGTCGCCTTTGGTGAGATTCATCAAGAATGGTGTTCTTCGATCATTGTTCCAAGGTTCTGTCTTCACATACTGAGAGGATTCTCTAGGTTTCTCTCTGAAGGGCCTCCAAAGGATTCTCGTGTTAAGATCCTAACCATATATCTCTACCTAAAGATTATTTAAAATAAAAAATTTCACTGCATTTCCATGTCGATGAAACATAAATAAAATAATTTTTTTCAATTTATTTTATTCATTAAAATGCATGTAGATATTTTCCATAGTCTAATTGGTAGACCAATGTTAGGTCGTTCCTAGGGTAAATCCACTATTTGGAATGAAATAGTGCACTTAAAATTTTGATCTAGGAACCTGTTTATAAGTTATTCTAATTTTCTGGAAAACTGTGCATGCATGATATTTAATATTTTAATATATTTTAAACATTTATTCTAGGAACAACGAGCCTTGAAATATCACACCATCTCAATTCCTAGACTCAAAATTAATCCACATAATATTTAAAAATAATACACAAAAAATCCGAGACATTACATTATCCCCACCTTGGGGTTTTACATCCCAAAAAATCCATAATAAAGGCTACTAAAAAAAGATGAGGGTATTGAGCTTTAATCTGAGCCTCACACTCCCAATTTCTCTCAAGGAGATTCTGGTGATTCCATTAGACACACACTAAAGGAATTGATCACCCAAGAAGGATCATCCCCTACCGATCCTTGATCTATATTGGGTACTCAGAGAAAGTTTCTCCATCCTTGATATATAGGTCACCCTAGTCGATGAAGTGCGATGAGTCATGAATGTACCTCCTTAGCTATGACATGTAGAAGGCGTCATGTACTCAGTCAAATTGTGGAGGTAGTGCTAAAAGTATTCATGCTCGCAAACTCTACTCAGTTTTTGAGAAGAGCCGATAAACCCCATAGATAACTTTTCGCCTCAGTTAAATCTCTATAATTCACATCAAGGTGAAACCTGAAGGAACACATGGTCTCTTTCCTCCAATTTAAATGGCCTCCGCCGCCTGTTAGCATAAGTCTTCTGACGGCTATGTGCAGTCCTTATCCACTCTTTAATGATCTGTACCTTCTTGTTAGTAGCTCACACCACCTATGGATCCATGAGTGTTGACTCTCCTAAGGCATTCCATCAAAGTGGTGACCTGCAGGGTCACCCATACAAAGTCTATAATGGAGCCATACCAATGGTGGAATGGTAGCTGTTATTGTATGTAAACACCACCAGTGGCATATGATCCTCTCAAATATGGACAATGTCTAACATGAAAGCTCGCAACATGTCCTATATAACCTGAATGGTCCGCTCCATCTGGCCATCCATCTATGGATGAAAAGTTTTTCTCAAGCATAACTGGGTCCCAAAAACCTCCCACAATACCTTCCAAAATCAGGATTAAAAATGAGAATCAAGAAATGAAAATATCATCAATGGAACTCCATGTAGTTGAACTATCTTCATGAACATAGAGGTATCCTAAGATCTCTACTAAACTCTGCTCTCAGATAGCTAGGAAACAGGAAGACTTGGAAAGTCTGTCAATGATCACCCATATGGAATCATGTCCCCTAGATGTATGTGGTAAAACCATCACAAATTCCATCAATATACCTTATCAATTCCATTCCATCACCTCAAGGTGTTGAGCTAAACCCATCGAAACCTAGTACTCAACCTTCACTTGGTAATAAATAAGGAATCGAGAAAAAAACTATGCAACTCTTTTTTTTATCCCTAAGCATAAAAACTGACATCGGAGGTCTTGGTACATTTTCTCCACCACAGGATATACCACCAAAGGGGACATATGAAACTCCCTCATAACCTCCTCCTGCAATATCACTGATCATACTGTATGTCCTCTAAAAAGAACAATGTTCTCCCCACATTTTGAATATCCATCAAGAGAATACCCTGCGGACATATGAGCACATAGGTTCATGAAACTGTTATTACCAAGTTGTGCCTCCCTAGATCGCTGTAAGAGTGGAGGGGTAAAAAACATTTATTAGAGTTAAGATAATCCATCTCCATCCACAAAGGATAACTATAACAAGTCCAAATACTCCTATGCCATGTTTAGCAACTATGAACTAGATACCTTGCTATGTGCATCTGCAACTATGTTCCCCTTACTAAGAGTATAGACAATAAAAAATTCATAGTCATAGAGGATCTCTAGACATCACCTCTATCTCAAGTTCAGATATTTCTTAGAGAATATATGCTTGAGACTACTGTGATATGAGAAGATGATAAACTTCTCACTCATTAGGTAGTGTCTCGACATCTCTAATGCAAATACTACTGCTGCTAACTCAAGATCATGGGTCGAAGAGTTTTTCTCATGTGGTCAAAAAATGGCATGAACCATAGGCAATATCCACTTGAATCTACATCTGGACACAACCAAGACCGGTTCCTGATGTATCATATAACACTACATACTCGACATCCTCCTCTAGTAATCTCAAGATTGGAGAGCTAATCAAACTTTTCCTCAACTATTAAAAATCATGTTGGAACTTCTCTATCCACACGAAAGGATGCCCCTTTCAAGTCAAAGATACTATAGGTGTTGATATCCCAAAAAATATGGTATGAATATTCAGTAATATCCTACTAGCTCGAGGAACCTTCGTACCTCCATCACATTCTTAGGAGGCTCCTATGCTAACACCACCTCGACCTTGGCCAGGTTCATTGCCACTCCATCAGTTGATATAACATGTCCGAAAAAGTGAATTGCTTGAATCCAGAACTCAAACTTTGAGAGTTTCCCATAGAGTTGGTTCTCATGGAGTATGTCCAGAACCATTCTTAAGTTTCTTTTATGATCCTCCTTAGACACTGAGTACATAAGGATATCGTCGATGAAGAATACTAAGAACCGGTCAATGTAATGTTGAAAGATCTGATTCATGATTCCCATGAACACTTCTAGGGCGTTCTTCCTGAAAAAGGGAATCACCAAGTACTCATAGTGATAGTAATGACATTTGAAATCTGTCTTCGGTATATCTTCATCCCATAGAAGCAGTTGGTTGGTTCTACTTTAGGACCAAGATTATATGAGATTAGTTTGGGACAACAGTGTTAAGTATTTCAAGTTCGAATTTCAGGCTAGGGACACCAGTGTTGGTGTGGCGACCGATGTATCCATACACCAAGATTATAATAACCTTTTTTTGACTTACTACATTAAAACAATGTTTGTAGGAAAAAAATGGTACATGAATCATATAGGAATGAGTTTTGGTTTCCATGTATTTCTTGAGTCATCTCTCCATATATACTCATTGACCATGGTATATCTTTGTTTCTTTTAGGAAGCCTCCATAATGCATACCATCTTTGATTCAGTAGCGTGATCATGAGGATGAGCCCCTCAATGAAGATGCTTTGATATAGGGACAAGTTCCCCAGATGTTACATCTAGGTGGTGCACCGACCATACTTCCACCTATAGAGCATCACATTGTAACTCTAGTACCAGTGGATGAGGAGAACATCAAGAACCATACTAGTGGGACCCATGCCACGACTCCCCAAGACCACCTCTAATAGGACAGGGGCTGGTGACTAGAACTAAGTAAGTATATCACTAATATGGGAGGCATTTCCTATGTACCTATATGCACACATACATCTCCAAGACCACAAAAAAATTAAAAACCACTATGTAAACAATTAATTCATACCACCATATCTCACAACCAGAGTAGGATATAAAGTAAAGTAAAGTAAACAGGGATAGAATATAATCCCACAAAAAAGATTCTGTTACTACAAGTCCAACCTGTAATAAAAGGCATCAGGACTACTTTCTGAAAGCTGCAGGAACACACCTCAGTATGTCTGGTCTCATAAAGAACCATTTGGTCCTAGTCTAACTTGAAATCTGTCAAAGGTTCAATCATCTACATAAGACATGAAACATATCTAAAAAGAATGTCCATGGGAGAATATTAAAATACTCAATAAGACACCCCAAAACAAAAAATAAACACAATAAAGTATAGATATAGTCATCACTACATTGGTATATTTCTACACCACATATAAATAGAATATCTAGATATAATCAACCAAGACACACATGCTAGAGATAAGTCACAAACACTATATACCAGCACTAGGAATTTAGCTAAAATATTTTACGAACCACTCATCTAGGAGAACACACTCCTGAGTCTATAGAACTGATGACATCCATCCAAGAGGTACTTCTCATCGAGTCTTTCCATGAGAGATATATACTGATAGATCTGAAGAGAGATACGATACAAGGGATGTGGATCACAACTAGGGATATGGGGTGATAACGATAACTTAATTCGGATTTACCTGCCATGTTGAGGATCATCACCTATGTTGTGTTGGTCATGTCGATACTGAGAATTCTACCTAGGATATGAAGAATGAACATAGGATTCTGTTCCGGGCCTCTCGGGCGATTCCAATAGCTATATCTTGGAATTCCTTCTAAAGGGATTATAGTTCTATGAGTAGGAAATGATTCATAACTACATTACAATAAATGATAAAGGAAACAACCCTAATGAAACTTTTCCAAGATACAGAGGACAAGAGAATCAAGCCATGTAGAAAGGGGTAAACGGTGTGTAGTAGGGTCACACGCCATTTCCCTTGGCCCCGAGTACTACCCATGTAAAATTAACTATGTCTTTAGAACATGTCATGTAGAATATGGGTACACAACATAAAGATAGAGTCACACACCATGTCCTTCCATCTGAGGTCTACTCGTGCACTCTGGATATGTGCCAGTACATGGTGTCGACCTGTGTATCCTTCCTTGTGTACCAGTACATGGAGTAATCTGTGTAACTGGTTCAGGCCATGTCGTGTGGGGGAGTTCACGACATGTAGGAAAACTGTGAAATCCACACCTTGTCCATGTACCTCCCATGGTACAGGTTGAGTGGTTCAATGATAAACACATGCTGTTTATCTTGGACTACATGCCGTGTGGTTGGGGTTTTCCAGAACCCATCTTCCTCATCCTACTCACCTTAGCAGATCTCTTGGGTTCCACTCTGGTGCTTGGTTTACCATGAAACTGAATATCCAGGTTTTTTTCACCATCCAAACATAAAAACAAGGGGTTTTAGGACTTTAATCATCTTTGAAATCCATTTTAATCTATTCTAATGCAAACTACCCGAAGAATTATTTCTCCCAATTTGCTTTTATCCACCCTCTTCTATCAATATCATACCTCTATTAGGTCATCCTGATGATATATATCAAATTTTGGATCCTTGTTCCTAGAATAGAGGGCACAAAGATCGATTATTCATTGTTTGGGGAAGAACCAAGAACACGTGCAAGAAGTAAGGGAGAAAAATGAATAAGGAACAAACCCTGATGAATGAACCTTGACCGTTGTTCATTCCGACCTCAATTCATTCCCATAAGAATTATCAAATAATCAAAAACAAATCTCTATAATCATAATCTTGATAAACCTAAAAAATAAAATCCCATCTCTGAAGCATGATCAATCCACATGCTAATCTGTTCATGGATTAGTCTGAGTTCATCGAAGAAATCAAGAAAGGGGAAAACGAATTGAAATAAAGCATCCTACCTTGATTTTGGATCGCTCACCGATGAAGATCAGTTTCTAAATTTTCTATATTGGTGAGATCCATCAAGAATGGCATTCGTTGATCTTTGATCCAAGGTTTCGTCATCACCTGCTTAGAGAATACTCCATGTTTCTCTCTATTGGGCCTCTAGAGGATTCCAAGGTTATGACCCTAACCATGGATCTCCGACTAAAGGTTTATTTAATGGAAAATCTACGTTGGTGTCATTATTTCGATGAAATATAAATAAAATTAATTTTTCATCAAGTTATTTTATTAATTTAAATGACCATAATTATTTTCTACTCTCAACCCACACCGACCAGTATTAGGTTGCGCCTAAGGTAAATCTATTATTCTAAACGCAATAGTTCCCTCAGATTTCTGATTCATGAACCTGTTTAGAAGTTATTATACTTTTATAGGAAAACTATGATCACATTCTATTTAATATTTTAATATATTTAAAAAATTTATTCCAGGCACACCAGGCCTTAGAATCTCACACCGTCTTAGAATGTGGTCTTGAAATTAATACATATAATATTTAAAAACAATGCACAAAAGATCTGAGACATTATAATGAGGATTCATGGAACACCACTATTAATTGTATCTGATTAAGACCCAAGATTTACCTCGATGTTATAGAAGAGTCTTCAAAATGATCTACATAATGTGTTGAACTTCTACAAGGCTTATCATCCTCAAATCGAAGGCCAATTTGAGTGGACTATCCAAACACTTGAGTACATGATGAGAGGATTCCCAATTGAATTCAAAATAGGATGGGATTAACATATTCCTTTAGTCGAGTTCTCATATAATAACAGTTTCCACCTAAGCATACAAATTCCCCCTATGAATCCCTTTATTGGATGAGATGTAGAACACCTGCATGATGGGATGAAGTTGGGGAAGAAAAAATACTAGGTCTTGTAATGGTTGAGGAAATGGTTGAAAAGTTTAAGACCATTAAATAGCACATCAAGGATGCTCACAGTCGGTATGATATCTATGCTAAAAATCATCGATGAGACCTAGAGTTTGATTTTGGAGACATGGTATTCCTCTTCATATATCTATGGAAGAAACTGATGTGATTTTGGAAGAAGGGAAATCATTGTCCATGATATATTGTCCCATTTAAGATCACTGATCGCATCAAAGTGGTGGCCTACCGAATAGAACTTCCACTTAACCTATCTCAAGTACATGTTGTATTCCACATATCCAACTTGAAGAAGTACATATTACACCCCTAACATTAACTTGATCTATAGATGGTATCATTGGAGAATGATCTTTCCTCTAAATAGAAGCCGATGAAAATCTTAGATCATAGAGACAAAGTTCTTCAAAATAAGACAATGAAACTTGTCAAAGTGCTGTGGAGAAACCACAAGTTCGAAGAAGTGATTTGACAAAACATTAATCATTATCACCATTGATAATATATTCACTAAACAATGGTCATTATGATAAGTATAAATATAGGGTTTTAACAAATCCAACTAAAAAGGGCAAAGGAAGTGATGACCACAACTAGTAGGTTCATGCCCTAAAAATCCCATTTATTAAAGCTTACAAGGGAGATAAAATCACTTGGATATGACCTTAACTAATCCCAAGATTAGATCAAACAACATAAGCATAGAAAAAACCGTTTATAGGAGAATTTCAAGCTCATTGAGATACAACCCAAACCATGTTCATCGAACCACCCCATGAAAGTCTCACCATTGCACTTTTTACTCTTAGGGTGTTTGTTGGTGTATTAAAGGGATATGTATCAGGACCCTAAAAATATGTGTATGTACATTAATTTTTACAGAATAATGAATATATTTTCACCCTATGATTATTAATTTATAAATGATTTTTATTTTGATATGATAAAACACAAATGGTATTTTCGGGTAATATTCAAATTAAATCAAGGAATTTATTTTCATGAATTAATGGATATTTTAAATAATTAATATTTTAATAAAATATTATTATTAAATATTTTTTATTAAATATAAATGATCATATAATTTTTACGAAGTCAAATTTAATTTTTATAAGGGTTCAAAAAATGTTATTGTCAAAAAAAACCTAGCATTTCTCAATAATTATCGAATATTATTTTATAAGTGAAAGTACATGTAATTAGAAAATTATTTTTCTAAAAGGAATTTTTTTTTGAAATTATAACATCTAAATGATCCAATGGTGAATTTTCATAAATTCTTGAGATAGATGAATTTTTGGGTAATAATTAGTTACCTTATAAATATACGGTGTGTATTATAACATCATAATGAATCGAAAGTGACGTAATAAATTCTATAAATGGAATAAAAGGCCAAATATATATTGTTAGGACCAATAGGGGCTATATACCCTGAGAGGGGGGGGGGGGTGAATCAGGGTATGGATATTCTTTTTATAAATTCTTCCTGCCCCACTGCATCTTGACCTCTTTATTACAAGGGTCACTTTGTTTGAACTTGTGTGTTTATTATGATCACCTATTTTCTTCTTTATCTGATGATGATGCTTTGAATGTAATGTAGGGAAGCAAGTAGGCAGACACATAGATTTTTACTTGGTTCACCCTCACTGCGCTACGTCCAAGGAGTATACACCGACGATTTGTCGATGTACCAAATCCACTAAATCACACTTCTTTTTACAAGGTTCGGGATAGATCACTTCTATTCCTAGGCTCACTACCTTTAAAAAGTTTAGAGTCAGATCACTACTTTCCCTAGGTTCACTCCCTGTTTCTCTCTCTCTGGCTTACTTCCAGTGGAGAGGATCACCTTCTTCCTCTTCCTTTGCTCACTGCTCTAGAAAGGATCCACTCATAGTTTATAAACCTATAGGTCTATTCATTATCACTAATTAATGCATCCTCTGTTGTATGTAGATGATCTGTTGAAGTTCATCTTTCACCGATAGATGAATCTCACTTTGCACAGAAGGTATCAGACAATCTTCCAGGTTTCACGCAGCCCTGAATCACTACCATGCTTCAACCATACTTGGCACCCTTCTCCAAGCCAGCGCGCAAGTCTCGGTGCGCAAGTCAAAACTGGCATGCAAGTTCACCTCAACCACTTGCACGACACTAGGTTCTGCAACTCCAAACTTGCGCTACTCACACGCTTTTACGCCGAAACCAATTTTGGCATGCAACCACCAACTGTCGCGCTTCTTCAAAACATCACGCACAAGTGTCACCAAACCACTTGCGCGACACCCCCTTATTAAACTCAAAACTTGGACGACTCCCTTCCTTTCTCACCCAAACCACTCTGAACGTGAAACAAACAACTGGTGCACAAATTCTACTTGCGCGACCACACCACCACTTGCGCGACCACCACACCTGCGCGACGGGAGCTATGATTTTCTCTAAGTGTTGAATTCATGACAAATAATGAGGGTTAGAACTCTATTTATAGGCATTTGAACACCCTATGCGATGGTGCACAAGTCTCATCTTGTCGCGCAAGTTTCGGTGCGCAAGTCTCTGTCGTGCAAGTGACTTGCGAGACCAACCCTAAAACTTGGGCGCCCGTTTTCCCATTGACCTATTTTGATGTTCGGATCTTGAAAAACATATGGCACACATGTTTCATCTCCTTCAAGACATCGGTGCACAAGTCCCTTTTCCAAAACCACTTTTCTTAATTTGTTGATTTTCAGGCCCAAAATTTTTCCAAACACTGGAAAATGGTGCCACCTTGAATCTGAACGTTTTGTACCTCATCTAGATCATCCATTCCTTTGTCAACGTTCTTGAATAAAGAATGGATTGTTAACCACAACCATTTAACTCGACATGCCACCATGAAATCCCCTTTGTTAACAAACTTTTACGTCATGGTTTGCTTTTTCAACAATCACAACACAGATGTCCGCTTTTTCAACAAACAAAATCACCTAAAAAATGCTTTAATGATGCCTTGAGGGATTTTTGCCCAACAATATCACCCTTTGGGTTTGTTGACAACTCTTTCATAAAAAGATACATCTTTAATTCTTCAACCAACTTTCGCCTATTACAATTCTGATATCAATCAAGGATTTAATCAACGCATACTCTAAGCCCACATGAGAAATGCTCGGCGTGAGAAACAAGAGTAAATGAAAAGTTCATCAATGAATCACTTCAACTCTGACACCCATTGTTGAAACCAAACTGATACCAATTATTGGAAATATTCTTACCGAATTCCAACACCACTATTCTAATTTTACCAAGATTCTCAGCTGTCGTGATATCTATTCTTTGATTGATCACTTCTAGTATAGTCAGATTTAAAACACTCCCCCTATCTGCTCACAGCTTTAACTATTGTCAGCTGCAAATCCTCTTCAACACTATTGCCTGTGTTGTCCAAGCTAAGCCCATACTCCCCCTATCTGGATGCTCCACCTATCAGCTTCTCCCCATATCTTTCATGATTTCTCAAATAGACACACTGTCTCCCCCTTGAACAATCAAAATTTTCTCCCCCTTTGTCAACAAACCCAAGGTCACTCCATTGTAGTCTGTAATAGAGTAGAGAACACATATCAGCACATTAGGGAAAAAAACATCATACCACAGGGAGAGGGGGGGGGGGGGGGGTGATTCCACATCCACACTCGTTTAAGTGCGGGGAGTCAACTGAACTCCCAGATCGAGTCGATGATTTTCAAATGCTTCCTTGGGTAAGGCCTTTGTCAGAATGTCTGCAACCTGTAGTTCTATAGGCACATAATCCAACTTCACAATTCCTTGATCAACCATCTCTTGGATAAAATGAAACTTTATCTCATTTTTATTTGTCCTTGAGTGATGGATGTGATTTTTTCTGAGATTTATAGCACTTGAGTTATCGTACTGGATTCTGATCGAAGACTTCACTTCAATGCCCATATCATCAAGCTGCGGCTTTATCCACAATAACTATGTTCAAGCTTGAGTGGAAATAATATATTCTGATTCTGTGGTGCTCAATGAAATGAAATATTTCTTCATTATTATCCAAGAAATACACAAGCCACCAAGATAGAATGCACCTCATTATGTTGATTTCCTGTCATCCGCTGAACCGGCCCAATTTGCATCAGTATATCCTAATAACTATATCTGAGATTTTCTATTATTCATCAAGCCGAATTCCACCATGCCCTTGATATATAGAATTATTATTTTCACTGAAAGCATTTGGATTTACTTGGGATTTCTTTGATATCGTGATGCTTGGAAGGTGGCGAAAACAATATCAGGTCTCATCGCTGTCAGGTACAGTAAACTCCCAATAAGTTGCCTATATTCTGTGATATTAACTGCCTTGCCTTTATCATCTTTCGATAATTTCATTTGGGTATAAACTGGAGTCTTTATCTCCTAGGAATTATCCATTCCAAACCTTCTCAGAACCTCCTTGGTGTATTTGGATTGAGAAATGAAAGTGCCATTACTTCCTTATGTCACCTGTAAACAAAGGAAAAATTTCAGCTCACAAATCGTTGACATTTCGTGCTCACTTTTCATGAATTCAGAAAAATATTTCCACTGAGCTTCATCTGATCCACCAAATATTTTGTCATCGATATAAACCAGCACCATCATCCTTTTATTACTGTTGTTGTTGAAGTAGAGATTGTAATCAACTCCACCATGTTGAAATCCAATCTTATTCAAATACTGATCCAGCCTTGAGTACCATACTCTCGGTTCTTGTTTCAACCCACATAATGCTTTCTTTAACTGAAAAACTTTATTTTCATCTCTATGAAGGAGAAAACCATCTGGCTACACAATGTACACCTTTTCTTCTAGAAAACCATTCAGAAATGAAGATTTTATGTCCATATGAAACACTTTGAACATTCATTACACTGTTATGGATAAAAATAATCTGATTGTCTCTAGCCTCGCAACCGGTGAAAATGTCTCATCAACATCTATTCCCACTATCTGGGAGTACCCCTTTCACACTAGTCATGATTTTTTTCGAATCACCGTGCCATCTTCATTCATCTTGTTGTGATAGACCCATTTAGTTTCGATGACATTCTTATATCTTGGCCTCGAAACAATCTCCCACGTCTGATTCTTCTCAATCTGATCTAGCTCTTCATTCATTTCCTGAATCCAGTTTCCATCTTCAGATGCATCAGTGAAGCATTTCGGCTCAACCTGTGATAGTAAAGATGTCTACTGTAGTGATTTCATTCATCTTTTCTGAACTGGAGCTGACTGATCATCGATGATATTCTTCCTATCAATTTTAGCTCGAATCTTTTCTTTTGTGAAGATAAGGATTTTACTTCCTCATACTCACCATTACTATCTTCTTCTGAATCAACTTCATTCACATATTCTCTCCTTGAGTATCTCACCAATTCATTACTTTCAATAGACAACTAGTAATTCTGTCACTGTTCAGTGGCATTATTTCTTTCAACTACTATTATGAGCTTCTTATTGAAACTTGTTGATACTTTGTCGCAGCTTATTGGTATCCTGAAAACAGTCAGCTGATACCACATTGTTAGAGAAAAATAAATAAGAATGGAATACTAGATTATTTCTGCTTCTCCCACAATATGTCTTCCCTCGATAGACAACACCTGAGTTGAGTCATCCAATTATTGGATTGATAGATCTTACATCTGATTTTGTCATTTAATTCTCCCCTTATGTTATGAAACACTTTGAGGGGTTAGTCCCATTGTTTTGACTCATAAACATTCTTCTCCACCTGCATCATTTATACCAATCTGGCACACGACATTGAGCCACTAACAAAATCTCTAAGCCTACTGAGTAGGAACTCAGTGTAGGAAACAAGAGACAATGTCAATAACACAATAAATTCCTATTGTGATATGTTTCTCACTTTCTCCTTCAACTTTGGTACCGCATTTTAGTCAATTAGAACTATGAAGAATATCAATTCTTCTCTTTGCATCTTTTGATGCCACTTCCCCTTGGATCGTATCTCCCTAAAACCTGAAACATTTTAATCATTAGTTAACAACATTTATATACATAGGGAGAGGGGCGACCCTTCAAGAATTTTCATGATGATGATAGTGGTTGATCCTAATGGGTTATCCCTTTGATTATTTCTTGTAGAGAATCACACACTTTCCTAGCTTCTTCTGGCTTCTTAGCCAACTTCAACTGCTCTGGCCATATGACTATGCATTCATCACATGCATACTGATTCTTTTTATGATATGATGATTATGTAGGCCTAGCCTTTCTCACCATTTGGGGTTTAAACCCACTAGTACACATTTCTGTCTTTGATGTTCCACCGCAATTCCATTTCCCTTGATTTCTTCTCTGAGTAGGAATATCTCTTCTTATCATCATCCCTGGATCCTTCCACCATTATAGGGATCTTCCTTTTTCCTCCACTTCTTGTTGTGGCATACGACTTGAAAATTTTTCAATGCATTCTTTGTTTATTTTTCTTTTATCATATTTCTAAGTAACCACACTATTTTTCATTGGTGGTAGGTCCTCCACTGAATGTACATTCTTCTTACTCATGACTGTAGAGTTTCCTCCATTATTCTTCTAGATTTTTTCATGTTTTTTCTTAGAGGGTGGTTGTGAGTGTGACTGATATGACTTTCGTTCATCTTTATGTGATTCCCCTGAGGCTCTCATCCTATTCTCCAACTTACCACTTTGTCTCCCAATGTAATATTTCTCTTTACACATCACTGGATTCAAGAATCTATTTTTGGGCTCCTTTTCCTTTCTCTCATTCTTCTTGCTGCAATATCTTGCAAAATTCCCATGATTAGAACATATGAAACATCTTCCATTAAAGTGATACCTTATTTTGTCATCTCTCAGCCGAGATGTTGATTCAGCTTGAGTTCTTCATCTGAAATTGATCTCCTAAGCTTCCTGACACATATTCATGGGGTGTCCCATTCTTTCATAGTAATAACATCTAATGAATTCTTTCCTCTGAGAGACTCTTCTCTTTGATTTCTCATGAATCTTATTCTTATTCTCATATTTTTCAAAGTCTCTATTTTCAAAGCCTGAAATGTATTCCAGAGCCTCTAAATAGAAGCTTGATGTGTGTCCATGAATCCCGCAGAAATATCACGTATCGTCACTTCTTTTTGAAACTGTCCTCTTAGGCATATCTCCAGCACCTACAGGTTTTTCTCCACTCATGGAACTATTCAAAGCTCGCATTCTATCATGCATGAGAAGGGATTCATCAAATCCAATACCAGATTTTTCCAAACTATATAGTCTTTGAGATAAGAAAATATGTTGTCATTTCACTTTAGAAATATCATATTTCTTCTTCATTTTTTCATCACTTGTTGAAGGATAATCAAATAGTAAGTGCAAGGAATCCTTTATTTTAGACTTTCCATTGGTATTTGATTTATCCAATTCTTTCTTTAATGATTATAGATCTTATTCCAACTTTTTAATCTTCATATCCCTTGATTCAAGTTGGGAATCAATTACTTTCATAATAAGATTCCCTTTAATCATCTAATCTTTCAATTCACGTGTCAGCTTATCCACCATGCCACCTTTCTCCTTTACATTAAATTTTTCCTGAGCATCAGATTCAGAGACAGATGCATTCTCTTGTTGTAGCCTTTGATTCTTCTGAGCTAGCTCAGATAGCTATGTAGCAAGATCATCATTTCTGGATTTCAGATTCTGAATTTCATTTGTGTCCAGATTCTTTCCCTTAACATCAGCTTTGAGTTTTTCTCTCTTTATAGATAGCTTTTTCAGTTCATCGGCTTGAGAATCACTCTTCTCCCTTAGATCAGTGGCCATATCAATATTACATTGATTTAATCTTCTTATATTGTTAACCTCAATTTCCATTGTTGGGATCCTGATTTATTTAGATTTAATTTCTTCATCCAATTTTTGATCCAATTCCTTTGCCTTGTGGACAACATCCACTTTTTGACTTCTTAGCATTTCTTCATCATCAATGGTTCCAACAACACTTGGAATATTAGGTTTTTCACTCATTCCTTCAGCATCATTGAATGAGTAAGTATTTTCATAGTATGATTCATCTAAACCATTCTTATATTCACTACATGATTTCTTTAACTGAATCACACTCTTTCCATTGACACTTCCACAGTGGGTAATTTCACTAGACTTCTGCTTATTCTTTGAAGTTTTTCCCTTTTCCATGACATAATATGAAAAGTGCAGACCGAATCTTTAACTTGCACAATTAAATGAACCAAGTCAGAGAAAACAAATCTGATAAAAGAAACCCCCCTCTAATACCAATTGTTAGGACCAATAGGGGCCTATATACCCTGCGAGGGGGGGGGTGAATCAGGGTATGGATATTATTTTTCTAAATTCTTCCTACCCCACTGGATCTTGACCTCTTTATTACAAGGGTCACTTTTTTTTGCACTTGTGTTTTTATTATGATCAATTATTTTCTTATTTATCTGATGATGATGCTTTGAATGTAATGCAGGGAAGCAAGTAGGAAAACACATATATTTTTACTTGGTTCACCCTTACTGGGCTACATCCAAAGAGCATAAACCAACAATTTGCAGATGTACCAAATCAACTAAAGCACACTGATTTTTACAAGGTTCGGGATAGATCACTTATATTCCTAGGATCATTGACTTTACAATGTTTAGGGCCAGCTAACTACTTTCCCAAGGGTCACTCCCTATTTCTCTCTCTCTGGCTCACTGCCAGTGGAGAGGATCACATTATTCCTCTTCCTTTTCTCACTTCTCTAGAAAGGATCTACTCACATGTTATAGACCTGTAGGTCCCTTCATTATCACAATTGAATACATCCTCTATTGTATATAGATGCTCTGTTGCAGTTTATCTTTCACCTGTAGATGAATCTCACTTTGCACTGAAGGTATTAGGCAATATTCCAGCTTCCACAGAGCCCTGAATCACTGCCGTGCTTCAACCATACCTGGATCCCTTCTCCAATCCGGTGCACAAGTCACGGCGTGCAAGTCAAAACTGGCGTGCAAGTTCACCTCAACCACTTGCATGACACTAGATTCTACAACTCCAAACTTGTGCGACTCACACCCTTTTACGCCCAAACCAATTTTGGCGTGCAACCACCAACTGTCGCGTTTCTTCAAAACCTGGCATCCGAGTGTCACCAAACCACTTGCGCGACACCCCCTTCTTTAACTCAGAACTTGGTAAACTCCCTTCCTTTCTCGCCCAAACCACTCTGGATGCGCAACAAACAACTGGCGTGCAACTTCTACCTGCGCGACCACACTACCACTTACACGACCACCACACCTGCACGACGGGATCTCTGATTTTATCTAATTGTTGAACTCAGGCCGAATGAGGAGGGGTAGACCTCTATTTATAGGCATTTGAACACCCTACATGATGGCACACAAGTCTCCTCTCGGTGCATAAGGTTCGGCGCGCAAGTCTCTACCGCGCAAGTCACTTGTGCGACCAACCCTAAAACTCTGGCGCCCCTTTTCCCTTTTCCATATTATGATGTTCTGATATTTAGAAATATATGGCGCACAAGATTGCTCTCCTTCAAGAAATCGGCACACAAGTCCCTTTTCCAAAACCACTTTTCTCCATTTGTTGATTTTTAGGCCCAAAAATTTGGCAAACACTGGAAAACGGCGCCACCTTGTATCTGCTCTTTTTGTACCGCCTCCAAATAATCAATTCCTTTATCGACATTCTTGAGTCAATCATGGATCATTAACCACATCCCTTGAACTCGACATGCCACCATGAAATACCCTTTGTCAAAAAACTTGTACATCGTGGTTTTCTTTGTCAACAATCAAAACACAGATGCCCACTTTGTCAACAAACACAATCACCTCAAAAATGCTTCAATGATGCCTTGAGGGATTTTTCCCAACATATATTTTAACTTTTAAATAAGGTTATTTTATTTTTATTTTATTAATTTTATAAAGACTTTATGAATTCTCCAAAACTATTAATATATTTTAATGTTATAATATAATTTCTTTAAGTGTATGACTCACTTCCACCTAAAAAGGTTATTATTTTCTTAAGATAGTATCTTGGACTCATGAAATAATTAATAAAACTATCATTTGGTAGAAACCATGGAAAAAAATATGGGAATGTATTTGGTTTTGGTTATTTTATTATATAGATTCCAAAACCTATGCTTGAGAAATGATAAAGAATTCCCCCATCATTTCTTATATAAACCCACCAGCGCTCCCATTTATCATCAATCAAAATAATTAGAACATGTTCTTAATCATACCTTACCTCTCTATAGTCATTTTAAGGCTCCCCCAATATCTCATGAAGCTCCTCCCAAGAATTCTGTTCCAGACACTCAAGTAAGTGACCTTCCTCTCCTAATTTCTATTCAAGCACCTTCCTTGCAATTAATCTTTTTAATTTCAATTGATTATATATTCATTCATTTATAAAAAATAGCTTACTTTTAAATTGATTTTATTTTAATGTGATATCATTTATCTTCTCTCATCTTGACCCATACCTAAGTCGTTACTATGATGAAATTTTTTAAGGGATTCTCCCTCTCTTCATTCCATTCAAGCACCTCTTTTATGTTATGCCTCTTAGTTTACATTTTTTCATATTGGGGTATATTATTTTCTATCCCCCTTAATTTAAATTTTATTTATGAATTATGATATACCCATTTAACTCTCATTAATACCTTCCAAGAACTATTATGTACACCCATTAACATTATGAAATTTAGTAAGAGATATTCTCATTCTCCTCTTTATTAAAGTTTCTTTGTTATATTATTCCTTCTGTTTCCAATTAATATTATTGGGGTATTTTTTTACATGTCCTGATTACTTTTCATTTTCTTTCCAAATTATGAGAGACATATTTATCTCTCATCAATTCATTTATGAATCTTTAAGTGACACTATTATATTGTTGAAATTTTACTGTGATTTTCCATGCCAAAAAATTGTGTAGTGAATACCCATACCAATTTTTTATCAAGGGTGTTCACCTTTATGCACTTTTCCTATTGATTGGGGACATGTATGTATTTATTAAAAATTCCTTGATCATGTAATAATTTATGAAAATGAATGAATCCATGTTGTATGACCTACGTGGCACCCTTAAGCATGAGAATGAAATGAAAAAGTGACAGGTGTGCCCAAAATTATATAGCCCTCCAATGCATTTGGTAATGTTCAGTCTCGTGAGACATCATGTTGGGATAAAGAGTGAATCTGATTCCTTTATGGGAATTTTTCCATCATGATGTCTTAGAAATTATCCTTAACCTATGTTTATGATGGAGTGTTTTATGTTGTTTCCATATTTCCCATGTCACCTTTATGTTATTATTCAATATTATGCCTCAATGTTCATGTTTATGATTATCACTACTTTTATTCCCAATAGATATGGATATTTTATAACATGTATTATCTTATTCATGTTATTCCATGTTTTTTCCCTCAACGACCTTTATAGCTCACCCTTTTCCTATTTATGTCCCAAGGTTATCCTGTGTAGTTTTAAGTACGAGCATGTTAATTAATTTTTCAATAATGATGTTGTTTTTCCTGTTTAAATTGTTATGTAATGCACATAATTTCCAAAGAAAATAATATTCTCAATCTCCCGAGTTGTATTAAGTGTAATAATATAAAATAAATCATGTATTAATTTGAAATAAAGAGTAGGGTTTTAATATTTGTTTAGTTCATTATATACTTAATTATGAAGTTCTTTGAACTTTTCTAATGTTTTTATACTTGTGTTTCATTAGAAACACATAATCATACATAGTCAAGTAATCACTAAAGGTAATTAAGTACCTACAAACACCAATTTCATTTATGCTAATTGGTCCACATAAATCACTATGTATGTTATATAAAAATTCACTACACTTTTCACCTTTTCTCATAAAAGGTGTCTTTTTCATTTTCCCATTAAATAATATTCAAAATTCTCAAAATATTAATAATCAAATGAGTCCAACAATCCAAATTTAGGAATTTTTAATGCAGTTTTTATTTATATTTCCAAGGAAATAATATGAAAGATATGTGGGATTAGAATCAACCCTAACCATGTTATTCTAAATGTTATTAATTAGATTATCCGTATGTTGAATGTATATATCATTTACAATATTTACAATTCCATAAATAATTTCATTCTTATTTATATATTAACTCGTTTTTTTTATAGTGAATGAAAATCCCATCTTTTCCAAATAAGATACAAAAATAAAATTTCTATTTATGGAGGGAATATAATAAAATTTCTCTAATTCTAGGAATAATACATCCACCGTGTAGAGTTAGATCACAACTAATGAATTATAAAGGATAAACTCTTGCACTATTATATAAATAAAGATCTAATTTACCCTTAAACAATTATATATTAACTATAAGTCAATTTTAGTTAGCACAAGCATGCAACACACACTTGATATCTAATGAACATGAGTTAGTGTTAATGAAATTAATATATGAAACATTAACATTAAGGTTCTTTGAATTATTTTCTTAGATAAAACTTCTCAAACCTAAAATTGATGACCCCATACATCATACCCATTTAGGGAGCAAAGATACACATTTCACTAATCAATGAGCCCAATTTTTTATTCTTATAACCAATTAGTTACTTAGGTATAGAATCATCCCAATCATTAGAGTTACTATTATTGGATAGTTGAGTGGATAACTATTCAACCTGATCCATTATATGAGTGCACTCAACTTTATTATTCTAGAATAATTACTAATGGTTTCTTAATAAAGTTTCACTAAAAGAAAAAACCAATAACAATAATTAAAAGGAAAATATTGGGGCAAAATTCTTTGGAAAATCCTACCCAAGGATGATACAGTGTCACCTATTAATTTCTTTCCTCACATAGGATAATCAAGAGACACCTTACTTTAGTAGATTCTACCCAGTTGGATGATATCAGTCTTGATAAGTACACTTTGTAAGGAATCTTACACTTATTATTTGAGGGATTTTTATAATCTCAACACATTAATATACATTATATGAATATTAAAATAAAAATAATTTTATATTATTAAATCTCTATCATCTCATATTTTATCCTATATGTATGCATGATTATAATTTATTTGATTTGGAATCCATATTCCTTACACCAAATTAATTTTTCATAAAAAATTAATGTGTATCCATTTACAAAACCCACAGTTTGTGTTACTCATCCAAAAATAGAGGCTAAAGATATTTATACATATCTGAATATATAATATTTACAAGGTACAAATACTCTTCATTTAATTTTTTATAACTATATAATATTGATAATATCTATATGAGTAAGCTTAAAGTGACAAATAACCTATGCCCACCTTTCTAAAAAAAGGCATAATCCTCCAAGTTGGTGGGTAGCCTGATCCCATGTCCCTCTATCCAAGGATACTTTACTCAAGATATAATATAATTAATGATAACTCTAAAAACTAATAAACACAATCTATTACCAAAAAATAAATTCAAGACAATAGCTTCAATTACTAATTTAGGTTAAGGTAGATGAAAACTAAATTTTATAAATACGTACCTAGCATATAACATATTGTTACTTTTTTGAGATATTCTTAAACCAATATTTTTAAGAATGCTTTTGTTGGGTTTTGTTGGGTTTTGTTTTGGGTTAAATCAGGTGAAATTCTGAAATTTTTGGAAGTCTATGGGCTAGTGCACGGTTGGCGCACAATTTAACAAACCGTGTTCCCTACTACAACCAAATGGAAAAAATTGGACAGTGGGATTCATACGGCTTACTCATGGTTTAACAAACCGTGTGACCTCCCTAGAGAAATCATGAGACCCATTTATGACTCATGCACAAATTGTATACGGTTTAACTAAACCATGTGCCTCTACCCAGAAAACCGTGTGGATGAGTTTTTCATTAATCCAATTTTGAATAAAAATTATCAAACCCTATTTTTAGGCCCTTGACAAACCTACTTCAACCCAAATGAGTTTATATCATCCTTGGAGCTCCCAAGAAGGATTCTTGGCCCATTATATCCTTCTTAGAAGTAATCCAAAGCTAGAGGAATACCATTCAATATTCTCATGATTAGTTTCCTCATCCCAATCTAATTATCCCATGATATCTCTTTTCATGATTAGGGTTTTATGGATCCTTGTGTTGATTTATGATCTAATACCCTATATTTTTGGTTAATAAACCTACTTTTTATCTTCATCTCCTTATTACTTGATCATCGTTCTTCATTGAAGAATCTTGAATAGGGTTTGGTGATCTGAGATTCAATGATACTAAGGGAGGTGTTTCCATTACGATGCCTAATTTATGTTAACCCTAAATTAATTTATTTAATTTAAATTAATCTAATTAAATTAAAAATACATATTTATACTAAATTTCCTTCAATTATTTTATTTAAAACCCAATTCCATTAGATTTTTGTTTTTTGAAATTGGTTTTGGAATGAAATTGAAAACCCCCTAATTCCATTAAATTGGGGCGTGTTTATGAAAAATGTGAGATTTAAATTGTTTAATTTAAATTATGGGTTTGACGGATGTTATTTTAATTAAATTTTTGAATATAATTTCTAAAAAAAATTTTGATAGAAAATTGTGGAAAAACCCCAATTCAAATGAATTGGGGGTTTGTTACGAAATTAATAGAATTTTTTCGAAAATTAAATTGTTGAATTTAATTATAAAAAATAATATTGTGAAATTTCATGGCGAATTGATTTCAAATACCTATTAGTGAAAAATGGATTAAAAGTGGTTTTTTATAGAAACCCAGTGGTTTAATCTTTGTGAAAAGGTGTGTTTTTTTATTAAAAATCCGTTATGGGTTTTAAATAGAAAATTAGTATATTTGAAATAGAGAATGTGGTAAATCGTATTTTGTGTAGTCTTGAAATAAATTCCCAAGCATCATTATGTACTAGATCACATAAAACACTTAGGTAGTTAGTGAGTAATTACGGGTGGTACTTTATGATCTATATTGTTCTAGGACCTCATATCAGCACATCCCATTCCATAGGCGATGATGGTGAGTCCCCTTTTCCTTATACCCAAAGTGGAATTTGAATATACTTTCCATTTCATAGTGTCGGGTCCGTATAGTCTAGAACTATCATACCTTTTTGTAACATGACCATGTTTCCATTTTTTTAATTTCAAATGAATATATATATTTATATTCCATTGTTGTAAACTATTTTACCTGCCTTGTAAATTTATATAAATAGTTTTATGAAATAGTGTTTATTAAAGCCACTTGTGAATAGTGAAATTTATGTAAATCACCCTTTGATTAAATATAAATTATATCATTTGAAAAGTATTTCCATTATTTTAAATTTGAAGCATGAATTTATAAATGTATTTCCATATTTTAAAATGTAATGCATGATTTTTTTAAATATTATTATGAAATTCCAATCCAGTTTCTTTAAAATTGAATGAAATTTACTTAGTTAATATTATATTGGCATATATTATGGAATCATTGGTAAAATACTACAAGGATTTGGCTCACACCATACTTGTGCCTTCAGGTGTTTGTAGATTACCTCCTTCCAGGATTAAGAAAGGGAAAAAGATCAATTAGATGTGGATCCAACTATTGAACCATGGAATTGGTGAGTTGCATCAGAGTTGGGACTTGAGCAGTTTTCCTGTTATTTTGTACTTTGTTGTAGTAATTGGGATTATTTATTAATATTTAATTCTGGTACATTAATCTCAATAGAGTTTCTTTGTATATTCATATTGTCTCATTTCTTTTACTTCCATTTTGTTATTGCTAAAAACCATTCCAAATTTCAGTTTGTATGATTCCAGGTTCTAGTTGTTGACCTATGGGGATTGGGAATGCCCTTCAGGCTATGTTAGGACTATCTTGGTTATCGGTTTACCAGGTTACTTGGGCTGGTTTGTGACAAATTGGTATCAAATAAATTTTGAACTTCTTTTCTTGAAGTGAGTATGTATTGTTAAATCTTTTTGAGACTTAGGAGGTAGTTGTGTTTTAGTTCCTAGCCAGCTCTCACCATAATGAACCTTATGTTTCCTAGGGTGGTAAGAGAAAGAATTCCTGTGGTTTATTTCTAGTATTTTTCCTGTTTTTATTTAGATTGACTAAGAAAATCCAAATCTTGTTCATTCTACCAATTAGGATTAATTTTCCCTTATTACTCTGTTTGATTGTAACCTGGTGTCTTTCTTGTTGTCTGATGATGTTATGTAGAATCATAAATCTGAGAAGACTTGTGAATTGGGTATAGGAGGAAGCTGTTGCTAAACCTCAGTGAGAAAATCCTCTTATGGACCCAAATATAGTAGTGGTGATCATGCACACTGTCTAAGCTTTGGGACAATCACCACCTCTAGTTCTCGTTAAGACTCCAGATGTGGAACCTTAGAGGTTCATTCTCAATATTTGTTCTTAAGAGTTGCTCTAAAAGAATCTATAAATATTAAAAGGCTCAAAGTATCCTCATGAGGATGAGGAATGATTGAGAAGAATGATTCACTTTTTTGGGTTCTTGGACACACCCTACAAAATCAAAGTAAAGTGTAACACCTTTATAATGAAAGGACCGAACAGGAGATGGTGGGACACCATGGTAATGGTGAAGAAACATGAGGATTTGGATTGGAAAAACATCAAAGTTCTTTTCACCGACTAGTTCTATCTAGATCAGATGCTATTCACCAAGTCCATTGAGTTCTTAAAACTCAAGTAGGCTGACAGGACCATGATAGAGTATGTAAACTACTTTTCTGAGATCATACATTTTTCACATGAGATTGTATTGAATGAGAAGATAAAGGCTCAAAGGGTAATTTTGGGACATTTTCAAGATATTAATTCTCAATTTTTCTTGCCAAATCTTCCTTCTAATGCTGATAAATTTGATAGAGAACTTATGCTTCAAATGGACTTGGATCTCAAGTTATGGTTTTTGGGAGTTTCATTCTCTCCCAGTGCCACCATGAGTTAATTTAAGGGGAATCATAAGCTTGATGATTCTTGTGGATGTTCTTGACAGTAGGGTCATTACATACCTCCTATAGTGCCTGGAATATGTCCTTTTTTTTTCTACCAAATTAGAAAGGCATTCCATTCAATGAGGGTTTTCACTGAAGTACCCAAGAAATATGGCTCATGGGAACATCCATTGAACTTACATAAATTTTTCTATATTTATTTTACTCTATGTAGTGAAACATGATCATCAACTCCTCCTAAAATTAAAGGGAAATCATATGATTTATTTATAAAAGGGTTTTAGCCATATGCATCTGGAATGAAGCTTCTTCAAAGAGTGGAAGAGTCCCCAAAGAAAACTGATACAAGTCCAACAACTGTGAGGGGTACCATTACCATAACTTCATTATTAGTGATTCCTCAATTTGATACTTGTCTATCTCATTCATTTATTTCAACTTGTACTATTAATATTCTTAACCTTCCTATGTATATTTAATCTTGTTCATTAGATATTACTACACCCCTTGGTATAAAAAGAGAGAAGGTTCTTTATAATACCACTTGTGTCTTCTCTCAATCAGATGTCAAAATTTCTAGAAGTTTTTTATTTATTGACACGAAACCAATTAAAATCATATTTGGGATGGATTGGATCATTTATAATAAATCCTAGATTAATTGTTATCTTCAAATGGTCTCTATTACTACAACGAGCGGTGTGTTCCGTGTCATTCAAGAAGAATGGGAACTAAGGTCGAGAAGAGCTAGAACTTCTTATTTAGATTTGGGGAAATGTTTTTCTTTGATCTAGAGTAGTTATCAGTAGTTTTTAAGGACTTATCAAAGCTGGAATCTCCAATTACAACTATAAATCATAAGGGAGATATTTTTTCTTGGAAGGATATATGTCAAAGTTCTTTTGTTGTGTTGAAGCATCTTTTGACCACTGTGGTGGAGTTGAATCTTCCAGAGGCTGGGAATGACTATGTTGTATTTTTTGATTCATCAGGTTCATGCTTGGGCTACGTTCTTATTCATGGTGATCATGTTGCTCCCTAAAGAACTCATCATATAAAGCCACATGAGAACAATTATCTAACCCATGACCTTGAACTTGAAACTACGATGCATGCTCTTAAGATTTGGAAACATTAAATTTTACGAAGAAAGGTTTTCCATGTATTCTAACCATAATATCTTGAGTTATATCTTCTCTAAAAAATATTTTAATCTCTTCCAAAAGGGTTGGATTGAATACTTGTTGTATTTTGATTTCAACATCACTTATACCCCGGGGAAAGGGAATATCATTGTAGATTCATTGAGAACTAAAATTATAACCCATGTAGTACAAGAATCGTCAGAAGTTTGGAACTTTTTGGATCTCTTTGAAAAATTGAATATTAGAGTTCAGAACAAAGAGTCTGAGGTTTCCTTGGCTAGTGTTTAGTATAAATCCTCTCTTCTCAAATTGATTATTTAGTAATAGTATCTTGGCGATGAGTTCTAGAGCATTAAGGACTCTCTTTATGATGGGGAGATAGTTTCCATTGGTCATTCTCTAAATATGAAATTCAATGCTATCATAATCATTTTGAGGCACCTTCTTCATAAATTAATTATGTGATGGGAAATTTTCATAGTTCCCATTAGGAAGCAAACCTAGGAACCATGAAAATGTTTTATGACTTGTGGCGGTAGTTATGGTGGCCAGGTATAAGACGAGGCATTGTTGAGTTTTTTTCTCATTGTTGTACATACCAAAAAGTAAAGGTCAATCACCAGAAGCCTTTTGGTTTTCTCTAGATACTTCAAATCCCTGAATGAAAGTATGATGAAATCTGTATTGGATTTTTGGTTGGGTTACTCCGTACCCAAAGGAAGAAGAATACGATATGGGTTGTGATCGACAGTATGACTATGTCTACACACTTTATACCCATTCATGATACAACCAATGTTGAGGAGTTGAGAAATATCTTTGTGAAATAGATTGTTTGTTTTCATGGAGATCCATATTCTATAGTTTCTGATAGATATCCTCGGTTCACATCATGTTTTTGGAGTGTCCTTCAGGAGGCACTTGGATCTCACGTCCGTTTGAGTATGTACTACCATTTATAGTTGGATGGACAGACAGAAAGACCTATAATAATTCCTGATGGTATGCTCTATGCATGTGTTCTTGACTTTGGTGGGTATTAGGATGATAAGTTTGGTCTGGTTGAGTATTCTTATAACAATAGTTACTAGTCCACAATCAGGATGTATCCTTTTGAGGCCTTTTATAGTCAGCCTTGTAAATCTCGATTGTGTTGGTCGTAGGTTGGTGAAAGTACCTTGGTTTGACCAAGTATGGTGCATGATATGACTAAAAAGATTCATTTGATTCATCATAGAATGTATATGGGATAGATAAATATATTTCTTATGCTAATCATCACCATAGACCTTTTTAGTTTTTAGCTGGTGACCAAGTGTTCTGGAAAGTTTCACCTCAGTTGGGTCTTCAATGAATTGGAAGGAAAGGGAAGATTTCTCTTCATTTTGTGGGAACTTTCAATGTTGTTTAAAAGGTGGGAAAATTTACAAACAATTTAGCATCACCACCATATATGATGTTGATACATAATGTGTTTCATGTATCTCAGCTTCGAAATTATATATCTGATCTATATCTTTTTTAGAGATAGGGTGATATTTAGGTTGAACCTAATTTATCCATGAATGAATAACCATTTAGGATAGTTGATTTTGAAACCAATGTACTTATTATGAGGAATATACCTTTGGTTCATGTTCATTGGTAGCACAGTTCTCATAATCATAAGACATGGGAGAGGCAGGCATTGACGAGGGAGCAGTGGCCTCATCTTTTTGGCATAGAAGCTTCATCCTAGGATTTATAAGGACATAAAGATTCTATATTGGGGTGGTTGTAACATCTTTTTACTATTTTAAGGTATTTCTACACCCCTATTTTTTGATCATTTTTTGGTTAGGTTTTTTTGGGGTCAAATCAGGTGAGATTCTGAAATTTTTTGAAGTTTCTGGGCTAGTGCACAATTATCGCATGGTTTACCAAACTGTGTTCCCTACTACTACAAATTGGGAAAAATTGGGCAGTTAGCTTTATATGTATTACACATGGTTTTCCACACCATGTTCTTTATCTGGAGAAAGAATTCAGCCCATTTATAACTAGAACAGATCTTGTGCGTGGTTTAGCTAAACCACATGCCTCTTCCCAGAAAACCATGGATATGGGTTTTCCATTAATCTAATTTTTGATTAAAAATTCTTAAACAACCTTTTTTGGTCCTGGATTTACCTCCTTTGACCCAAACGAGTTTATCTCATCCTTGGACCTCCCAATAAGGATTCTTGGCCCCTAAATTCCCTAAAGGAAGCGATTCTAAGAGAGAGAAACACACTTAGATATTATCATAGTTAGTTTCATCATCCCAATCTGATTCTCCCACAATATCTCTTTTTCTAATTAGGGTTATATGGATTATTGTGTTATTTTATACATCTAATACCCTCTATTTTGGGTCAATAAACCTTGGTTTTATCAGTATCTTCTGGATTAATTAATCATCATTCTTTGTTGATGGATCCCAACTATGGTTTAGTGATCCAAGATCCATTGATCCTAAGGTAGTGGTTATGTTACAATGCCCACATTATGATAAACCTAAATTTATTTATTTAATTTAAATTTTTTGAATTAAATGTAACATATTTATTTAAATGAAATTTATTTCAATTGTTTGACTAAAAACCTAATTCCATTGGATTAGGGCTTTTAGAAATTTGTTTTGGCATGAAATTGGAAAACCCCAAATTCCATTTAATTGGGGAGTGTTCATGCAAAAATGTGAGACTTAAAATTTTTAATTTAAATTATTGATCTTATGGAAATAATTTTAATTAAAATTTAGAATTTAATTGTTGAAAATTGTGAAAACCCCAATTCCATTGAATTGGAGTGCTGTTATTAAATTGATGGAATTTGATTGAAAATTAAATTATTGGATTTAATTGTAAAAAATTGGATTATGAAATTTCATGGTTAATTGATTTAAAATATTTGTTTTGTGAAAATAGATTAAAAATGGGTTTTAAAGGAAACTTAGTGGTTTTATCTTTGTGGAAAAGTCATTTTTTGATTAAAAATCCATTATGGGTTTTACTGGAAAAATTTGTATATATGAAATCAAGAATGGGATTAATTGTATTGTAAGAAATCTTGAAATAAATTGCCCATAATTTTTTTTACTAGAGCACATGATTTCCTTATAAGGTTTTTGAATTATTTTGGGTGGCACATTACAATCTATAATGTTCTAAAACTTCATATCAGCACATCACATTCCTTAGGTGATAGTGGTGAGTCCCCTTTGCCTTAGGCCTAAAGGGGCATATGTAAATACTTTACATTTCACAGTGTTGGGTCCCTATAGCATAGAACTATCATAACTACTTAGAACATGACCATTTTTATCAGTTTTTTGTATTTCAAATGAACATATACATTCCTATTTATAAACTTTAGTACATTCCTTGTGAATTTATATAAACATTTTTATATAATGTGTTTATTTAAGAATTTTTTGTAAAGTTCCATTTGTGTAAATATCCCTTTGATTAAAGGTAAATACAATCATTTGAAATTTATTTAAATCATTTGAAATGCGAGTCATTAATTTCTAAATGTATTTACATATTTTAAAATGTAAAACACTATTTGTTTAAATATGATTTTAAAATTCCAAACCTTTTAGTTTTAAATTGAAAGCACTTTACCGGTTTAATTTGATATTGGCATCTGTTATGGAACCTTTGGTGAAATGATAATGGGATCTGGATCACACCCTAATTGTTCCTTTGTGTGTTTTTAGATTATCACCTTCTAGGTTCGAGCAAGGGGAACTGATCTCTTAGAGGTGGATCCAACTGTTGAATCATGGACTTGGTGAGTTGATTCTGAGTTAGGACTTGGGAAGTTATCCTCTTTTCTGGTACTTGGTTATAATTCTTGGTAATTTTTATGCCTGTTGACTCCTGGTACATTACTCCTAGAGGAGTTTCTTTGGATTTTTGAACTATATTGTTTCTTTTACTTCCTCATTGTTAGTGGCAAAAACCATTTCCACTTTTAGTTTGTACGATGACCAGTGCTTGTTACCGACCCTTAGGGATAAGGAACACCCTTTTGGCTATGTTAGGACTAGTTTGGTTATCGGGATACTAGGGTACCTGGGATGGTTTATTACATTGCATACAATGTAGTTATCTATCTTCTAGAAGAAATTTATTACAAAAATATTAGATATAAAATAATTATATTTCATAAAAAACTTACTAAAGACAAATATTAATGAATTAAGAAATAAATATACATTTTATTTATTTTACAAAAAAATGAGACAATCATTCATGAATAATTCATAAAGAAAATATTAATATGAATATTTTATAATTTAGCTAATCATTATGGATATTCCATGATATTGGATTTAAAAACATGATATCCACTTTCAATATGAACTCTTTCATATTATTCATTAGATGACACTTAATTTAACAAAAATATATATTTATAATATTTAATAATTTATAAACATACAATAATTAAATTTCTATTATATAAAAATTTTATATAATAAAAATATTATATACTTTATAATATTTAAACTTTTGATCAAACTAATAATTAAAAATATTTTGATGTATTCTAAATAATATTATTAAATGAGGCCTCTTTTTTTAATTTGAACAATTCAAATTATATTTTTATAAACTACTCATAATTTTAAATATAGACTTTATTTTATTTGTATTATTTGTGAAATTAATACACTCTTTATAAATAATACCAACAATTTCAATGTATTTTTTAGATCATAAGGCATGTCATAAAATTTTGAGAAAAGGTATTTTGAACATTAACATTTAATATTTGATTTTTTTATTAATAAATTTTTCATAAATATTTATATAATTAATTATAATCTATATATAATTTATCTATAATCTTTTTATAAAATAAAATATTTCCAAAATACATTTTACTATGATTTATAAATATATTATAAACCATATCAATTGGAAAAAGACATGCTAAATATTAACTCATTAATATCAATGGAATATTGATAATAATTGTGTCAAAGACATTAGAAATATTTACCAATTTTTTATTGTTAATTAATATACAATACACTTTTATAAATTACCTAAATATTCTAAAATATATGATTCCATTTTTTATAAATAATTTATTGACTACCTAAAACTATGATGCTATATTTTCCCATTATAATGACATAGATTATGTTAATATATTAATGCAAGTAGTGCCTTTGAGTATATATTACGTTAATAATTTAACATAATGCTGATTTGTTCTCACAAAAATATGGTATCTTATAACGTAATAGTGAGAGGGGGAAACTATTATTATTTCATTAATTGGTTTATTTATTTAATAGTATAAGAAACACAGTAATTTGAAGCCAAATCTAGAACTCTGATATTATATATGGGTTTGAGGGGATCATCAAATGATCTTAGTAGAAGTAGAAAACCCATTCTGTGTGATCAATCCCTAAGAGGATCATCATGAAATATTATTGAAGAACATAAATTTTCATACCTAGAAAGTGACAAGCCCAATATTCAATATTTGATGGAGTATTCTTATTTAAGATCATAATAGCTATAAATGAAAACAACTTTTCTAAAAGAGGATTACATCATCCAAAGTATCCCATAACATTTCTTAAGGATCGATAAACATTCAAGGGGTTTAATCACATTTACATAGTAATAAACTGTGTTTTAGGAGAAAGAAAGAATCATGAGGCTTACATACAATCAGTCACACACATCATGAGGAATATCATCACTTTTTATGACACATTTCATTTAATGAAATGCTTCATCCATATTAAACATATTAATATTTGTTTATTCTTATTAAAAATATTCATTGAATTCATTCAATGAATTCAATCCATTTAATTCATTCAAAATGGGTTCCATTTAATCCATTCATAAAATATTATAACCAATGAAACTATTTTGGAAGATACATATACCTAAATTTAATTAATTCACATGCATATTTTCAGGAACATCCAATAATCTACAATTTATATGAAAAATCCAATAAGGACCTTCTAATAAACTCAAAACTCATTATAAATCTATACAAAACTTCGTTTGGATATGGTTTTATCATAATCCATTCATTTCAGAATGATCAATTCGTCTATAACTCAATACATATCTAGAGGCGTAACCGTGTGACCTATAGACCTTAGTAGTGTAAAAAAAATGAAATACCCATTATATATATAATAAAATATTATTCTATAGCAATTTATTAACGAAATGAAAGATGCTAAGGGTTCTGGTTTGAACTCTATCAAATATACTTATATATCTATAAAAACATGTCCACCATAGGATAAATCATATAAATCATAGGTAAACCTATATAATACCTTTCCAATGACATCAAGTGATCACGAGACATGGAATGATGCCATTCCAATATATTCCAATATAGATTTTTATGATTATCAAAAAATGAATGAGTATCTTGATGAACACATCAAATTTCATTAATCTAATTGATGAGTAGATCAAATGTACCTCATATAAATACACTATATTTTACTCAAATAATCATTTACATGAATTTTATTAGTCTAATTCATTAAAGGGACTTAGTTTTTTACTCATCATACAAGAGGAAAAATCTTATATTGGTTGCACTCTAATCGATGACATGATCAACAAGATACCAAACCACAACTTGATTAGCTAAGTATCTTTTGAAATATTCAAGTAATGTATCAAAGTATGAATGTTATCATACTAAGAATCTCATGAAACTCAATTAATAACGATTTATAATATTAAAACACCCTTAAGTATATCGATGACTATATTCAATGTGATACACTTTATCAAGTTAATCTATGTAATATGCCTCTACTTATTAACTCATGCATCCATGATTAATATCCAATATACAACCCTTTGTAATGAGTACCAAAATCTGTTTAAGAAAATAATGACATATCATCACAACCCATTATATTCCATGATGATTATTGATTTTTTATAACTCACAATTGTATTTTAAAGGGAATTCATCATTTGTTCATTCATAGAAATTAAAATGTTTCCCGCATGAATGAATAATAAATAAAGGTCACAATTATAATACAACAATGGTATACATATATCCATTAAATAAACCTCCCAAGTATCAAATGATGAGAGACCTATAATGGCCCTCATATTGTGGATATGGAAATGTTTTCATCAACGGATCTACTATATTTTCCTCTATATCAACCCAACTGATATTTATATTTCCCGACTCAAAAATCTCCCATATAAGATGGTAATTATGAATAATTTGTTTTTTCATTTGGTGAGACCATTTTACCTTAACCAAAGTAATAGCTACATTGTTTTCATAGTAAATCATGATCACTTCCTGATGGCTTGGAACCACCCCATGTTTAGAGATTGACATTTTGATCCAAACAACTCCCGTAAAAAAATATGACGTTGTGATGTACTCTGAATCTATTAATTAGTTTACTATGGTGTCTTTTTTAGAAATACTTCAAGTGATATATCTACTATTTATTTAAAACATGAATTTGGATTGAGATTTCATATCATCATTATCAGGTTTAAAACTTTCATCTGTGTAACCTTTTTATATTGAGATCATCCTATCCTCCAAAGATTAAGAACATATCCTTATTCTTTCTCATGTAGATAAAAATATTATTCGTATTAATCTAGAGAATCTCACTAGGATAGTATTTGTATCTAATGGCTATAATAAGAGTAAATAGAAAATAATGTCGAGTATAAAACATGGAATTAATGATTGAACCTATGATGTATTCATAGAAAATTATATACATCCATTATAATTATTTAAAAGCATCCTGAATATTCCTAATATTTATTCCATGAAACCCTAGTAAAGAACCCCTTTAGAAGTTATGAATTCTATATCACATTATCACTATACCAAGGTATATATCCTGAATAATTATAAGAAACCTTCTAGATCTATCTCTATATACCCTCATACCCATTATGTCGACTGCGACACCATTTTTTTATATCAAGAAGAACTTTCCCAACCAAATATTTCGAAATTGAATATTTTATATATTGTTTCTAACAATATGCATTCCATCCAAATAAAAAACAAGAAACAACACTATTCTCCTTCAAATATACTTATATACATAAGAATAATATAACTTTTTTTTTAAAACTGAACTTTTTTATTACATTATTGAACCATATATTCTAGCCCTAAGAAGCTAACTTCAATCAATTAAAGAATCATTGAAGTTTTCATACCTTAGTAGTCTCAATTTTAATTTAAAAAACTTTTGGATATATTATATGCACATCCTCGATTAAATTCATATTAGGTGAACTGGTTTTAACATCCATATGATATATCTCATATTCATAATGGGCTACTATGGAAAGAAAAATCCAAATGGAATTTATCATCACAATCGGTGAAAATGTTTCTTCATAGTGAATACCATGAATTTATTTGTAACATTTTTCAACTAGGTAAACTTTATAGGTAAAAAATATACTACCCATGTCAGTTTTTGATGTAAAACTCACTTCCACTCTATAGTTCACACCCATTTAGGTGCATCCACCATGTTAAAAACATGGTTGATATATATGGAGGCCATTTCAAATTCTATAACTTTTAGACAATTATTAGAATCAAAACACTCAATGGAATTGTGGTAGGAAGTATGTTTATTTTCTATGAATTTTACTTCATCATAATTATCCATAAGAAATTTATATCCCTCAGGTTCCAAATGAATCACACTATACCTTTATAGTTCTTTTGTAAATTGAGTATGTTCTTCTTCCAAAATTCACTGTGGTACCAACACAACCACTATATCCAGAACATTTCATGCATATTGGTATTGAACTTCTTTAAGTTAAACACTCTTCCCACTGATTCCTTTATTAGTAAATCCTTTACATGGAATATAGAAAATAAATCCACAAAAACTTTGTACTTATTAGGGTTATAGAAATAAAATATATTATTTTACTTGGGATATCCATTAAATAAAAATTATTCATACTTAAGATCATGTTTATCAGAATCCAACCATCATACGTATGATTAATAACCTAAAATACTCATAAAATTCATAATAAGATGTTTCCAACTCCATATCCCTTATGGTATGTATATGGGTTAGTAGTAAAGAAACAATCCCAAGATCATAACTTCAAAATGTAATATAAAGTTCACATTGACTCATCATTGATCGAACCATGTCTAAGATGGAACTATTCCTCCTTTTTGATACACCATTCCATTGTGGTGTCCCTTGAGGGGTGAGTTTGGAAACAATTCAATAATCATTCAGATGATCAATGGATTCATAGATTAAGTATTCAACAACCAGACCAGATCCGAGAATCTAAATACTTTTTCTTAGTTGATTATCTACTTTATTATGAAACTTTTTGAACTTTTCAAAGGTTTCATAAATGTGTTTCAATAAATATACATAACAATACTGACTAAAATCATCGGTAAAGTTATCAAATTACAAAATAAACTAGTTTTTTGGGTTCTCATTAGTCCACCTACATTACTATGCATGAGATCCAATATTCCACAAACCATTTCACTATTCTCCAAAAAGGTTATTTTTTTTCTTTTTCCTATTAGGTAAGATTCACAATTCTAAAACTATTCATAATTGAATGAGTCTAATAATACATCTTTTTGGAGTCTTTTAATACATTTCTCATTTATATATACAATTAAAAAATGAAAATTATAAGTGGGATTATAATAAATGCTAAAATTATTATTATAAATGTTATAAATAAGATTATCCATATCTTGAATATATAAACTGTTTAACATATTCCAAATTATGTGAAACATTTCATTATTATATATAGAAAAACTCCTGTTCTTAATGGTGAATGTAAATCCCACCTTTTTGAAACAAGATACAAAAAATACAATTACTATTTATTTCAGGAACATAATAATAGTTCTCCAATTATAGGAGTAATATATCCACATGGTATATTTCTATCATAAGGGATGAATTTTAATATAATAACTATTTCTCCATTACTAACACAAAGATATACTTTAGTATTAATTAATTTACTCCTACCTATGAGTTTGTATTTTTTAGTAGGAATGTGTGGAACACACCCAATATCTAATAATCATGAGTCAGAGTAAGTGAAATTGAATTATAAAACATTCATATTTAGGGTATCTGAATGCTTCTCTTTGATAACAATTCTCAACCCGAAATACCAATTTTTCACTATTTTGTAGGTCATACAAATTAGTTATCTTAAGTTGATTTTTATAAATAATTTGATAATCTATAACAAGGATATTTTAGTGGATGTGTATCTTGTTTTTTATTATTTCATTAAGGACTTTTAATGATAGTTCTCCAAATAAAATTGATGACTTCATACATGATACCCATTTAGTGACCCAAGATTCACATTTCACTATGAAATGATTTTTCTTTGGAATTCCTCTAACCACTTAGTCATTTAGGTTGGGAGTCATCCTAATCATAATAGTTATTATTCTTAGATAGTTGAGTGGATAAATCTTTACCCGAATCCATCATATGTATTAACTCAACTTTATTCCTCTAGTATCCTTGAAAATGTTTTCCTAAATAAGTTTCACCCAAATAAAACTCCAAAAAAAAGATAAAAAATTATACTCTAGAGAAACCCTACTTTGGGAAAACCTACCCCAGAATGATCCGGTGTCACTCATTACTCACTTTGTTTACACAAGACAATCTAGATGCACCCTACTTTGGTAGAACCTACCCATTTGGAAGAGAACGATCTAAACAAGTTCTTCTTTGGAAGGAATATTACACTACGTATCTGAGGGTATTTCTTAGTCTCAATGATTAAATATAAATCAAATGCATATTAAATTCATAACTATTTCATATTATGAAATATTTGTCATATATTATTTTATTTATTTATGTGTGCATTCTTCAAAAAATTTATTTTCAAAACACCTATACCATCCACCAAATTAATTTGTTCACAACACATTAGTGTGTAATAGGTTACACAACCCAAAATTTTGTGTTACCCACTAAAAAATTTATGTGAAACATAATCATATATAACTTAATTCATAATAGGAATAATGTACCTGAACTATTCATATAAAATTTTAGAAATATACGATATTTACAATATATAAATGAGTAAGAATATAGTGATAGATATCTAAGCCCTCACCGTTATAAAATAAGGCATGAGCCTATAGGACAATGGGTAGTTGAACCCCTAGTACCTTTCCCAAGGGAGAATTTAATTAGGTGAGAATCTAATTCATGATAACTCTAAAACCAAATATTCAAAAACTATACCCAAAAAATAAATTCATGTTAATAACTACAATTACAAATCAAGGTAAATTTATATGAAAACTAAATTTTATAGAGTCTATCTAGAACGTAATGTAGGTCACTAAATCATCGAAGTTATATATGTAATGGATTGAACCCTTCTGAACCATTCCTTGGTATTTTAGGAAGTTTGGAGGTGTTCTGAAGGCTTGATAGTAATTTTTACATATTGAAGACCACCATTAAAAATTAGAGTGCATAGTGATATAAATTTGAATTATTTTAAGCTAAAATAATGGGTAATACCGGTTTTGATCATATTTTTGTAAAGGTGAGTAATTTTTAGTTTTTTGTGTGGTTCTTGGTGCACCGTGATGAGTGAAACGACCATGGGTGATCATTTTAGTGGGAATTTTACATTGCGTAAAGTTTCACTAGAATTTTATAACATGTAAAGGTAAAATTGATTACCTTAACTTGATTTATACCTATATTAAATTAAGACTAAATACCTTTCAGTGAGGTGACTCTTGATACTGGAGTACACCATAGGCAGTGAAACTGCTGAACTGGCTATTTTAGAAGATGTTTTGTATGGAAAATCCATCTATGGAAAATGAGGACCACTCAAACAACCTGGTTTAGAAATTGTTATGGGTGTGGTGTTTATTTGAGGTAGAGTTTAAATAAATTACATGTTTTATTTGAGGGAAGAGGAAATTATGAGTTGGAGGTCACCACACTATCGTGCTTGGTGTGGAATATATTTCCTCATAACCTAAACAAACCATAATTACATGATTTATAAAAAGGGTTTCACATTCTTATAATTCTATTATCTTTTTGGGTTTAGAGTTTTAGAAAATTTGAAAATATATTATATAACAAAGTCGAAAATTCCACACAATGTACAATTTTTTCATAAAAGGTTTATACATATATACTTCTGTTTCATTAAAGAAACATCTTCTTATTTTAAGATGAGTCACCATAGTAGAAATATTGAACTTTATATAGTTATTTATCATCCTTAGATCTTGTGAAAAACTTTTAAAAACGTGTGATGAAAAAACAAAGATCAGTAATGGATATTGTAATGTCTTTCCCTGACTCACTCCATGAAGAGTAGCCGTACCGGTTCCCCAAGTGACCTCTGGAACTTGACCATATTCCAAAGGATTCATAATAGCAGTGGGTGTATACAGTGGTAAATCTGGGAGACTATATGTCCTATATTAGAGTGTGAAATAATAGGTAAAATTACCAAGCATTATACATCACAATAAACTGAATGTGGAAGTAGATAAATAATAACAGGTGATAAAAAATGAAATGCTGCAAAGGCTTGAATAACAATGACATATTTACAACAGAATTCCCACTTGGTCAGTAATATAAACATACTAGAATAAAAGAAATAAATATAAATAGATACACTACCAATTTGAGGAAAACCTCATCCAGTATCTATATATATGCCTAATATGTTCTACTTGATCGACCTCAGGCTTCAGCCCAAACTGTGCCTACAACCAAGTGAAATTTTTCTCGAGTACCAAAGTGTAGTGGCAGTCCAAGCTAGGAATGAGTAAAAAGATCATTAGGTATCCAAAAACATGGTTTCATAATAACTATAATACACAGTGATATGTGTCGGTGACATGCTCAATTGAAATAAATAAATAACTACTAAGAATAAATAAATTAAACTTTTATCGATCCTTAGGTCTATAAACCAAATCAACCATACCTGTTTGGGTCATTGAAAAGGTGTATCTGATCACATATTGATTACCATACCAACCAAGTAACATGCAAGATCCAAATATAAGGAATCCCTAACCAATCCTCAAAACTTTGGGGACCCATCCAATGATAGCCCTAAAATATAGGATCTTAATCCAAGTCAACCCCTATCATGTCCTCACGACTCTGGGGATAAGGCCCATGACATCCTTATCTTGATCTCAAAATTCATGGAATCTATTTTTTTACTCATGACTATAGGGATGAGGCCCACAATATCCCTATCACAATATAAAAATCCATGGAATTTCCTATGATTTGGGTTCCAAGACTTGGGAAACCCCTATCACATACCAATTTCAAAATCCATGGAAGCTCAAACATAGAGCTCCAACACCATGGATGTAACAACCATATACCCGACTCTATAACTGTGGAAGCTCATATGTGTCACATCTACCCCAAGGGAAGGTTTTAAAAACATCATGAAGGAGAGAAAATGAATAAATGAATTCCCACATCTATCATCACAATCCATAGCCCCATTAGCGTACACATCGTTTTTTGTTCTAGATGGAACCCACAACCATCAATTTCCATGGCCATACACATCTGCTCAGGATCTATGTATTAATATGGAATCTACTATGTCCCCTCAGTATAGTACAATAGAGGCACCCTCACTTCGATCCTCAGTCTCAATCATGGCCTCAAGTCAACAACTGACATACTAGGACATTGCGTCCCATGAAATCATCAATAGGGTTGTACAACCTCACCGACTACAGAGGGTCTTTCCACATCGATAATAGTCATGGAATCTACCACAACCCATCTCAGTTATCATGTTCTCTCTAGTATGGTATGTTCACTCAACCCGATCCCAATATTATTAATATCTATTAATCTAGGACTAGTAACACTAGATTAAAGTGGGTTGCTTGTCCATCCTTGTCTCAACTATCCCAAATGGAAGTCTAAGAGGGGTCCTCTAAGCCCACTTAGTTTAGGATCACTAGTCAAACGTCACCACCTTCTCAAAAGATCCTCAAGATCCTATGAATGGGAAAATGGTCTCATTGGTTTGGCCAAACCTATCTAAAGGTTTGAAGAACATTCATTATCTCAAATTCTCAAGCCTCAACCATTGGTAGTCAAGGAAAGAAGATAGAACAAAGGGGTTATTCATGACTCATGACACTTGATCATTTTTTGTATTCAAATTAATTTAATTACAGAATTTTTATTTAATTAAATTAACCTAGTTTATCTCCCTCTATGGTGGTCTTGAGTATCCAAATTCAATGTAACAAATCATAAATTCCATATAGAAAGTATGCGAGACCACCTAACTCATAAAAAGCTTCTTAATTTGATGGCATGGGATGTTATTTACTGACATGGTTTGTCCAATACCATTCAACCCTGTCATCAATCAAAAAAGATTATATGCACACTCCAGACCCCTAACTTACACAAAAAATGCACAATTAATTAATTATAATAGTTATAATTAATTAATTAGTGAAAACCATCTTAGAATAATGTTGTATAACTCACCTAATATCCAAAGATCATCGGTTCTTTGATTAGTGGCATATGGACCACCCTTAACACACCCCTAAAAACAAAATGAGTGAAACCCCAACCTATTATGCCAATTACATCTTTAAAAAATTCAAATTTTAATGAAAAACCAAAGATAAAATCGACGACATGACGTACCTTTGATGATTCAATAAACTACTACACTCGAACATCATTTTGGTACATCCAGAATATTTTTTGTAAGAAATACCCTTCGAAATCATGAAATTTTACTATTTCTTGGTGAAATAACCACTTTCAACCTAAATAGAAACAACACTAAAATTAATGGATAGAGGAGGAGAAGAGATATGAGGGAAAGTGATATGTACCTCACATCATTTCCAAAAAACACCATACAAAATCACCCCAAAAAAGTGCGAGAATAAAGAGGGAGAGGTGAGGAGGTTTTGTGGATCACACGAGAGGGAGGTGTAGGGAGGAGGGGGATTCCCATTAAATTAAAAGTGATGAAAAATAATGTTTTTCCCATTAAATGATCCACATGATTTTGTCACATAGTTTTCCAAATTGTTCACCCATAGTGAGGTTGGCTCTTTGAGGAAATATAAAACTCACACAATTTGGTTGCATAGTTTTCCAAATCATGCACCAACCATGTAGTATATTTTTAACCCAATGAAACACCATGAACAATTTTCCCTATACACCCACACTGTATGTATGAAACCATGCACCAATCCTCCAACCCCAAATCGAGTCACACAATTTCCTATGAAAAATATCATGGTTTAACCAAAACCATGAACCAATCATGAGAGTTAGATAAACTTCATACAAAATGAAATAAAAGTTCATTGAGGGTCAAAGTGTTTCATGGGTTTCCCCAAAATATGTTCCCTAAATTGCACATCCCAAACCATGCACCTCAAACCATGATTCTTGGAAAAAGTTCTATAAAAATCATAAAACATAACACAAAGCCATTAAATCTTACTCTAGAACCCAAGATATATTTTAAGCCTTGTTCTAGGCCTAAAAAAAACACTTTAGGGCATTAAAACTCTCATAATTCAATTCTAAATATCTGATCAAAATTTGATCTAAACACTTGTTTAAAAATTAAAGTTTCCTTTGAAATTAGAATGGACATATAGATGTTGGGTTTTAAGACCACCCTACCTCTTTACTTATTGACTACAATATGTCTTGGGGGACCTCCAACCCAAATTAATGACCTACCTCAGTGATGAATTCCTACTCAAAAGACTGCCTCCACCTCTGAATGGACAATGTGCTTCTAAAGCATCACCACCGAACTAGGGTGCTTAAACCGTCAAAACACAAGAAAAAACTCATAACCATCACTGAAACATCAATTTGGTGCTTTCCCAAGACTATATAAACTATGATTATATCAAATTATTCTATAATTAATCAATTACTCTATGTTGATCCATACCATAGAAACTAGTACAAGAAGGATAATTTTGAGCCACATCATGACCCACCATTAGAACTGTCTATCGAAATATTCCTCCCACATTCACAAGATGTGGCCAACATGGTTTAAAACTCACCACACTTGTTCATATGTGATAAAAAATATTAACACTAAAACCCATTCTCATTTCTAGATTCCATGTCAGAATAGATGCACCTCCATCATCCATGAACAACATAAGCATGATGATCATTTCTTAAAAGGCCCCAACCAATGCCTGAAACACTTATATAATATCCCAAATTACATTCCCAATGAAGTACTTTAATGACATCATCCAATTACCCATGATAATGTCAGTCAAACCTCATTTTATCGATATTTCCAAAAAAATACTCAACTACAGCCATCAACATGTTACGGAAACCCAATCATGATGCCTTCATCCCTAGACACCTCATATGATTGTTTAAGACACTCAATAAATCCTATATCCAACTTGCAATGACATTACCAATCAAAAAAATCTACTTTCCATTTTAATCATCATACCACATCATGAAAAATGATAGACCACTTTCTCGATCACACTCAGATCATCTAAAAACCATCCCGAGCTTGAGGCTCTTTCTAAGAATCCTCCCTATACCATAACTAAGGTAAATCAGGCATTCATTGAGAAATCCAATAGTATTCGAGACCATTATCCAATGGTATTATAATTCAAAAAATGATCGTCCAATGAATGGTTCCACTCTTCCATGAACATTATCACAATAGGGTAACATTCCCATGGCCAAAAGCCCACTCCTCACCTTAGGAGAATCACCTCAATAGGTTTCATCACCAATGTGTTTCATTCCTCACAATTCACACTCACTTATTATAGATTTAAAACTGAGGTTATCTATACTACAGAGAGAAATTTACAATTTCATCAAAACCTTGGATCTCTATGCCCTAAAGAGTCTAATTAATTTCCATCATCCCTAATACCACTCAAAATAGTCATCGCTTCAACACCCAACTAATGCTGTAGTGAGTCAAAAACCATTAAAACTAGGCCCATATGCCTAAAACTTCATCTGACCAGGATCTATGAAACATCTATCTTGATACACCAAGCTATTCCTCTTAACTCCTCTTCAAAATATCGCACATTAACTAGACCATGATTCATCCCATGACCACCAACCTCATAACATCGTTCTAACACTATAAGTAACCATTCTTAGTCTAAGACTTGTCAGTAACATCTATACACTTAGGCTCCACCCAGTTCCATTACAGTCATAAGCATTCTCCCACGATCTAACAATACAACTAAGAACAAACCCACTAGTCAACATGGAAGGTCACCTAAACAGTATTTCCCATCGAATCCAGTTTTGAAATCCTATAACCCTAGGTGATTGATAAAGAACCCAAGGCTTCATAATTACTATGTTTTAAACCCAAAGAACATCCTTTACATCTATTTCAAGTTCATAAGTTCATATCTATTCTTGGTCTCAAAGAAAAAACCCAACTTGGGCAGATCCATTTTATGAGTCACCAACGGTTATACCAACCACCGACTCAATAAGGTTTGAGTTAAAACTAATGGCCTCAAGGTATCCCACCTATCCCTACCATTCAAGCCTCACATAAGGGTCATTAGGTCTGACCACTTATTCCTACCTATCAAGTTTCACAAGGTCACAACCTACGGGGAATCATGTACACTTCCGTATCAAGGTCTCATGGCATTAAATTGCCTAAACAACCACTCAAAACGTATAAAAAATGATGGAGTCACATGAAAAACAAATTCCAACCACTAGGTAACCCATTATACCCATGTATCTATACGTAAGATAGATCCTTGAAGGTCATGTATCACCAATCAACTCTTCCCATAATCAACAACATCATTTGCGATTACATGTACTAGGGAAAACACACACCCAGAACTCAATTAATTAAAATTTCATTCGAATATATAAAGAAAAATTATATATAAGTTGTTATTAGGAATTTATGTAACCAAATATAAACAAATCAATCCAACAAGTGGTCCAACACTTAGGTAATGTGTGATATATTGATCCAAATAGGTCACTACACCTCTTATGAATGAGGACTGAGTCATCATCTTCATCATTGAACATCTCAATATAGATCCAAAAAACCTTCTATCAAAATTAAATTCATATAAAAGTTGGAATATCTAAGCAGAATACCATAAAATAATTATACAATAAAATTTGTTATGAGCAATTGATGGCAGTTTAAACAATTGAGACTCCATCTTCAATGAAAACAAATACTAGATAGCCAATAAAATTTGGATTATGCATGCTTAATATGATGTGTGCGATGCCTCTTAGATCTTTATTCAAAGATTAAAATCCAAAAACTAGCTTATGACATATGGGCCAAGTGCTAAAGTCTATAAACTAAAAATCATAAAATCAAACCCAAATGTGTGTCACTTTAATTGAAAATAAAATACAACTATAAAATAAAAAAACAAGAAGATCAATCCCATCCTCAATAACTTAGACTTCCAACCAAATCATGCGTTCTTGATGCACTATCCCAATATCCACCATATGCTCTCACACATTCCAAAATCCAAAACCTACCAAATCCCAAAAATAGGAAGACAAAAATAATATAGATTTGATACCACTTTCTAATGTCCCACCCCAATTCACTTTATGAACATAGTTGGACCGATTCATCATGTGACCTCAGGAATACCTCCCTATATGCTAGAGGTTTAAATATAGTAGTATAACACCTCTAGATTTCATAGTACATTATCTCTTCAAAGTAATTCAATAACTTTCACTACACACAACACTGAGTTCAACTGCCCCACGACTTACCAAACTAGTCGTTCAAAAAGCAGTTATGAATATTATTAGATAATTTTTTAATTTTATATACTCCATATAATTTTAGAATCCATTTTATGTGTTTCTTAGACACAATATAAGAACACATTCATTTTTTAGATAAAAGAAGTATTTAAAAAAAAAATGTAATTTTACCACCTTTTAATGGAGAACCCTTTTTAAAACCAATATTTGACCCTTTAATTTATTCAATTTAATGAATTTAAATTCTTATTAAGAAGCGAGACATAAAAATTTAGTTTGGATAAATTTTTGTTACTTTTTTGAAAACTTTCATATTTTGATGAATAGTGAAAAATACTAAATTTTAATTGAAAACAAAATTTTTAATCGAAATAATTTATATTGTAAAATTATGAATTCAAATGTTTTGGAAGTATAATTAGATTATATTTTTATCATTTAATACAATTTAGGTTATTATAAGTAATTTCACATTTAAATTTGACATAAACACATGTCAATCTTTTGATAGTTTTTACTTCTTAAAAACACGCCTTTTGGTTTTGAAAATGGGAATTAATTTTAAATTAATTAATAAAACTTATATGGTTTGAATTTATTAAAATATAATTCTTATTTTAATTTTGGATATCAAAATTAGCTTTGGGTAAATTTTTGGTATTTTTCTAAAAACATTAAATTTTTGATGAATAGGGAAAAACACTACGATATTGTTTAAAACTGACTTTTTTATTTAAATAATTATATTTTTTATTTAAATTTATTTTAAGTAAAAATAGATATGTAATACCTATATAATTTCATTGTAATTTATTTGAGTCATTTTTTAATAAAATTAGATGTATAAAATTTTATTGTACTTTTTAATGCCTTTTAGCCACCTTCTAAACACATTTACTAATTTGCATAAAACATAATTTTACCACTTATGTGAATTGAATTTCAAAAATCAGAGAGAAAATGTTGAAATCAGTAAGTAAAATGTGGTTCAATAAGATGAAAATAATTTTTGGTGAATAGTAACTTTTGACTTTTATTTACCACAATTAAAAGTAAATAGGGTAATTAAAGGTAAAAATGATATTATAATTACCCTAACACATGTCCAAATTCTTTTGGATAAGTGTAGTTCTATCAAAGACAAACTTAGGATTTAAATAGGATCCTTTAGGTCCACTTGGTTTAGATTAAGACATTTATTATTATTTTATTTAAAGAAGAGTTAAAAGTGTTAAATTCAACGTTTAATAACTAAACCATTTTTAATATAGGGTTATACATAAGATAAATTCGACTATAAATATTAATTAGAAAGATAAAATGATTTCCTGCATAATGGTATTTTATTTATAATTTTTAGAGATTAAATAATTAAATTTATTTATAACACAATAATGATGCAGTAATTACTTTATCAATGAATGATTAAAATAACTGATCCTATAAATATAAAAATAAATTTAAATTGAGGATTTTTAGGCCAGAAACTAATTTTCTAGGTTAATATGACATTTTAGGGTTGATTAAATAATTTTTTTTGAAGTTATAAAGTTTTTATGACTTAAAAAAACAAAATACTAAATAGTCTCAAAATTGACATAAATGAGTTTTAAAAACAAATACTATATTATTAACCGATATAATATTTATAAAAATATAAAGTTTGGAAAAAGTACTTAAATAAGGTTATATATATAAATAATGGACCACTTGGGGTTCTCTTATATTTTATAGTATGTTTATTAACTATTTATTATAATAATACAAGATGACATGGTAAAAGTTAAACTATTTAACTAAGAGTTAAATCTGAATTATATGGTTAATATGGTGACCTAAACTTGTCTAAAACCTATTGGTTGAAAGTATTTCGACCCAACCCAACCTTATATTCAAAATAAATCAATTTGGAGCCATTATAAACCAAAAACTATTTTATAATAAAATAATATTTCAAACTTTTCTTAAAGTGACCCTCACCGCTCTTATAAAAGGGAACTTCCCCTTCTCTCAAAATCACACCCCCAAAGCCATTTGTATCGACCAAACTCTGCCAAAATATCCTCCCAAATTACCTCAATTAAAACTATAGGCCTTTCCTTGAGTATAAAGCCAAACTAAAGATCCCTTTTGTTCAAATCAAAAGGAAACACCCAAAGAAGAGGTAATTATTTTATAACCTCTTTCAATGTTCTTTTCTTCTTCCACTTTCTATTTGTTTGTTATTTCCATAACAAAATAATAACTCCATTACCTTCTACATAATGTGATGTTATTATAAATATGGTATAATAATACTAATTATTCTATCCATCCTATGAATGATAATGTCACCATGCATGTGTACGTACGACTTACCGTCTCCACGATGTGGTGTAATTTTTCATTCAACACTATATTATTTGGATGGATATAATGATGAGTAATATGTATATAAATAATAAAAATAACATGATAATATTTATGTATAATTAATATACCATCCAATTCCACACCTTTTAATCATTAATAAAATTATATCGTCGCTCGTGTGTACGAACAGCTTACCGTCTCCACGACGCGATGAGATTCATTTCCAGGTTCACCATTCAATGATGATTATAAAAATATATATTATTAATAAGTATGTAATATATGAAATAATAATTCTACTAGAGATACACACACATACACACACACATATGTACTTACATATATCTTATTCCCTTACTTCCATTCAATACGATATGAAAACAGAAACAACGTTTATGCGTACGTACGACCTACTGTCTCCATAAACAGTGTTTTCTATTTCATATATTTGTCTATTATACATATTTATATTCTAAATATATATTATATAAATCGTGTTTTATATTATATAAGTATTTAAATCATGATCTAATGATATGATGAAGAATAATAAGTTTAATCACATACGATAAAGAAAGTGATTATTACCCAAAATGTTAAATTTACATGGAAATAATTATTAAATGGGTAGTATAAAGTCATCATGTATGATATAATAAATATGAATATGGTTATGGTATAATTTAATAACATACTATTGTCACTATACATGAGGTTAAATATACCATCGACCAAAGGATAGTGCAATGTAAGTATTAATTCCTCAATCTTATTATTATCCGAGATTGTTCATATGTATGTATTTACTAGGAAATATTTATCATCTATGTCCATGTTTCATAAAAATGTTTTAAAATGGAATATTTTAAGGTTTTATGGAATATACTCTTTAACTATATCATCATTTTAAATGTTTTAAATATTTATTCTTCTAAATCATTCTCATTAATGTCCATGTTTTTAAAATTATTTTTAGGATTTATTTATATGAACATGAATGTTTTAAAGTATTAATTACTTTAAAAAGTTTTAAAGTTGTATGGGATAATTTGATTCAAAAATTTCTATAAATTTCTTCCTTTCTAAATTGTGTGACTTTTAAATGTTTTCATGAAAAATGGATATTTCTATCAAAAGAGTTTTACTAATCATTTTCAACTATGTCAACATTATTCTTGGATATTAATATTGATTCAGGTTGATTTATTATTAATAAAATCTTGAATATTGTATTGACTGAGTTACGATATGTTCGAATATTAATGTACTATTTTTTATACCACTCATGGTTTATGGTTAATGTATTTAAATTTCGTATGCTAGTTTTAATATGAATGTTTATGTTATGTTTCAAAATTTTTATATGAGGAATGCAGTGGACTTAGTAAGTAACAGGTGGAGCCTACTATAGCTTCTCAATTCATTGATAGATGTCATGAGACAAACTAGTGTCTTGGAACAAGGCCTTGACAAATATTTTATTTGTAGTCTTGGAACAAGGCCTTGACTATGTGGTAATGATGTCCGACGTTAGGAATTCCCTCATTATCAAATTAATTATTACATGTGATTATTCAACTAAAAGAATATCCATGTGCATGTTTATATGGTAATGTTTAATTTATTTTCTCTATATTTTTTCATGTTTTTTTATAAAAGGATGTTGTTTTTATTACACATCTTTCCTTAAATGTTTATTGCTTCTGCAAAATTATTTTCCCTTACTGAACATCTAAGATCACCCATTTCTTATGTTTTATTTTCCCAGGATTTCAAGAAGTGAATTATGTTCGATATGCAGGGTTAAGCTAGGGTAATAATGGATTTATCAACGGATTATTTATGTTGTTTTTTATGTTTGAATGTGTAATGTAACATTCATGTATGTAATCTATTTTCAAAGACTTCTAAACTAATCGGTCTTTTGGGACTTGATTACTTGTAGTCATGCCAATGTATTAAAATAATGCACCGAATCTGGGATTCTGGGGTTAGGGAATTACAGGTTTTAGGGGTTTAAGGTGGTTTTATGGGGAGGATATACCCCTATACCAGAGTGCATAATAATAGGTAAAATAAAAAAGAATCACACATCAGGATAAACAAAAAGTGAAATAAGATAAATAATAATACATGATACCAAATGAAATGGAGTAAGGGCCTGAACAAACATTTCATATATAAATCAGACCACCCACTAGGCCATTATCATATAAATACAAAAATAAAAGAAATAATACAAAAGGGTTCCATGGTATCTTGAAGAAAAACCTTATCCAGTTTCCATGGACATGTTTGAGCCATCCAGATTGATTGAACTTGGGCCTCATCTCACCATGTGCTTATAAACAAGTGAATGTCAACTGCGGTATCCAAGAGTAGTGGTGGATCAAGTAGGATGTGGGTAAAAGACTTATTAGGAAACCACCAATGTGGTCATGTAATAACCATTATACACAGTGATAAGTGCATGTGATGTGATCAACTGAAATAAATAAATATCAATTAAAATTAAATAAATTGAACCCCAATAGACTATACTTACCTCAACCAATGCCATGGTTTCTATGATCACATACCAATGACCATTCCACCAAAGTAACATATGAGACCCAAATCCATGGAATCCACAACCAATCCTCATGACTCCGGGTATCTATCCCATGAACTATCATGCAAGCTCCTAATCCAAGGTAGAACCTATAATATCTTTATGACTTTGAGGATGGGGCCTAAATCATCCCTATCAAAAGTTCTAAATTCACGGATTCTCTTATCATATCCTCATAACTATAGGGGTGTAGCCCATGGAAGCCCTATTATGAACTCAAAATCCATTTAATCTCATATCATCTAGGATCTAAATCCATAGAAACCCTTATCATATACCAAGACCTGAATCCATGGTGGCTCGAGCACTAAGATCCAACACCATGAAATCCCTAACCATATACCTGTATCCATAACCTTCGAATCCCAAACATGTCATATCTTACCCCAGTGTGTGTTCCAATAAATATAAGGAAGGAAAACATAAGGATGAATGAACACCAATTCAAATCATCACTATCCACAACCCTATTGGGAGTACATTTTTGTTTGGGTTCTAGGTTCCACCAGGAACCATCACTAACCATAGATATACACATCCTCTTAGGGTTAGTCTTTCAATAATAGACCCACTAGGTCCCCTCAGTATCAGTATAATAGAGGCAACCTCACTTGGATCCTTGTTATTAGTCATGGCTCTAGTTTACACCAAATACACTAAGATGTCTCATCCCATGACATTGTCAATAGGTTAGAATGACCTCATTGACAACATGAGGTCTCTACACATATAAAACTATGATGAAACAATATATGAACCATCTCGCTCATCAGGGTTACTCTGTGATGGTCCAATCACCCAACCTAGTTCCAATCTACCTAAGGTCTACACACTTTTTCCCAGTCACACAAAATGGATGTGGGTCACTGTTCCTTCCATGTGTCAATGAGCCCGAATGGCTCTAAGTATAAGAGGGTTCCTCTAAGGCCAAAATGGTCTAGTATCACTATTCCACCCTCACCAATATATTGGAATCATATCAAATCTCCTTAACATGGTCCAAAGGGGATCATTTGTACAAACTTACCTCACCGAGGTTCTAAATATTGCTCAGTGTCTCAATATCTTGGCCTCATCCATTGGTAGATAATACAACAACTAAGAACCCATGGGTTTTCATAACCCATTTCTCTTAATTATTTTTGGAATTTAATTTAATTTAGTTAAACACATTTAATTAAATTAAATTAACATTGGTCATCAACCATTTTGGTGATCCGAACCATCCACATCCAATATAACAAAGTATAAATTCCATTGGAAAAGTACATAAGAGAACTAACCTAATATATTGATTCATACTTTGACTCCAAGGGTTGGAAGAAACTTCCAAATAACATCCAAGCATGCCCAACTTCTTCCTCAATCAACAGGGTCCATATCCACATCCCAATCCCCTAACATACATCACACATCTGTAATAAATTAATTATAATAATTATAATTAAATAATTAATTAAAACCAACTTAGTATAATTCTAGATAACTTACCTGAAGTCCAATGATCATTAGTTCTTCAATAATTAGGGTTCCGAACACCTCTGAAACACCCCCAAATCCATGATGAGAAAAATACACAACGTATGCCGCCAATTATATCATTTAAAAAATTAAAATTCTATTGAAAAATTAAGGGAAAAACTATGAAACAACCTACCTTTTACAATTTAAAGTAAGACCACACCCATACATCATCCCTAAACATCCTCAACCTATGATATAGGAGACCCCCTTTTAAATTGGGTGATCTCACCATTCTCTTATGAAATTTACACTTTCCACCTAAAAGGGAATGACATTGAAATCAAGGTAAATAGTAAGAGAAGAGATAGGCTGATAAAGATGAATTTGTACCTCAAATCATCATTGAAGATGATTATAAATACCCCAAAAACTAGGGGAGAATAAAGTAGAAGAGAGGAGGAGGTGTTGTGGTTCACATGAGAGGAAAAGTAAGGGAGGATGGGGATAATCTTTAAATTATCTAAGGGAAAAAATGTTAAATTTTACTTTTTAAATGAGTAGCCTGGTTTGGCCACACGGTTGGCCAAACCATGTGGTAACTGTATGGTTGGATATGTATTTATCCCTCTAATGTGCATGGTTTGGTCACATTATGTTTAAAAACATGTGCCAACCATGAGGTGAATCTGTTACCCTTTGAAGAAACACCCATGATTTTCCAGAAAAACCCACAATGTTTTTTTGAAATCATGTCCCAAGACTCTATACCCAAACTGATTCAAAGAGGTCCCTCTGAAAACCTACATGGTTAAACCTCAACTATGAGACAACCATGTGAGTTAGATGTGGTCCTTAAAAAATAAACTAAAATTTCATTGAGGGTTAGAGTGTTTCAAAACATTTTCTAATCCATTCACCTAAAAACCATGATCATTAGATGGAGTTCTCCAAAACTTCGAAAACATAACCCAAAACCTTTGAAGATCACCTGAGGACTCGATCACCCTTCAAAACCACATTCCATATCTAAAAATATCACTTTGAGGCATTAAAACTTTCATAATTTCATTCTGATTTTTTGATCAATTTTTTTCCTAACCACTTATTCTAAAATTTATGTTTCCTTTGAAATTAAAACTCACTTTTAGATATGAGGTTTTACAAATATAAAAATAATTGAATCCCAATAGTATAGTGAAAAATATGAAAACTAATGAAATTTTTTATCTTTTTTACAATAAAACCATTAGCAAAAAAATAGAAAATATCCATATGAGAAAATAAATATTTTCCGAAATAAAACCATTGAAATCTATTATTAGTATAGAAAATCATGAAGGAAACATGTGGAATATAATAAGTTAAGAAAAAATTCTTTTAAAAACTAACCAATAATCATTAAATAATTTTTTTCCATAAAACCCCAATTTAATGCTTAAAATTGGAATCTTGGAGAATCATATTCATAAACCATGTTCACTAATGTTAACCCATTTCAAAATAACTAATTTCTATTTAATTACATAAGAGTAATATATTAGGTTATCTCCCTCATTTTTTTTCTTTCAATGACTAGTCATTACCCAATGCATTGGAGAGTTATATCTAGCCTACCCATCATCCTAATATATATCATGCTCATATTTCATTATTTATAATTTTCAAGTGTTTTATTTTTTTCATTATTTAACTTTTAATTATAAAAACTATGAAAAAAATCATTTGAACGCGTTAGTAAAAACACATTTCATCTTCTTAAAAAATTATGGAGAAATATCCATTTATTTTTAAAAAACCATTAATCAAAATATTCCAAAAAGAATGGGATTTATATATTCTTTAAAAAAACTTGAAAAAATTATAGAGGAATATTTATAATGAATAATGGATATAATGGTGGTAAAATGTGGTCACTCTATTTAAGTTAAAAAAATATTCTTGTCTAATTTGGTAAAAATAGTCAAATTGACCCATAAGTTAAATGGTAAAAAGATTCATTTTTAATTTTTTAAAGAAATTAAAATCTATTTGAAAATTACATTTAACAATATTTTACATATAAATAAGAACATTCTTGGAATATTTTTAAGAACATGGATATATACAAAAAATGAAAATTCTAAAAAATGTTATAAATAAAATCCCCTTATCTTGAGTCCCATTTAAATTCATACAGTCTTTAAATACCGAATAATAAAATAATATTAGTTATTTAATTTCTTAAGAAACATTTTCTATTAAAATAATTTTCATTTTCTTTTTTTATTTCATTTTTTACAATGTTTTATTTAGTAACTAAACCAATCAAGTTTATATTGGATATTTTAGGTTATTTGGTATATAACCTCAAAATAAATTCATTCCATTGACCATGATCAAAGGGTTTATTATTAAATAATATATATATTCTTAAACATGTTATAATTATATTTTTTTACATTAATTATACTTTCAAAACAATCAGTGTAAGGTGGTCATGAAAAATGAAGCACATTTTTGATAGAGACGGTAGTCCGTACGTATGCATGAACAACATTTTCATTTTTTATATAGGGTGGAAAAGAAATAAATTTGTTAATATTTTAGTATTATAGAATCATAAATAAATTATGAATTTAATATTTATTCATTATATCCATCCTTATGACAAAACATGTGAGGTGGTAATGAAAAGAGAATCACATCTCTTTATGGAGGTTGTAGCTCACACATACGTATGAACGATGTTATCATTTTACAACATATGGAAGGGTAAAAATGTAATAAATAAGGGAATATTTAAAGAATCATAATTATGTTATATATATATATATCATATATATTCATTTTTCCATCGTTTTTACCAACCATATGAGTGGGTGATGAAAAATGAAATACATCGCTTTGTGGAGGTGGTCACCCAGATGTACACATAAGCAATATTTTCATTTCCCATAGGATGAAAAAAATTATGAAAAAGGGGTTTTCTATAAAAAAAATAAAATTATATTATATTAAAGACACTTATGTTATTATATCATCATGGTTAAAAATTATTTGAAGGATTTATAAAAATAAATAAACATGCAAATAGTCAGTTAATAGTTATAACTCTTCTTTGGGAAACCTGTTTTGGATTACCACTTAATCCATCTTGTATTGGTCCTTTGGTGGAACCATAAAAATTAAGTAATGGGGATGTATTTTTTGAAGGTATTTGTTTCTTTATTTGTCGAGATAAGAGGCTTAATGTACACAAATATAAGAGAAGAGGAGGTACCCTTTGATAAGTTAGGGGAGTGACATTCTTGTAATTATTCTTAAATTTTAAGTATTATAAATGTATTAATCATGGGAAAGTAGAAAAAAATAAACTAAATTACAAATATAAGGTGATTAAGATCAAAATAATATAATCTAATATGTTTTAAGATAAGTTTTTTTTGACTTTATCACAATGTTCTAAACCTAATTAACCCATTTTCACTTTACCGTAGTGATAACAAATTACCAAAATTACAATTCACTATAAACAAAAAATAAAATTGAACTCATTAGTAAATTCAAACCTCGAGATCCAAAATATGAAACTCATTTTTCAATTTTCAATTTCTATAAGTTTCAAAGAAAAATTTAGTCTATGTTCACACAACGCAACAAAAAACCATTTCTAGAAAAATATATGTTTTAATCATAGAAATTATTTTATACAAAATCATGTATTATTATGGTTGATATAGAATTAAATGAATTATTTTTAGTATAAGGGTAATACATTTTCTTTAAAATTAATTAAAAATATAATGGTACTTTTTAAACACATGAAAATAAATACTTGTTTTTTTTAAATTAGTATTTTTCGCTATTTACTTAAAAGGCTATATTTATAGAAAAATCCAAACCATTCACCCTCAGATAATTTTAATATATTTATATATATATAATTAATCCAATTTTATCAAATTCAATTCCTAAATTTATAAATTAAACTTATAAATAAAACTATATAATTCTTGAAAAAATAATTTGGCTAGAAAAAACTATTTCTTCTTCGACTGAGAAATTTATCAAAATCAGTAGAGTGAATGTGACTATAGAAAATATAGTAATGAATATTTTTAAGACATGGAAGTAATTTATTATTAAAATTACCATTATTTTTACATTCTACATATTTTAAGAAATTATATCCTAAATTTTTTTTCATTACATAAATAGGTGATGGATTTTCCCACATAATTTTTTTATAATTATCATGTTGCTTATTAAAAAATATTTATATCTATAAAACTTTAAACAAATTAGTCATATTATTCTAGAAGCCTATTTTATTTTTTCTAAAATCTGAAATGGATTTTCATCCTAAGAAATATTCTCTCCCAACTGAACTACTTCTAGGATCAAAACATAACATTCATTAGGTACATATAGCTTTAATAAGGAAACATAAAACACATCATGTACATTAGATAAACTCATAGGTAAGGAAAATAGGTATGAAAATAATAACACATTCCCATAATTTCATATTGACCAATATACCATGGTCTTAATTTTCATTTCCTACCAAAATGATTATTTCTTTTCCATGGAGATACATTAAGAAAAACATGACCTCTTACCTCAAAAAAGAGATATTTCCTTTAATAATATAAATAATTTTACTATTTTCTTTAAGATATCCTCATTTGGTTCGGAATCATATTTAACTTCTTAAGCATCTCTTCTACCAATTATTCTACTAATAAATTATTTTCATAAACCTTGTCCCAATATTATTGAGTCTGAAACCACTTTCCATATAATGAATCAAAAGGTTTCATCTATATATTGGAATGAAAATCATTATTATAATAAAATTACACCAATGAAATATGATGATTACTACTTCCATGATAATACAATGAGAAATCCTGAAGAATATCTTCCAAAGTTTGACTAGTCCCATTGGACAATTCATCAAATTAAGAATTAAATAACAAAATAAAACTCATTTCATTTTTAAAAGATGTCTGATGTTCCTTAAAAAATATTAAGGTAAATCTAGGATCAAGATTAGATACAATATATATGAAGAATCAATATAATGAGGCAAATACTTTATAATAAATTCTATTAATTCGATTCAAATATAGAGTATATAAAATATAATTAATATTATCATATTTAGATAAGTGATCAGTAATAACCCAAGTAAAATTATTTACTTGAGATTTCATTTGTATTAACACCATGAAATCCAGATATATATTTTTCCATGTGTATTCAGAAACTAATAAAGGATGAAGAATCGCCTTTGGTAGTTTTCATTCAGCATTATCCTATTTAAAAGTCAAACATTTCATGGAGAAATAAATAGTATCATTATTTATTCCTCCCAACCAAAAATACTCTAGAAGGTATCGATTCATTTTAGTACTACTGGGATAAACAAAAAATAAAGAGTTATAAGCTTCACTTAGAAATCCCTTCTTCAGTTGGGAATTACTTATCACACAAAATCTCTTTCCAAATATCATAATACTATCTTTATAAATGTTAATATTTGAAATAATACCCTTATTGATCAATTCTATAGTTTCTTTAAAATCATGATCTTCCATTTGATCATGCTTATATCCTTTAGATAAAGATGACTGTTCTGACACCTGAACCAAAAAATAGGGAGTTCCCACGTGAACAATTTCTAGGATAACATTCATTAAATCATTAAACATAGGATCATGTTCTAAATGTATCATTGTTAATGATGTGTTATTTTTTAACTCAAGGAATTTACTACATTTTTTGGTTTAAATGGATGATAGTGAATCATGAAATCATAATCCTTTATCTGTTCCAACTCTCTTCTATGCCACATGTTCAACTCTTTTAAAGTGAATATATAAATTAAACTTTTATAGTCAATATATATTTCACATTTTACCCAATATAAAATATTCCAAAAAATTTTTAATTAAAAAATAACCACTACAATATCAATATTATGTTTTGGGTAATTCTTATAATGGATTTTTATTTTATGTAAAGAATATGAAATTACCCGATCATCTTATATCAAGACCCAACAATGTCCCTTTAAAGATGTATCACTATAATAAATCAATTCACCATTTCTTGTTGGAAAGTATAATACTTAATATTAATAAACATAATTTTCAATACCTAAAAATATTTATAACAATCCATGATCCAGATGAATTTATATCCTTTTTAAGTATATTTAGCTAGTGGTATAGATAACTGAGAAAAGTTTCCAACAAACCATAAGTTGTAACCTGTTAATCCAATAAAAAATCTAATTCCAAGAACATTTATAGGTCTTCATGACTCTTTCACCGCTTTTTTATTATGATTAATATTTATTATATCATTAGAAATAATATTCTTATGGAATGAAATATGTTGTAGAAAATAGTCACATTCTATAAATTTTCCATACAACTTAATTTATTTTAATTTATACAGAATAATCCTAGGAAATTTCTCATGTTCCTAATAATTAATATAATAAAACAAAATTTCATTTATTAAAACCACTAAAAATTTATCCAAATACTCAAGGAAAACTCTAGTAATAAGATTCATAAATACAGTGGGTGCATTCATTAACCAAAATGGCCCAACCAAAAACTCATAATAGCCAAATATAGTATCGAACTCCATCCTTGGAATATATTACTACTTCACATTCAGTTGGTGATAACCAAACCAGAGATTAATCTTTTCAAAATATTGAACACCATAGAGATGATCAAACAAGTCACCATTATGAGGCAACAGATACCAATTCTTAATAATGATGTTATTTAAATCTATATAATCAATGAAAACACTAATGTAACTATCCTTATTTTTTTAAAAATGTATCACCCCAAGGTAAAGTAATAGGGTTAATGAAACTATTATCAAGAAAATATTGTAATTTATTCATTCAATTCAAATAGTTTTATTAGTGATATTTTATAAGGAGGTTTTTGAAATTGTCTTACCATCAAGAACTAAGTAAATGTTAAATTCAGTTACTCAATAAAGAATAAAACATGGAAAATAACCAGGAAATAAATCCATATATTCATTTACTACTAAATCATAATTAATTTGAATAGTTCTTTTCTATTCAATGAAATGTCCAAGATAACATTAAATCTCATATTTAATCATTATCTTAACTTCTTAATATGATATCAAAGATATAAATTTATTATTATACATAAATTAAAACTCATTATGAAAATTGAATATGAATTATTTATCTCTTCATTCTGTAATACCATGATAAACTAAAATCCAATACATACCTTGAATAACATAAAACTCTACAATGGGAAATATAACAAGTTTTTAGGAAAATGAATTATAAAGATAATAATAAGAAAATTTCTATAAATTCATTTTCACTAAATACAACCCCAAGGAGTTTTTAACAATTTTTTGACTTTATTTCTTGAGATGATATTTAAATTATAATTGAAAATTTACTAGAAATAAAATAATGTATGGATTCTAAATCAAAAAATAGATTTTCATATTATGAATAAAAAATTAATGTACCCAATTCTACTACATTTGATAGTATAATATCAGTAATAACAATAATTAAATACTTTACCACACCATTATTCATTTAGTATTGATGATTCCTACCATGAGAAACTAACTTCATACATGTGTTAGTATAATAACCAAACTTTTTAAATTAAAATATCTCTCTTCTATTTGACTATCTGTTATCCCATTACTTTTTTTATTAGAACTATTTTTCTTATATCCCTGACACAAATGATCGAGCTTACCACATTAGTAAGACTTTCTTGATCTTATTAAACATTATTTAAGATATATTTTACCACATTTGGAATATTTGGGGAGAATACCTCTATATTTAGTGTTTAAATGATTCTCTATTACTTTCAACCTTGGACACTTCTTACCCTTGTTGTGATGATGTAATTAGGTGTTGTAAAACTCTATATTAACTTTATATACACAAAAAACAACATCCACTTAAAATTTAAGTACATGAGAGGTTAATTATCATTGTAAAAACGTTTTTAGATTTTTTTAAAATCTCTAAATTTTTCTTTCATGGTCAAGAATAAAATCAAGTAACCACCAAACCATTTTTTTAAAATTTTCTCCAGAAGAAACCATAAATTCATTTTACATTTTTTTCAAATATTAAAATTTTCTTTCAATTATATGATGAATTACTTTGGGAAAAATATTCCCAGTAAAAATATCCTTAAATACCATCCACTCCCTGATATCAATATCATCTTTTTTCCTTAGTATTCTTAATTAGAGATCACAATAAATTATATTTTTTTTATAATGATAAATAACATGAGTTACCTTTTGATGTTATATAAATATAAAAACTTCAAATATCTTCTCCAATGAAGTTATCCATCCTTTATCTTTCATTGGGTCTGAATAATCATTGAATTATAGAGGTTGATGTAAATTAAATTCTGTACTATAGACATGTTCCTATTTGATGAATTTGATAAATCTCTTTCATGGGTTCCATTATTAATATCGTACATCAAATGAGATATCACTAAGAAAAACTACTTTATTCCAACCATTCAAGGTTTTTGATTTATAATGTTAATATATTCCTTATTCTTCCCTACTTTAAGATCCCTATTTCCTCTTCACAAAACCATTATAAATAGATATAAATTAGATGAAGTAATATAAAAATATTTAAAATCTATCTCATGATAATATAAATTTTTTTATAATATATAAAAAATTTCTTTTAATATAACTTAAACCTCTAAAGTTATCTAAAACTTTTATCATATATCAATAATTATAGTATGGTCCCATACCCAGTAGGCTATAGACGACACCTATTCGAGTACTCCATGGGTGGATACACATACTGGGTGGAACTCTTACCACCATAACTAGAGGTATCCATTTCCATATAATTCCCTTGGATAGAGGGTCATGCTTCACCCAAAATTCACACATGAGATTTTCCAATGACTGGATTCACTCTTTTTCTATAATAGAAAATATAACACCCTGTAACATAATAAACACATAATTACTTTGTTGTAACAAGGATTGAAATTTATTACATTTATAGGATCATTTAGGTTTCCATTTTTCAATAATTAGAAGAACCACTATATAAAAAAGTGTACATTTCCATAGAGTGTATATTTCTTTCTGAAAAAATTGTTTTTTTAATTTTCACCCATATTTTATTCAAGACACTTCTTATCATTTTTAAACGGTTCACCATTATGGAATAATTGACCATCTTATAGTTATTACTCATACTTAGATCTTGTGAAAAACATTACAAAATATGGGATGAGTAAAAAAACTCTCAGTAAGGGACTAAAAAATAAAGGAATCATATTAGTCTATGGGAAATAATGAAAACCCTTAAATATGACTACATTTTTTTTCAAAAAAACATAGATCACATAGATAAATAAAATACATATGATAAAATAAAACTTTAATTAAATAATTCCTTTAAAAAAATTATAAATATTGATAATCATTAAGTAAACATGAGGAATATAATAAATCCTGAAAAATTTACTTAAAAAACAAAAAATTCACCTTTAAATGTTTATAAACATTTATCTCATCATGAAATAATATATTTACCTAGAAAAACTTTTTCAAGAGTAAAATAGTTATCTTAAAGAATTATATTTATATATTATGTTCACTTTTTTATAATTCATGTTGTAATAACTAATTCCATGTCAATTCCAGAGGAGTAACGACCCTTGTCATCTCCCTCATTTTTGGACTTTGAAGATTAATCTTTACCCAATTCATTAGAGAGTTATATCTTGATCACTCATCATCATGATATATATATTGATAAACCATAATCATCTATAATCATAAATTAGAGTATCATGGATTTTTTCTATTATTTCAATTTTCATCAAAAAAACATTGAAAAAATCATTTGAACCGATAAGAAAAATCTCTTTCTATTTTCTTCTAAATGTATGAATAAATAATCATTTTTTTGAAAATTATTTTAGGAAAATATTCCTAAAATAAATTGTATATAATATTTATAGTAAAAAAAATTATTTATTGATATTTATAAATAATAATGGATATGACAGTAGGAAAAGATAGACAAGACTTATACATTAAAAAAAATTCTTTTTCACTTGACAAAACAAGTCAAATAGAATCGTATGGTAAATATTTAAAATATTCCTTTTTGAAAACATTTAATGAAATTAAAAAGTATTTGAAAATAACCTTTAATAATATATGTATTTATAATAAAAGTCTTGTAATATTTCTATGAATATGGATATGGAAGTGAATAGAAAACATTAAAATAAGGTTTTAATGAAAATTCCATTACATTTAGTCCCATATTTCTTTATAAGTAGTCTAAATCACGAATAATAAAATCATTTTAGTTATTTCCATTCTTAAAAAATCTTTTCTTATTCACTATATTATCATTATTATTTTCATTTATTTTATTTCTATTTTTTCTATAGTAACTAAGTCTATTAAGTTTATGTCAGATGTTTTTAGGTTGTTCAGTTTATAACCTCAAAATAACATCAACAGATTGAGTGTGGTAAAAGGGGTTATTGTTAAATAATATCAAGAGTCTTAAAAAAATTATAATTATCATATTTTAAAATTAATTATACATTAAAAACATCCATTTAAGATGATCATGAAAAATGAATCACATCATTTCTTGGAGAAAGTGGTACACACATACGCATGAACAATATTTTAGTTATTACTGGTAGATTTCATAGGGGATTTTAATTTTTAATGGTTTTTTGTTTCTCTTTTAGAACTTGTTTATGGTTTTTCTTATATACTTATATGGTTTTTTATTTTTGGTTATTTTTTGAGTTTTTTTGTACTCATCCATCTTATATAGGTTTGGTTGATTATTATGTATATAGTATAGATGTTTTACATTTCATAGAGAAAACCATCACCAAAATTTTATTGAGGCCTTTGGAATTTATTTGAAGCATTTTTATTATTTTGGATTTCACATAAGGCCTAGTAGCAAACTCTTTAGTTCTCAAGCATATTATTAACAAGTTGTGATTTGGTTATAATTTTTTTCAATAGAAGACATATGTTTGAAGTTATGAAAATTTAGAAATTGAGTTTTCAAACACACCCTATCAGACTAACTAGGAAGAAGCAATGAATACAGGGAATTAGATGGAAAACCAAGTGGAAACATGTCCTAGACACTGAATTCTAGACCCAGATGATCAGACATAGGTTTCGACTAATGTAAATATAGTGTTTCTTTATTGATTGAACAAAATTTAAAAAATCATGAAGAATTAATGATTCAAATGAATGTTTTTTTAGAATAAAGGCTATGAAGTCATGGTATTTTGGACTATGTTCATTGATGTAAGAATCACAAAAAAAGATTTTTTCTAAAGGATGAGAGGTTTTTAATAAGATGGAGACAATGTTTTGTTGATGTTTTGATCGACTAATCCATTAAAATGAATAATTAATTATATTAATAGATTAATAAGATCCATCACCTATTGAAATGAATCTGAAGTAAAAGAAGTTGTTAGAGACACTGGTCTTTTGGAAAATGTATTCCACCGATATGTCAGAATGAATTCTAACCCCAATCCATTTTATTATTTATATATATATATATATAGAATTAGATACAGAGTTTTTGAGAATGATGAAAGAAATCATCTCCTAAAATTGATATATTAGAATTTCAAAAGAGACCATTCCTTCAAAATGACATTAATGTAAATCCATTGGAAGGTAGCAGGTACCGACTCATCAAATGTTGTGTGACAAAGATAAAAAATTTTGTGAAAAATATCATATTCCCTAGATTAAATGAAATCGATTCGTATACATAATCTTGATTAGAGAAGTATTTCATCTTTTAAATATAAATCATACAATCAGTCTAAAAAATTTGTGAATTGTTCTATAATAATAATGAAGCAATTGAATATGTGAGAAATGGTTTAGTTTATCTAGACATGTTGAAGGTGAAAAAATTATAAGGACTTAAAAAATGTAGTAAATCAATATTTGTTGACTCGAAGCGTTAGATTTACCGGTAATATGATTGTTTTATTTTTTTTAGTTAGAAAATAGAAAATGGTTTGATCTTGTTTCATAAATGTATAAAGAGGAAATTATGTAATGTCTAAAGTTATGATGTTATACTGATTCAACAGATGAGAATCAAAATGAGTGAGACCATTGGACACCATTTCTTTAATAAAGTCCATCAAACTAAATTTAAGGGAAAAACATAATTCAGATTCACAAAATAAATAATTATTGGACTCATTCAATCATACTAATTTTTTTTACATGTGAAGAATTTTTATTTTTGGGAAGAATCGAGAAGACATGAGAATATAACACAATTTTTAAGAAGAGTTTATGTATTAAAAGATGATGATTGTATCAACATGAAATTATGATATTTTTTAATTTCATTGAGTGGGAAGAAGAATTTTTATTTACACATTTACATTATGGGATTCCTATAAATACCATGCATAATACATTCATTCTTACAAATGTTCATGTATGTGGAAAGATGAAGTTATGAAATTTTTGGGAAATGTAATGAGATCCAAACCCATGTTTTTGATTCATGTTAATGCTATAGAATATACATTATAGTGATATACAATAGTATCATATCCTAATTAATGAATTAACCATTTAAGTAACTCATATTGGAGTGAGTTCAGTGGAGAAAGGTCCACTAGAGCGAGTTCTATCAAAGTGAGATCCACCAAAGTAAGATCTACCGTAATGATATCCATTAAAGTGAAGTCCCATTGGATAGAGTTCCATCAGATGAAGAAGTAGTGATTTTATAATTGAGTCATTTACTCATATGAAGAATAAAGGTAATGAAGAATAATGGGAATAAATAGTAATTAGAAAGTTAAATCCAGATAGAGATCATAAAAATAGAGGTTATCGAACAAAGGCTAATCAGACAGACTTTTGGTATAAATGTTTTAAGGATATAACTTATGAAAATATTAAGTTATAAAATATTCATATAATTTTATGATATTGATTAATTTTTATGACCAATAAGTTCTTAAGAGAATTTTTTATGTTCATGAAAATTTTACAAAGGCGAAGTTGTTGTTGATTACTTATGGATGATATGATGAAATTTCTGAAGTGGATCAGAAAAGAAGAAGGAATGTGATGATTTTAGCTATGGATTCATACTAGTTATTGAAAATTATTTTTATGGGGTGTATAACCTCTTGTGGGTATAGTGGTTATAAAAAGGATCGTTGTAGGGGGGGGGTATGACCAATTATAGATGAAAAATAGTATACTTGGTTGTATAATTGCTTATAACTTGTGCATTTTTATTTTAAAAAGGAGATAGTAAAGGAATATATTTTTATGGGACTACTCAACATAGAAAGGCATAGGTCTTTATAATAAAAATTGTAAATATATTTTTTTATCTATACATATATTTTTTCATATGAAAGGTGGGGTTGACTATTTTTTTTGAGTACATCATAAATATAAAATTCTTCAGAGGTTCAAATTTTTTTCTAAAAATATGTTAGGAAAAGTTTTTAGAAAAAGAAAAAGGTAAAAAAATTCACCACCTTCCCTCTAGTGTTTGGGATCATAGTTAAGAAGAACAATTGGTATTAGTACTTAGGATAAATTTTAATGATCCATCTTTGAGAATGGAAAATTTCAATTTAGTGAAAATATAGGGTGGTCTTATTTTTTATGGAACAAAATATCATAGTTTAAAGAATATGATATTACACTATATTCTTTTTAACAACCATGAAGTTGGTGAAGTAGTGATAGTGGGATTTCATCCCATTAATTAACTTTCATTGAAAACTGATGAAATGAAATTTTTAGATGTTGATGGTAAATTTTAGAATGAATTGTTGATGTCTCTAATCAAAAATCTATGTGAAAATGTTATTATGTTTCCAATAACTATGATAATGTGGGATAAGTTTATATATAGTTATGAAGTGAATGAGAAAGTTAAGGATTAAATGTCATAGATATATATTAGTATAATTGAATATATGAAAATGGACAATAAAATATGCATTGATGCGAATGAGCCTATACACTAGTGGCACATGCTCCTGCTTGGAATCCAAAAGACCCAGGATCAAATCCGGGCAGGGACTAATTTCTGGGTTACTGTAGCATCATTGTATTAGTACTATAGCAATGGTGGAACTATATCACTGGTGGTACTGTAGAAGGTACTTTAGCATCCTAGGTACTATAGAAGTACTATTCCCCAAGGGGCCCTTTGGGCCAAAAAGGGATTTTAAGCCTAGTATTTAGGCCACTTGGCCTTGGGCCTTTGGGATATGTAATGGGTCTACCTCTATCCAGTCTAAAGAGGTCTTTGATTTAAATTATAAAATGAGGCTTCGACCCCAACCTTTAAAAAAATTCATTGATCATTAAATTACAAGAGTAACTAAGGTTGTGAGTAAAATCACATGTTTTGGTTAGAAGCTAGAAAATTATAAATTGTTAAAAATTTAATTAGAAACATTCTAGATTGATTTTATGCTAATTTTTTATCTCTAGAATATCATTAATATTTTTACTTCAATGAAATTGAAAATATTCTTATGACATATGAAATTATAGAATCTCCCACATTCAAGAAAAGGGTTTATAATGAAGTGTCCTTGAAATCATTCTTAAAAGGTGAAAAAAAGAGAATGAAGTTAAAGAATAATAATGTGATTTGGAGGTAGAGAAATATGATGAATATTTTAAAACAATGGTTTCCATCCTTTTTATGAAATATAACAAGTGAAATTGGAAAATTAAAACTATCAAAAGTTGGAACTATAAAACCAAAGTCCATTTTTCACAAACTTTTACTAGGAATAAAAAAGATAAATATGAGTCTCAATATGAGGATAAGAAGTCTCCAAAACAAAATTTTTAGAATCAAAATGGAATGTTCTCTTATTAAAAGAAGAATAGAAGTTATCTTAGTAGAGGAAAGAAGAATGATTCCTCATCAAATGATGAATCTGATCATCAAGTAAACTCCTTTATAAAAGATAGAAATGGAAGTACAACATTAAGTAGTGATGATGATGGTGAGTAATTCAATGAAATTTAATATATTCTGAAATTGAATATGGGAAAATATATTGAATAAAATACTCAAATCATGAATTAAATAAGGATTGTAAAGAATATTGTTGATTCTATAACTTTTGGGAAATGTTATAAGATGAATAAAGAAGTTATAAATATCAATTTTATTAGAGTATAGTAAATGAATATTGGTGAGACAAAAAACTAATTTTTTTGAAGAAAAATTAGTTGTAAATGATAATTTCAAAATGATATAATCTAATTTTTTGAAGAAAGTAATTTGAACAATTTAAAGATAGATTAATCCAAAAATATGATTGATGTCTTGAAAAATGGTTTGGGTGAGAAAGAAAAGGAGTTTGTAGAAACAGTATGAATTATTATTATAACAAAATGTGAGATAAGAAATATGAGAGAAAACGTAATCATGCCAGTTGATGTAGAACGTGAAACTTCTAAGGATAGTGAAATGAATAGTGTATAGAAGCATATTAATGAGAAAAAATTTATCACCAAAAATGAATTACATTATTCGGTAAAGTATATCTCTACGAATTTTGGACTATGATTTATAAATAAAAAACATCAACATTGTTATGATAATTTTTTCACTCAGTTATAAAGATCATGATTCATAGGTTACTATTGGTGTTTTGGAATTCGCAGATACATAGTTTTTTCATGCTGGTAAAACAAGTCTCTACTAGGAAACATGTATAAATCCGGGGGGGTTATGATGAGAATATAAGATAAAATGATACAAAAAAAGTATATTATTGGAAAAGGGAACTCAATAGGTAATGGATATTGAATCCTCAACAAAGAAGAATGATAAGATTAAGAAATTATAGTATGTAAATAATGTTGAGAAAAATAAAAATACTGAGTCTGAAAAAAGGGTGTTTACTTATTTTTGTAGAATAATTTTCCTTGGATAGAATTTTTGAATAAGTAAAAAAAATTACATATAGAAAAAGGTAATAAAAAGGAATCAAATGATGATATCAAAATAAATGAAATGATGTCAAAAAATTGTTATTAGAGGATACAGAAATGAATATTGGGATGTGAGAATGTTGTAAATGTTACTAAGAGATGTATGACTATCGTTCCAGAACAAGAGGAAGGAGTGAGGAAGTTTCTAAAAACTTAATATAAAAAAATGTTAATAAATTTAAAGAGAAATTTATGGCCCCATCATTATATTCTATATATTAAAATAAACCTATTAAAAAACATGAGAAGGATAAATAGAAGGAATAAAAAGATCAAATCCATAATCAATGAAGAAGAAGAAAGAGCAAAGTCTATTTGGGGATCGTAGTCTAAATATTTCTTCTGAGAAAATACTAAGGTTCCTAATTATTCCCAATTTTTTTTATTATATATGTTAACATTATTTTTTTTGAAGAAGTATAAGTAAATAATCATAGAACATATTCTCTTAATTTTATTTGAAAAGAAAGTCATGATGTTACAAAATATATGTTTCTAAAATTTGTTTTAATACACCTAAACATTCTGTCATGTATGTTAACATGGGTATATGATATTCATATCCTAAATAATATAGTAATAAAATTCCCCAGATAAGATAATATATTAATAAAAACGAAAATCAATTACATTAAAGTTGTTTTATGAAAAAAATTGAAAACCTTGACTATAAACTATTTTTTTCTACACTAGGTTTACCCAAGTAGATTCAAATATGACTAGATAATTGCTCTTTATTAAGAAACACATGTGATAATATTGTTCCATAGAAGAAATTTTTAATGAATGTTGAGTGATCAATTTTAATTTGTTTTCATATAAGGGTTAGAATACTTGATAGTGTATAATTGATGGAGAGAAAGAGTTTAGGGGGAGAATACATGAAAATAAGAAATTAGGAAAAACATGAGTATTTATAACAAACACAATAGGGGATATTATTAAGACAAAGTTTATTTTTGATTTATTTTTTTGAAATATATTGCATATGTTTGATGTTGATAAAAGGTGGATTTTTGGTTTTCAAGCACACCCTATTAGACTGACCAATAAGATTAATTTAATGTAGTGAATTAGATGAAAAATCAAGGGGAAACACAATTCTTGACACAAAATTATGTGCCCAAATGATCGGTCAAATGTTTCAGTCAAAGTACATATAATAATGATTTCAGGGTCAATTAAAGATTCAAAAATCATGAATGAGTAATGATTAAAGTGGATGTCTATGAAAGAATAATGGTTATGAAGTCAAAGACTTATGTTCTCAGTTCATAAGCTTGAGAATCAATAGAAACATAATTTTTATAAAGGATGAGATGTCTTAAATGAGATGAAGTTAATTTGATGCAAATGTACTGATCAACATATCCATTAGATTGTAATATTCTTTAAACAGATTGTTCAACCATATCAATCACTTATTTCAATGAATCATAAGTAAAATATGTTGATGCAGACACTAGTCCATCAAGCATAGTATTCCACCAATCAAATAAGAAGGAATTATGAAACCAATTCATTTAAAAAATTGTTGGTATTAATTTAGAATTGGGTGCATAGTAATAGTGGGTGAAAATATGATTTGTTGAGTTATTGATAATGATGAATCAAAAGATCTCATCAAACTGATACATTGGTTGAGAAATAGAGACTACTCTATTGGTATGACATTAACATCATTCCATCAGATGGGTAGTATACACCAGTTTATCAGACGATGTGATACATCAATAAAACATTGGGTAAAAATATCATATTCTCCAAAGTTGATGATGTTAATTCATCTAACTGAGAATGATCAAGGAAGGATTTCATCCATGAAATATGAATCATAGAATAATTCTAAATAATTGTATAAAGAGTTCTATCATAAAAAGGATGAAATTGAAAATGTGAGGAATTGTTAACTTCCTTTAGAGAGGTTAGAGGTGATAGAAGTATAAATATGTAAAAATAATGTATTCGTACTTTTTTTATTGACTCGTAGCATCAGAAAATATAATCAGCATATTGTTTTTGTTCATTAGTGGGTTAAGAGAAAAATGTTTGACGTTTTTTCATCAATGGATCAAGGGTAAAGGATGGAGGGTATGAAGTTATGATGTTATTCTGATACATTGTATTTGATTTCTATAAGAAATCCACCAAATTTATTCTAATGAAGAAACATCAATTGATGTCAAAAAACTAAGAATGACCAGAATCAAACAATCAAACATGAAAGTGACTGTACATTTGAAGAAGTCATAATTTTTTAGAAGATTAGAGAAGATTTGAGAAGCTCTCAAAGGTGTTCATAATATTTTATGTATTAAAATATGAAGATCAAATCAACATGAAGACCATAGATATGAAAATTTTAATTAATTGTAAGAATAATAGTTTTCTATCCATTCCATTATGAGATTCCTATAAAAATTGACCACAATAAATTCATACATAAAATAGTTCACGTGTATTGAAGACTGATGCTCTGAAATTTTATTGACAATTATTGATATCCAAAACTATTTTCTTTGGTTTAAGTTATGGAATATCTATTGGATTGAAATAAAACAGGATCATATCCTCATAACAGGTAGAACTATAAAAGTATCTTCCATCAGAGTGAGTCTACCTGAGAATGGTCTACTAGAGTGAGTTCCATCCGATTGAGATCCATCAGAGTAATATCTTACCATGGTGAGAACAATCAGGGTAAGTTACCATAAAATAGAGTTCCATCAAATGTAGAAGTTGTCTGTTACCTATTGAGTTATTTACTCAGTTGATGTAGGAAGGGAAGAAGCATAATATGATAGAGAAAACTAAATGGAGTCCATGAAAAAGTTGTTATGAGATAGAGGATGACCAAGTTGAATTTTTCATAGACTATTTTTCAATAATTTTCTTTTGGAAAGATTAAACTTGTTCATATTAATATTTTGTATGATTTGGAGCATTTTTCAAGTACAAAAATTTATTATGAAAGTTAATTATTTTCTGAAATATTTTACAAAGGTTAAGTCGATACATTTTATTTGAAGTGACATTGAAAACATTCTGAAGTGGATCATAAACATAATGACCCAGTATTGATATACATGAACATTACATTACTTATGTCTAATACATAAAACATAATACAAATAGATGCTTCAATACCGTACTAGTCTAGTGCCTTTGGCAACATGAAAACATTAAAACTGGTACATAAATGAGCAACATCATATCCCACTAGGTTCTTGTTGACCAAAAAAATTCTTAAACATATCAAAAATAACACATAGCTTCATAAACTAGGGAAGGAAACATAAAATTAAATGAGATCAGATGCTCAGTAAGGGTAAAAAAGGTAGAGATGTAAGCATAAACATGATTACAGATGAATGAGAACGAGATCATTAAAATAGAAGATCATATCATTCATATCAAAGATTATAAACATGAATAATGGAATAAATTTATACAGTTCATAAGACATGAATAGTAAGGAAATAAAGAACAAAAGACATGAAATCATAAAATAGGAATAAAACATGTAATTATGCAGAACACATAATCATATAATATGATTTCCATAGTATCTAAGACATTACTTCCAAGATCTTCTTAGTGGTACAGGTTCACTCCCCATACCATCTTGGTAGTCATGATTCACTCCCATGGACATCTTAATAGCACGAGTTCACTCTTAATACCATATTGGTGCTCATGGTTCACTCCCAGGGACATCGTATTGGTAAAGGTTCACTTCCAAGGGAATCTTAGTCACTCTCACGATATATAAATCTTTACCCAATTCATTCCAGGGAGATTTTGGTCCCAACCATCTCAGAATGAAGTCATACATACATATTAAAAAGTATTATAAATAATCATATCATAGATCATGAATTTAGTTTGATATTATAAACATATAATCAAATCACAAACTATGGAAAGATACATGTTTCATAATCAATTTATCATAGACATAACCTATGAAAAGAAGTGGGTTTCAAAAGCATATAACTCATGAAAGAGAAACTTGTTTCAGAAACATCATTAATTCAAAACATAATCCATTTGGAGAAAGTATATTAATTGAAACATTGAATAATTTCATTAGAAAGACATGATTAACAAAAATTAATGTTACCTTAGAAGGGAAATAAATTTGAAAGATCTTTTAAAATATTTATTGAGGAAAATATCCTTTCTTCTTTGAAAAAATGATTTTTATAACATAAACCCTTTTGAAACTCTTGGAATTTAAAAATATAATTGAAATCTTATAATGGAATCATTGAAAACCAAAAAAAATCTAAAAAACTTTTTAAAGGAAAATTACCTTATAGGATCATTTTAAATATTTTTTGAAAACATTATAGAAAACATGGTTTTTTAATACTGTAGATTTCTGACTGAAGAGAGAGAGATAGTAAAATTTTACTTAAAAAAATTATATTAATTAAAAAAGAGTTAGAAAAATTGTTCTAATAGATGAGGATATCTTGAATAAACAATATAGAAGGAACCTCATGAATATTACAAAGATATGGATCATAAAATTTCATCAAATACACATAATCATTAACAATCACGAAAAGTGTTGAGATTTTTTCAACAAACTGTTACCACTTTGTTACATGGGATCATAATATTAATGTAATAAAAGATACTCAAATTAAGATTAAAATATCATGAAAATAATGAGGTTCATGATAAAAAATGTAAAATGGAAGTATATACACCTTGAAAAAAGACTTAAGGTGCATAACAAAACATAAGTCTCAAAGAAGGAAAACTGAGACCAACCATTTTAACCAATTTGGTAACTATTAAAACATAAATCACATGAAATAAAGATCCTAAAATGGATGTGTAAATACCTTAAAATTAAATTATAAGAATAATTGAACATATTCATGGTATGTACATGGGCCACATGGAAGGAAAGAGTCGTGAACATAGCCTGCATCTCATAGAAATAAAAAGTTAGATGAAATACTCTTACCTTATGTCTTGAGTCACATCGTACTCATTGAAACCACTGATATAATAAATAAAAATTTATTATGAATCTTTTATATAACCATATTATTATATATTATACCATATATTATTTTATTATGACCGTACATTACCTTCTTGTTAACCATCATATGTCAAGGTTTCACTTCAGATAATATTCTATTTGTTCTTCAAATGCGTCTTAATTTGTTATATCGTTGGAACTTATACTTATATCATGATTCTAGAATGAAAAACATGATATAAATATCATGTATATCAATTATATATGTATTTTAATAATCCATTTAATATTAAACTATGAAATAAAATACAGCCTTTATGGAGACAGTAAGCCGTATGTACGCATCAATGCCATTTCTGTTTAAATGTTGTGTTGAAGGAAAGAATGTAAAGGAAATATATATTTATATATATTTATATATATCATTATTACATTAAATTTATTATATCATATATATCATATATATTCAGTACATCCACCCTTAATATATTCTATGTAGTGTATGAAAAAATCACATCACTTTGAGGGGGTGGTAGTCCGTACTTCCTCAAACAAAATTATCGTATTAACACAAAATAGAAAGTATAAAGACGTTTTTGTTAAATAATTATAGAATATTAATGAAATAATAAATATTAATTATAAAATATATAAATATTTTTTCCATCATAATTTCCATCCTGATATTCTGTAATGGAAAATTGAACCATCATCATTTAGCGAGGCAGTAATTCTCTTACATGTAAACAATATGTTTGTTACCCAATAGATGGATGTGTGTGTAAGTGATGGTATAAATAATAACATAAAAAAATCCTATTATTTTTTCGATAATTTTTTTTGTTATATTATCCTAGGATAAGAAGATTTGTTGGAGAAGATAATGTAAATAAAAAAATGAGTTTGATGGCGGGTGTTACCTCTTAATCGGGTAACCCCTTTTGGTTCGCACCAAATGGTTTCCTTGGAAGGATTTTTGCAAAGGAAAGATTCAAGGATAAATTTAGGGATTTTGGGTACCTATTTGAGAATATTTTTGGTATATCCAATGTGTATTGAGAGGTGTGAGTAAGTGGGTGGGAAGGAGGCCTTTTATAATAGAGGAGGAGTGACACTCTTGCATTATTTTAAGGGAAAAGAACCCCACCCACGTTTTTTTATAATGATAGTGGTTCAATAATGATTAAAATTCAATAAATTTGAGGATTTGGTGGAAATATGGCCCTATAATGTCTTTATAAAAAAACTAGTTCATTTTGTGCGTTACTGTTATGGTTTATTCCCTTATTATTTTTAATTTAACCATAATAGTTGTAATTATTTTTTATTAATTCACCAATATTTTTTGTCAAAAATTAATTTTAACTTATTAAAAATTATAAATTATTATTATTCGAAATATTTATCCATTTTAACAATTTCCAAACACATAATTTTCATAAATTAATTTAAATATAATCCTATAATCGGGTCGACAATGCGAGTTTTAAAAGTGAAAACCTTCAAAAGCTTGCTACGATTTTATCGATAATTTCAAAGTCAAATTTATTAAAATGATTTAAATTTGATTTACTGATAAAAATATTATATAAATAAACTTTTAGCCCAATTTAATATATAATTTATCCTTATTAATAAATTAGATGAAAAGGTAGTTTTTAGTTAAAATCCTATATTTTTTAAAATTCTTTTAAAAAATGAAATCTTAAAGAAAAATACAAAAAATGTATCCTAACCTTATTTTTATATTTCTATTCCAAATATTAGGTTTATTTTTATATATTAAATTTATAAAATTTCCAAAAAAATGATTTAAAATTTGTTCTCCATTAAAAGGCGGTAAAACTACCTCAATAAAAATATTTGGTTTTATGTGTTAAATTGGTTTTATTCATATCTAAAGAAAAAATATGTTGGATGATTATAAAAAATATTTTCATGGATATATAAAATATATATTACATTAAAATTTATAACTAATAGTATTTAATTTAATTTATTATGATTAAAACATCTTTATGAGAATAAAAATATTTTTCATTAAAAATATTCCCTTTATATTCAATTTGGTTCTTATATTCATTTCTAAATAATTAATTCATTATATTTTTTTGAAATCCATTTATTTATATAATTTATTTAATAATATTCATAAAAGCTAATTTAATGGCTAGGATATATATTATTATATATATATTATTTTTCAATAGAACCTGGTCTTACATGATACACAAGACATCGAGGGAAGTTAGAATTAGACATAATCATACCTTGATGTTCCATATAGAGAAACATAACCATTATTTTTCATGTAGTGCAAAATTAAGTCAAAAATGCGTATAAAAAAATCCAACATAGTGCATTAATATATATATAATAAATATTTTATGTGTTGCGTGAAATAAAAAATATCAAAAAGATTAAATTAATTTTAAAAGAAATATTTCACAAAATATATGGGTGTCACATTATAACCCCCTTGAAATATATTTATCCATAAAAATTCATTTGGGTTATCAATGGTTTAATAAATTAATGTTTCATTCATAGAAACACACATCGTAGAAATGAATACCAAAACTTCCCTTAAAAAGGGAAAGTTGGAACTCTAATAATTACCCAAGGTAACACATAATTAGGTTTCCACTTGGGAGAACATCGTCAGCAAGTGAAAACATGATCATAGAAGAAAAATATAATCATCATGTTCTGATGGAGAGTTGTAGAGAAAAAGGGAATGATATTTTTAATAATCATAACGCCATAAATTTTGGATAAACTAAGACCCACAACCATGCCAGACTTGATTGGTTAACACCCGATATACATGATTTCGTCTTCTGAAACCAAAATAAGATAATTTACAAAATACAATGGACATCCTTGAAATAAGGTTAATAATTAAATATCCTTTTAACTAATGTTTTCCATACAACATTTATACATAAATAACTCATCTAAAGTTGAACTATAACTTTTAATAAATTTTTAACATTATAACCCTTCTGAAAATTGGAAATACAAAAAAGTATTAATAAGGTCATAAAATCAGCTTAGCATTGATCCTCCATATATCAAAAATTTTATCTTGGTTGTCACATTCCTAACATGTGAATACCATCATCGTATATACTCTTGAAACATGGTAATAACCTGAATTACCTTAAATAATTTTTGAAAACATACAATATTCATAATTCCAAAGGTTATTGGATATATTATTTAAATCCAAGAAGTTGTAAATTTCATCCATGATAACCTAGACTAATTTTTCAACAGATCCTTTATCATTTATGAGGAAATAAATACCATCCACTTTACTTTTTCATATCCAAAATATATTTATAAAAACAAAATTTTCTTAAAATAATTAAAAAGTTAAGTCTTACCTTCCCATAGTTGAAATATGAAATTTTCATTAAATTAATTTTCCATTACATCATAAACGTTCAACATATAATTGAAAATCCTTAGTAAAAAAAAGAACAATCCATGCAAATTTCACCATTCATAATAACATAATTATTCAATACAAGTACAGAGAATATTTAATTATTCTACTTCATCCATATTTAATAAAAAGGTTACCTAATCTAATTACTTAATACCTCATTCCTTTTACATTTCATATATATACTAATTTTTATCCACAATATTACCATTACTTATACCAACTTATTGATTATCTTTATAAGATTTCCACTTATGACATATATTTTCATAATTACCATTCATTCCACACTTAAAAAAAGTATTTTACCTTTGATGAAGTCTTATGCAGACTAATATTCTTATCGATCTCATTAGTTGAACCCTTCATTTTACATTTTTAGTTACTTGATCCGTGTCTATGTTTTCCATAGCCAGAAAACATTTTTTTCCTATAATAAATTCATTTAGGTTATTCTTACCACATTCTTGACATAACAGAAACTGAATCATCCTTCCTACATGGTCTCCATTACTCGAACACTTAGAGAATTCCTTCTTTAACTTCATTGGTGAGTTTGGGAGTTTTTTGAGGTACATGTTATTAATCAGGTTCTGTGAAAACTGATCTAGCATGGTCAAAACATATTTTAGTCAATTTATCATCCCACTTGACTTCTCATTAGAAAATCTCCCATCATAATCAACAATAATGCAGGTCCTTTCGATTCTCGCCAATGAATAAAACCAAAAGCATAGTGTGATAATTACCTATCATAACATAAAACCACATAGTTAGGAATCAAATTACTTATAGGATATCTAAATCATGAAAACATACTTAATCTATGACACTATAGGTTCATCCTAGGTTATTAATAGTGAACTTATATTTAAATACTTCATGGTGGTTCGTGGAGAGTTTGTGAATTCCCAAAGCATATTGCCCTTATTGTGTCAAACTAGATGTGAAAAAAAGCCCATTTTTGTGTACCAGATTTCCCCGAGTTAGGTCTGGAACATCTTGTCCATGTTGTTACCCCTAGATACATCTATTATAGATCCAAATACACTTGTAGTATCCATACAAAAATGAATTTCTAGGAAAAAACTCACATTATCCTTTATTGAAATACCTTGACAATTTCCTAAATGATGACTCATACTTAAAGTAATTCTTAGATACATCCCTTGACATATCCTTAGAAACATACCTAGAGATCTCACTAATGTTATCTCATCCTAGTTTCTAAAGGTTAACTAAAAATTCACACTAATACCAACTATAACAACCCAGTATTGACATACATTAACATTACATCACATATGAGGAATACATACAACACAATACAAATAGACACCAAAAGACCATACTATTCTAGTGCATTTTAAACAAAAAACATAAATAATTGTAGAAAAATGAGTTGAATCATCTTTTACAAGATTCTTCTTGACTAACACCCTTCTTAAAAATATTATACACAACACATATCTTCCTAACATAGGGAAGGAAACATAAAATAGGGTTGAGATCATATGATTAGTAAGGGTAAACAAGGGAGACATGTAATCATAAACATGAGCATAGGGTTATGGGAATGTGATCATGAAAATATAATATCATACCTCTCATATCATAAATCATAAATAAGAATCAGGGCATGATGATTGACAGTTCATAATAAATAAATTTTAAGGAAATAAAGATCAATATAAATGAAAGCATAACATAGGAATAAAACATGGAAATATAGAAAACATATAAGAATATAATTTGATTTCCATAGTATCCATGAAATTTCTTACAACACTATTTTAGTATAATGGTTTCAACCACCATATCATCTTAGTTGTCATGGTTCACAACCACATTCATCTTAGTAGCATGAGTTCACTACTCAGACCATATTGGTTGCTATAGTTCACTCCCATGGCCATCTTAGTAGCCAAGGTTCACTCCCAATACCATATTAGTCTATCTCATGATATATAAATCTTTACCCAATGCATTTGATGGAGATATAGGTCCCACTCATGTCAAAATAAAATCATACATAAATGTTAAACAAGATCATAAATAATCATATCACAAACCAAGAAATAAAATGGGTGTTGTAATCATGTAATAATATCATAACCTGAGTAAATGTATTGGTTTCATAATCATTTCATCATAAAAATAACCCATGAAAATTAGCGGGATTGAAAATCATATAACTCATTAAAGAGAATCATGTTTATTAAAAATCCTACCATCAAAAAATAATCCATCCAGAGAAATAATATCAATGTAAAAATTGAATAATTACCCCATAAAGTCCCGAGTAACACAAATTGATGTTAAAATTTGATGGGAAATAATTTTGAAATATATTTTAAAAATATTTCTTGAGAAAAATATACTTTCATATTTGAAAAGTTATTTTCATAACATACAACCTTTTGAAAACATTTTTATTTGAAAATTTCTTTATAAACATATAATGGATGTGTTGAAAATAATAAAAATATTTTTAAAATCCTTTTTCCTTGAAAATTATATTCAAGGATCATTTGAAAAAAAATTTGAAAACATTTTCTAAAACATGGTTTTTGAATACAATATATTTCCAACCATAGAGAGTGAAAGAGATGGTCATATTTTACTTAAAAACATGGTCTTAAGTACCAAAGAGTTGAAAAAATGTTACTAACACATGAGGATATCTTGAATAAATAGATAAGAAATAATCTCATGAATATTCTTGAGATATGGATCATAATATTTTATCAATGAAAAATAATAATTAATAATCTCTAAAAGTGATGATATTGTTTCAACAAACTTTTACAACATAGTTACTTAGGATCATAGTCTTCATGTCAGAAAATATAATTAAATGATTTTTAAAATACCAATAAAAGAAATATTTTCATGAAATAGAATTTAAAATTTAATAATATACACCTAAAAAAATAGGTGTATAACAAAACATGAGTCTCAAAGAATGAAAATTAAGAAAATACATTTTTTTACGATTTGGTAATTTTTCAAACATAAATACCATGAAATAAATATCATAAAATGGATATGTAAAGACCCATAAATTTTAGTATAATAATCATTTAATACAATCATTATAATTATATACACCACAAAAAAGGAAAGAGTTGTGTGCACAACATGTATCTTAAATAAATAAAAACTGATATGAAACCCCTTACCTTGTGTCTTAACTCTCATCATTCAAATTCATACCACTTATATAATAAATATATATTTATTATAGATATTTTGGATAAAATTATCATTATATCTTATACCATATATGGTTTGATTATGATCTTATATTTCCCTATTTTTAACCATATTATGCCAAGGTTTCATTTCAGAAAATATTCTCTATTTTCTTCATATGGGTCTTAATTTATTTTATCATTGGTCCTTATACTTATATCATGAATATAGAATGTAAAATATGATATAAATATAATACATATATATTATATGTTTATTATAATAATTCACAGTATATATGACTATGAAATAAAATACACCGTTCATGGAGACGACAAGCCGTACTTATGCATGAATGCCATTTCTATTCAATAGTTATATAGATAGAAAGAAAGTAAAATAGACATATATTTATATATATATATATGTATATATATGTATATATATAATTATCATAGTATATTTATTATATCATATATATGATATATATTCAATACATCTATCCTTAATACATTCCACGTAGTGTATGAACGAATCACATCGCCTTAAGGGGACGATAGTCCACGCTTCCTCAAATAGAATTATCGTATTAACAAAAAATGGAAATTATAATGATGTGTGTTGTAAAATAATTATAGAAGATTAAATGAATAATAAATATTATATAGAAAATATATAAATAGATTTTCTATTATAATGGCCACCATGAGATTTGGTAAATGAAAATTGAATAATCATCATTTAGCATGGTGGTAGTCTGCCTACAAGTGGAGATTATGTCCCTTACCCATTAGAAGGATGTGTGTGTAAGTGAATGTTGAAAAAATAAAATAAATAATAAAATTATATTTAGGATACTGGTGTTGTTATACTAGCATGGGATAAGAATATTTGAGGGAGTGGAGAAAGAAAATAAAAGAAAAGAGTTTGAGGGATAATGTTACCTCTTAATCGGGTAACTCCTTTTTGTTTGCAACAAATGGTTTTCTTCAAAGGTTTAATTCTCAAGGGAGTAATCAAGGATAAAATGGGGTATTTTGGGGAGCTAATTGGGATGATTTGTTTTGGATAAAAAGTGTATTTAGAGGGTTTAGAAAGTGGGAGGAGAGGAGGCCTTTTAAAATGGAGGAGGAGTGGCACTAATGTATTATTTTATGAGAAAGGAACGACACCCACATTTTTTTATTGAAAGTGGTTCAATAATGGCTAAAATTTAATTCAAGTGAATATATTGTTGATTTATTTCCATACAAATGATTTAGGAACAGTTTTTATGTGTTCTCGTTCCTTAATTTTATGATTTAGTCCATTATTTTGCTTAATTTAATATTTATCATTGTAGATAATTTTAAAAACATCACTTATCTTTTTGGTCAAAAACAAATTAAAACTTATTATTAATTATAAATTATAGTTATACAAAATATTGAATCTATTTTTAAAAATTAAAAACATAGTAGTATCATAAATTAATTTTATTTTATTCCCATAGTTAGGTTGACAATGTGGGTTTTTAAAGTAAAAATGTTCAAAAGATTGCTGTGTTTTTATATTCAATTTATAAGTGAAATTTATTCCAATGAACTAAATTAGATTGATTAATAAAAATATTATATAATTAAACTTTTAAACCAATTTAAAATATAATTTAACCTTATAAATAAATTTTATGAAAAGAAGTTTTCAGTTAAAATCCAGTATTTTTAAGAATTGTTTAAAAAATTTAATCTTATAGAAAAATACAAAAAAATTCTCCTAAAATAATTTTAATGTTTCTACTCCAAATATTAAGTTTATTTTAACATATTAAATTTACAATAGGTTCCCAAAATTATATTTTAAATGGGATCTCCATTAAAAGGTGGGTAAAACTACATTAATATAAATGTTGTGTTTTATGTGTTAAAATGGTTTTATTCTCATATTCTTCCTATAAAATATATTGGATGATAATAAAAAAATTATTTACATAGATATATAAAATATATTTTTTTTTAAAATTACATAATTATTATAATTAATATAATTAATTAATATTATAATAGATTTGTGAACATGAAAATATTTTTTTGTAAAAATACACCTTTTGTATTCAATTTGGTTCTTATATTCATTTTGAAATAATAAATTCAATTTATATTTATTGAAAACCATATATTTAAATAATTTATTTAATAGTATTCATAAAATACAATTTAAATTCTAGGTTAAATGTTATATATATATATATATGTATATATATAATTTTTCGGTAACACTCAGTCATGCGTGTTACACATGCCATTGAGGGAAGTCTGTATGAGATGTAAGATTACCTTTGTGTTCCATATAGAGAAATATAACCTTTATACTGAGTGTAGTGCATGATTAACATGGAATTTCATATAACTCAATACAAACTTATAGATTTAATATATATAGATATATATAGATAATAACTATTTTAAGTGATTCATGAAATGAAAATATCAAAAAGATTAAATTAATTTGAAAAGAAATATTTCATAATATCTCAGTATGTTACAAGAAAAGAATAAGGAAAGTAAAGCTTGTTGATTTGTATCCCAACCACTTATTGAAAAGTTTTTATTATTTCCTGGGGTGTATATCCATCTGTGGTGAATGAGGAAATAAAAATGATAGTTGGAGGGTATAACCAACAATAGCAGAAAAGATGCATGTTGGGATGTAGAATTATTTTTTGTTGTGCCTTTGTAATATGAAAATAATATAGTAATAGAATAAATATTGGCGAGGCTATCCATTATGGAAAAGAGTAGGTATTTTTACCAATACCCTTAAATATTATGTATTGGATCATCTTTATATTTGTTTCATATGAATTTTGAGATTTGAAACATTAGTTTAGCTGATCATAATTCTAATAAGTTTTAGAGGATAAGAATTTTCTCTAAAAAAAGTTAATAAATTGTCTTATAAAAAGATAAATTTAAAACTGATTCAACCACCCTCTAAATTCCCTAGATCTAACTGGGGAACAAAAAATATAATGGGGAGAGGTTGGATTTTATAAATGTTATCATCATTGATCTGTCAATTTATTTTTTGGGAAAAATGTTGTCTGTTTTTTTAGTCATAGTGTTAGAAATGTTATCAATATGTATCTTGGCATAGTAAAAAGGTGATAGGTTTTTTAGAAAATGAATTGTTTAGTATAAAAAGGCATAATTGACCCCTTTATATTTAACTTCATGTTACTAGGGATTTTCAGTACATCTTTGTTTTATGACACTTCTAAGTGAGTTGTTTTCTAACCATAAAAGTTTTAGCAGATTATATTCTCATGAAATGAATTGATAGTAAGACTTCCCAAAAGGAATGAATTTATTATTATGATTTTATAGGTTAATTAAAATGACTAAATAATGAATCTTTTAAAATAGTGAAAATGGTAGTGTTGATATGCATGGTATTAGTGTTTTAAAAAATGGTTAAAATGTTTATAGTGGTTGAATTGTGATATTATATCTTGTGAAATATTTTGATGTTGAAAATTTTAATTTCTAATAATAAATTTTTCTTATGAGTGAAACTAAATGTATCATTGATATTCTATAACCAATGACACCATGTAGGCATCTTAGAAATCAATCAAAGGAGGCTGCTGAAAATTTTGTTTCACCTAAGACAAAATTTAACAAATTGCTAGTCCCATGAATTGTCTAGGATTTTAATTCTATGGATAATTTCAACAAGAACGATGAACCTAAGAATGTGGACCATAATACCTAGTTCCAAAAGGAAAATCCACTTATCTTTTAGAGGGATTCTGAGATAGAAATAGTAGATATCTGGTTGAATAAGATGAATCCTAATTTTTATTTCCATGGAAAACAAGTAGAGGTGAATGAAATATTGGAAATTTAAATTATGGAGGATTTTTCACTTCAATGGTGGGAGTTTGAAGTTAATTATAAAATAAACCAGGGAAAGAAATTGGAGGATTTTATGGAATTGTTTAACATGAAATTTTATCCTCAAATGTTTCATATTTCTAGGACAATATACTTGTTCATTTTAAATAACGATAACCTCATGGTGATATAATATGCGACTATGTTTAGGAATATAGTTTACTTTGATCAAAGAATTTATCAAAGTGTTTCCTTCATGGAAAATATTTTTGAGTTAGTGTTGAGGCTAGATATATGATAAAATATTGATATTATTTGTATAAGATATTAAAGAGAAGTGGTCAATAGAGAGATGATATAGAAATGGATATCTTGGAAAATATAGTTAGAGGGAGTTTATTTATTCCTATGGTAATAGGTAGGAACTATAATGTTGGGAACCATAGTAAGAGGTAAAAAACATCCTAAGTAGTGGTATAACACAAAATCATTCCATGGGATCAATAAAAATTTATCATAAAAAACTATTCTAGGATGCTTTCGATGTGGTTATTTTAACTATATGACATGATATTGTAAGAAACCATCTAGTACGTGCCACAATTTCAACAATATGGTATATCTTCCTTTCTATTTCAACATTTATATATGTTATGTTTCTTGAGACACCTCCCATGTATCTTAGAAATATTTGGGTTTAATAGGGTGTGTTGAGTATAATAACTCTTACTATCAGAATTGATTTATCAAAGGTTATTCTGGAACAACATGAATCCTAAACTAGTGGAATCATAATATGGTAACAAATGGGAAAGTGAAATGAGTAAGAAATTTGATGGAAATAATAAAGTTATTATGGATGATAAATATGGTCTTTCATTGGGGATAGTTTGGATTATTTTTAAATCTTACATTATTCTATTTCTATTTAATATGGTCTCATCCCATCTGTTTTTCGAATCTTATGTTGTCGATACAGTTTTTCATGTCCAGATGGTTCCTTCTATTTTGAAATAAGAAAATCCTCTTGAAAAAAGATATTGTTTAGAATTAATGTTAACTTATTGTTCTATAACTATCAATGGGTTTTATTTTATTTTGGATTTCTTTATTTTAGGGATGGATTTCTATGTCTTTATTTTGTGTGTGGACTGTATGGTATCATTAAAGGCCCACATTCACTGTTATGTTTGAATGTTTAGTTTCACATCTATTGATGGTGTTAATAATATAAATAAATGATATTAGGATATACAAATATGTATCATAGGAATTTTTGGTCTTATAGTTGGAACGATCTTATGTCAAGTGGCATCATTGAATTTTTGATATGTGAATGAGATTGGGAAAAGAATTTTTTAAACTATTAGGGACCCAATTCATGATTATTTCTTGATAAATTAACATTGTTTCGATTGAAAATAGAGGTGGATTTTATGATTAATCTCATATCAAGGAATAGTTCAACATGACTGACCACTAACATTTTTATTGTTTTTTTAAAAGTCCACCATAAAAAAACCCCATGGAAAAATACCTCATGGTGGTATAAAGAAATGTAAACCCAGAGCATCATTGAAAACAAATTTCTTCCCCTCCTTAGGAAAAGAACCCATGAAAAAGAAAGAAAACATACTTTGATTTGATGATGCCATAAATTCCATAAAGTCAGCAACCATGTTCCCCTCCCGCCATGTATGAGAGACCTCCATGTGGTTACCCATGAGATAATTACATTTTCTGATAGTATAAGCAATGTTCTAAGGGATACTTCCCTTACCCTATAGATATTTACACAGAACCATGGTGTCTGTCTACACTATATTAAGACTAATCTTCCTTTACTTGCATACCTCCAGCCCAGTTGCCAGGGCCATATACTCCGCCTCCAATACATCTACTCTTCTATAAGAGGTTGCGAATGCTGTAATTACTGAACCCAGCTGATCTCTCATGACCCCACCTCCTTGCATATCCCCCCTGAGAATAGACCCATCCATATTAATCTTGAAACCATGACATAGAGGATGCCAATTAACCCACCTTCCCTTCCCTATAATATCATTCTGGTTATCGTTTGAGAGATTCAGAACAGTTGATTTCACCTATGTTGCTGATTTTCAATCTAGGAACCGTCAAAACAAATCCAGAAGGATGTTTTTCATTCAAAAAATTACACTTACCGGAGATCTCAATCTGTGGTTATGGCGCACCATGTTTCGGGCCTGCCAGATAGTCCAAAAACTAGCAACTAGGATTATAGTCCTAGCCTTCCTCTCAGCCCCATGGGTATCCATACCCCCGAACCACGAGCTTAGAAAATTTTCCCACACCCCTCCAGACACATCCCAACCAAATAATGCCCTAACGTTCTTCGAAATCCCTCTATCCCATTAACTATCATAGAAAATATGACCCACAGTTTCTTGACTTGAGAACCTACAACCCTAGAACTTAGAGTCCATATTCACACCCATAAATTGACAATTTTCATCAATAGGCAGTGCTTTGTTCCTCTCATGCCATAACAAAAAATTAAATTAGGTGGGAATATCCTTGCACCACAAAGTCATTCCCCACAGGTCTTTAATTGACATGTCCCTTATCACATGGATAAAATCATTAATAGAAAAAGTACCTGACATCGAACTTATGAATATAAGTTTATCAGGATCATCACTGGTAACAATTCTGTAAAAAAAAAGTTTATTCTCATCAAGGATGGACTGAAGAAACTGAGGATAACCACTATCCTCAATAAAGGATATGTCCGAGGTGGGGAAGCTCGGGATATATAGCCTACCCACCCCCCAATAATGCTTCTTGAAATTGATGTTCCCTGTTCCCACTAACCACTGAGAGTGATGATGCAGAACCTCCCTGAAAAGATGAATCAGATTCCATTTCCTAGAAGAATTCAATCTTTGATCCCACATATTCTAGCCATATATGTCTTTCATTTTCCTTCCCCAAAGGGACAGACCTTCCAGATCTTCCCACATAAGCTTTGTATGAAGCCCCTGCATGGTTGAAGAGACACTCCTTAGGTTGATACCCCCTTCAGAGAGAGGGTTTTCAAGAAATTTCCCAAAATACCAATGTTGTCTACCCTATATCCACCCATCCCATATAAATTAATTGAGGAAATTTAATGTTTATTTGGAATATATGGAATGTAAGTGTTAATTCATCAAAAAATGAAACTATTATAATCATTGGGTTTTCTATGAAGAAGGTGGATAGAACTATTAGACTTTGTGTATAATATCATAAGCTTAATAAATTTATAATAGAGAATTTATATCCTCTTACATTTATTAATGATATATTCTATCAATTGAGGGGAGCTTAATGGTTTACTAAAATTTATTTATGTGTGACGTTTCACCGCTTTTGATTTAAAATGGAGGAAATTATAAAGACTACCTTCATAAGTAGATATGGCTATTATGTGTATGTGGTTATGCATTTTGGTCTTACTAATGAACCAGTGGAGATTATTATATTGATTAAGGGAATCCTTCAAAGGTTCCTAAATTCCATTGTGGTGATGTTTGTTGATGATATACTAGTGTATTCTATGAAAAAAGTGGTTTATAAATGACACTTGTTTATAAAGTTGTGTATCTTGAGGGAGAATCCTATATAACCTATGTTTTCAAGGAGTGTTTTTTGGATAAAATAGGTATATTTCCATGGATATTTCATTTCTAGAAGAGGAATTCATGTACAAACTCACAAGATAAATACTATTATCTCCTGGAAATCACCAAATAATTCATTTATGATACATAGTTACCTTATATTAACAGTATAATGAATATTTTTTGTACATTATATTACATGATTCGAATCAACAATGAAATCTTAGACAAGGAAATACAATCATTTCTAATGGAATATAGAATGAAAAAAATCCTTTCAAAAACATAAGGATATACAAAAATAAGATCTCACGCTCACATTTCTAGAGATTGTACATGGATATGTAGGTTATTGTGATTCATCAGGATATGGGTTGAGTTATGTTCTTCTACATGGGGGTTTATGATGTATCTTATGGTTTAATAATGTTATGGTTCCATGATATGAACTACTCAACACATTATTCAACATTCACTAATGTGGTCCATGATGTAGGGGATTTTCGTTATTATCTCTTTGGCGAGAAATTAATATTGCTTATGAATCATAAGGTTATCAAACAAATTTTCTAATAAAGAGAATTTAATTTGATAATTTTTATACAGATATATTATAACTAAAATGTATTAACTTACATATAATTTACTTTATTTTTGTGGATCATTTCATATATTACACAAACAAACACCTCAAAGACCTTATTAGTCCAGTGACATTTGAAACATGGAAATATAAACACTGGTACATAAGTGAGCTACATTATCTTCCAATAAGATCTTACCGACTAGCGTCTTTTCTAGAAACATAAAATATAATACATATCCTCATAACTTGGGGATTCAAACATAAAAACGGGTGAGCATAGATGCACATTAAGTGTACAAAAGGGAGACATGGAAGTATAAACCTGAGCATAGGTGTATGAGTATGTGATCATAGAATTATATGATCATACCCTATATATAAAAGATATCAATAATGAATCATTGTATAAATATTGTAAATTCATAATACATGAATCATAAGGGAATCAAAAAAAATCCATGACATCATAACATACGAGTAAGAACGAAATTATGGTATATAAATAAACATGTAATATCATTCCTTATAAGTCAGGATGCATTGATGGAACTTATCAGTGCACTAAATGGGGACTACACATATTATTTGGGACCCACCACCATCACTATCCATATTAATTTTCTTGAAAAGACCATTTTTCACATCTTCTCATATTAGATTGTGTTTCCCCATATTCCCATAGTGGATTAGGTTTCCCCATCTTGCAATAGTGGATCAAGCAAGTCGATTTGATTCCCATCATTATCTCCTGATACATGAGACATAACCTAATTCATTAGAGGAAGAAAGAGTTCCCACCCATCACATAATGAAAACCATACAAATGTGTTCCATAAGAACATAAACCATTCATCATATCAGAACCCATGGAATGAAATTTGTTTCATTAACCTCATTCATTCATAACATAATCCACAGAAAATAAATAGGTTTCATAAATAAAATTCCATAATTAACATAAAACTTTCATATAAAGAATAATAATTGTTTCATTGATGTATACCCCAAGTAAAACATAAGTAACATCAAATAAAATTATCTTATATGGAAATTATTTTGAGATATCACCTTAAAATAATTTTATAGAAAAATATACTTTCAGATTTGAAAATAACTTTTTAAATATTAAAACATTTATCAAATAATTTTAATTTAAAATAACTTTTAAAAAATATAAAGGAATGTTTAAAAACAATCTAAAACATATTTTAAATCCTTTTCCTTGAAAATTCTTAAAATATAATTTCAAATCAATTTTAAAACAATTTTTGAAAACATTGTTCTGATGGAAGAAAAATTTCCAACCAGAGAGTGAATAACATTACCCAAACCTTATAATATCATGAAAATATGGATAATAATGATATAAAATTTCAAATGGAATTATATACACCTAATAAAAGAATATAGGTGCATAATATAACATGTTTCTCAAAGAAGGAAAATGGAGACCAAATTACCATACTAATTTGGTAACTTTTGAACTATAAACCCCATGTAGGAGAGATAAAAAAATGGATTTTTAAATATCCATAAAGTTTTAGAATAAGGATCATAAAATTCATAAATGGGAAGTATATACACCATATATAAGTTAATAGGTTGTGTATAATACATGTGTCCCATAGAAATAAAAATTAGACAAAAATCCCTTACAAGAAGTATTGATTTTCATCACACATGTTAAAACCATCTGTATAATAAATATAATTTAATTATAAATCCACCAAAGAACCATATTCATATATTTAATCCCAAATATTATTTATTTGTGAATTTAAATTACTATCATAATAACAATTCCGTGTTAATGTTTTGTCTCAGGTAAAACCACATTGTTTTTCATTCATTTTTTGACATGTTATCCTTCATCCTGTTACATAGATCTTGATTTTATCATCTCTAGAATTATAATAATTATATAAATAATATATATGTATATTCACTATGTATTTATTATTTTTGAATCATAATAGTTTGTGATAGAAAATAAAATATATTATTCATGGAGATAGTAGGTCGTACGTACACATGAACATTGTCTTAATTTTGTTGTTTGGTTAAATGAAAGATAATTATATGATATATTATCATTTAATAATAAATTTTATGTAATATATATCATTTATATTCATAAAATCTATCCTTATTACTATCCATGAGAAATTTAGGTGAATAGGGAATCACATCGCTTCGTAGGGGTGGTAAGACATACATATGCACGAGTGCCGCTATAATTTTCCCAAACTATTAGATGGTAAAAATATATACATAATATTAACATTATGGAAGAATAATTATATAATATATATCATATATATCATTTAAAAATATTTTGTCCATCATTATTCTAATCCACTAGAGGTTTTAAATGAAAAAACAGACAACATCGTTTTGTGAGGCGGTAGTTCGCCATACACATGAACGATAAATTATTTAACCACAAGATGGAAGTGTTTTTGAGTGTAGGTAAAAACCTAAATATAATAAAATCATTTTATATTGCTTATAATGATGTTATTATATAAATATCATGTCATAATAATTGAGGGGGTTTAATGAAGAAATAAAACAAAAACATTTTTGATGGATGTTACCTCTTCTTTTGGTATCACCATTTGATTTTAAAAAAAATATATTTTTCTATTTTATTCCAAAAATAAGGCTTCGGGTATGAATATATATATATATATAATTGATATAGATATATTTTCTATAAACCAAATAGGTTCTGAATTGTGATGAGAAGTGAAGGGGAGGTACCCTTTTATAAGAGAGGGGAAGAGAAATTTTGGAATTTCTCAAAAGATTAATTTATAATAAAATAAATATCAATAAAAATACATCTAAAATGAAATTTATTCAAATAAATGAAATTATAGGGTTTATATCCCAAGAAAAAAATTCTATTTAGGCATGTTTTTGTATTATTATAATTCTTATCATTTTGATTAAATCATAACTAACCCATTTTAATTGTATATATGGTATCCAGTTTTTCTATACTAAGAGGTTTTAATTTGTACATATAAATTGTCAATTGGAACATAAATTAAAAATTTATCACATTTTATAACATATACCATCACATCTTTATTATTTAATATTTTAATATTTTTTTACTAATTTAATATTTTTTTTTAAAAATATCATAAGTATCAATTTGGACGCTACTCATAACATTGACATTAATGAAATACATAAGACAAGATAAACGTGAAAAAATTAACTTAAAACATCACTAACATGTCATGTTAACCAATAAAAATATTTTATCACATTAATTAAGTAATATTATATATTTTTTAATATTTCAAATATACTTTTATTGATTGCTTCATTAATTAAGTAACTAATGAATCTTTATTATTTAATTATTTACTATAATTATTTCTTCACTAAAAATTAAAAATAAATTTATATGTTGTATATAAAAATTTAATATTTTATAAAAATATATATATTCGATCATATCTTCTATTTATCCCCATGTTAAAAATATTATATTGGTTCAAATTAAGAGTTTGACATTTTATCACTCCCTTTGAGTTTAATAATATTTACGCCATATTCATGGAAAATTGTCCATTAAATTATTAAATTTCAATAATTATGTGTTAAGGGTTGAATTATCTTCATCCAATATCTTTGGGGAAACTTTTTGGTAGTTTTATATTATTTGTTATATCATTTTCACCCTTAATTACAAGTTTTACCCTTAATCATGGTATTAAAATATACTAAAGTTACTATTTATGTTTTACAATAGTAAAATGTAAGTTTGTAATAAATTTGGATATTTTGATTACATATATAAGATAAATTTTAAAAAATCCAATACAAATAAATTTCTAAAATTAATATAAAATTCATCTTGTTGACAGAATGAGAAAACATGTATTTAAAGTGAAAATGTCCAAAATATTGATGTGATTTTATATCAAAATTCAATATAAAATTGATACAAATGAACTACATTAGATTAAATAATAAATTTTTATCTAATTATAGTTTATAACCAATAAATAATATAATTTAACACTTTATATTATTCTTATGAAAAGATCATTTTCAATTAAAATTTAGTATTTTTATTATTAATCAAAACATTGAACATATTTGAAAAATACCAAAAATACAACCAAAGTAAAATTTTATATACATATTTGGATATAAATTTTTTACTTTATCAAATAGAATTTAAAAAATGTCAAAAATTATATTTAAAATTGTGTCTCTATTAAATGATGGCAAAATTAAACTTTTAAAAAATATAGGGTTTTATGAGTAATATTTTCCTTATTCTTATCTTATTCCTATAAAATATATTGGATGAGTATAAAAAATATTTTATAGAATATACAATATAAATATTTCATTAATATAAACCATTAATTGTAATTAATTTAATTTTTTTTGAAAAAATGACTTTGGGAGCATAAAAATAAAACTATTTCCTTTAGAATTAATTGGCATATATTTTCATTTCTAATAAATTAGTAACAAATGAGGTCATATAAGAGACCTTATATTTTCATAATTTAGTTAATACTATTCATTACTACTAATTTAATAGCTATGTTATATTTTATTTTATTAAATAAAAATATTTTAATAATATACTATTATTCGGTAAAACATAGTATTGCATGTAATGAATACTATTAAAAGAACTCGACATTGTGTAACATAGACCAAGTATATTTTTTCATAGACCAAATGAAAATCTAAGTGTTGCATGTAGTAAAATATAGATTTTGGTTTTTTATAATGCATGCCAAAAATAGTGTTTTCTGAATAAAAAATAAATAATCAAATTATATTAAATGAAAAATATAAATAATATTAAATTAATTCGAAAGAAATATTTCGCAAAATCTCAGTGTGTAACATTATACCCCCTTAAGAATAATTTCACCCTCGAAATTAATCAGGTTATCAATGTTTAAATTCTTGAATGTCCCATTCATTGAAACCCAAATCATGAAAATGAATATTAAAACTTCATTTAAAAAAATAAATTTTAAAACATAATGATTACCCACAATAAATCATTATTGGGATTCGACATAGGATAACATAGGTGGAAAGTACAAACATGATTGTGGAAGATAAATCTATCCATAATGTTTTGATGGAGATTGATAGATAACAAGATTAGGATAAAGTTAGAAAACAAATCCATGACTAAAAGAGTCTTGAAAAGGTCATTGATATTGTCAGAAATGATGATAACATGACAAAAATTTATTTTAAGATACTTTCCTAAAGATTAATAATTTTCATAAGGAGATATAATTACATGATTTCATCACAGTATCAACGTTTTTTATTCCTTTATAAACTTGAACTTCATATACCATTGCATGGAATGAAGGTGAATTTTTCATTCTTGATGCATTAATAGATCATGAGATCCATATATATAATGATTGGTTATTCCATATTTTTTTATCACAAAAAAAATATTGGAAATGTTATCCAATATGCATAAATCATCAAATGGAGAGATAATACATAAATATAATAAACCCCATATGATGTTTAATCTATAAATTCCATAAAAAGTTAACCTTGTAACCCTTCCAAAATATAATTCACCATTTATTCCATAAATAAGCTTTTGTATTATACCAAAAACATTTTAATTTAACACATGGGTCTATCCTTAAACTAGTAGAATATCAAAATTTATTTTATTATTGAATAATGCATGAAGGGGAAGATTAATCACTTCAAATATCACAAAATTATAAACAATAATATTTTCATAATTATTATTCATACCAAATCATACATGAAATTATCATTTCAGGAAGGGAGGATAAGTATTTCCTAATTATCAAGGTTCACTTCCTCAATTATGATTAAATAATATTTCTCTTTTTCCTTTGTTTTCATAGGTTCTTAAGTATTATCATTCACATTAGTCCTTGGATTGGGGAAATTGTTAGTGTAATTTCCAAACTCCATGCATTTGAAACACAGAAGTCTGGGAGGTGAATTCTTTGGGAATTTATCATTGTTTTAATCATTATCTTACTCTATCCCATCACATAAACATTCATCCACTTTATGACCTTCCCTTATAAACATAAAAAATTTATTAGTCCCCTTAAGACTATTCACTCCATGTTTCTTCGAATAATTTTTTCATAATGGAAGGGTTGTTTTCTTTTCTCCATTATTGTAAGATTTTCCATTGAACTCCATTTTCCTTTTCTTGTAAAAATCATGAGATTTATACAAATCTTCAACGTCTATTTTCACCTTTATAGAACATCTAACCACTTCTTCATGTGGATAAAGTCTCTTATATACAAGGACTTTTAATATCTAGGTTCTGAGCGACCAAAGAATTGATCATTTTTTCATTCAGGTTGAATGATAATACCATAAGAATACCTCCAAAACCTTTTGAATACTGCTTAGTATGTACCGATATATTCATCATCCTTTTGCCTCAACTTAAGGAACTTATTTTCCATATTTTTACAAAGAACATGGGGAAATTAATTGTTGAACAATAATTTCTTGAACTCCTACCAATACATGGATTCAATTTCATATTGATTTCTTGAATTATTAGAGTCTTCCAATGGCCTAATTTAGCTTCCAATCAATAATCATCCAAAATAATTTTCTTATGTTATAAACACTAGAGAATGGAGAATATTATTTCATAGTCCTGATCTAGGGTTTTGCAATAAGTGAATCAGAATACCAACTGAAAGAGGGTGGATGTCGGCTCATGAAGGACTCAATAGAATTTTGTTCTCTCATTTTCTTGTTTAGATGATCACCATGATTTATAATTTGAGAATGATATATGATCATATCAACACAGTTTTTCATTATATATCCCTTAACATTTATATTCTTCATAGAATAGTCATTACATTTTCCATTGTAATCACAATTAACATTATTTCTTTGGGTTCCGTCCATTTAATAAAACCAAAAAGAATAGAGTAAGAAACTATTTTCACAGTGATAAACCACATAATCATGACAAGACACTTAAAAATATGTCTAAATTATGATAACATCCATAATATATGACACCTTAGGTTTATCCTAGGTTATTCATAACCAGTTTCCCTTTAAATATTTAATGATTTTTCATAAAGAGTTTTTTAATTTCTAATGAATATCTTCTGGGAGTGTCAAACCATGTGTGTAGTAAGGACCATTTTCATATACAAAGTTAAGCTCGAGTAAGAATTGATGCACCTTGTAGGTGTTGTTACTCCTAGGTAGAATTGTGATAGATCCATATCCAATTATAATATCTAGACAGGGATATAATTCTAAGAAACCACTCATTATATCCTTTAACAAAATTCCAAGACATTTTCCTAAACATTAACTCATACTTAGAATTATCTATAGAGACACCCCTAGATATATCCTTATAAATATCCCTAGGGATCTCTATAAAGTTTTCATATCCTAGTTTCCAAATGTTATCTAATATTTTTTCTAATAAAAACTATAAAAACATTTTATTAACATACATAGACATTACATCATTTTTGTGGAACATTTCACACATAACACAAACACATGCCCCGAAGACCATATTAGTATATTGACCTTGTAAAATGGAAATGTAAACAATAGTACATAAGTGAGATACATTATCTCCCACTACGTTCTTCATGTATATAACCCTTCTTAAAAACATAAAAAACACATGTCTTCATAACCTGGGGAAGGAAACATAAAAAGGGCTTAGCTCAGATTCATAGTAAGGGTAAAAAAGAGATACATGTATGTATAAATATTAGAATAAGGGTATGAGTATGTGTTTATAAGATTAGAAGATCAGACACTTCATATCAAGGATCATAATAAAAAATCATTGAAAAATATTGGACTTTCTTAAGAGATTAATCATAAGGAAATAAAGTGAATAATCAATGAGAGAATGATATAGTAGTAAGGCATAGAATTTTGGAATACATATAAACATGTAATATTAATAAATTTAAGTCAGGACTCATTTGTAGAACTCATCAAGGAACTTTATTGGGACAACACCTATTAGGAAAGGCCCACCACCATCTCTAGTCGAAGTCCTTTCCTATTAAAGGATTAGTTTTCCCATCTTATGATATTAGATTGTGTTTCCCCATCTTCTGATGGTGTAATGGGTTTCCCCATTGTCTCATAATTTGTAACATCCAACCCCTCCTCATTAGATAGAGTTGAGGAGGAGTTTCCACATTACCAAAAGAGACATTACCATAGTGCGAATGAATGGATATAAAGGAAGAAGAATTTATGAACACTAGGGTTGATTTTACATTTTGAATGAAAACAACCATCGCAATATTCCAATACCAAAATAACTACATGATTCATGTAAAAAATGTTTTACAATTATACAATAATAATGGACTAATACAACCAAACCGAAATAATCTATAATTAGAGTAGGAAGAAGAATACTAAATAGAAAAACCCAAAGAATCTATGAAACAACTCCATAACCCCACATCAATCCCCATGCTTCAAACATCACAGAATAACCCAAGCATCATGATGTGCCACTAAAGGAATGAGCTGCATTACCTTTTCTTGTGTCCCAGAATACAACATCTTCAAAAGCCCCAATGTGCCAGAGTAGGGGGTGAGTAATAATAATCGGTAGGTTTTTCCCAAATAACTTCCCAACATAGACCACTAGGATAGAACCATTAGCACAATTTATATAAACAATTATATAAAGAAAATAAATAATATCCCATTATTTTAGAAAGCCAACAAACCATTACCAAAATCAATTCAACCAATTCAACTCAATTCTATGGAATAAAACCCAATATGTTATTAATCATTCCATATTAGCATAACCAAATAAATTTTGCATGACCACATAATTACCCAAACCATCCACATAATTTTCAATATGATCTCGATGTTACCATTGATGGTGGAGCTTCACTTCCAACCATGTCCCCATTTTATACTAGTACTTCATGCCCACATTCCATTCCTTTGATGGTGGTCTTTCACACCCACTATCCATCCTATCAAACCCATGATTCTCTCACAAAATCCATCAATCATAACAATCATCATCTACCAAAATAGTATAAAACAAAATTTCCAAACCCCAATCAACAAAATATTCCCAATAACATATCAAGATACATTGCAAACCACTTAATAAATCACCCATTTATTGAAATCACCCTTAATACATTATTATGGACAATCCATACTTTAATAAACAATCATTTGTATTGAATATAAATTTGGAAAAACCATTTTACATAATCACCCTGGACACTAATTATATAATCATCACTTTAAATCTGATCAAAAAATCAAATTTCACAACAATAACCCATTTTCCCCAAAATCCCCATATCATCCAAAAAATGGGTTTTGACCAAGATTCACACATCAAGATCACAATGAATTTAAAGAGATATATTTTAATTTGAAATTAAATCCATCTAGTTATATCAAAATGGGGATGATAGAGAATCCACCTAACTTAGGGTTTTGGTGAAATCTACCAACGCAAAACCACAACATAAATCTTGGTGAAACATGAATAAATCACCTTAGATATCTTTTACTAACATAAATAATCCAAACACTCATCATTTTTTGAAACAAAAACCCTAGATCTACTTGCGATAGATATAAATATAGAAAAGTAAGAGAGAGATAGAACAACATCTAGAGAAAACCACAAACAACCAAAGAGAGACTTTCCAATTAACAACCACCTTCAAACCACCAAGAAAACCCTTCGATTCACTTACAAAAAAAGTGGGAGAGCCTCCATAACCCTTGAAAAGAAGGAATCTAGAGTTTGGTACATTTGAAAGGATAAATGAGGTGTTTATGGTTAATACCAAGCCCTCCTCATTTTTTTAAAACCCCTTTTTAAAGCCATGCATGGGTAACTCGAATGGTTAGACAAACTGTGAACTAACTATGTAACATCTATTATCCCAAAGGGTTTACCTGCGTGGTTTCCATGCATGGTAAGACAAAAATGTGTTCCATCTATGCATGATCCCATGGTATCAAGTAGCATTGTTTACATTGGATGGATACACAATTTTGAAACTTTTCACTTTAACCATGTGCCCACCCCTTTGCCTCTTCATCACTATACACAATTACTTGGGTTTGTTTCACGGTTTCCACTAACCATTATCAAACTAGGTTACCTTCAAAATGCCTCCAAACCTTCCCTAAACATTTCTAGACTCTCCCAAACATTACCTGACCACTTTAAATTCATAAAATGATATAAAACATTGTAACATACCTCAAAATAGGGGTGCTACATTCTCCCCAAAATTGGAATTTCCTTCATCAGATAGTATAGAACCATCTATTTGAAAAAATTGCTCAGGCCATTGCATGACCATATCTTTCTCCCACACCCATGTATCCTCATGAAGCTGACCATCTTTCCAAAAACCCCAAACAAGACTAATTATTTTATGACACAAGATATTATCCTTCTTATCAAAAATCCGAACCAACACATTCACTAAATAAGAATCTGAGTCTAGATTAATAGGAAACCAACAGATCACATGGTCATAATCTGGCTGATAATTTTTCAACTAAGACACATGAAACACTTTATGCACTGAACTAAACCATGGTAGAGAAGCCAATCGTTATGCCACCTCTCTAGCCTACTCAGGTATCTCAAACACCCCATTATACCTTGGATATTACATTCTCTACTTCGCAAACTCACAATGTCCAACCTTGATAAAATTCTCAAGAACACATGATCACCCACCTCAAATAATAATGGTCATTGATGATGGTACTTATACGATTTTAGACAACTCAGTTCCGTCTCCATTAGTTTCATGATCAACTTAATCTTCTCTATTGTTTCTTGAACAAGGATCAACATAATCAACAATGTCTCACCTATTTCCATTTAACATAGTGGATAACGACACAAACATCCATATAATAATTCAAATAGAGACATGTGTATAGAGTCCTGATAACTATTATTATAGGAGAACCCCAAAATCATGTTTTCCTCCCATGATCCACCAAAATACATTATAAAATCCCACAAAAAATCTTATAATGTGTGTATCATCCTCTCAGATTACACCTCTATTTGAGGATGATATTCCACGCTCATTATCAACTGAGTCCCAAGGACATGTTGAAGGGATTTCCAGAAATTATATGTGAATCTTGGGTCTATATCTAACTCAATCAATACTGGTACACTATGCCTCCTTACCACCTACTAGATATATATTTTGGATCATTCCTCCACCCTATGAGATTCATGAGTATGGATGAAATAAGATGAATTTTTGGATTGATCCACTATCACCCATATGGAATCAAGCATCCTAACCATTCTTGGGAGACCTCTAACAAATTCCATGACTATCTGCTCCCATTTCCACCCTAGGATAGGTAAAGACTGCAATATACATTCTCTACACCGATTCTTTATATTGACTTGTTGGTAATTAAAGAATCTCAAAACAAAATTGGACACTTTCCTTTTCATACCCACCCACAAGAACAAGTATTTCAATGATTTATAAATTTTCTGAATTCTAGAATGTACAACCTATTTTTATTGATGATAAGCACTGAGAAGTTATTCCTAACATGAAACGGGTACAGAAATCCATTTCCAAAAAACACAACACTAAATTCCCATCTAGTTTCCAATCCTCACTGGTCTCCCCACCATTGAGTTTCAACCTCACAACCACAGACTCTAAATCATACATCTTATCCTCTTTAACCAATCCAACCATGCCAATAAAAAACAAGATGAGAAAGAAAATGGATAAATCTCCCCAGTATTCACCTTCCAACCAAATTTTGTCTATACCAAACATCAACTACCATTTATATGAAGCATGCTTCATCACATTGGAATAATACATTCTACTTAATGCATCTATAATAGAATCTACCTTACCTAGTGTGCACATCAAGTCAAATTCAAACATCTAAAGAAAATCCATCCATCCAATTTGTATAAAATTCAATTCTCTTTGTGATAAAATATGATTAAAGATATTATGATTGATTAAATCATGAATTTATCACTTAAGAGATAGTGGAACCACATTTTCCATGCATTCACCATAGCTGATAACTCTAAATCATGTGTTGGTTAGTTCCTATCATGAAACCTCAAATCTTGTGAGGTGTAAAAAACCACATGATCTCCTTGAATGAGAGCACAACCCAAACATAATCTTGATGCATCGCAATACACCATGGACCCATTACCAAGTTCCAAAAATAGTAGGATTTTTTTCTAATGAAAGATGACCATTAAGATCTTTAAAAATATTTCTGACAGTTCTCATTCAACTAAAATGGAATATTCCTATAAAGACCTAACCCGAAAATCCCAGTGCTGGTGCCTTATTTTATTACATTGGCATATAAACAAGGAATATGCATACTGAAAACTCAATAGTTTAGTAGATTTGGAAACAAGATACATATATAAATTCACTATTAAAACTTGGAATGAAAAAAATACATAATTTTTGTTGGTAATGTCCACAACTATACGCTTATCCCTACAGGTCATTCCTAATAAACTTCTTCATGTACTTAGAAAATGAAACAAAAGAAATGGGTCAGATCAAAAGGTCTATAAGGGTAGGAAATATAGTGGAATATATCATAAGTATAAAAATTATGCATGTTGAATAACTAAAAACACATTCCTTTAAAAATAAACTTGAACATAATATGAAAGGAATATGAGATGAGTAAAAATATCCATAATAAAAAACAATCATGGGTATTATAGTAGTTGAAAAACCACAAGACCTATGAATTTATAGCTTCATAATGAGGGAAATTAATAGGCCAGAAATTCTAATGCATACCACCAAGGCCTTGTCCAGGACATATAAAAATGATCAGGGCCTCAGCCAAAATCATATCTAAAAATGGGTAAGGCCTCAACCAAGTCCATAACTATTTGTCTCATGAGACCTACCAATGCGTCGAGCAACCATAGCAGGCCCCACCCATCACTTAATAAGTATAATTCATTCCTCATATGAAATGGCTGAACATAATCAACAAATACATTAAAATTGAAACTAACAATTGAAATGTAAATAACATTCCCTAATCATTAATCATAAACACTAACCATTCAGAGTAATATGGTGAATGGTTTCAAGATAACACATCCACAATAAAAATATTCATAAACCATTAAATAAAACATAGTGGATGATATAATATGATATAAACCTCAATGAATTACAATACGTAACAATGGACGTTTACATAGATTAAGTTACTTTTAAATGGGACCATTGAAAATACATTGAGGAAATAATCCTTAAACATTCCAATGTGTCCCATACCACCTTGAAACATTCAAATCACAATACCTTAGAATATATTGAGAATAAGGAGACTCTGGATATGATATTAAAAAGGTAAGTAAATACACCAAAACCAAGAAATAAGTGTTGAAAAAGTCATATATCTCATAAATGTTAAAGTGATAAGAGAAAAAAAAATTTACTTTAGAAAGAAGAATTCTTTTGGAAAATCATTTATTGTTGTCGGGAAATCATATTATAAAATTTTATGTCATAGAAAATAAAATAGAAGGTCATTGAAATTAAATTTTAGTCTTAAATAAAGTCTTATTGTGGTGAAATCATGTAAAAATATTTTTTAAAGATTCTTTAGAAATAAAACATTTTTGTGCAGTTTAAGGAAGATATTAATGAATTTTAAAGAGAAAAAAAATGTTTGCATTCATAAAACCAGAAATAAACCAAAATAGATTTTTCATGTTAAAATTTGAGATTTTAAAAAGGTAAATATGTCTAATAACAGATTATATAGTGAATTTAAAAAATAGGTAAGAATTCGAGAAGTTCCTTGAATCAGGCTAGCATTTGGGAACAAGTTTTGAAAGATTCCTTTCAAAAACCTAACTCCCCATAAATAAAGAAGAATTATTATTTGTACACACACACACACATATATATATATATAATTCAAAAATAATTAAATAGGAGTAAATAGTAAAAAATAATAATTTCATTGAGGTGAGTAGAGAATAAGTGCAACCCAAATGAAAATGGAGGTTCATGTAGAAAATACTTAAAACATTGTAATCAATTGAATCATATGACACAAAATTAATTATCATAAAATGATAAATTGAATATAATTAAAATAAATAGATTCATGATATGAAACATAAATGGAAATTATACGTACACCATACACAAGTAGTAGTAGTAGTGAATATGGAATATCACACAAAAATTGAAGTGAGATGAAGAAACCATTACCTTAAGTACGATGGTGTTCTTCACATGATCTTAGTGTCCAGGATAACCAAATTAAATTCATTAATTAAAATTTAGATAACCTATTATTCATGTAATTGATTTATTATAGCCTTATTATGTTTATTTTTGGCCTTCTTGATGGGTTTAATAGGTTCAATTTTAATGTTTGGGGGAGTTTTCTTTCTTGGTATTCATGATCAATTTACTTATATACATGTAAGGATAAACATGCAATATGATAATGGTTGTACTGAAAAGAAGTTTTATCTAATTTCTTAACATAAATTATATTACATGGTTATAAAATTAATTTTGTTATTAGGAGTGAAGATGAATCATTATATAAAACATTAAGGACAATTGTTTGTATTAATTGGCAGTTCTTGATCACGACGAACTCATTTTGATTTATAAATTAGTATGTTTTGTAAAAAAGGATTATAGAATATTAAATAAGTTGTAATAACTATATTATAGTCTGTTTAAACCCTAAAAATGGTTTCATTACCATAATTGAATATGGTAATATAAATTGAAAACCTGTTATCCTTAAATGTGATAATTTAACACATCTCAGATGGTGTTTTCATTTCTATTATAAAAGAAGTGTAAAGGAGAGATGATGATGAATTTTTACAATATCAAAACAAAATTATTGTACATTTAAGGTACCAGATTAATCATAATATTTGGATTAATGGAGGTGAGGAAAGAATAAAGAAAAGAAAGAAACTCGAAATAAATGAAAATTTGAGAAATTCTTTGCGAAAATTTGGCAGCCCAACAACGCCGCATAAAATTTAATAAAATATTTTGATTTGAAGAAATGGGGTCCCTTATAATTATTACATAATATTTAATTTAAGGGGGTTATGGAATGACATATCCCATCATAATCCAGAATAAATTAAAAGAGAATTACAAAAAAAGAGTGCTTGAAAAATAGAAGGGTGGTAGATTCTCCAACCTTGTAGAGTAACTCATAAAATATGATCTTTGGGACATTGGGGGCTTTAGGACGGGGGGGAGGGGGGGGGGGGGGTAAAACTACCAGATCATAGAATATGATGAGTTTTTAATGAATGAAAACTAATGAATGAGTGGGTATTTATATTAAATGAGAGGGGTTCTTTTATTAATTTAAAAGGACACCTCTTTATTGGTTTTTAAAAAACCATGGGCTTGACCAAGGTATTTTCCAATGGTATTAGTGAATTGGTAAGCCTCATACAATATTTTTCTTTACAAAAGCATACCATTATTGTATATTAATTATTACATCATTATGATTTCATTAAACATAATGAAAAATCAAAACTTTATTTTTACTAATCACAAAAATTCATGTAATTTAGAAGAATTAAAAATAATCACCCCATCAAATTTTCAATGTGTAGAATTCAAAAATGAAATCCATTTTTTGAAAATAAGTTTCTATATATTTTTAATTTAAATTTTAAATAAAATCATAATTTTTTCAAAAAAATACAACTTCAAAACTATAACTCTTTTTATAACACTTAGAGAAATTAATGAAGGTCCCATAAAAGTATGTTATAACTATTATACAATAAAATTATAATTTATGAATATATTTTATGAAAATACATATCCATTTTAAATAAATAAATTAATCATAAAATTTTAATTAAAATATTTAGGACATACAAAAATACCAATAATTATAGCATGATCATTTTTTGACTTATAAGATGTCTAAATTTTATTTATACATTCGTGGGTGAAGTTTCTATTTTTTGGTAGATATACTATTCATTAATATTCATAATAGTAACATTACTATTCATAAGGTTACATTACTATACATAAAGGTATGTTACTATTCACCAATAATTAAGTTTGTCTTATCAGACTCTAAATATCTTACTGAACGCAACAGTGTATGTTCATTTTCAAAAATTCAAATTACCGAAGTGAAAAAATTATTTTTATTAGTTAGGTTATTATAAAATGTTGTTTTGTAGAGAATCAGTGTTTCATGCATTCAATAAAAAATCTAATTGTAAATTCATGGGGTGTTAAAATTCTTCCTTATCAAAGCTGTCCTTGGAAAATCTAATCATGAGAAGTCATGAAAAAAGCATCAATAATATCTAACTAGACTAAGGAAACTACACATCTCAAAAGAATTTATTCTATGATTACCATTAGATAACGACCTCTATCTTCTCCTAATGCATTGATACACCTCTCTTAGAAATAACATGGAAAAGTAACTGAACGTCTTGTATCCAAACATCACACTTTGATAATTTGTAATATAAATGATGATATCTAAATATTCCCAACACTACTACTATTTGGCACTCACCATCTACACTTCTCTTTGAATACACCAGTATATCATCCAAAAATACCACCATGAATGAATCTAGATATCACTAGAATATCTGATTCATGAATTCCATAAAGATTGTTGGTTCATTACTAAGACAAATGGGAATAAAAACATACTCATAATAGAAATATGTACTCCCAAAGAATCTTTTGTGAGTATCCTCCTTTTTCATCTATAACTGATGATATCTTGACCGAAAGTCAATTTTAGAGAACCAATGAGCTCCCCCAAATTGATCGAACAAGTCATAAATGGATAAAAATGGAGATCAAATTTTTATCATAAGTTCATTAAGATTATGATAATCAATACACAATTGAAGAGTTCCATCAGCCCTTTTTAAAGAAAAACCAGTGCATCCCATGAAGATGTTCTAGGTTGGATGAACCATTTTTTTATAGATCCTCCAAATGCAGTTTCAATTCCCTATATTCTATTAGGACCATCTAGTAAGATGAAACTGAGATAGGACTAGTCCTTAAGAGAAGATCAGTGGTAAACTCCACTTCTCTCTTAGGTGATAACCCTGATAATTCTTCTAGAAAGGCATCGATAAGTCAATAATAACTACTGGAAATCTACTTCTACAAACCTATTCCACTGATGCCAAATAAAATGTTTCTAATTGATATGATATTTTCCTAATTGCTGGTGAAAAAAATCCAGTTACTCCCACCTTCACATTTTTATCTCATACAAATGGAGGATTAACACCATCACTCATCATGAAACTAACCATTCCTACATAACAGTTGATATAGTCCTTAAAAAATGTTATCCAATCTATAACCTATTTTATATCATATTCATTCATTATAAGCACTGAGAAGACCAACATCATCTCAAACCCATCCAAAAACTATACAACATGATCTACAAAAAAAGGCTCGACACTCTCTTTGAGTCAGATGTGTTTGATGTTTTAAAAGAGAAGGAATCATTTCCACATGAAAACACATCAAATAAACCGTACATGAAGCCATAAAAGAAATATACACACATGCATCAAACATTATTTATATAAATGTAGAATTAAGAATAATCATACCTCATGCCGTGGATGGTCCAAAATGATCATCCAACACAACCATCTTGGCTGCAAACAACTACCCTCTTGCCACACTCTTATATTTACTACCTAGCTAAAAATTGACCAACTTTTGAGTTGTGGTATTCCTAGAATTACCATGACCAATTAGGCTCTACTGACGAGGGGTAATCTACCATCTCCATCCTATCAAGTCATTGGATGCATGTGACCCCTAAGGAGTGTCATGAACACCTAACTCAAGAGCATTGTGATGATAATGATGAAGATTCACCATATACTTGTAGTTATAAAATTTTTTATGTTTTTCCATACAATCCCACTTCATGTGGCCAATAGATCCACACTGAAATCATCCTGTCTTTCTTTGAGGCTTAGGAGGAAGATTAATCATTCCTTCTGTTGGATTCTAATCCATACTCCCACTCTATAAATAAGTTCCCCTATTCTGCTTCATCCCCACATTAGATTTACCATTATTCCCCATGGGTTCCAACACGATTCCCCTACCTATAGACCCCATGATATCCCATTATTCCACTTTTTCTCAATTCACCATTTCCGTATAATCACATATACCTAGAACAACAATTTCTGAATGAATTTCTTGCTTCAAAACTGATTCAAAGATCTATTATTTCAAGGATATACTGGTCGTCACCTTAGGTGAAACGAAAATAAGTTCATAAACATAGCTTCATATTCTATCACCGAAAAATTCTCTTACTTAAAGCTAATGAAATCCATTTTGTGCTCAATTTTGAACATATGAGTGTAGACTTGTTTGTTAAAAAATTCTTCAAACCCTCCCTTGTCTTACCTTGGTCTGTTCCATCCTTGACCACTAACTCCCATTATTAAGGTGCATGATATTCAAACATGTACAACAATAAAATCAATTTTAACTCTAAGGTCATTCCTAGGAAATTGAATATCTTATTCCTTATGTTCAACCACACTTCGTCTATTTCCAGCTCCAAATCTCCCCAAAAAATGGCCAGATTCAGCTTTTGAACCAGAACTGAGTGATCCATATGAATCATCTTATCACATATATTACCACTTTCCATAGCTCAAAAATATTTCACTATGCTATGCACTAGATACTGGTTCACCTAGGGCTTAGGTGAAACAACATTTTCGATAGCATCCTCTAGTTGTATCTACAATGTCTACTCAGTTCCATTTATATCAACACAAGAATCACCATAGGTCTCACTCCCTATCAAATGAAGGTTTACAATTTCAAATCATTCACATTACACTATCATAGCTTTGTGTTCCCAATTCCCATTTTATTATTTACACTCCACATCTGAAAAATCTACCATCTTTTAAAAATTGACACATTTTTACAATACCAAATTGATTTACTTTTCAGAACCAAAATTTCTAAAACCATTTAGAGATTTATCAAAAATTCCAAATTCAAATTCAAAAATAATCATTATGCAAAAAAAAAATACATGCAATACATGTGGGAAGTCATTTCTACCATGTATGTCGTGATGATATCCTTGGTTAAACCCACGATAATGAGATTACGCTCCTAGAAGTGTCTCCAAAACACTTATATACCCAACTCCCTGGTTAACTGAAGTTCAACATAAAATGGTTATCTATGTCATTTTTTGATATACATTTCATGTTCTGAAATTCCTACAACTTTATACCATCATAAATCAAGTAATACACAAAGAATAAATGTCAACTACAAGACCAAAAACCAATTCTATGACCGAAAAGACTGACTCTACATGTACATCAAGGAGCGAACAATATGTTACCACTTGTAACATCCTTCCACTCTTCATTGGATTGAGTTGAGGCTGAGGTTACACTAGACCATATGAGACATCCCCAATAAGAAAAATTATAGGAATAAATGTCATGGATTCATGAATGGTGGGGGATGAATTTAACTTTTGAATGAAAACACCCAACCAAAAAATCCAATACCAAAATAACTACATAATGTATGTCAACGATGTTTCACAATTCAACAATAACAAAGGATTAATATAACCAATCCACAATAATCCACAGTTAGAGTAAAAAAATAAATACTAAACAACAAAACCCAAATAATCTATGACCCAACTCTGCAACTCCACACCAAGCTCTATAACACAAACAACACAATACTTCTCTATAATCCTGATGAACCACTTAACTAATGAGATGTGTTACCTTTTCCCGTTTCCTAGAACATACCATTTGAAAAATCACCAAAGTTCTAGATAAGGGGGAGAGTAATAATATAAGGACCTAGCCTTCAACATTACATAATCTTGAGTTAAGTCAAGAATTCACATTGAGGATCTTTTCAGGTTTAGAGTTTTAGAGAATTAGGTCATAACTATTACATTACATCTGAAATATTACAAATTAGAAACTTCTAATAAGTATCCATTTTTTTTTCATAAAATAAAAAACTCTTAAAAAGAAAACAATAATTATTTTCTTGATATAAATCTTCTTGAATTCTTCATTTCTCTTACCCAACCTTATACCATGTGAAAAACATTTCAACAACATTGTATAAGAATAAAACGCTTAGTAAGGGTTATAAAATAAAGAAAAAAATCATTAGTCTTTCAATACATACAGAAAATAAGATCTTTATCACACCTCATGAAATAATAAGATTTATGAATACCACATAAAAATCATAAATCCTAAAGTAAACTTGTGGCATCCATAACATACTTACATTGTAGCATTCATAACTATATAGGGGGTTATGTTTGGAATACTCATCAAAATATACTCCCTAAATCTATTAGGAGAAACATTAATATTTACCTCCTTCACATTACCCAATGCATCAAAGAGCTATCTAGGTCTCACCAACCATAGGTTTATCATGGAACCACCTGTATACGTAAACAATTTCCATGAACCATAACATATTCATAACACATAAAAAAATATAAAGGAATGATATAATTTCCACATTTCAATCAAAATATATAATTTAAATATATTGAAATAACTAATAAATTATCAAAAACATTTTCAATACCAAAATATATAAAAGATTATACGGTACTTATTTTCCTTTTAAAAACATTATGGCTTGTTATGGAATCAAAATATCAAATAATGTTCACGGTGGCCGAAAGGTCGTTTCCACCACATACATTAAAAAGAAACATTATTTTTTTTTTCGTTTAGTAAAATGATATGTAGAAAAAGATTACCTTTGAATGAAATGAAAAGTAAAAGGTGTTTATACACTATATAAAAGAATGTCGTGTATAAATCAAAATATGCCTCAATGAAAGAAGATTGAGATAATGTATCGTACCTCATGTCCGACTTGACTCGTTCATTCTTTAATATTAAAAATAATAAACTAATGTTAATTTTTACTTGATTAAGAAACTTTTTAATGTTTATTATTCCTTTCATATCACTTATTACCATGTTATAAACATTACATATCGAGTTAATAATGGTAGTTTTGTCGATATTTGGTTCTTGAGTCAAAAATGAACTTCTTATAATTACAAGTTGTCCATGTGGTCAAAATTATATTATCTACAGAATTATATTCCGGATTTATATTTCATATATATCATATATATATATTATATATATGTTTTGATAATATTAAATAACATTTCGAGATAAGAAATGAAATGCACCGTTTATGGAGAGAGTAAGTCGTACGTACGCATGAACACTACTTTAATTTCTATTTCGTATTTAATGAAAAGAAAACCTAATGATACATCGATATATAATAATTTTAGTGTAATATCATATATAATTTAATTAAATCCGTCCTTTATATATTCCACGGATGGTATGGATGAGTCATATCACTTTGTGGGGGCGGTAGTTCACACTTCCTCAAATGAATTTATCATATTTACCCATTATGGATACCATAAAGGTATGATATAAATGAAAAATTCAGAAGCATATTTAAAATATAAATATAATATATATCAAATATAAATTTAGTTCCATCAAAATGTTTACCTTGAGAGGCAGTAGGAGATAATTGAACAATCATCGTATCATGAGGTAGTAGTTCACTGTCCAAAAATACATTATTTCGATATCCATTAGATAGAGGTGTCTAGAAGTGTAGTTTAAATCCTTATAATAACAACATAATTGTATATAGAGGGTTCTAGTGTTGTTATAAAAAATAGAATAATGAGAGTTTATGGGGTTAGAGAAGGAAAATAAAAGAAAAGAACTTGAGAGAAGACATTACCTTTAAATTGGGTAACTCCCTTTGATTTGAACCAAAAAGCTTTCTTGAAGTGCCTTATGCCTATGTTAAGGATTATATTTATAAGAGAGGGATGTTGGGAGCTTATTTGGGTAGAGGGGGGATGAGACAAGGGGGTTTGATAGGTCTGAGTAAGGGTTAGAGGTGATGGATATTTATAAGGAAGAGGGTGGGCTCATTAGAAAAGTTGGAAAATATTATTTTATTATAAAATGTTTTTTGGTTTCAAAAGGTCCAAAACATATTTAATTAGATTATAAGGTGCATATAAGTCAAAATAAAATCATCTAATAAGAATTTGAAAGGTTTTGGATATTTTTTTAATCTTTAACTTTTTTATTTAATCCTTTGTTAACTTATTTAACTTTTACCATGTTCTCTTATATATTCATACCATATGGGTAATATATTGACTCTAAAATGTAAAAAGATCCAAAATGGATCATTAAGAACATTTTTAACATCATATATGTTAGTTTATAGAATATTATATTTTTAGGATTAATTTATCATTTAATAAAATATTAATTGTTTTAAAAACTCATTTATGTAAATTTATAAACTATTCATATCAAGACTTAAAAAATCATTAAAACTTTATTTATTCAAAAAAACTTCATTAATTAAAATATAAAAAGTAATTATTGTCCTAAAATTTGTGTATTGCATAAAAGGATTCAAAATAAATTTATTTTAATATTTATAATATCATTTATTTGAATCCTTTATTAATGAAGCAATTACTGCATCACCATTGTATTGTAATTAAATTTATTTATTTAATGTTTAAAAATTATAAATAAACTACCATGATGTCAGAAATATTTTTAGATTTCTAATTACTATTTATAGTCGAAAATATAACTTATATAACCCATTATAAAAATTGTTTTACTAAGAGATATATGTTTATGTTACATTATCCTTCACTTTAAATTAATTTTTATAAAGCGTCATTTTCACTTACTAGTGGCTCCATGGGTTCCCAAAATAGACCCAAGGATGCCCATGGCTAGACATGTATCAGAAAATAGGGTTAGGACATGTGTTATGATAATTTAATAATTTTATAATATTATTTTTTACCCTTATTTACCAGATTTTTCCTTTAACCTTAGTAAGTAAAATATTTACTGAAGTTACTATTCATAATTTCTAAAAATAAAAGTTACATATTTACACAATTTTGGACATCCTGATTCCAAATATTAAATCCATTTTTCCAAGTTCAAAACATAGAGGTTACAAAAATTAATTTAAAATTAATTCTTGTAGTCCAAACCAAAAAACGTGTTTTTAAGAAATAATAACTATTAAAAGATTGACATTTGTTTATGTCAAATTTTAAAGTGAAATTAGTTAAAATGACAAAAATTGGATTAAATGGTAGTAATATAATCTAATTAAACTTTAAAACCAATTAAAAAGATAATTTATCCATATAAATAAATTAGATTAATAGTCATATTTGAATTAAAATGCAGTATTTTCACTATTCATTAAAAAATGAACATTATCAGAAAAATACCAAAATTTCATTCAAAGTAAAATTTGAAGCCCCTATTCTAAAGAAGAATTTTATTTTTTAAAATAGAACATAAAAAAGTGACAACAACTAGATTTAAAAAGTGTTTTCCATCAAAAGGTGTTAAATCGACTTTTTAAATAATATTTGAGTATTTATGCTCAAAATTGGATTCATTTAAATTTTAAGCCTCTAACTTTTATTAGATAAATGTAAAAACATTTAAAAAACATGTGTAATAATATATTATTTAGTTCTATTCATTACCGCCTATACAATGACTATATGTTAACTACCATTTAAAATAATATCAATAATATATTATTTTTCAGTATAACTCAACTTTGTGTGCAACGTAACATTTCAAAGAAACCTGTTGTTGTATATCGGGTATGCCATTGAACATATAATCATATTTAAAATAAAATTAATATTTAATTCACAAATATTAATAAATATGAAAATTTCATATTCATTATTTACCTAGGATGTTACATCCTTCCCCCTTTTGGAAATTGTGTCCTCGTAATTTTATTTACTTATCAAATAAATTGGGGTATTTATCCCTCATAGTATTTTCAGATTACCATGTTGCCTCTTCAACCATATGAGGTTTTACAAAAAAACTTTACCGGATGAATTACCTTATTCCACAACACTTCCTCTCTTTGTTCAGGAATCAGGACTGGTTGTTCCTCATAAGAAAGGTATTCTTTCAACTGAACTACCTTTGGACTCAAAACATGAGATGGATATGGCATATACTTTCTCAATATTGAAACATGAAAAACACTGTGTACCTGGGATAAATTTTGATTTAAAGCTACTATATAGGAAACTGATCCAACTTTCTCCAGGATTTCATAGAGTCCAATGAACCTCAGACTCAACTTTCCCTTCTTACCAAAACACATCACAATTTTCCATGAAGAAACTTTGAGAAAGACATGATCATATTCTTTGAAAGAAATATCCTTCCTCTGGTTATACACATAAATTTTCTTCCTGCTCTGAACTCATATCATGTGCTTTTTAATCAACTGAAAGTTTTCTGCCATTTTTTCTACAAATTCTAGTCCCATCAGTTTCCTTTCACCTAATTTATTCCAAGAAGCTGGAGTTTGACACTACATTCCATATAATGCGTCAAATGGTGCCATATGTATACTGGAATGAAAAATGTTATTATAAGAAAATTTACCCAAAGAAAGATATTGGTCCCAACTTTCATGATAATCCATTGTGGAAGCACATAACATATCTTCCAATATCTAAATTGTTCATTCTGAAAGAACATCTAATTGAGTATAAAAAGCTTTACTAAAATTTATTTCAGTACCCAACGAATTATGAAGTCCATTCCAAAAGATAGAAGTAAACATGAGATCACGATCAGATACAATGGAGAGGGGAACTTTATGAAACCTGAATTTCTCTTTAAGATACAACCGATAAAGTTGATCTAGAGATAGAGTATCTCGAATAAGAAAAAATGGGTAGATTTAGTCAATCGATTAATAATAACCCAGATTACATTATTACCTAGAGATGTCTTTGGTAATCCCACAACAAAGTCCATGGATGTATTTTCTCATTTCCACTCTAGCACCGGTAAAGGCTAAAGCATCCCTTTCAGTAACTTCTACTCTGCTTTAACCTGTTAGAAAATCAAACACTTTACAGTAAAGTCACAAATATCTCTTCTCATTCAATTCCACCAGTAATACCGCCAATGATCTTTATATATATTAGTATTTCCAGGATAAAATGAAAACGGAGAACAATGAGATTTACATAACAACTCTTCTTTTCAATTTTGACTCACAAGGCACACATAATCTGTTCCCATAGCTCAAAAAAATATTTATCAATGTTAAATTCAGGTAACATACACTTCTAAACCAAATCTACTCTTTTCTGCAACTCACTATCTTCTTTATGTGATTTCTTTATTCTGTCTTCTAGAGATGATTTCACAGCCACATAAAACAAAATAAGAGAATTTCTTGCACCAACAACTTATATTCCAAATTGAATCAAATTTTTAATCACATTATCTTATTACAAATGTAAAATAGATAATCCAACATTAATTTTTTGAATCAAAACATCAACCAATTTATTTGAATTTCTTGAATGGCAATGAATTGTGAAATCATAATCCTTGATTAATTTCAACCATCTCCTGTATCTCATGTTAAATTCTTTCTGAGTAAATATATACTTCAAACTTTTATGGTTAGTATATATTAAAAATTTTATTCTATAAAAATGATGCATCCAAAATTTTAAAGTAAGAAACAACAGTAGTTAATTCCAAATCATGTGTAGGGTAATTTAAATCATAAAGTTTCAACTGATGTGAATCACAAGAAATTACCAAATAATTATTCATTAGGACACAACCAAGTCCTTTCAATGAAGAATCATTCTAGATAAAAAATTCACCACCACTAGAAGGTTAAGCCAAAACTGGAGCATTCACCAATCTTTTTTTCAATTCCAAAAAACAATCATCACAGTCTTTTGTCCAGTTGAACTTAAAACCTTTTCGAGTTAACTTAGTCATTGGGATAAATAACTGTGCAATATATTCAACAAACCTCCGATAATAACCTGCTAAACCAAGAAAACTATGGATATTTGTTATATTTGTGGGTCTTTCCCATTCTTCAAATACTTTTGTTTTAGAAGGATCAACAATTATGCTATTTTTTGAAACAATGTGACAAGGAATGAAATATTTTCTAACCAAAACTCACACTTTCTAAATTTCCCATACAATTTATTTTCTTTTATAGTTTACAAGACAACCCTTAAATTAAATTCATGTGCCACTTTAATTTTGGAATAATCAAAAATATCATCAATAAAATTAACCACAAACTTATCACCTGAGTCTACTAATCCATCACTGCAACAAACTGTTCAACTCTAATTATTACTATCTCATGATTCTTATTTGGAAAGTCATTTCCCTCTATATGCCTTCACTGCACAACTTCCCTATTTCATCTATGAAAAACTATTCTGAACACATAAATATCTTAGGCGAAGAAACATAGCAATCTTTAAATGTAATATCATTTCAATATTAACATAAATTAATTTATGGATATTAATTTAAAAATATCATAAATTTCAAATTTGTCTAAACCGACAATTGATACCAACTATAAGGCCTCAACCTTAGAAATTAAATAATCTTGAGTTAAGTCAAGAATTCACATTGAGGATATTTTTAGGTTTAGAGTTTTAGAGAAATATACCAGGACTATTATATTATATCTCAAATATTTCAATGTAGACACCTCTTCTCAGTGTCCATTTTTTCATAATATAAAAAAATCTTAAAAGAAAACTATAATTATTTTCATGATATGAATCTTCTTGAATTCTTATTTTTTTCTTACCCTACCTTATACCCTATCAAAAATATTTCAAAAACTTGGGATTAGAAAAAAAATGATTAGTAAGGTTTATAAAATAAAGAAAGAAATTATTAGTCCATCAATAAATAAATTACATAAGCTCTTTAAAAAACCATATGAAATCATAATATTTATAAATAAAACATAAAAATCATAAATCATAAAGGTAACTTGTTGCATCCATAACATACTTATGGTATAGTTTTCATAGCTACGTAGGGAGTTGCATTTGGAATACACATCACAATATAATCCCTAAATCACTTAAGAGAAACTTTAAAATTTACCTCCATCATGTTACCCAATTAATTGGAGAGCTATATCAGGATCACCTGCCTAGGTTTATCATCGTACCACCCATATATGTAATGAATTCCCAAGAACCATGAAATATTCATGACACATAAAACAAACATAATGGAAAGATAACATTTCCACATTTAAATCAAAATATATCATTTGAATATATTGACATAACCAATACATTATCAAAACCATTTTCAATACCAAAATATGTAAAAGAGTAGAAGGTATTTATTTTCCTTTTAAAAAACATTATGACTTGTTAAGGAAGCCAAATATCAAATAATGCTCGCGGCAGCAGAAAGGTCATTGTTACCATGTACATTAAATTGAAACATTATTTTTCTCATTTAGTAAAATGCCATGTATAAAAATATTCCCTTTGAATGAAATGAAAAGTCAAATGGGTTTATACATAATATAAAGGAAATCCACGAATAAATTAAAATATGCCTCAATGAAAAGAGATTGAGACGAAGTCCCTTACCTCATGTTCGACTTGACTCATTCATTATTTAATATCCTGAATGATAAAGTAAAGTTAATTTATACTTAATTTAGAAACTTTTTAAAGTTTATTATTCCTTTTATATCACTTATTACCACATTAAAAACTTTACGTATTCATTTGAGTAAATAATGGACGTTTTGTCGATATTGGGTACTTGAGTCAAAAATGAACTTATTATAATTACATGTTGTACATGTGGTCAAAAATCCATTATCACCAGAATAATATTCATGACTTAAATATTATATATATCATATATATCCAGTATATATATGTTTTTATAATAGTATATAACATTTTTAGATAAGAAATTAAATGCACCGTTCATGGAGATGGTAAGCCGTACGTACGCATGAACGCTACTTTCATTTCTATTTCGTATTTAATGGAATGAAAACAAAATGATACATAATTATATAATAATTCCAGTATAATATCATATATAATTACATTAACTCTATCCTTTATACATTCCACGAATGGTATGAATGAGTCATATCAATTTGAGGAGGCGGTAGTCCGCACTTCCTCGAATGAAATTATCATATTTACCCATTATGGAAACCACAAAGATATGATATAAATAGAAAATAAAGAAGAATAAAGACAATAAAAATATAATATATATAAAATATAAATATAGTACCATCATAATAGCCACCATGATAAGCGGTAGGAGATAATTGAACAATCATCGTTTCGTGAGGCAGTAGTTCATCGTCCATAGAAATAGTATGTTCGTATCCATTAGATGAAGGTGTGTTGAAGTTTAGTTTGAATAATTATAAAAAAACATCCTAGTATATTGAGGATACTTGTGTTGTTATAAAATAATGGAATAATGAGAGTTTATGGGGTTATAGAAGGAAAATAAATGAAAAGAACTTGAGAGAAGACATTACCTTTAAATTGGGTAACTCCCTTTGGTTTGAACCAAAAGGATTTTTTAAAGTGCCTTATTCCAAAGTTAAGGATTTTAGATGGAATATAGGGATGTTGGGAGAATATTTGGGTAGATTTTGGACGAGCCAAGGGGCTTGATAGGTGTGAGTAAGGGTTAGAGGTGATGTATTTTTATAAGGGGGAGGAGGGGCTCTTTAGGAAAGTTTGAAAATATTATTTTATTATAAAATTATTTTCAGTTCCAAAAGGTCCAAAACTTATTTAATTCTATGATAAGGTGAATATAAGTTGAAATAAAGTCATCCAATAATAATTTAACATGTTTTGGATATTTTTTTAATCATTATCTTTTTTATATAATCCTTTGTTAATTTATTTAATTTTTACCATGTCCTTTTATATATTCATACTATATGGTTAATATATTTACTATAAAATTAAAAGAGACACAAAATGGAACATTAATGAAAATTTTAACATCATATATGTTAGATGGAAGAATCTTAGATTTTTAGGATTATTTTATGATTTAATAAAATATTAATTGTTTCAAAAACTCATTTATGTCAATTTATAAACTATTCCCATCAAGACTTAAAAAAATCTATAACAATTTTATTATTTCAAAAAAACATCATTACATGGAAGATAAAAAGTCATTATTATGCCTAAATTAGTTTATGCCATAAAAATTTTCAAAATAAATTTATTTTAATATTTATAATATCATTTATTTGAATCCATTATTAATGGATCAATTACTGTATCACCATTGTGTCATAATTAAATTTATTTATTTAATGTCTAACAATTAATAACAAAATACCATGATTTAGGAAATCATTTTATATTTCTAATTAATATTTATAGTCAAAACTATCACTTATATAACCCATTATAAAAATTGTTTTACTAGGAGATATATGTTTGTGTTATATTTTCCTTAACTTTAAATTAATTTTTATAAAGTGTCATTTTTACTTACAATTGGCTCCATGGGGTCCCAAATTTGACCCAAGGATTCCCACGGTCGGACATGTACTATAAAATAGGGTTAGGACATGTGTTAAAATAATTTAATATTATTATAATATTATTTTGTACCTTTATTTACCAGATTTACAATTTAACCACAGTAAATAAAATATTTATTGAAGTTACTATTCATAAAGTCTAAAAATAAAAGTTACCTATTTACACAATTTAGAACTCCTGATTCCAAATATGGAATACATTTTTCCAAATTCAAAAACATAGAAGTTTCATAAATTAATTTAAGGATAATTCCCATTATCAAAACCAAAAACATGTTTTAAAGAAATAATAACTGTCAAAAGATTGACATTTTTATGTCCAATTTTAACGTGAAATTACTTACAATGACAAAAATAGGATTAAATGGTAAAAATATAACCTAATTAAATGTTAAAACCAATTAAAAATACAATCTAACTATATAAATAAATTCTATTAAAAGGAAGTTTTGAATTAAACTACAGTATTTTCACTATTCATTAAAAAATGAACATTATCAGAAAAATACCAAAATTTCATCCAAAGTAAATTTTGATGTCACAACTGTAAAAAAGAATTTTTATTTTTTCAAATAGACCATATTAAAATGAAAAAACTTTATTTAAAAATGGTTAGCCATCAAAAGGTCGTAAATCGACTTTTTAAAGAATATTAGAGTATTTATGCGTAAAATTGGATTCATTAAAATTTTAAGCCTCTTACATTTATTGGTTAAATGTAAATACATTTATAAAAAATGTTTAATCATATTTTAGTTATTTATGTTCATTATTACCTATAAAATGACTATGCCTTAACTACCATTTAAAATAATAATAATAATATATTATTTTTCTGCATAACTCAATGTTGTGTGGAACATAAGATTTCAAAGAAACACATTGTTGCGTATCAGGTATGCCATCGAACGTATCATCCCCATTAAAGTAAAATTAATATTCAACTCACAACTATTAATAATATAAAAATTTCATATTATTTATTTACCTGGGATATCACAAATAATACTAAGTAGGTTTTCCTAAAATGATGTCCATACACACGCCACTAGAATATAACTATTAGAAAAGTTTATATAAACAATTATATAAAGAAAATAAATAATATAACCATTTTTCTAAAATCCAACACACCATTACCAAATTAAATTCACCAAAATCAAAAAAATCCATGGATTGAAACCGAACATGTCATTACTTGTTCGATATTAGCATAACAAAATCAACTCTGTGTGTCCACATGCCTACCTCAAAAATCCACACAATTTTCCACACCATCTCGAGGTTTCATTTGATGGTAGAACTTCATGTCCAACCAAATCCCATTTGTTAGCGGTCCTTCACACCCACTATCCATCCCATCCAACCCATGCTTAAATCACATAAGCCAAAAATCATAACAATCAACATGTACCAAAATCATATCAATACACCATTTCTAAAACCAAATTAACCAAAAATTACCTAAACAATTTCATCATAACATGCCAAAACACTTTAATAAATTAAAAATTTATTGAAAGAACCCTTAATAAATTATTTATTCCAACCCATACATAAAAAAACAACATTGTTATCAAAACATAAATTTCAAAAATCATCTTCCATAATCACACAAGACACCGATTTAAAATATTAATTTTAAAATACAACAACAAATCACATATAACAACAAAAAATATCATTTTCCCCAAAATCACCAAATCATTACAAAAATCTGTTTCAACCAAGATTTTCATATCACAATCACAATAAATTTAAAGAAAAAAACATTTAATTTTAAATTAAATATTTCTAATTCTATAAAAACAATTATTTGAAAGAATTCACCTACCTTAGGGTTTCATTGAAATTGACAATGAACAACCACTCCACAAATTCGGGTGAAGCTTCCACAAAATCACCTTAGACCTCTTTTAATAGCATGAAATGGCCTAAATATCATCATTTCTTGCAACGAAAACTGTATATCTACATGAAAATGATGCTGGTCTAGAAAACAAAGATACAGGGGGAGAGAGAGAGAGATAAATGTAGAGAAAACCACAAAACAACCAAGGATAGAGACTTACCAAGTAAGAACAACCTTCAAACCACCAAGAAAACCCTTAGATTCACTTACATAATGAGTTGGATATCCTAACTAATCCCTGAGAAGAATTAATCATGATTTAGGATTTTATGGGAGGGGTATGGGTTGATTAAGGTTAATTCGAAGCCCCCCATTTGTTTAAAATCCCCTTTTACAGCTTCACATGGTTAACATGAACAATTCGATATGCTATGTGCTAATTGTGTGACTACTAAAACCCTAAAGGGCGCCCTGATACAATTTCTTAGCACTGTTATATGAACTATATTCCAACCATGTAGGAGAAAACTATCTCAATTAGCACGGTTTACCTGGTATGAAAACACAATGTTGAAACTGTGTGCCTTAACCATGCACCCACCCCTTTTCTTCTACCTCACTGTGCACAGTTACATGGGTATGTTTCATAGTTTCCACTAACCATGAACTAACCGTTAACCCTTAGAAAAGAATCCAAACCTTAAAAAAACCATTACAAACACTATAAAATATTACCCAACCACATTACATATATAACCATACATAAAAAATTCTACATACCTTAAATCGAGGGACTTATATAGTGGATCAAGCCTATAGAAAATATTCCAATCATTATCTCACGAGACATAAATAATTACCCAACACATTGGGGGGAGATATAGGTCCCACCCATCACATAATGAAAACCATACATATGTGTGAAATAAGAACAAAAATTATTCATCATATCAGAATCCATGGAATGAAATGGGTTTCAAAAACATCATTCTGTCATTACATAATCTATGGAAAATAAATAGGTTCCATAAATATCATTCCATCAAAAACATAAAAAATTACTAGAAAGAATAATAATTTTGTAATTTAATCATACCCCCATTAAAACAGAAGTAACAAAAAATAATGTTATCTTAGATGGAAAATTATATGAGATATCACTTGAAAATAATTCTTGAGGAAAATATCATTTCTTATTTGAAAAACACTTTTTAAATCATAAAAAAAATTTCAAAAAATTTTCATTGAAAATAAACTTGAAATGATATAAATTAATCTTTTAAAACTAATTAAACATCTTTAAAATTTTTTTGCTTAAAAAATTCTAAAATATTATTTAAAAATAATTTTAAAACAAGTTTAGAAAACATTATTTTGATGGAACATAGATTACCATACAAAGAGAGAATAAAATTACATGAAACTTATAATATATGAAAAAGAAATATATTTATGACACAAAATTTCAAAGTTAATTATATACACCTCATAAAAGAATATAGATGTATAATAAATTATGTGTCTTAATGAAAGAAAATTGAGGCAAAATTACCTTATCGATTTGGTAACTTATGAACTATAAACCCCATGAAAGAGAGATCATAAAATTGAAATGTAAATACCCCTAAATTTCAGAATAAGACTCATAAAATACATTCATGGTCAATATATACACCATATATAATGAAACATATAGTGTATATGGCTTGTTTTCCATATAAATAAAAGAGAGACATTAATCCCGTACCTTATCTCGGGATTTTCTTTACACACGATAAAACATCCTTTATAATAAAAAGAAGTTTATCATAAATATAACATAAAACCATATTCCTATATTTAATACCATATATTATGTACTTGTGACTTTATATTACTCGCTAAAAATTCTAGGTAAATGTTATGTCTTGGGTAATAACCACTTTGTTTTTCATTCATATTTTGACTTGTTATCCTTGGTCCTCTTACATAGATCAGAATTTGATCATCTAAAAATTGATAATAATGATATAAATACACTACTACAACCTAGCCCTTTATCAGCACTAAAAACAGGCATTAACAGCACTAGAAAAGCGCTGTTAATGCCGACGTAGATAAAAGGGGGGTCCCCTTTATCAGCACTTCTCTTAGCGCTGATAAAGGTCTCCTATATCAGTGCTTCTCGAAGCGCTGATAAAGGACCCCTTTATCATCTCTTCATTTAGCGCTGATAAAGGTCTCCTATATCGGCGCTTGACGGAGCGCTGATAAAGGGTTCCTTTATCAGCTCTCCTCTAGCGCTGTTAAAGGTGTCCTTTATCAGCACTAAAAAAGCGCTGATAAATGCCCCATCGCCTGCACCTACAAAACAGTACCTGCACACCTGCACACCAGAATACCTGCACAAAGTAGCACATGCACACCTTCACACCATAGCACCTGCACCCAATATTTTGACCAACAATGGTATATACATTTACTTAACATCATGAATAAAAAAAACACATTGCTATATACATTTTAAAAATTGTTTTACATGGTTACATTTACAATTATTCAACAAAAGTTATAAACATTCATGTTTCATCCTTTGATATCCGTGATCTGCTCTCGACGGTATTTGTTGCCGAACAAAGCATCCGAACTCAAGGAAAAAAATTCAACTATATAAGAAAACAAATATTATGTTAGTAATGCAATAATGAAAGAAATTAAAACAGTAATATTAAAGAATACATTAATATGGAAATGTGAAACTAAAATATGAAATTTTAAACTCAAAAGTTTTCATTTTCATAATAATGAAAGGGAATAATGTAAAATCAATATGTTTTGATTGATTTATCTCGTTTAATAAATACTGATTCTTTATCTAATGAAAAGCTTTACAGGTCACACCGTGCGTTAGTCAGATTGAGGTGAGGTCGATTTGTACACGTCACAAATGACTCGTGGATCATTGTCCTAAAGTATCAAAACAATCCGAATGAATTTGCTTGGTTTGGCGTATGTCATTGGTGTTGTTTTCCAAAGTTTATCTCAATTTAAAAATGATATCAGACACTTTTAGCCATACTGGTCGTACCGTGCGTCGTATTGAGGTGAGGTCGATTCGTACACGTCAAAAATGACTCGTGGATCATTGTCCTAAAGTATCAAAACAATCCGAACGCATTTGCTCAGTTTGGAGTATGTCATTGGTGTTGTTTTCCAAAGTTTATCTAAATTTGAAACAGATATCAAACACTTTTAGCCATACTGGTCACATCATGCGTTGGATTGAGGTGCGGTCGATTCGTACACATCACAAATGACTCGTGGATCATTTTCAGAAAGTATTAAAACAATCCGAACACATTTTCTCAGTTTTCCGTATGTCATTGTTGTTGTTTTCCAAAGTTTATCTCAATTTGAAACTGATATCAGACACTTTTAGCCATACCGGTCACACCGTGCATCGGATTGAGGTGCGATCAATTCATACACGTCAAAAATGACTCATGGATCGTTGTCTAAAAGTATCAAAACAATCCGAACTCGTTTTCTCGGTTTGGTGTATGTCATTGGTGTTGTTTTCCAAAGTTTATCTCAATTTGAAACTGATATAAAAAACTTTTAGCCATACCGGTCACACCGTGTGGTTGATTGAGGTGCGGTCGATTTGTACACGTCACAAATGACTCGTGGATCATTTTCCTAAAGTATCAAAACAATCCGAATGTGTTTTCTCAGTTTGGCGTATGTCATTGGTGTTGTTTTCCAAAGTTTATCTCAATTTGAAACTGATATCAGACACTTTTCGCCATACCGGTCACACCGTGCGTCGGATTGAGGTGTAGTCGATTCTTACATGTCACAAATTACTCTTGGATCATTTTCCTGAAGTGTCAAAACAATCTGAACGCGTTTTATCGGTTTTCCGTTTGTCATTGGTGTTGTTTTCCAAAGTTTATCTCAATTTGAAACTGATATCAGACACTTTTAGCCATACTGGTCACACCGTGCATCGGATTGAGGTGCGGTCAATTCATACACGTCACAAATGATTCGTGGATCGTTGTCCTAAAGTATCAAAAAAAAACCTGAACACGTTTCCTCAGTTTGGCGTATGTCATTGGTGTTGTTTTCCAAAGTTTATCTCAATTTGAAACTGATATCAGACACTTTTAGCCATACCGGTCACACCGTGCATTGGATTGAGGTGCGGTCGATTCGTACACATCAAAAAATGACTTGTGGATCATTATCCTAAAGTATCAAAACAATCCAAACACATTTCCTCAGTTTGGCATATGTCATTGGTGTTGTTTTCTAAAGTTTATCTCAATTTGAAACTAATATCAGACACTTTTAGCCATACCGGTCACACCGTGCATCGGATTGAGGTGTGGTCGATTCTTACACATCACAAATGACTCGTGGATCGTTGTCCTAAAGTATCAAAACAATACGAACACGTTTGCTCAGTTTGGCGTATGTCATTGGTATTGTTTTCCAAAGTTTATCTCAATTTGAAACTGATATCAGACACTTTTAGCCATACCGGTCACACGGTGCGTCAGATTGAGGTGCGGTTGATTCGTACACATCAAAAATGACTCGTGGATCTTTTTCCTAAAGTATCAAAACAATCCGAACGCGTTTGCTCAGTTTGTCATATGTCATTGTTGTTGTTTTCCAAATTTTATCTCAATTTGAAACTGATATCAGACACTTTTAGCCATACCGATCACACCATGCGTTGGATTGAGGTTCAGTCAATTCATACACGTCACAAATGACTCGTGGATCGTTGTACTAAAGTATCAAAACAATACGAACGCGTTTTCTCGGTTTGGCGTATGTCATTGTTGTTGTTTTCCAAAGTTTATCGCAATTTGAAACTGATATCAGACACTTTCAGCCATACCGGTCACACTGTGCGTCGGATTGAGGTGCGGTCGATTCGTACACGTCAAAAATGACTCGTGGATCGTTTTCCTAAAGTATCAAAACAATCCGAAAGCATTTTCTCGGTTTGGCGTATGTCATTGGTGTTGTTTTACAAAGTTTATCTCAATTTGAAACTGATATCAGAAACTTTTAGCCATACCGGTCACACTGTGCGTCGGATTGAGGTGTGGTCAATTTGTACACGTCAGAAATGACTCGTGGATCATTGTATTAAAGTATCAAAATAATCCGAACGCGTTTGCTCGGTTTTCCGTATGTCATTGTTGTTTTTTTCTAAAGTTTATGTCATTTTCAAACTAAGTAGTAGGAATTCACTAATCTAAGGATATGAAACATAAGAAAGGAAGATCATAGATTCTCAATAAGTGTAAAGAGAGATATCAATAACCATATAAAGATAACATAAGTATTAGGAATTCACCTTCATTGTCCTATTTGTTTACATTCTTCCATCAGGTACGATGACCATTCGTTTCTAAAGACATTTATATCATCTTCTGAATAGGAGTTTTTGCGACAGTCATAGTAGTACTGAAAAAATATAAATACAAAAAGGATTAATAATTATTTTAAATAAAGTAGTAATTATTTTCAAAAATACCTCTTTAGGGATGCTAGTTTGTTCATGAAATATGATCTCTTTCATAAATTTACAAACATAATAACCGCATTCATTGTCATTTTTTTGTTTTGGACACTACAGGAACATCTAAAAAAATAATTAATTTGTTTTGATATGTATTTGGATAGTGAAATATAATTATATATACCCAGATAATTCTCCATTTTTAGATCTTGTGGGCATTGTCTTCCTTATGCCCTGGATTCATTCTAGCCTTTAGACGATATTCATACACCGCCCTATCATAACAAAATCATCATTAAAAGATAATATAAATTATATAACTAGATATTTAGTTCTAAAATGTTGGATCTAGTGTATTAAAAATTGACAATCGCCATCATGTGTGGTCGGTTAGTAGGATATCCATGCAGTGAATCCAGAAAATAAATCTTTGGAGTATCCAAATTGACTGTAATGAGCATCCAATGTTCCCTAAAAACACAAAAAGAAATAAGTACTGATAGAAATGAAAATATAATTGATATGATTAAAATTTAGAGTTTTACCCTTGCATCATTGGTATTAAAAAGAGACTGTCAGTCGTAATTCTTCTTTGAAACGTTCTAAGCAGATTTGACATCAATTCAGCCTGAAAATTAGAATATATTTCTGTACGTTGTGTAGAAATGGTGTGAGGACTAACAAGTCCAAATTTGTATTCATGGGAAAATCCCTTAAATTGTTTTTCATATATACGCCTGTGAAAAGTATGAGATGTATTTATCCATAATTATCAAAGTATATCAGCTTCTTTAAAATCAAATCATGAAAACATACCTCATGTATACATTTATAACTGAGGTGCCTAGCCAGTCGTATGTGATGATCTTAGAAACAGCGTCTGCACTAACGAAATATATTTTTTCCTCTCCGTACATATCTTTTTCACAAACAATTGTATGACTCTTTCCATCTTTCATTTTTGTATCCACATGAGCTTGAAATGATATTAAATGTGGATATAGAACGGGCGGGGTGAACGCGCTCTCAGTAGATCGTTTTGATCGGTTGGTTGATCCAATGTTGGATCCGCTCTTTCGTTTTAGCTTCTCCATTTTATCCTTCTGTAATAACATTCATCATTTCAGCCATTTTCTAATTTAATGTTAAAGGTTCTACTTGAAAAATGAAATGGAAATGAATACCTCCTGCTCGACATGTTTTTTTACAAGATTCGACGGCCATGAAACGAATGTTCTAACAGATTTTCCACCATATGAATGTAATCATCGTCATTTGGCATGGGTAGCTCAGCGCTCGGCTCATGATCTACGTTAATCAACACTTTGACATGACCGTTTGGAAGTGGTCTGGAGTGTAGCGTGTCATTCTGCATATTGAACACCGTAGCCCTCGCTACAAGGCGATGGGTGGGAGTTGACAGATATAAATCACAGTCATTTTCACCATGCAGAATATCATTACATGAAAGGTATCAGTGTCTATGTGATTCACATCTCACAAAAACAAATATTATAACATTGATTACCTCGGTTAAGTCAGGTCTTTGAGGGGAATGGCTCGCCTCAAAGCTGGTGAGGGGTGGATCTTCTCGCGGGGGTTGTTCTTGAGTTGTTTGTTCTCTTCACCTCTCCTCCATCAAACTCTTTAGCATCTCTCCCTGAGTTTGGATTAGTTCTTCAAGGGTAGATAATCTATCTCTCATTACATTAAATTCTTTAGTTTGTTCATCCTCTTGTTTTTTTTGAAAATATGTCTGGGGTGACACCCCAAAACCCACACCTCTGACGCGGCCATACTGTTCTGGCTGTTTCAAGGCTGTTGAAAGTATGTCTGCATCTGGTAAGGGTGTTGTTGATTCCTGTGACTATGTCAAATAGAAAATTTGAAAAAATAAGTAAGCATCATTATGTAATAGTTATTTAAAGAAAAACAAGTTTATATTATGTCATACTTACACATGTTTCCCACACTTTTTGTGTGTTTTCATCTATCAGTTTCCCCTCTTTATTAACACGAGCCTCCTTCCATAGCACATGGCGTGGAATGGAAGTGACTTGAGATTTTGCTTCATCAATCTTCATATAAATAGAGAAACATAGTTACAGTGTTGTTTTATGTCACATAAAATTATTACAGTACTTTTAAAATACATACCAATTGTTTTTCAATTGAAGCGTACCCCAACCATTCTTTACGGTAGGGGTACGCTGGTTTTGCTGCCCGTTCGTTATTTTCAGCACTCAGTTGCTGTTTCATAAATAAAAACCTATAAATCAACGTGATGAATACAAGCAATGTTACACAATGTGTAACCAAACACAATGTACCTGAAATTTCTGTTCCGCACGACGGTTGCAAAACGCATCCCACGTTCCTTGGGATATCAAGTGTGCATAATGAGGAGGTGGGTGCGGCTTGATTTTCCCTTTGGCATCTTTCAGATGATGTTTCGTTAAAATGGTGTGAAAGCCTATATGAATCCTTCATTCCAGTCTGAAAGCATATTCTTTGTGCGAAACATCTACTATAAATGTACTCTGTAAGAGATGATGAAGGGTTAGTCAATATTTCAATATTTTATTTTATTTTAATAAATTAAATAGATGATATCATAATGTTACCGTAATCTCTTCCCACATTAATGTTTTCAACCCGCTGACAACATGGTGCCACGACTCTACGTCAATCGGCACGTGTTGTCGAGTGACGAATCCAATGTAGATACTAAACATGGCTTTGTTGGGGTTTACATGCTGGCCTAGCTTATTCCATCCCACCTCATATTTGATGCCTTTTGCTTTTGCCTTAAGGATTTTTGTAAAACTGTCAAACTACGGTGCACATATTTTTTTTGTGTCGCTGGGGATTCATCGCCTACCATTTCCTCAGTTTTTTGCATCCTCATTATGTTTCTCCAAAGCGCTAGCATCGACACTGACACCAACTGCAAATGGTTGAGAGACCTATTGTACGTTAGCAGTGGGACTAACTGCAATAGGTTGAGAGACCTGTTATCTCTCAGCAGTGGGACCAGCTGCAAAGGTTGAGGGACGCGTTGTGTCTCGGGATTGGCTGCATCAGCAGGTGAAGAAGTCATTATCTGCAGAACGGGTTTAAAATTTAATTTAGATCAAATAAAAGCAGCAGCGAACAGATAATAACATAATGTAACACAATCTATATTATAATAAAAATCAATAACCTGATTATTGAACTCCCTTTTTTTAAAAGGCTGAAGGGATTTGAACCCTCTATCAACTATCCATATCCCTTCATTGTGGTCTCCTCTAACATAAAAAACATTGTCTACATTGGGACCACTACGAAATGATTGCGAAGTCCCAATGAAAGGGTCATCTTCCATTGAATTTTCATCTGACCCTTCAGCTGTTTTGGTCGATAACAGAACAATTGACCAGTTTCAGTTTGTGGGATCTGGAACATAAAATACTTAAACTGCCTGTGGTGCCATTATAAATGGTTTGTCTTTCTCCCCTTCCTTACTGAAATCAACTTTCACGAATCCCAAATCATCTATTTTAACATCACTCCTGTTATCAACCCGCTTTTATTGAAATATCGGAACTTGAAATTCAGTATAATCCAACTCCCATATCTGTTTGATGATGCCAAAGTATGACATATTCGCATAAATTGGATTTCTGTCCTTAGCACCGAAAACATGCATCGCTTCAGCCACAAGTGTAACCCCACTATTTTGCATGGTACTGTCTTCATCATGTTCATTAGTATAAAATGTATAACCATTAACTACATAAGAATTGTAAGATAATGCATACACACTTGGTCCTCCAGCTAGCCATCGAAGTCGTTCCGAAATTGACTTTGGATTTTCATCTGACTTCTTAAAAATATGATCTCAAAACCATCCTATAAACTGTCGATTATGTGTATCTGATATCCATTTTTCAGCCATTGATGGATTTAAATTCCTAATAATTTCTTTGTGGATTTCAACATATGGGTCAACGTCGAAACTGTTATGCAAAACATAAAGGTGGGCCTGCTCCCGATCTGTAATATTGATTATGACAACCATTCTTCCAGAAATTCCTTCACCCTCAAGCCACCCAGTGTGACGAGATTTCAGTAAGCCAATGCTTTCCACACCAGACAAGTATTTGGTACATAATTCAACGACTTCCTCAACAATATATCGCTCTGCAATACAACCCTCTGGCCGACATCGATTTTTGACATACCCTTTCAAAATCTTCATATACCGTTCAATGGGGTACATCCATCTGTAATGTACAGGACCACATAGTCAAATCTCTCTCACCAAGTGGACCATCAAATGAACCATCATATCAAAAAATGAAGGCGGGAAGAACATTTCTAATTCACATAATATGACGGCAATTTCTTTTCCATAGCTGGCAATTTCGCCAGGTCTATAACTTTGCTACATATAGATTTGAAGAAGAAACACAGTTTCGTTAATGTATGGTGGACATTCTTGGAAAAAATGCAACATAAAGAAATTGGAATGAGATTTTGCATCAAAACATGACAGTCATGTGATTTCAGACCTTTTAACTTCAAGTCTCTCATTGACACAAGGTTACTGATATTTTACGAATACCCCTCTGGAACCTTTACGTCATTCAAGAAGTTGCAAAACTGATATCTCTCCTACCTGGAAAGATTGTAAGTAGCATGAGGAAGAAATATTCGTTTTTCACCCTTCACTGGTTCCAACTCTTCTCGTGTTCCCATCTTAACCATGTCCAACCTAGCCTTAATTCAATCTTTTGTTTTTCCAGATGTATTTAGCATCGTGCCGATAACACTGTCAAATAAATTTTTTTTCTACATGCATAACATCAATAAAATGTATTACATATAGAAAATTCCAGTATTGTAATTCAACAAAAATTGATCTTTTTTCCAACTAATTTTCGTAAGGTTTTTTGAAGCCGGTTTACCAAAAGTAGTGTCCACATTTTTAACTTTCTCAAACAATTGACCGCCTGTTAGTGGAGACGTTGTTGTACGTTCTTCTGAACTTCCATCGAATTATGTCTTCCAAGAACGGTACTTATGTCGTCGCAGTAGAAATATGCGATGTCCTAGAAACAAGGTTTTCGATGAATGTTTCAACCTAATTGATTGTGTACCTTCTTCACAAACGGGACAGCCTTGAGTTCCTTTAATACTATATCCTGACAAATTTCCATAAGCAGGGAAGTCATTTATCGTCCCATACAACATGACTCTCAAAGTGAAATCTTCTTTTCTGTAAGAATCATACAATTTAACACCTGAATCCCACAATAATTTCAAATCTTCGATCAATGGAGCTAAATAAACATCAATATCATTACCTGGTTTTTTTGGTCCTGATATAAGCATAGATAACATGATGTATTTTCGTTTCATGCATAACCACAGTGGTAATTTATAATTTATCAACATAACCAGCCATGTACTATGACTGTTGCTTTGAAAACCAAAATGATTCACTCCATCTGTAGATAACGCAAGACGAAGGTTTCTCGACTCATTTCCAAATTAAGGATACTCTTGATTAATTCTCTTCCACTGAGGAGAGTATGCCGGGTGATGTAGTATCCCATCTTTAATTCTTGTATCTGCATGCCATGTTAATTGTTCTGTAGTCTCCTCACTTCCATATAGGCGTCTAAACCTTAGAATGATTGGAAAGTACAATAAAACTTTAGTAGGACTGGATTCATCTTTCTTGTATCGAGAAGCACCACACTTTGGGCATTCTTTAAGTGATTTTTCATCCTTGCGAAACAGTATAGAGTCATTCGGGAAGGCGTGTATTCTTTTTGAGATCATACCCATAGAACGTAGCATTCGTTTGGCATCGTATTTTCACCTCAGGAGCTCATTGTCTTCTGGGAGCATGTCATTCAAGAGGGCAAGTAGTTTCGTAAAACTGTCGTCACTCCACCCGTTATCTGCTTTCAAATTATACAGCTTCAGTACGGCTGACAATGCTGTATATTTAGTGCAACCAGCATACAATGGCGTCTTTGCACAACCTTTTAACTTCTCAAAAAATTTTGGGCAATCACGAAGTTCATATTCGAAGGTCCTTGTCATTTTCTCAATACGATCTTCATCATCATTCACATCTGTAATCACATCCTCCATATGGTCATCTTCATTGTTCATGTTTGTAATCATATCAGATGATCCATAAAACGCAGTGTCACCCCAGTCACTACCTACATTCGTTGTTTCCCCGTGTTTATTCCAACATGTATAACTTTGATCTATTCCATGACAGATCAAGTGTACTTCCAACTCATCTAGACTAATTTGTTTTGAATAACAATAGCGTAAACACGAACAAAGGATTTGAGAAGAGTCACATGCATGATCTTTTGAAAACTTGATAAATTCTTTCACTCCTTCTTCATACTCTTTTGTCAACTGATTGGCATTCATCCATTCTTTATTTATATTCATCCTATTTGAAATCCATAGGATGAGTATTTAGGTTAGAGGAGAAGGAATATGAGTATAATTTAGATAAAAAACAATATACTTCAAGGAAATAATGTGACCATGAAATGACTAAGTCTAGAATGTTGTGGATCTTGAATACATTCTTTGACTGATTTGGATAAATGACTTCTCGAACCTTTTCTGGATAACCTAGAACTCCTTCCAAAGAAATAATGTGACCATGAAACAATACTTCTTAAACAAAATATGGAGAATTTATAATATTGTAATAAAGACAAATCTCTCTAAAAACACCCAAAACAACCTCCAGATTATCAGAGTACTCCTCCTATATATTGTAATACACCAAGAAGTATTCTAAAAAAACGAAAATGGAGGTGTTTAGAAAGATATTAAAGATCTAGTTCATCAGTTCCATGAAAGAAATAGAGAATTCGTGATCCCAAATGGAATTCATAAATACTTTAAATTTCCATATCAACTTTAGAAATATATCTTTTGAGCATCCTCTTCCCAAACCCTCAACTATTAGTACCCTGATCTCTAGAAAATTTTCAAAAACCAATGGAACCTTATAATATGGTCAAAAAAATCATCAATTATAGGAAATATGTAATTATTCATTACTGTCACCTGGCTATGACTATGGTAGACTGTTAAAATTAATAGGCTATGATATGACTTCATTGAAAACAGAATTGGAAAATCCCATAGTGATATGATCATATAGATAGAACCATTTCCCTAAAGATCTTTTAGCTGTTCTTTTAGCTCCTCTAAATCATCCAGAGACTTATGATGTGATGGAATGGAAAATGGGATCATCCTATGAAGCAAATAGATAGAAAACACAAACACTCATTGGGGAGGTTATCCCATGAAGTCCTCTAGAAATGATTTTGTGTACTTTTCCATGACCAATGGAATTTCACATGAAGAACACTTCTCAACAACCCCAAGGAAAAACTTGGAAAAATGACATGATATGAACCATAACATAGAAGAAAATTGTCATAACCTCCATGGTTATAGATCACAATCTCCATAAAAGACATGGAATCTTCTGTTAACAGTAAGTAACTGAACCCAATGGTGATAATAGTCATCTAGTGCACTAAATCCAATAAAAAAAATCCAAGATGATAATGAGGTCGGAAAAGACCAGGTCCAAAACATGGAATTACGAAATGTCCTCCATGACAAGTACCACAACACAACTCTCAAAGAACATGAAACCATGACCATTTTTACTACCCAAAAGGGTTAGGCAATACATGAAATAATTCATAAACTCTGCCGTCATACCCAAGTAATAAAAAAATATGTGAAATTAATGACTAGGATTCACCATTTTGAAATGAAACCAATACTATAGAAGACTTAAAAAAAATTCACCTCGAATTATGGTTGGCCAAGATTATGAGTCCTCATGAATGACCTCTACTGCATTGATTTTTTCTGGATTAGACTCGTCTATGTATTATTTCCCTATTAAGAATCCCCATTTCTTTTAGGATGTGATCCTCCACCATTTGAAGCCTCTTATTTTAACTAAGAGCCCTTAAAAAAGTGGAGCCTACACCACTCCCATTAGGAGCCAATTGAAAAAATCACAAGATATTCCCCATCTACCCAAATAGGTGGAACGCCCTCAGAGTCTCTGGTAAAATCGTCCAGATGTTTCCCACATTTCTAATCTGATAAAAAATAGGTCCATTGTCCATAGAATCCACATAATCTGTTCATAAAGACTACTCAAATCCCTTTCCACTACTTATCTAAGACTCATCGTCCTTTAGATTTTATCCTCAAAAATAACTATGGATACCACCCATTAATGGAACACCATTGAGACAAATATTTCAATTAAAATATGCCTCTCACATCAATACCTTAGGCAACACCTAAAGATAGGTTGGTAGACTTAGAACAATAAGAATAAATCTGATATATTTCCTCAAACCCATCTCAAAATTAATAGCCATAAGATAATTGTTCGCGGGGAGATAAAGAGATACATGAACCAAATTACGGAATCTAGTGGCATAATCCATGACTAAATGACCACCATATTCTAGCTTTAAAAACAAATATTCATTCATCAATATTAAGGTATCTGGGTAGAACCTCAGAAGAAATACCACATGGAAAGTGGTAAAAGTGAGATCCTCTCTATTCCTCGAAAGAATCATTGAATCACACCAAATACAAATAAATTCTTTTAAAAACCAAAAAATAACACTTTAGATGTCTTAGGGGTTTTCAAAAACTCTAATATCTACTTGATACAGTCCAACTACTCCTTAAATTACTTGGTTTTCTTTTCAGTAAGGAAAAACTCTGAATTATTCTTTGAAAATTCTTGAGTGTGGTCCATAGTTCATGTCTTATCATGGATACCAATTTATCCCACGTTTTTGAAATTATAAATCATTGAATCCAAAAAAATTTGTATCAATGGGATGGTTCCTCTTTGGGGTACTCTGGTTAACACTCTCTATGCTTCTACATGGTCCTTCTAGGAGGTATTGTCTACAAGAAACAAGAACAACCTCCATCAAGGAAAACCCAACATCAAATCACAACAAAAGAACTAAATAAAAACACCAAAACATAAGAATAACTAAATAAATCTAATGAAGTAGTGGGAAATCATAAAAACAACCCATAGTCAGGATCAAAACATAACCACAATCCCAAACCACCCATGGAAACAGAAGATTCAACATGAAGAATAGTTGGCCAAACACTTACCCATTCCAAACATAATTAATTCATGAAAATTAAATTTGAATCACCTTAAGAAGGAGGACCCGGTGGCGGAGGAGAAGGAGGTGTCGACAGCGGAGGCACCGGAGGCAACAGAGGCAGCGCAGAGGTAGGGCGGAGGCAGTGCGGAGGTAGTGGAGGCAGCGGAGGTAGCGGAGGAGGAGGAGGAGGTGGAGGAGGCCGCGGTGGAGGAGGAGGTAGTGGAGTAGGCAAAGGAGGAGGAGGAGGCGCCGGTGGAGGAGGAGGAGGATGTGGCCGGAGACTAAGAGGAGGAGGAGGAAGTGCCGGTGGAGGAGGAGGAGGACGAGGCCATGGTGGAGGAGGAGGAGGAGGAGGAGCAGAGGAGGAGGAGGAGGTGGTGGCCGGAGGAGGAGGAGGTTGCTGTCGAAGGAGGAGGAGAAGGAGGAGGTGGCGGCCGTGGTGGAGGAGGAGGTGGCGGCAGCAGCACAGAGGAGGGCTTCCGCGAGAGCTTGACCGGGTGTAGGGAGGAGGAAGACGACCCGCTGGTTTTTAACAAATCTGCGTGAGCCTTTATCCGCGCTAGTAAAAAGTGCTGATAAAGGGTGTATTTATCAGTGCTAAAATGAAAAGCTCTGATAAATACAACCTTTATCAGTGCTTTTTTAGCGCTGATAAATAAGCTCTTTATCAGCGCTAAAAAAAGCGCTAATAATGGGGCAAGCCTTTATCAGCGCTAAAAAAGCGCTGATAAAGGGTACGCCTTTATCAGCACTAAAAAATCACTGATAAAGGGTACACCTTTATCAGCGCTAAAAAAGCACTGATAAAGTATAAGGCCCTAGCCTTAAACCTTACTTAATCTTGAGTTATTACAAGATTACACATTGAGGATCTTTTCAGGTTTAGAGTTTTAGAGAATTAGATCATGAAACATGCATTACATTCCACATTTAAACAAAGTGGTTACATAAAAGACAGTATTCATTCTTTCCATCAGTGGAAACATATTGAAAATAAAACATGGATTCTTTCTTGACACATCCTTGACACTATCATCACATCATGTACCTTTTCCTTGACCTGTTAAAAACATTTCAAAAACTTGGGATGAGCATAAAAAGATCAGTAAGGGTTATAAAAATATGGAAAGGAAACATGAGTTCACATACACATAAGAATGAAATCATACTTTACCCATAACACATAGGAACTTTAACATACCTCATCAAATCATGAATAAATCATAGAAATCATAAGACATAAAGGTAACTTGAGGCATTCATAACATTCTTACGTAGGGAGTAACCCTCTTGGTTACGTTTGGAATAACCATCACAGTATATTCCCTAAATCTCTTCAGATAAACCTTAACGTTTCACTCCTTCGCGTTACCCAATGCATTGGAGAGATATATCGGGCTCACCCGCCCTTTGTTTATCACGGAACCACCCGTTTTCATAACAATGCCCAAGAACCATAACATAAATGTATCACATAAAACATGAATAAAGGAAATATAACATTTCCACATTTCAATCATAGTATAACATTTTAGGATATTGAAATAATGAATCCATTAAAAAAACCATTTTCAAAACCATTTAAAACATTTAATAAAGAGATTTTTGAATCAAAGTGTCCCACACCACCTTGAATATTTTAACATTTTAAACCATTAATATCCATATAAATAAATCCTTAAAACCATTTTGAAAACATGGATATTAATAAGAACAAATCATTAAAACATTTAAAGCGATATTTTGGTTAAAGGATTTTTACCAAAATTAGAGACGCTTGAATACAATAATTGAGGAATAACATTTAATCAGAACTTTATAATATCATGAGAATAAATGGATTCATGATATAATATTCCAAAGGACAGTATATACACCATATAAGAGTGAATTGGTGCATAACAACAATGAATTCTCAATAGAGATGTAAAATGTGATGAAATCCCTTATAAAGAAGGTATCCTTAAATTAAGGATAAATCAATCTCAAAATTATGTGTGAAAAATATAAATACACCCAATATAATTGGATATTAAGTGTAAAACAATAAAAGTTCATTCACACATATTCAAAGGATGACATATTCAATAACAACATGTTGAACCCAAAGAAATCGAAATTGGGTTAAAAAGTTCCCTTGGTAAAATTCGACAGCCTAACGACGTCACTTCAAAAATCCAGAAAATGAGTTGATGAGAGATAAAAAGGGAATCTCATCACTTGGACATAAAATTTAAATCAATCAGGATATAGAAGAACATATCCCAACATAATATTATGCGAATTAAAAGACATAACAAACGAAGTCTTTTAAAAAGAGGAGGGTGAAAGGTTCCCTTAGCGACTGGGGTATCTTTCAAAACATACACCCCAAGAAAGAAGGACAATACATCATTGATGTAAATACTCATAAAAAGAAAGTATATTACAAAAATAGTAGAATAATGGGCAGTATGTACACCACTCAAAGGAAATTGTGGCAAATGTAGCATAAATCTCATTGGAATAAAAGTGAGATGAAAAATCCCTTACGAAAACTCGACAACCTAACAACGCCCCATAAAACTTACAAAAATGGATTGATGAGATCAAATAGGGTATCTAATCATATTAAAATAAAGTTTATAGAAATAGTAATATAAAAGAACATCCCCCCAACATAACAAAGTGGAGCTTAAAAGAAGTGACATAAATGAGAGTACTTAAAAAGAAAGAGAGAGGTTGGATCTCTTATGAAAAATTCAAAAGCCTAACAGCGCCACTCAAAACTTTCAAAATGGATTGATAAGAGAGAATAGGGTCTCTCATCATATGAACATAAAAATTACAGTAAGATTAATATAAAAGAATATCCCAATAACAAGAAATATGAGCTTAAAAGGAATAACATAAAAGAGTGTACTTAAAAATAAATAGAGGAGTAAGATCCCTTACCTCGGGTCCGAATTGACTCGATCGTTCTTTAACGTCCTGAATAATAAACGTGAGTTAATTTATACTTTCTTAAGAACCTTTTCCAACTTCATTATTCCTTTTATATAAATTATTGACATGTTATAAACATTGTGTAATCATTTAAGTTAATAATGTTTGTTTTTTCGATATTTGGTTCTTAAGTCAAAAGTGGACTTCTTACAATTACATGTTGTTCGTGTGGTCAAAGGTTATTTATATATAGAATGACATTCCTGATTTGGATATCATATATATCATATATATCTAGAAAATACATGTATTTATAATATCACATAATCATTTAGAGGTAAGAAATGAAATGCACCGTTCATGGAGACGGTAAGCCGTACGTACGCATGAACGCTACTTTCATTTCTTTGTCATATTAATGGAATTAAAACTAAATGAGAGGTATGTATATTTTAATTCCAGAATTATATTCATCATTTATATGTATCATTCATCATATATATCCATTATATACATGTACTTATAATAGTACATTACATTTGGGGATAAGAAATGAAATGCACCGTTCATGGAGACGGTAAGCCGTACGTACGCATGAACGCTACTTTCATTTCTATCTCATAATTTAATGGAATGAAATAATAATGATATAGAGGTATATAATAACTCCAGTATAACATCATATATAATAACATTAAATCCATCCTTTATACGTCCCATGTATGGCATTAACGAATCACATCACTTTGAGGGGGCGGTAGTCCGCACTTCCTAAAATGAAGATATCGCTTATACCCATAATGGAAGCCATAAAAGTAAGACAAAAATGAAAAATACAGAAGATTAAGTAAAACATAAACATATTATATATCATATATAAAAATAGTGACATCATAATGGCCACCTTTGAAGGTGTTAAATGAGTATTGAACAATCATCGTTTCGGGAGGCAGAATTTCGCCATCCACGGAAACCGTATGTTATTTAACCATTTGATGTAGTTTTGTGAGAGTTTAGCTCGAATAAATCTTATAACAACATCCTAGTATATTGAAGATACTGGTTTTGTTACAAAATAAGTAAATAAAAAGAGTTTAGGGGGTTGGAGAAGCAAAATAAAACAAATGAACATGAGAGAATGAATTACCTTTAAAAGTGTAACTCCTTTTGATTTGAGCCTAAAGGCTTCCTTTGAAAGGATTCTGCTCAAAGGGAATCCTATAGGATGAGGAGAGGGATGTGAAGAGAGTAAATGGGCAGGGGATGGCCGAGCCAAAGGCTTGAGGAGTGTGTGAAATGAGGTAGAGGTGGGGGCCTTTTATAAGAGGAGAGGAGGGGCACTTTTAGAAATCATGAAAGTATTATTTTATTTTCAAAAGTGTTTCTAATTTCTAAGGTCCCAAATTGATATATTTAGAATATAAGATGATAAGTCCTTGAAATATTCCCATAAAATAGTTTTTGGACAAGTGTAGGTCTTAGATTTTATATTATCGTTTCATTTTATTTAAACTGTTCATTAATGAGGTCATCGCTGCATCATCATGATGTCATAAATAATTTAATTTATTTAAGGTCTAAAAATTATAAAAAAACTACTATGATTTAGGAAATCTTTTTATCTTTCCAATTACTATTTATAATAAAAAATCTTATCTTTATAACCCCATGTAAATTTTTGTTTCGTAAAATAACTCAAGTTTGTGTCATTTTTACTTTAACATTAAATAAAAAGTTATTTATGTCATTTCCCAAGCAAAGTGGATCCATGGGGTCCCCAAGTTGACCCATGTATTTTCTTGGTCGGCCATGACACAACCAATGAGGGTAGGACATGTGTCAAGTTCATTTCATATTATTAAAACATTATTTTTACCTTAAACTACACTAATTACCTCTAATCGCGATTAAAAACTTAATAAGTTACTATTCACCAAAAAATTATTTTTATCCCATTTAACCACATTTTACTTCTTAATGACAACCATGTATGTCGGATTTTTGAAATTCAAAACACAAAGATAGAAAAATTTCATTTAAACGGAAAAATCAGTTTTTATAAGTACCACTTAGTGGTTTCACTATTCATCAAAAATTGAAGTTTTTCAGAAAAATCCCAAAAATTCACCCTAAGATATATTTGATATTACGAATTCAAAAATGAAGTCTATTTTACAAAATTCAAAACATATAAGTCACATTAATTAATTTAATAATTAATTCCCGCTGTCAGAGCAAATAGCGTGTTTTTATGAGATAATAAGTATCAAAAGATTGACACTAGTTTAAGTCTGATTTCAAAGTGAAATTAATTTCAATGACCACTATTGGATTTAATGGTAAAAATATATTCTAATTTCACTTTAAAACCAATTCAAAAGATAATCTAATCATATAAATAAATTAGATTAAAAAGAGGTTTTGAATTAAAATACAACATTTTACACTATTCATTAAAAATGAACTTTATCAGAAAGATACCAAAAATTTACAGAAAGTAAAATTTGATGTCCCAATTATTAAGAAGAGTTTTATTTGGTCCAAAAGGATGTATAAGAGTGAACACAACTATATTTAATGACGGTTCTCCATCAAAAGGCGATAAGTGAACCTTTAGTGAAAACTAGGGCATATACGCCTAAAATTGAATTATTTCCGTATTTTATGCCTTTATATTTTATTGGATAAATGTAAAAACATTTAAAAACATATATAATCATATTTTAGTTATTTATATCCATTCCTGTCAATACAACGACTACATGTTAACGACCATTTAAAATAATATTATTTTATTATTAGAGTGCAACGTAAGATTCCCAAGAAACTCGTTGTTGCGTGTTGGGTACGCCATCAAGCATAGCATACCCTTTAAAGTCATATTAATATTTTATTCACAAATATGGATAAATATGAAAATGTCATATTCTTTATTTATCTGGGGTGTTACATCCTTCCCCCCTTTTGGGAATTGCATCCTCGCAATTTTAAAAATGCGCTTGGAAACATCCTTGAAAGTCCCACATCGGAACAAGAGTCGGTAAAACAATCACTTTAAAATAAAGGAAGATAAGTACAGAGGTCACCCGAGTTAACCCATACTAGGATTACATGTAGAAAAACATGGACATGGAAGAAAAAGCAAAGGGTCATGTTCTTGAGGGAGAGTGATAGTAAACATGTCTAGGAGAAAGTTAACAATGAGAAAATCACAAACTTGTGATGGGTTAAACGGTATTCGATTCCCCAGTAGGAAAAGCTAATAGACAACATTTTCGTGCTAAGTTACTTTTTATTGAGGAATTTATTCATAAGGAAACATAATCACTTATCATGTTGACTTTCAACCTTTACTGGATTCCTTAATCAAACTCATATTTTTTTCCAAAAGATGAGTTTTTAGGGAGACTTGTTCGCATTAAGAGTACTATAATCAAATTCTAGAGAGTCACATAATCCAAAAAAGAAAACTATATACTTCCCATGTATTTAGACTTTAACCAAAACCAAAAAGGTTATTACAAGATTAGATAATCCAGAAAAGGATAACCCTTTATAAAAATAAAATCTATTCTTAATCTCCAAAATTTGTCCAAAAAAACCCAAAGTTCAACGAGGACCATTCTATAATCTATTTGTCCATAAAATTCTTCAAAGTAAACCAAACTAAGATTGAAACCCAAATATTTGAAAGATTTAGTCACATAGTCTTCCAAGTTAAATCGTAACATTTATCTCCAAACAACATCAGTTGCTCCTAAAGTCTCGTATTGAAAAGTAATTAACCTAATCACATATCCTTCATGATAGGTTAATCATTTTCATAAATAACTCAAAATAAACTTACTCTTAATTGATAAAATCATATAACTAGAAAGAATCATTCAAATTAACCAGGGACTTCACGTAGTCCAGTGGTAGGCGATAAATACCAGTCGCACTTTGGTTGTGGGTTCGATTCCCACAGCTTTGTCCGACGCGACGGGTAGTCACACGGTCTGCGTGTTTTCCTTTTTCCAAAACTATATAATTCTTAAAAAATTCCCCAAAATGAGATAAAATCTTCAAAGATGATCATAACATATTTTAACCTCAAGTTTATCTCATGCCTTTCATTTTCCATCATAACATATAATAACCCATAATTACCTCAAAAGTAAGGATCATATAAACTCTAACGGTTACCTTTATAATTATTACCTGAACTTCCACATCGATTGGTCATCTCATACATGATGCATCACAGAACATACCAAGGTTCAAGTGGTTGATCATGACTCCTTGATAGTTGGTTTAGAACAACCATGAGTTTCCTCATTGAATCCCCCATTTTATCTAGTATCTTAATCATAGAACCACCACAGTTTCCTTCAAACTTGTTGTCTCTTTGGTGCCTGCTAGATCCATCCATTCACTAAAAACAGAAATGTCAGTGTGAGTATATCAACAAAAACATCATGTACTAATGAGGAAGGTAAACACTAAGATACACTTACTCATTCACTTTAACTAAAACTAGGACTCTTTCTGAAATCCTAACCATTATGGTAATTTCACTTATGCTTTAAAGAATACCCAAACCTCTAAAGTTATCTAAACCGACCTTTGATACCAACTATAAGGCCCCAGCCTTAAACCTTACTTAATCTTGAGTTATTACAAGATTACACATTGAGGATATTTTCAGGTTTAGAGTTTTAGAGAATTAGATCATGAAACTTGCATTACATTCCACATTTAAACAAAGTGGTTACATAAAAGACAGTATTCATTCTTCCCATCAGCAGAAACATATTGAAAATAAAACATGGATTATTTCTTGACACATCCTTGACACTATCATCACATCATGTACCTTTCCCTTGACCTGTGAAAAAAATTTCAAAAACTTGGGATGAGCATAAAAAGCTCAGTAAGGGTTATAAAAATATGGAAAGGAAACATGAGTTCACATACACATAAGAATGAAATCATACTTTACCCATAACACATAGGCACTTTAACATACCTTATCAAATCATGAATAAATCATAGAAATCATAAGACATAAAGGTAACTTGAGGCATTCATAACATTATTACATAGGGAGTAACCCTCTTGGTTACGTTTGGAATAACCATCACAGTATTTTCCCTAAATCTCTTTGGAGAAACCTTAACGTTTCACTCCTTCGCGTTACCCAATGCATTGGAGAGCTATATCAGGCTCACCCGCCCTTAGTTTATCACGGAACCACCCGTTTTCATAACAATGCCCAAGAACCATAACATAAATGTATCACATAAAACATGCATAAAGGAAATATAACATTTCCACATTTCAATCACAGTATAACATTTTAGGATATTGAAATAATAAATCCATTAAAAAAACCATTTTCAAAACCATTTAAAACATTTAATAAAGAGATTTTTGAATCAAAGTGTCCCATACCACCTAGAAGATTTTAAAATTTTTAACCATTAATATCCATATAAATAAATCCATAAAACCATTTTGAAAACATGGATATTAATTAGAACAAATCGTTAAAACATTTAAAGCGATATTTTGGTTAAAGGGTTTTTACCAAAATTAGAGACGCTTGAATACAATAATTGAGGAATAACATTTAATCAGAACTTTATAATATCATGAGAATAAATGGATTCATGATATAATATTCCAAAGGACAGTATATACACCATATAAGAGTGAATTGGTTCATAACAACAATGAAGTCTCAATAGAGATGTAAAATGTGATCAAATCCATTATAAAGAAGGTATCCTTAAATTAACGATAAATCAATCTCAAAATTATGTGTGACAAATATAAATACACCCAATATAATTGGATATTAAGTGTAAAACAATAAAAGTTCATTCACACATATTCAAAGGATGACATATTCAATAACAACATGTTGAACCCAAAGAAATCGAAATTTGGTTAAAAAGTTCCCTTGGTAAAATTCGACAGCCTAACGATGTCACTTCAAAAATTCAGAAAATGAGTTGATGAGAGATAAAAAGGGAATCTCATCACTTGGACATAAAATTTACATCAATCAGGATATAGAAGAACATATCCCAACATAATAGTATGTGAATTAAAAGACATAACAAACTAAGTCTTTTAAAAAGAGGAGGGTGAAAGGTTCCCTTACCGACTTGGGTATCTTTCAAAACATATACCCCATGAAAGAAGGACAATACATCATTGATGTAAATACTCATAAAAAGAAAGTATATTACAAAAAGAGTAGAATAATGGGCAGTACGTACACCACTCAAAGGAAATTGTGGCAAATGTAGCATAAATATCACGGGAATAAAAGTGAGATGAAAAATCCCTTACGAAAACTCGGCAGCCTAACAGCGCCCCATAAAACTTAAAAAAATGGATTGATGAGATCAAATAGGGTATCTCATCATATTAACATAAAGTTTATATAAAGAGGAATATAAAATAACATCCCCCTAACATAACAATGTGGAGCTTAAAATAAGTGACATAAATGAGAGTACTTAAAAAGAAAGAGAGAGGTTGGATCTCTTACGAAAAATTCGAAAGCCTAACGGCGCCACTCAAAACTTTCAAAATGGATTGATGAGAGAGAATAGGGTCTCTAATCATATGAACATAAAAATTACAGTAAGATTAATATAAAATAGTATCCCAATAACAAGAAAGATGAGCTTAAAAGGAATAACATAAAAGAGTGTACTTAAAAATAAAGAGAGGAGTAAGATCCCTTACCTTGGGTCCGACTTGACTCGATCATTCTTTAACATCCTGAATAATAAACTTGAGTTAATTTAAACTTTCTTAAGAACCTTTTAAAAGTTCATTATTCCTTTTATATCAATTATTGACATGTTATAAACATTATGTAATCATTTAAGTTAATAATGTTTGTTTTGTCGATATTTGGTTCTTAAGTCGAAAGTGGACTTCTTACAATTACATGTTGTTCGTGTGGTCAAAGGTTCTTTATATCCAGAATGACATTCCTGATTTTGATATCATATATATCATATATATCTAGAAAATACATGTATTTATAATATCACATAATCATTTAGAGGTAAGAAATTAAATGCACCGTTCATGGAGACGGTAAGTCGTACGTACTCATGAACGCTACTTTCATTTCTTTGTCATATTAATGGAATTAAAAATAAATGAGAGGTATGTATATTTTAATTCCATAATTATATTCATCATTTATATGTATCATTAATCATATATATATATCCATTATATACATGTACTTATAATAGTACATTACATTTGGGGATAAGAAATGAAATGCACCGTTCATGGAGACGGTAAGCCGTACGTACGCATGAACGCTACTTTCATTTCTATATAATACATTAATGGAAAGAAATAATAATGATATAGAGGTATATAATAATTCCAGTATAACATCATATATAATAACATTAAATCCATCCTTTATACGTCCCACGTATGGCATTAACGAATCACATCACTTTGAGGGGGCGGTAGTCCGCACTTCCTAAAATGAAGATATCGCTTATACCCAAAATGGAAGCCATAAAAGTAAGCCACAAATGAAAAATACAGAAGATTAATTAAAACATAAACATATTATATATCATATATAAAAATAGTGACATCATAATGGCCACCTTTGAAGGTGTTAAATGAGTATTGAACAATCATCGTTTCGGGAGGCAGAATTTCACCATCCACGGAAACCGTATGTTCTTTAACCATTTGATGTAGTTGTGTGAGAGTGTAGCTCGAATAAATATTATAAAAAAATCCTAGTATATTGAAGATACTGGTGTTGTTACAAAAGTTGTAAATAAAAAAGTTTAGGGGGTTGGAGAAGCAAAATAAAACAAATGAACATGAGAGAATGAATTACCTTTAAAAGTGTAACTCCTTTTGATTTGAGCCTAAAGGCTTCCTTTGAATGGATTCTGCCCAAAGGGAATCCTATAGGATAAGGAGAGGGATGTGGAGAGAGTAAATGAGCAGGGGATGGCCGAGACAAAGGCTTTAGGAGTGTGTGAAATGAGGTAGAGGTGGGGGCCTTTTATAAGAGGAGAGGAGGGACACTTTTGGAAATCATGAAACTATTATTTTATTTTCAAAAGTGTTTCGAATTTATAACGTCCCAGATTGATATATTTCGAATATAAGATGATAAGGATTAGAAATATTCCCATCCAATAGTTTTTGGACAAGTGTAGGTCTTAGATTTTATATTATCGTTTCATTTTATTTAAACTGTTCATTAATGAGGTCATCGCTGCATCATCATGATGTCATAAATAATTTAATTTATTTAAAGTCTAAAAATTATAAAAAAAATACTATGATGTATGAAATCTTTTTATCTTTCCAATGACTATTTATAATCAAAAGTCTGATTTTTATATCCCCATGTAAAAATTGTTTTCATAAAATAACTCAAGTTTGTGTCATTTTTACTTTAACATTAAATAAAAAGTTATTTATGTCATTTCCCAACCAAAGTGGATCCATGGGGTCCCCAAGTTGACCCATGACTTGTCTTGGTCGGAAATGACACAACCAATGAGGGTAGGACATGTGTCAAGTTCATTTCATATTATTAAAACATTATTTTTATCTTAAACTACACTAATTACCTCCAATCACGATTAAAAACTTAATAAGTTACTATTCACCAAAAAATTATTTTTATCCCATGGAACCACATTTTACTTCTTAATGAAAACCATGTATGTTGGATTTTTGAAATTCAAAACACAAAGATGGCAAAATTTCATTTAAATGGAAAAATCAGTTTTTATAAATACCACTTAGTGGTTTCACTATTCATCAAAAATTGAAGTTTTTCAGAAAAATCCCAAAAATTTACCCTAAGATATATTCGATATTCCGAATTCAAAAATGAAGTCTATTTTACAAATTTCAAAACATATAAGTCACATTAATTAATTTAATAATTAATTCCCGTTGTCATAGCAAATAGCGTGTTTTTATGAAACAATAAGTATCAAAAGATTGACACTAGTTTAAGTCTGATTTCAAAGTGAAATTAATTCCAAAGACCACTATTGGATTTAATGGTAAAAATATATTCTAATTTCACTTTAAAACCAATTCAAAAGATAATCTAATCATATAAATAAATTAGATTAAAAAGAGGTTTTGAATTAAAATACAACATTTTAAACTATTCATTAAAAAATGAACTTTATCAGAAAGATACCAAAAATTTACAGAAAGTAAATTTTGATGTCCCAATTCTTAATAAGAGTTTTATTTGGACCAAAAGGATGTATAAGAGTGAACAAAACTATATTTAATGACGGTTCTCCGTCAAAAGGTGATAAGTGAACCTTTAGTGAAAACTAGGGCATATACGCCTAAAATTGAATTCTTTCCGTATTTTATGCCTTTATCTTTTATTGGATAAATGTAAAAACATTTAAAAACATATATAATCATATTTTTGTTATTTCTATCCATTCCTGTCAATACAACGGCTACATGTTAACTACCATTTAAAATAATATTATCTTATTATTAGAGTGCAACGTAAGATTCCCAAGAAACTCGTTGTTGCGTGTTGTGTACGCCATCGAGCATAGCATCCCCTTTAAAGTCATATTAATATTTTATTCACAAATATGGATAAATATGAAAATGTCATATTATTTATTTACCTGGGGTTTTACATAAAGGGTACACCTTTATCAGCACTTGCTTTAGCGCCGATAAAGTGGACCTTTATGAGTGCTTTTGTTAGCGCTGATAAAGGCCCGACCCTTTATCAGCACTTTACCGTTAGCACTGATAAAGGTAGGCGCATGCCTTGCCCAGTTTTGTGGTAGTGATAGAACATAATGATTCATTATATATTTATTTTTAGTGATTCATAAGAGTTATATATATAAAATAAAATATATCATTTATGGAGATATTAGGTCATACGTACGCATGAATGTTGTTTTCACTTTATTTTCATGTTAAAATAAAGTAAATTATATGATATATTATCATTACAAAATAATTTTATGTCATATATAATAAATATATTCATAAAATTTATCCTTAATACCATCCATGTTAATTATAGGTGAATAACAAATTACATCGCATCGTGGAGATGGTAAGCCTTACGTACGCACGAGTGACATTATAATTTTCCCAAAATATTAGATGGTAAAAAGGAAGACATGATTTTATAATTGTAGAAGTATAATTATATCATAAATATGATATATATATATATCATATAAAAATATAGTTTCTATCATAATTCACAACCATAAGTGGTTGTAAATGAAAAATGAACAACATCATTTCATGGGGTGGTAGTTCTCCATACACAAGAATAGTAAATTTGTTACCCATTAGATGGAAGTTTGTGTGTGTATAGGTCTAAAATATAATAAAAAAACATCCAAGTAAATTTATACTACTATATTTATTATATTAACATTAAATAAAAATAATTGAAGAAGTTTTAATGAAGAAAGGAAACAAAAATTCTCATTGTTGAATGTAACCTATTCTTTGGGTGACTTCTTTTCATTTGCAAAAAATAAATCCATTAGTTAGATTTCATCCCAAATGAAGGATTATAGAATGAATATAGTAATTTTTGGAAGAGATTTATATATATTTTGGCCAAACCAAATAGGTTCTGAAATGTGAGGAGAATAGTAGGGGATGTTCCCTTTTATATGAGAGTTGGAGGGAACTTTTGGAATTTCTAAAAAGATTATTTTATAATAAAATAAATCTAAATCCAAATAACACCAATATTCCATTAATTCAAAGAAAATATATGATAAGGTTTCAATATCATCATGAAATATATTTTATACAAGTTTTTTTAATCCTTATCATTTTTACTAACTCTTAATTAACTGAGTATAATTTTAACTATGACAACCAATTATTATATACTAATTGGATATAAATTTTAGTTATAGAAATTAAATTGGATCATAAACGAAAAATTTATGATATTCCAGGCCCTATATAATCTCATATTCCTTATTTAATATTTTTATTATTTTTAAATAATTTAATAAAATATTTTTTTTATAAAATATCATAAGTTTCAATTTTGACACTATTAAGAACATTGACTTTATGAAAATAAAATCCACAAGGGAAATTAGAAAAATCTACCAACACACCCATGAAATGTAATATTCACCTGTAAATTTTCTGTATCTAATTAATTAGTTCAAATTGTATTTATTTTAATATAAATAATATCATTTAATTGATTGTTTCATTAATTGAGGAATCAACACATCATCATTTTGTAATAATTTATGATAACTTTTTCTTCACTAAAAAATAAAAATAAATTAATATGATGAAGATAAACATTTTCTATTTCAGAAGAATATATATAGTTGATAATATCTTCTATTTATCCCCATATCAAAAAATGTTATACATGTTAATAGTAATAGTGTGACATTTTGTCATTCCCTAAGAGTTTAATAATATTTAAGTCATTTTCAAAAGGCAGTGCCAATTAAAAATTTCAATTTCGATACTTATGTGTCAGGGGAAATATTATATTCCCTTAATATCATTTTTTAATGTTTTTGGGTAGTTTTGTAATATAAATTATATTATTTTTACCTGTATTTACCCGATTTACCCATAATCATGGTATTAAAAATTAGTAATGTTATGATTCATATTGCAAAAAAAAAAACAAAAAAAGGGAAATATTTAATAAATTTGGACCTAAAAATCCAAATATGGAAAACATTTTTCATAATAAAATATATTGAAATTTCTCAAATTATCTTAAAATTAATCTCATTTATGGAACGAGAAAATGGATTTTTAAAGTTAAAATGTAAAAAAGAATAACAAGTTTTTATATTCAAATTCATTGTCGAATTGATTCAAATGAGCTACATTGGATCAAATAATATTTTAGTATAATAATACTTTAAAATAAATATAAAATATAATTTAATACTAAAAAGTATTTTTATTAAAAAAATTGTTTTTAATTAAAATTTAGTTCTTCTAACTATTCATCATAATAAGGAACTTATCCAAAAAATACCAAAAATTAAATCAAAGTAATTTTTTATATTCTTATGTTAAATAAATGATTTATTTTATGAAATATAATATATATAAAAGTGTCAAAAAATATATTTAAAATGGTTTCTCTAATAAAAGGAGATAAAAATACCCTTTTGAAAAATATAGGGTTTTATGTGTATAATTTATTTTGTCTGTATCTTATGAAATTTAAATCTATTGGATGAGTACCAAAATTATTTTATTTAATATATAACATATAAATTCCATTAATATTAATCATTAATTATAATTAATAAAATTTATAAAGAAAAAATTTCTTTAGGATAATATAAATTAAAATATTTCCTTTATAATCAATTGGTATATATTTTCATTTCTAATTAAGTTTTAACTAATAAAACCATATTATCAAACTTATATTTTTCATAAGTTAGTTGATTATATTAATATAATCTAATTTCTCATATAGGTTATATCTTATTATATGAAATAATATTTTAATAATATACCACTGTTTGGTAAAACTCTATATTGGGTATAATGAAAGATATCAAAAGAAGTTAGAATTGTTTAACAAAATCCATTAATAGTATTGAGTATACTATAATATAATCTAGTTTTGGGTTGTAGAGAAATCTCGACTTTCTTTTAAAGATAATGAAATCCATCATAGTGTTTTTTGAATAAAAAATCTATAATCAGTATGGTGTGAAATGAAAAATATCTAAAAGGTTAATTGATTTTGGAAAAAAAATTCACATAGTCTTGGTGTGTTACATGGAGTATAAAAAAGGTTTTAAGTCTCTATGATGTATACACTCAGTAAAGGGATATTATAGATGATTCATTAAGAAAGTAGAAACATACTCTATTAGATAAAGAGGCTTTATACCAGTGGAAGAAAATTGCAGACATATAGGATATTTGTATTTATTTCTTAGACCTTTGTGATGTTGTAATATTATTTCATGGTTTTCAATTCATTATTTGGTTGAGAATGTTCAAGAAGGCTCAGAAATATTCTCCCAAATTTTTTACCTTGATTTCAACACATACTTGTGGAGAAACCATTGAGGGTTGGATATTGGATGGGATTTAAGTACTGATGTTTGAAATTAGATAGTCATTCATTTGGCTAATATGTAATATCTACTTACTTCCCACCACCATTGAAGATGGTTTATTCATATAGGAATTATAAAGATATATAAAGTGGTTTTAACATAGTTTTTATAGGTTGGAATGAAAAGAGATATAGAAGCATATGTCTTAGTAATCTTTTCCATTAACCAGTTCAAGGTATAGAATCAATTACCAGTGGGTATTCAGTTTCCGTTACTAATTATTTTGTAAAGATTTCACTAGAAAACAATGGATTTTGTAATATTTCTACCATTTTTGGTTAGGAAACATGATGGATTATAGGAAAAGGTTGATTAACTCAAAAATTACGGTCACATCTTCCAAATTCATGAAACTAATATTGTGGAAAAATATTAAGAAATATATATTCCTGAAATTTTAATGCTGCATGAAATTATATTCATAATGGTATATGAAAAAAATCCAGGTTTAAATATCGTTTATAGAAATCCTTGTATCATGCGATTAGAATATGGTTAAATTGAGTTTGGATAATAATGATCAAATTGATGGAAAGTCTGAACAAATATTCTTAACATTACCAGAAATTATTAGGGATTCTATATTGAATTTATGTAAATTATAGCGACATAATTTTTCCTTAACAGATTTATAATATAATAACAATTATCAAGAATTGATATATTCCTCTATTTGAATCATTGTTTGTCATTACTTATTATTTTACACTTTTTTGGGTAAAAATAGATGGTAAATCACTAATTGGACCAAACCATGTGAAAGTGATGACAGAAAAGATTCAGTTGATCAGAAAGATGGTGAAGATGACTCTATGTTTTCACAAATAACATGTTGATCATTATTAGTAACCATTGCTATTTTAGGTCTATGGTCTTGTGTTTTTAAAAATCTAGATATGGATTTGGAATCATGGTTTTAAAATGAAGGGAATGTCATATCATCAATACATAGGACCCTATGACAATCTTGAATGAGTATGTGATGTGGAATAACAATTGGATTTTTCAAAAACATTAATTTTATTGCACAATGTGTTTCAGGTTTCTCAGTTAATAAAGTATCAAATAGATGCTAATAATGTGATTTGATCAGAGCATTTAAACAGAGAGCCATATACAACATTTATTCACATGGTGGTACAAAAATGGATAAGAAAGGAAAGATATTACCTGGTAAAATCATTGCTATAGTATGGGTTTTATGGAAACATGTATAGAATTAAGAAGAAATCTAACACTATGATAATGAAATTATAGTGTAGTGGACTGAAATATTCTATGTCATCTTTGATTTGTCAGTTTTTGAGGATAGAAGGTCCAGTGGTGGCTATAATGTAAAACCCCCAGTTTAACTTACATGGACCTTTATTCATTTATTTTGAGTCAATATGACTTTAAATAAATGGAATTCCTTATTAGTGCATTATTATTGTAATCGTACGAGCTGACCTTACAAGGTATTATCTTAATAGAGTTTCACCACACAGATGGAACATGGATTTCCACACTGTGTGGCATAACTATATAACTTAAGGATGGACATCCAAATAAATTGGGATTTAATATGAATTAAGCCTACAAAGCCCATATAATCCCATATTATATTGATTACTTGATTTTCTTTTTTCTCAAGGAATAAGAGAATATTCTATTCTATCCGAAAGTAATTTTTAAGAGAATAAAAGTGTGTTGGAGGCCTAGATTCATCGATAAGTACCCATTCTTCCATGTTATTTGTAGGTCAAATGTTACTCTCTCTCTATATCTCCATATCTACCATATATCTCATCTATTATAGATATATATATGTGTTTTGGTGTTTTAAGATGATTTTTTAATTGAGAAGGGCACATGGGTTGTAATCAGATAATGATGTTTTCTAATTTCATTCATCATTTATGACAACCATTATGAGCTAGTGGGCTTCTCTGTTTACTACACATGATTTAGAACATGAAGATTTAGTTATTATTAAATGATTTTCTTGAAATGGTTGTGAAATCCTAGTGTTATTCTTGATGGAAACCCATTTTTTTATGGCTATGAAGTTTGGGAAAATGATTGATTTTGATAAACCCTTCAATTTTTTATAATTTTAAAATGGTTATTTTAAATTTATAATTTAATTTTGATGAATGAAAAGTGTTTAATAAAAATTTTTAATGAATAAAAACGTTTTATATGTATTGGTTTATCATGGATATTTTTTATACATGGTTTTCAGGACAACATTTTCATTATTCATGACCTAGTAGAAGGGACATGTTCTTTCTGGGCACCTAGTATTGGTCAAATTGTGATGACTCGATGGATTGAAAAGGTACCCCTCATATGTATTGAACTACCTCATTATAATTTATGGTGTGTGTATGTGTGGAGACATTGATATGGGTATGAAAAATAAATGAGGATGATTTTTTTCTTGAAAATGTTTTCTTGGATATTTTTAATGGTTTTGATTTGAATTTATTGAACTATTTTTAAAATATTTTATATATAATTTTCTATCAAATTTAATCCAATTATAATGAGTAAGGAATTGATTGGGGGAATCTTATTATTTTTAGAATTTTCCTATGCTTGGTAACTATTGTTTTTATGTGGATTTAATCTATAGAGTCAAAGATAAAGAAAACATATCAATGTTCTTTAGTGATACCTCTTGATATGGTGGGAATATCACGTTGAGTTGGAGATTGAAGAAGGATGGTTATTATTAATTTATGTAATATTTTATTTTTTAGATTTGTGGTCTTTTGTTTTTATTTTTGTATGAATTGTTGTTTCTGATTTTAATCTGATATGTTTTTTTTGGTTTAGTTATGTTTTATATTTTTCTTTTAGTATGAATTGCAACTCTGCACAGGAAAGCTATCCGACCAGCATTGTGAAGGTGGAGTACTGAAATCATGACATTTTCTAGGGAGGAGCAATTCCAAGTTGTCTTGTCTAGGTGATTCCATTAAGACCTATGGGTCATGTAATTTTCTCTTAATCATTTAGGCATTTTAAGTGTTCTACCTCACCCCTTGATTGGTGGATTATAAAATATAATAAAAAATGAAGGTCTTCAGGCCATTTAAGACATTTAAATTAGTGATCAAATAGTGGATTGGTTTGATATTGTTTTTTAGTTTAGATATTTTATCTTTTAAAGAAAATATCATCCACTAAATTTTCCCAAGGGCCATAGAATTTATTTAATGACATTGGTATAATATGGACGTCACCTAAGGCCTAGTAGAACTCCCATCACTTATCGAGACAATGAGGAGGGGTGGGATGTTACTATCCTCACAACTAGGCTGTCATTTTGGATTTGGTTTACTCCTAATTCCATTATTTTCATTGTTAAGGTTCACTCCCAAGAATCTATTATTTTCAAACTTATCTTACCATAATATGTTCCCTCCCCATTCCAGTCCTTATTACCTCATGAGATATCATTCATTGACCAATTCATTAGAGGAAAATATAATTATATACTCGTAACATGCTAGGATTTTTTGAAATGTTTTTTTGAATTAATTTAATATTTTTGATACTTTTTATTTTACAAAATAGTGAATATAGATTTTGTTATATGAAATAATTATGTTTGGATTATGTCACACACAACAACAATTTAATATTCCACTGAAAGAAACACTTGGATTATCTTTATGTAAATGAAATAATATTTTTCTCTTGTATTACATACAATATTGAGTTCGATCTATTGTTTTCATTACACGCTAGGACGAGTATTTCTGAAAAATACTATTGATATTGTAATTAAAATATTATTACAGTCACCACCTAGGAATTAAAATGGTAGTAATGAATAAAATTTACTAAATTATGAAGATATGATTTAAAAAAGTATATAAAATTAGTAATTTGGTAATCAATTAGTATAAATCAATATAATAACTATTTGAAAATGATGAAATTAATTTTCTAGGAAAACTATTTTTCTATTTACAAACAAAATTCTATCTCAATAAAATAAAAAACCAAATTTTAATAATTTTTTTAAATAAATGTATATTTTATATATTTAGTAAATATTTTTTATAATCATATAATATATTTAATATGTATAAGATAAGAATAAATCAAATTTTATTAATAAAACGATTTATTTTTTAAAAGGCAATGTTACCGCTATTTAATGGGGAACCCATTATAAATTTATATTTAGATAATTTTATAGTTTTTATTTGAAAAATAATAATCATTTTTTAAAGAGGTATATTAAAATTTACTTTTGGGTAATTTTAGGTATTCTTTCACCAATGTTTCATATTGTGATGAATAGTGAAAACCACTGAATTTTAATTGAAAACTACTTTTCCATATAAATTATTTATATAGATAAATTATTTTTTAAATTGGTTTGAAAGTATAATTAAATAAATTATACAATAATAACTCCAATATAGGTCATTTAATTTATTTTTACAGTGAAATTTGATATAAAAAATTTTATATCTTTTGAAAATTTTCTCTTTAAAAACCCATTTTCTTGTGCCTTATACTGGATTAATTTTAAATTAATTTCTGACACTTATGTGACTATATTATTGAAAAATATATTAAATATTTGTAATTATAATAATTTATAATGAATAATAAGGTAAATGTAGTTTTTTTCTAAAAATATTACTGAAAGTAATTAAAATTATTTTAAGTGATTACGGTATGAACGAGTTTACTTAGAGGTCAAACATTATCTTAATGGACCAAATACCCTAGAAACAAGTTAAAAATAAATTGGTTATCCATATTTATACCATAAAATACATTTTATAAAAAATGGAAAATTATTTTAGGCACAATATGTATGTGGGACCTCTTAATTTTTTTTAGTTTTATATTTTCAAGAATGTCACTCCTCCTCCACAATAAAAGAAAAATCACCCCCTCACTTACTGACACATATATGGACACTTTGGTTTTCCCAAGGTTCGAAAAAATTAGATCTAAGTTTCAATCCCTTAATCCTATAATCCTAGCATTGGAAATAAATCTAACCAAGTACAACCTTTGGTGCAAACCAAATGAAGTTACACAAATAATATGTAACATCCTTCAAAAATTAGTATTTTCAATTTCTTTATCCTCCCCAAAATTATTATTATTAAATTATTTTATAATAAAAATTGTATAATAATATAATGATATGTTTTTATGTTAATGTTTTTGACATACACTGACACACACTTCAATCAAATGGGATTCACAATCATCATTCTTGTGTACGATGGACTACTGCCTCGTGAACTGATGTCTCTTGTTCTTGCATGGTCCCATTTAAAGGATGGAAATAATGATGGAATTTAATTTTTTATTATATATAAATATATATTATATTTATGTTGTTTTTATTCTTCTCTAACAATTACACAAAACATACCTTCATGCCTTCCATTTTGTGTAAATATTATTACTTCGTTTGTGGACATTCAGACTAACTCCTCCTCAAAGCGATTTTATTCATTCAAAATCTACATTGAATGTATTAAGCCCATGTTTAGTAATAATATATGATATATATGTAAAAATATTACTAATATAATGATAATATATATATATACATAAATTTATATATCATTTACTTTCATTCTTTTAATACAACAATAAAATGGAATCAACGTTCATGTGTACATCTGACCTACCGTCTCCATGAATGATGTATTTCATATCATTTTTCCATATTTTATCTAATATTATAAATATTTATATACTGAATATATATGATATTTATATATTTTTTACATTCTCAAAATAATTAAATCATTATATAATCAAAAGGATCATGAATAACAGGTCAATACATATATGCAAAAACAAAGCAGATATTACGTGAAACATAACATTAAAATGAAATTGTTATTAAAAATGAAATATAAAATCATAATAAAATAATATATGGTTTTATATATAATAATTTAGTTATTTATAATATTTTTTGTAAAATTATATTTATTATACATGAGTTTTGAATGTGTACGGAGAAATTCAATACTTAAGGTATGGGTTTTCTCATCTAACATTTTATATCTGTGAGATACATAGCATGTTCAGAACATGTTTATCTTTTAATGGTTTATATAAAGAACATGAATTTATTCTATGATAATTATAAATAAATTTAGGTGTATTTGCATATCCATTTTATGACACCACTTTCATGGGGTTTATGGTCCAATAGTTACCAAAGCGGTAAAGTTATTTTGTCTCAAGTTGCCTTCTTTGAGACACATGTTAGGTCATGAACCTATATTCTTCTATGAGGTGTAAATACCACCCTTTTAAATTTTATATCATTAATATTATTCTTTTAATTACAATATATGCCTCATGTAATTATATTCTCTCATTGGTATTATGATTTAATGTAACCAATGTGGTACAAGTTTGTTGTTACAATCTCATCATATATCAAGATTATTTGGGATTAGGTTTCTATTTATTGAATATTCTGATCCACATATCTTGATCTATCATTAATTATATTATCCTTTGATTTTTCATATTATATCCATGTAACTATACCATTTTCCCACTATTTGGTATATATGATAATTATGATTTTTTATATGAAAATATGATTTTATTTCTCCTTTCGGTTAAAAATATCAGTTTCCTAAATACCATGTTTACTAAAACAAATTTCAAAAATGTTTTGATATTAACATATGATCATTAAAATAAAATTTTAACCATTTTATACCTTATAAAATAATTTAATAGGAATATTCTTGTCTTTTTCAATCAAGTAAATTTCCTTAACTTTTTTAGGTCAAAAAAGGATTGTTCGACATGTAAAGACATACCCGACATAATGACCATCATATCCTCAAAGATTCATTTGTACATTTATAAGTTCATTTATAAATAAAATTATTTCCTAATATTTTATAAATTCATTTTTAATGTGGTTTTCAAATAGAAAGGTATTCAAAAATGATTTATATTTAAATGTGTTCTAAATGATTTTCAAATATTCATCTATATGTTTACAGATTGTTATTCTCAATGAAAATGATTTCAATGAGTTCAAAAATTGTTTATAATATTTAAAATTTTGATATAAAAAGGTTTTGAAAATTATTTCAGGCCTTATTTTTGATTTTTCAATGTATTTTGAAAGAAAATGGATTTTAAAACACTTATATTTTCCTTTAAAAGTTTTGGAAGATATTTTATAAGATTTATTTTAAAAAATGAATGATGTTATATAAAGAATTTTTTTTAATAAGGAAAATAAATTATCCTTAAGAAAATTTTTAAATTAAAATTTCAATATTTATTTATAAGAAAAGGATTTTTGAAATTGTTTTATGAATGTGATTTTCAAGGAATGGATATTTTCCTTATGAAATGTTCCATGTGATCCTCCAAATTTCTTATCCATTAATAATGAAATACATTGGTATAGTTTATGATTTAATAGGGATATGATCCAATAATACCATTCATATTATTTCTTAAATGATATATATTTTTATGGAATGTTTATGAGAACTATTTCTCTACCTCGGGTTATATTATTTTGAAACCTGCTTCTTTTCTTGGGATACACTTTTATGAAATGATTATGAGACATATGTATTTTCCTTAGGTTATTATATGATGACATTTTTATCTTACCCATTTCATTTCATGGGTTATGATATGATGTTCATGAAATTCATAACTTTTTATGGGTTATGATATGATAGATATTTTATTATCATATCATATATATATGTATGATTTTATTATGTGATAGGTGAAACCTATATCTCCCAAAAATTAATTGTGTAATGATTTATATCTCAAGATATAATTATGGGAAACAAGTCATAGGATTGATCCATAATGGGAAACAATTGTGTCTTGATCCACAATGGGAAATAAGTGTGTCCTGGTCCAATATGTTTAACAGGTGTGTCCTGATCCAATATGGGAAGATGGGGAAAATTGATCTGCTATGAGAAGGAGTAACCCAATACCTTATAAGTAAAGGACTACAATCATGGATGGTGGTGTGTCCCACCTTGTAGGTGTAGTCCCCATGAGGTTCCCTAATATGTTTTGGTAATGAGCCGTGACTTCTAGGGAATTACTTTTATGTAGGAACCTGATTACATGTTGAAAATGTTATATACTGACTTGCTTTCATGTCTATATGTTTTTGTGAGGGAAAATTTTCATGTACATCACTAAATGTATGGACCCATTTCTATTTACACATGTTCACAATGTTATAATTTTCTTTTTATGCCACAATTATCTGTTTTAATCCTATGCTATGCTATCCCGACTAAAGCTCTTTGACTTACTAACGATTCATGTATTATGAACTATCAATCATTATTCAATGACTCTTGATTATGATATTTTATATGAAGGTTATGGTCTTATAATGTTATTATCATTTTCTCATACCATTATGATCATGATATGACTATACATCTCCCTTGTTTACCCTTACTAAGCATACGAGATCATCAATTTCTTATGTTTCCTTTACCATGTATGGTTTTTAAGTATGAGTAATAATGAGATGATATTTAAGGGAGATGTTGAATAACATTCACCATGTTAGTAGATCATGTTTCAATGTTTCTGAAGAAACTAATATATTATGGTCCCCAAGCATGTATTTTTGTAGTGTACTAAATATTCATATATTATTATGTAATATCCATGTTTGTTATGTAAGGGTTTATATAGTTGGTATGAAATGAAACGTTTATTAAACCTTTGGAAAATAGGAAAAAAAATTTATTGATACCCATATGGATATTTCTTTGAATATTTTTAGTGATTTCTCTATGGATAAGACTATGGTGTCATATATTTAAAAGTAGGTTTCCTGATTTAGGAATCCTATAAGTAATTATTCATGATTTTTTGGTTTTCTTCTATATAAGTGTTTCTCACCCTATGCATTTAGGTTTTAGTAAATAGAGGTAAAACATGAAAATTGGTTATCATTTAATGTTTCAAATAATGAAATTATGTGAATTATACGAATCAATTTCTTATATGGAAATATCTTGAATATAATCTAGAAGGTGGTACTATTACAGCTTACACTTCTAAAGATAAATAGACCGTAAAATAATTATGAATGGAATAGGATGTTGTAATAATATTTTATACATTAATGTTTTTAAGCATGATTAGATTGAAGTTGAGGATAATTAACACACTATTGATATTTCATATTCTCAGGATTAGGGGTATTAAGAAATAAAATTATTAATCTGGAGTAGTGGTTTAAGAATAATGTTGGATTATTAATGTTTATATGTATTGGAATTCAAGAATCATGTTACATGAATAATGAATTATATGTTTTACATTAATTATATTCAAAAAATATATTTAATGGCGTTGATGACCTAGAATAGTTATTTAATTAAAAGTTATTATTTTGATTAAGGGAAGGTAACCATTAATTTGTTCCTGATATTGAGATTATTATTTATATCTAGAATGAAGAGATGATTAATATTGACAAATCAAGTTGTATATAACTAATTACATGGGAACTTATTATTTATTGGTTGAAAAATTTGTCTATGTTATAATGGATTATGCTTACAACTACTTGGATTTATAGAATATGTCCCATATTTTTTCGAATAAGGAAGATACATGTTTTCTAAAAGGATTTATTATAATTCAAGTTATTACTGTAAAATACCACCCCATCCCATAGTATTGAGAGGGAGGAGTAATTATAATTGTAATTAAGGGATATTCTCAGGGTTCCAAAGGCTATAAATAAATTCCAAGGGCTTCAAGAATCATTTGGGAACAATTTCCCCTTTCTTGTAACACACAACCCCATCCTATTGGCCTGATAGGGTGAAAGAATGTTACTTGGCCTTAAGTAATGTTCCTAGGTAACCAAAACTGGGAATAAATGCCAAGGGCTTCAAGAATCATTGAGGAATGCTTTTTCTTAAGATAAAATCAACCAACCAAACAATCCATTAAGAAAAAAACTACCTGATGTATGCCAACAAAACAACCCAACCCATACATGGACAAAAGGAAACCAACTATTCCATAACACTTCCCAAATTCCAATACAACCAAACTAAATATTAGAGTACCAAGAAGAATAATAAACAACAAGAACCCAAAGAACTAGGACAACATCCATATATCCACACCAAGCTCCATGCTCTAAGACCCAAAACATCAACAAAGCATCATCCCGATCCACAAGAAAAATGAGATTCTTTTCTATTACCTGTGTCTTGGAATATAACATCGAAAGAACCACCAAAGTGCCAAAGTATAAGGTGATTACTATTATATATTAGGTTTTCCACAAATGACTTCCCTACACAGTCCACTAGGAAATAACCATTATCACATTTATATAAATAATTTTATATAAAAAAATAAATAGTGAAACCATTTCCTTAAGCCAAACATACACTTACCAAGCCAAGTAAAACAAGGGAAACCACTAAAATTCTAGAAGCCATAGAACTATCATAAAATAGCCCAAAAATTTACATCTCTCAAAGAAACACAAAACAAAGCAAGCAAAACAGTGACGCTTTAGTCCAACCCTTTAACTACATTTCCAACGAGTTGGGCTTCTCGACCACTTCCATAATGGTGGCTCTTCTGTCCATTATCCATCACCTTTTATATCAAGAATTCCCACAAACTTCCACATAATCAATTAAAGCCACAACACTTAATCACTAATAAGCATAAATCACCAAGTCCATACAATAATCACACAACCATTTCCAACACAAGCCAATTCACTTCAATAAATCATCCATTTATTAAAAACCCCCTTCTACCTTTTTCCATGACAAACCAAATTTCAATAAAAAACATCTTTATTGAAAACCATTTTTACAAACCATTTTCATAATCTAAATGTAGAAAAATATTTTAAAATCTACATTTTAAAATCACACAACAAAACCCATCTTTCAACCATATCCCATTTCACCCAAAATTCCCTAAATCTTCACTAAATGCCCCCCCACGATTCACACATCGTATTCACAATTAATTTCAATAAAAAATTTAATTGAAACCAAAGTCACTAATTCTAACTAAGTGGAGTTGAGAGAGAATCCACCTACATTTAGGGTTCTAGTGAAATCGACACACAAGTAACCACACCACAAATCCGGACAAACTCTCCACCAAAACCACTCTGGATCTCCTATCCTATCCCCAAAAAATCTCTAAAATCAATAATTTATCCAACCAAAACCCTATATCCACATGAAATAAATGTATATCTAGAAAACCAAGAGAGACGGAAGAGTAGATATAGAGAAAACCACAAAACAACCAAGAGATAAGACTTACCTGGGATGAGCCACCTTCAACCACCATGCAACCCCTAAAAATCCCTTCCTAAATGAGTGGGAGAGTACCCCTAGGATTTGAGAGGAAGAATTCATGCATAGGTTTTGTATGGGAGAAGAAATTTATGTGTTAGGGTGAATCTTTACTAACCCCATTTCTAAAAAACCAATTTTAATGGGCTGCACGGTTACCTCGCACGTCTGGACAAAAAGTGCACTAACCGCGTGGATGCTACTACCTCACAGACACTCGCATGAACTCCTCGCACGATTAGAAAAACCGTATGAAAAACTTGTGGGACCCCACCTCCTTAGGTTTCATAGTTTCCTAGGTTTATCCTGTGGTTTACCCTAACCGTGCAACCATAAAAGGCCTCCAAAACCTTCCAAAACCATTCCAAACTCTCACAACCTATTCCAAACTCAACCCAAGCACTTTAAACACATAAAAGTCATAAACAAAGGTTACATGCCTCAAAATAGGGATGCTATATTCTCCCCACCATTGGACTATATATCCTCAGAAATTAGAGAACCATCTCTTTGGTGAAAGAGATATGGCCATTACTCAACCATCTATTTCTCCCGCTCCCATGTCTCCTCCTAAATCTGACCATGATTCCAGAAAAAAACTAAACCAAATCTTTGACCACACAAGACTTTATTATTCCATTCCAAAATCCGTAATGACACATGAACCAATGAAGTATCTAGTTCAAGATAAACATGATCCCAACAAATCACATGGTCACGATTTGACTGATACTTTTTCAACTGTGACACATGAAACACATTGTCACCAAGAACCATAGTGGAAAATCCAACCGATAAGCTGCCACTTTAATCTTCTAAAGTATCTCAAAAGGCCCAATATACCATGGAGATAAATTACCCAACCTTCCAAACCGACAATGTCCCATCCTAGGAGAGATTCTCAAAAAAACATAATCACCAACCTCGAATGACAACAGTCATCAATGATGGTTGACATATGATTTTTGAAGACTTTGTGACATCTCCATCCTCTTTCTCATCAACGCATTATTCTCCATAATCTCTTGGATAGGGCTCGGTCCAATCATTGAATTCTCAACCATTCCCACCCAACATAGTGGAGAAGGACAAAGACACCCATACAATGCCTCAAACACAGCCATATGTATTGAAGCCTACTAACTGCTATTATAGGATAACTCCACCAATGGTAAGTGATCCTCCCATGATCCATCAAAATCCATCACACAATCCCTTAAAATATCCTCCAAATATTTTATTGTCCTCTCAGATTGTCCATCCATCCGAGGATGATATGCCGTTCTCATCGTCAACTGTGTCCCAAGGGCTTGCTACAATGATTTCTAAAAATGAGTTGTGAACCTTGGATCTCTATCTAATACAATTGAAACCGGAATATCAAGCATCCTTACCACTTCATGAATATAGATTTTGGATAGATCCTCCATTGTTTAAGATTCAAGAATCAAGATGAAATGGAATAAATTTGTGAGATGATCCACAATCACCCATATAGAATTGTGTTTCTTTACTATTCTCGGAGCACCTCTCACAAAATCCGTCACTATTAACTCCCACTTCCCAATAGGAATATGAAAAGATTGAAACATTCCTTCTAGTCACTGGTGATTTTCCTTAACTTTATGACTAGTTAAGAATCTCAAAACAAACTCGACCACATCCCTTTGCATACCTTACCACCAAAACTAAGATTTCAATTCCTTATACATATTCTGAATTCTAGGATGTAAAAACCACCTGGAATGATGATAAGCCTAAGAAGTTCCTCCTGAGAAGCCACTAGTACCACCATCCGATTCCAAAAACACAAGAATGAATTCCTATTTAGTTCACAACCCTCAATGGTCTCCCCAACATTATGGTTTATCCTTACCACCATACACTTAGAATCAGATTATTATTCTTATTTAACCAAACCAACCAAGTCAAGAATCAACAAAACTAGAAAGAAGATTGCTCATTCACCATGGTACTCAAATTCCAACTGTATGTCAGCTATGACTGACATGAACTAACACTAATATGATGCATTTTTACCACATGAGCATATGATTATATACTTAATGGATTTACATAAAATTTCCTTTACTCAGTGTGAACATTATGTTGAAATCAAACATATGAAGATATTTTATCCATCTCCTTTGCCTCCAATTAAAATCTCTCTGTGAGAAAATATGCTTTAAGCTCCTGTGATTGGTAAACACTATAAATTTCTCACTGAAGAGAAAATGACACCACATTTTTTAAGCATGAACCACTACTGAGAACTCTGAATCATTTTTGGGTAGTTCTTATCATGAATCCTCAATTAGCATGATCCATAAGCAACCACATGGCCCTCGTTCATGAGAACACACCCAAACCCTAATCTCGATGTGTCACAATACACCAAAACCCTTTCTCTAGTTTAGAAAAACAAATATTGGTACTGATGTAAGGTGAACCTTTATATATTCAATTCATTTATGAAACTAATCATCCCATTGAATTGGGATATTCTTCCATGTCAAAGCTGTCATCAGTGAAGCCAATCATGAGAAATCGTGAACAAAAAATTGATAATATCCAGATAGACTAAAGAAGCTCCATATTTCAAAAATGTTCTTCTGTGGTTTTTAGGAGATAACAACCTATATCATTTTCAAATCAACCGAATCACCTTCCTCAGAAATAAAATGGCCAAGGAAATAAGCCTCCTATATGCAAAAGTCACAATTTGACAATTTGGTATACAATTGATGATCCCTAAAGATCCCCAACACTCTCACCAAGTGTTTCTCATTCTCTACCCTTTTCCCTAAATACACCAGTATATCATCAACAAATACCATCACAAAAGATTCTAGATATCTCTGAAATATCCGATTCATCAATTCCATGAACACCATTGGTGAATTAGTTAGACCAAAGGGCATAACTGCATACTCGTAATGGCCATATCTACTTCTGAAAGTTGTTTTGGGGATATCCATCATCCTTACCCACAATTGATGGTTTCCTGACCTCAAGTTAATATTGGAGAACCAATGATCACATTTCAGCAGGTCAAAAAAATCATCAATGCATGGAAGTGGATATCTATTCTTTATTTCAACTTGATTTTGTCTACGATAATCGATAGAGAGATGCAGAGTTCCATACTCCTTTTTAACAAACAAAACTGGCTCTACCCACAGAGACATGATAGGCTAGATAAAACCTTTGTTCTCTAACTATTATAACTACACCATTAATTCCAACAATAATAATTGTTCCATATGGTAAGATAGAACTGAGACAGGACTGGTCCCTAGAAGGAGATCAATCATAGACTCTACTTCTCTCATGGGTAGAAACCAAGAGAATTCTTCTGGAAATATATCCATAAACTGATTTACAACTTTCAGAATAACACCCTGATCAACAAATTCCACTGATTCTAATGAATGGACCACTAACTGATATGAGATTGTTCCAATAGCTGGTATGAACAAATCTATTACACCCATATTTTTATTATTATTCCCTCTAAAGAGGTGTTCAATGCTGTCCTCCATCGTAAAACTAACCATTTACACATATCAATTGATGTGGGACTTTCAAATTTCCAACCAATCCATTCCCAGGATTATACCATAAGAATCCATCTCAAACACTAAGAAATCCCACATCAATTCAATTCCATCCACAACTAAGAAACATGCACTAAAGAGGAAAGCTCAACACTCTCTTTGACCCAAAGGAGTTTGTAGTTTCAAAATAAAAGGTATCATTTCCACATGTAAACCCATAAAACTAATGGAACAAGAAGAAATAAATGAATTTGAAGAATACATATCAAATAAAACATGCATCAATGTGGAATTTAGAAGAATCTTACCTCACACTGTTGATGGTCCTGACTAATCATCCATCAGAACCTATTTTGCTCCAAACAACTGCTTGCATGCCATGCCCAACTATTTATTACCCTCCCAAGGGGTCATGGTATTCTAAGAATCTCCCTAACCCACTTTGATATACTGATGTAAGGTATGCTGCTGACCCTATTCCGTCAAGGTATAGGATGCCTACGACCCTTGAGGAGTGTCACAATCACCCAAACTTAGAGCATGACAACAATACCGATACAGATGCCCCATATTCTTAAAATTATGAAATTATTGATGTTGTTTCATACAATACCTCTTGATGTGCCCTGTAGAGACACAATGAAAAAATACCAGCTTACTCTGAGGCTTTAGAGGAATATTGATTGATCCTACCGTCAGATTCTGAGTCATACTCCCACCGTGGAAATAAGTTCCCCTCTTCTGCTTGAACCCATCATTTGAATTCCCACTACTCCTCGTGGGTACCAACATAATTCCCCCTCCTGTAGCCCCCAAAATATCTCACTCATACACTGTATATCTATTCACCATTTCCATGTAATCATTTATACATAGCACCACTATCTTAGAACGAATTTATTTGTTCAACCCAACTTAAAAAATTTATTCCTTCAATGATGTACTACCTGCCACCTCGGGTGAAAACTGCACTATTTTAATAAACTTAGATTCTTATTACATTACTAGAAGGTTTTATGCCTCAAATAGAAGAAATATGTTGTACTCTGAATCTCGAACGTGTGAGGGCAGAATTGGATATTAAACAACTACTCAAAACCCTCCCATGTCACACCTTGGTCCGTCCCAGCTTGGATTGACAGCTCCCACAACTGAAGGGAAAGATCTTATAATATATATGCAGATAACCTCACTTTAAGCTCTGAAAGTGTTCCTAAGAAGTCAAATATTCTATTCATTCTGTTTAGCCACATTTTTCCCTTTCTGGATCCGAATCACCCCAAAACATGGGCAGATTCTGCCTTTGAAACTAAACCGCATGATTCATATGCTTTAATTCACTCCCTTTATTCCCACCTTCCATATACTAGAAATTTTTCACTATACTCTGCACCAGCTTCTGGTTCACCTAAGGCTCAGGTGAAACCACATTTTCAGCCACTTTCTCTGGTTGGTCTCTACGATGCCTACCCAGTTCCATTTATACCAACACAAAAACAACCATAAGTCCCCCACCCATAGCATGAAAAGGATTAGGATTCAAATTAAATTACATAACCACTATCACAATGATGCTTTCAACACATTCTAATTTCCCATGTTTCACTATTTTGTAAAATCCACCATGTTTTGAGAATCAACCAATTTTCAAAATACAACTAGTTTCCATATTTTGAATCCTTCCGTATTGAAACCGAATTCATATTTTTCAAAATCCACAGATTTATATCAACCCATAACTCATTATACCCCAATGAAATATGAATCCTAGTGGGAAGTCATTTATACCATGTATACCATGCTCATATCATTGGCTACAACCATGAAAATGAGATATCCAATGCCTATAAGTGTCTCCAAACACTTATGTTCCCAACACCCTGGAAACTTTAAGTTCAGCATAAAGGGGTTAACTACATCCTTTTATGCTATAAATTCCATGTTCAGACAATCCTATGACTTGCTACCATCCTGACTCAAGGATAAGACCAAGAACCAATGTTAACACAATGAACAATAATCAACAACAAAGGACCGAATAACTGCTCTCACTTGAAATACAAGGAATGAACAAAATGACACCACTTGTAATATCCTGCCCATCCCATTGGCTTGAGAGGGTGGAGGAATGCTACTTGGCCTTAAGAGACATTCCCAGGGTCCCAAAGGCTAGAAATAGATTCCAAGGGCTTCAAGAATCATTGGGGATCAATTTTACCTTAATTTAAAATCAACTAACCAAACAAGGCATTAACAACAAAATTGCATGATGTATTTCAAAAAAGCAACCCAAACCATACATGGCCAAAAGGAAACGAACTATTCCATAAGACTTCCCAAATGCCAATACAACCAAACCAAATATCGGAGTACCAAGAAGAAGACTACATAATAGGACCCAAAGAACTAGGACACCATCCCTAGCTCCACACCCTGCTTCGTGCTCCAAGCACCATAACATCACTAAAGCATCATCCCGATCCGTTAGCAAAATGAGATTTTTACTCTTAACTGTGTCCCGAAATACAATATCTATAAAATAAAAAAAGTTCCAAAGTAGGGGGTGAGTACTAATACTCAGTAGGTTTTCTCTAAATGACTTCCCTACATACGCCACTTATAAAGAACTGTTAGCACATGTATATAAATCACTTTATTTAAAACACTAAATAGTGAAACCATTTCCACAATCCAAACATAACCTTACTATGTGATGTCAAACAATGGAAAACCATAAATACTCCATTAGACATAACACTATTACAAATTATCCTAATAAATTACATCTCTAAAATAAATACACAACAATGCAACCAAAATGGTGTTGCTTCCATCCAACCCTTTGACTAAATTTTCACAGAATGGTTCTTCCCAACAAATATCCATAATTGCAGCTCTTCCATCCACTATCCATCATCGTTTATAGAAATACTTACCACCCACTTCCAAAAAATGAACGCAAGCCATAATACTTAATCACCAACAAGAAAAAATCACCAAGGCCACACAATCTGGTCCCAAAAATTTCCAACACATGCCAATTCACTTCAATAAATCACCCATTTATTGAAAACACCCTTCTACCTTTTTCTGTGCCAACAAAAATTTCAATAAAACCACATATTTATTGAAAACCATCTTCATAGACCATTTTCATAATCCAAACCATGAAACAAATTTTAAAATCAATATTTTAAAATCACAAAAATGAAACACATCTTTCAACCATATCCCATTTCACCAAAAAATCCCAAAATCTTCACTAAATGGGTTCCCACCACAATTTTCACATTTTATTCACAATTAATTTCAATAAAAACAAATTAATTTCAAAAAAGTCACTATTTTTAACAAAGTGGAGTTGAGGGAGAAGCCACTTACCTTTAGGGTTTTGAAAAAATCAACCCACATGCAATCACACCACAAATCCGGACAAATGATCCATCAAAACCACTCTTGATCTACTTTGATATCACCAAAAGACCCTAAAATCAACACTTTAGGCAAGTATAACCCTTTATCTACATGAAACAGGTGTAGATCTAGAAAAAGAGGGAGAGGCAAGAGTAGATGAAGAGAAATCCTCAAAACATCAAGAGAGAAGACTTACCTGAGATGAAGCACCTTAAAACCACCAATAAACCCCTTCAAATCCCTTCCAAAATGAGGGGGAGAGATCCCATAGTACTTGATAGTTAAAAATACCACATTGGGTTCATAAGGGAGAAGAAATGGGCGAGTTAGGGTGAATCTTGACTAACCCCGTTTAAAAAACCCTTTTTTTAGTGGGCCGCATGGTTAGCTCAAATAGTTTGACAAACTGTGCACTAAACATGCAGATGCTACTGCCTCTCAGGAATATCACATGGCCTCCTCACACAGTTAGATAAACAGTGTGAAAAGTATGAAAGACCCCACTACCTTGGGTTGTATGATTTCATGGGATTCTTGAACGGTTTCCCCTAACAGTGCTCAAACTATATAGCCCAAAAAAGGACTCCAAAAACTTCCAAAACCATTCTAAACTCTCCCATCATATTCCAAACATATCCCCAACACTTTATATAAATAAAAAGGCATAAAAAAGGCCATATACCTCAAAATTGGGGTGCTATAATTTCCATTTTTTAATAAAATATACGATGAGGGTATTCAAATGTTTGGAATGAGACAACCAAGTGCCACTTTATGATATATAGTGGATCAATGTTAAGCTGATTTAGTGACCTTATTTATAAATTTTTGGAATTCCATTTTTTATAAGGGTTATAAGGTTAACCATTTATGGAATGGTTTTTATTAAACATCAATTGATGTCTTAGAAATTAATGAATTTTCTCCCCATATGATTATTTATGCATATTGGATAACATGTGAAATTTTTTTTATTATAACAAATAATGAGATATGGAAGTCCTTATCATTTAATTTATGGATCCCATGATCTGTTAATTATTTAGGAATGAAAAATTCACTTTCATTTCATGGAATAAGTGGTGAAGTGTAAATTAATAAAGGTACACAAAAGGTTGAGGTTTTCAGGAAATTATTTTAGTATATATTCAAGTGAATGTTTTATAACATTGGTAAAATGGGTATTATCATAAAATTATAGCCTATTATCTTCATTTTTGAGGATATCAATGTCATATTTCACGCTTCTTTAGTTTATGGTTTCATGATCAACATCTTTTTATGGATCACCCACTTTCTTGTGATATGTGATCATTATCAATCTATATGATTATTTACACTTTTCTTTAAGCTCTGTGTTTTCACTTTCATCCTTTGTTTTCATATGTGGAATCCTAGTTATGAGTTACTTTGGGTAACCCTTAGGTTTCTGATTTTACCTTTAAAAAATAAGGGTTTAATATTAATTTTTATGATTTCAGTTTCAATGAAATGAAATTTGAATTATTAAACCATTTATAACCAAGATGAATTTTGAGGTAAAAATTCATTTTATGGGGGGTAGAATGTATCTCCCCATGTTTTTATGGATTTTTATCAAATTAATTTATTCTTTTTGATATTTTAAATTTTAAAAAAACAATATATTGATTTTTATATAAAAAATTACTAAGTTTGGATTGAATTATGCACAACATCAAGTTAATCATGAAGTACACAAAACACTTATATTATCAGGTACTATGCACAACACAATATTTTCTCTTTTATTACACAAAATACTAGGTCCTTTTGATTTCATACATTACAAACAAGGAAATTTTTTTCTAAAATAAAATTCACGGTAAATATTATTACTAAATTATTATTATAGTTACCACCTAGCCGTTGAAATAGAAGTTACCTATAAAATTAACTAAAATGTAAAGATAATATTTACACATATATTTAAAATTAATACCTTGGTTATCAATTTATAGAAATTAATATAATAAATATTTGAAAATAAATTATTTTCATTTCTAAGGAAAATATTATCAATATACAACCAAAGTTTTTTCTCAATAAATTAAAAAACCCCACTTTTTATGAATGTTTTCAATAAAATCAAAATATTATATATTCAATCAATATTTTTATACTCATCTAATAGATTTTATAGGTCTGAGATATAAATATATCAAATTTTATGAATAAAAAGATGTATTTTTCTAAAAGGTATTTTTATCGTCTATTAATGGGAATCCATTTTAATTAAAAAAATTTAAAAATTAATAATTTTTATTTAGAAAAATAAACTTCATTTTTGAAATAGGAATATAAAAAATTAATTTTGGTTATTTTTTGGTATTTTTGGAGATGTTTTATATTTAGATGAATTAAAAAAATTCAATGAATTTTAATTGAATTTTTTTTCATCTAATTTGTTTTATAGTAAAATTATATTTAATTTTTTTTAAATTAAAATTAGTTAAATTATAAAAAAATTAATATAGTTCATTAGATTTAATTTCATATTAAAATTGGATATAAAAAAATTTCAAATATTTGATCATTTTTTTTTAAAAATTAGTTATCTTATCTCATCTACGGGATAAATTTTAAATTAGACATTTTCGCTTATGTGATTATAATTTAGGAAAATGGATTCCATATTTGTAATAATAATAAATATTTATTTATAATAATTTCAACATAGTTTTTTTCCAAAATTCTTAGTGAATGTAATTTATAATAATTATAATGATTAATTTAAAAATGAGTTTACATACTGTTTAAACTTTAATTTAAATGGAAAATACCCTTGAAACATGTAAAAAAGAAATTTTATAGACATATTTATACCATATATTTTTTTTATCTAAAGTGGACAATTATTTATGGCACACAATGTAATGGATACCTCTTAATAGTTTTTACCTTTTTATATTTATAAGAACGCCACTCCTCCACCACTATAAAAGGGAACTCACCCCCTTACTTCCTCACACATCCCAGAAAAAATTTTCTCATATAAAATCTATAAAAAGGATCTCCAAAATTCCCTTCCTTCATCCTATAAGCCTTAATTTTGTAATAAATCCAAACAAGGAAGCCCTTTGGTGGAAACTGAAGGGAGTTACTCAATGAGGAGGTAACATCCATCAACTAGAACATTGTTTTTATTTTTTTATCCACCCATCAACTGTTATTATTATATTATTATATAATTAACATAATATCCTAAATATATTGATATATTTTTTTTTTATTTATTTTACCTACATTCACACAAACTTCTATAAAATGGGATACACAATCCTCATTTTTGTGTACGACGAACTACCGCCTCACGAAACGATATCGCCCGTTCTTCAATTTCCACATTTAATGGTTGGATATAATGATGAAAATTATTATTTTTGTGATATATGTTATATATATATATATTATTTTTTATTATTTTTTAATTATTAAATTAAATATTATTTTATGATTTCAATTTTTTATAAATATGATTACTTCGTTTGTGAATGTTTGGACTACCGCCACCTCAAAGAGATGTCATTCATTCACACATTACATAGAATATATTAAGGATGGTTTTATTAAAAGTATATGATATATATGAAATACTATTATTAATTAAATAATGTACATATATATATATATATATATATATATTTCACTTAATTTCATTCTTTAAATATGATAATAAACCAGAAACAATGTTCATGCGTACGTATGGCCTACCGTCTCCAAAAACCTTGTATTCCATTTTATATTTTTATATAATGTAGATTATTATAAATATATATATATGGAATTTATATGATATTTATATCATGTATTACATTATCTAAGTAATTAAATCATGATCTAATCAAGATTATCATAAATAAAAAGTCAAAACATATCCCAAAAACAAAGTGGAGATTACATGGAACGTAACATTAATATGAAATTGTTAATAAATGGGTGATATAATGTCAAAATAATATAATATATTTTATTAAATATAATAATATGATTATATTTCTATCAATAATAAAATTATATTTTTTATACAAGAGTTTTGAATGTGTATGATGAAATTCAAGACTTATGGTAAGAGTTTTATCATCTCAATTTTTATATTTGTGAGAAACATTCCATGAAAACCACTCATTTAATTTTTGTGGTATATATAATTACCATTAATGTAATATATGATTCATATTATTAAATTTATAGGAATTTACATTTGCATTTTCTGATCTCTCTTTCATGGTGTTTACAGTTCAAATGTTGCGAAATCGATAATATAATTTTTTTCTTAAGTTGCCTTCATTGAGAAAAATGTTATATCATGCACCAATACTTTTATACGAGGTGTATATATTTCCCATTGAAATTTAATATAATTAATAGTATTATTTTAATTATATAGTATTCCTCATTTAGTTATCTCCCCTCATGGGTAATATGATTTAATGTTACCAAAGTGTTAAGGGTATATTGTTATAATCTCATTGTATATCAGTTTTGTCAAAAATTATGATTCTATTGATGGAATATTATGATGTGTATCAGAATAATTATCAATCATTATATTATCCATTTATTATTCATGTTATATACATGTAATGGAACCATTTACCTACTCTTTTGTACCTAGTATAATTAAGAAAAAATTCTATGTAAATTCAATTTTATTCCTCATTTCGGCCAGAAATATGCGTTCTTTCAAACCCATGTTTTGTAGGCATGTTATCAGAAATAATTCACTAATATTATATGATATTGAAAATAAATTTATAAAAATGTTCAAAAATTTAAAAAATGAGTTTAAAAGTAATCTTCTTATCATTTTCCAATCAAGGAAATTTTAAAAACTTTTTATGGTTTAAAAAATAAATGTTTGGAATGTATGGACATACCCACAATTTTGACCATAATTTCCTTGAAGTTTAATTTAATGTTTAAAAGTGTAATTTTAATGAAAATAATTTTAAAATATTTTTGAAATTCATTGTTTTTAAAGTAGTTTTAAATGAAAAACGTTTTCAATAATTTTTTTAAAATGTTTTGTATATTATTTACAAATATTTCTCTATATGATTTCAAAATGTTATTTCAAATGAAATAGATTTCAATGATTTTAATATTTATATGTAATATTTAAAATCGTTGTTCTAGATTTTTTATCAAAATTATTTCAATCTTTTTTTTCTATTTTTAAAATGTATTTAAAAAAATGATTTTCAAAATATCTTTAAACAACATTTATATGTTTTTAAAGCTATGTAATAAGGATAATGTTTTCAATATTCTTGATGTTTTGAAAATATTATTCTAATGAGAAGAGATATTTTCATGCATAAATGCTTTAAATGAAATTGGAAAGCTTTCTTCATAAGAAAATTATTTTTTAAATGGTTTTGTGATAAGTATTTTTAATGAAAGAATATTTTCATTATGAAATGTTCCGAGTGTTCCTTCATAATCCTTCTCCATATATGATGTCATACTTTTCATAGATTATTTTTTACTATGAAAATGATCCAAGAATATCATTTATATTCTTTCTTGAATGTTTTATGTTTTGATTGAATGATTTTTGATAAAATTTTCTCTTCTATAGTTTATATACTTTTGGAACCCTCATTTTTTTCTCGGGTTATAATTTGATGAAATTATTATGGGACATATCTCTTTTCCATAGGAAATTATATGATGAAATTATTATGATACCAATTTTATTTTATGGGTTGTGTTATGATGTTTATGAAATGGATAAATTTTTATGGGTTATGATATGTGTTAAGTTTTATTATCTTGTGGAACATGTATGTATGATTTCAATATGTGACTGGCATGACCTATATCTCTATAAAATTCATTAGGTAAGTATTTATATATCATGAGAAAATGGTGGGAAATAAGTCAACATGCTTGATTCTCAATAGCAAATAGGTGTGACCTGATCCATAATGGGAAAGTAGTGTGTCATAATCCAAAATGGGATCCATGTGTGTCTTGATCCAATATGGTTATATAGGGAATCCTAATCCTCTTTGGGAATATGGGAAAACCTAATCCAATCTTGGAGTATGGAGAAACCCAATCCACTATAGGACGAATTGGAAATATGATACCTTATAATGAATTAATTGTGAATAGAGATGGGGGTGTTTCCCGCCCAGTATGTGAAGTACACATGAAGTTCCCAAATAAGTATTCAAATGAGCCTTGATTTCAAAGGAAAGATTTTTATATGTGAACCTAATTTAATGTTCAAAATGTTATGTGTAGACCTTGTTGCATGTCTATAATTTCATGCAAGGGACTTATTTCTTATCCTTAACTAAATTATTGAACATTGTTCTATTTACACATGTTCATAATGTTGTAAGTTGATATCTATCCCACAATTCTATGTTTAATGCCTATAATATTCTATCATGAATTTTTCTCTAGGAATTCCTTATGATTCATGGCTTATTAACTTCCAATATTTATGAGATGACTCTTGATTATGATAACTTATATGCAGGATATAATCTTCTAGTGTCATGATATTGTTATTATACACTAATACTGATGTTATACTTACATGTCTTCTTTTTTTACCCTTACTGAGAATCTAAGCTCACCCATTTCTTAATTTTCCTTTCCAAAGGTTATTAATAAAGTCTTCAAGTATTAGTAATAAATGGGATGATCTTTAAGGGATTTGTTTAAGATGATTCACAATGGTAGATGGATATTCTTCCATGTTTCCAAAGACACTAAACTATTATAGTGCTTAAGGATGTATTATTTTTCTAATGTCTTGTATATTCATATAAAATGTCATAATATACATGTATGTTAAGCATGATATCTATAATTTCCACCCTATATATAATGAAATCCGTACATACGTGTGCCATAAAATTTAAAGACATTCATTATATAATAAAATCATGAACTATGGAATGGATATGAACTTCATATTCACTTTATCATCATAATAGTAATCCATATATACAACAAGTTATATTGGAAACATTGGATCATATAACAATAAATGATAAGAAACATCCGATGATATATTTATAAAGTAAAAAACTTTTAAAATAATATTAAAAATTATTATGGAAAAAACTATTTTTCTTTTGAAGTCAATTATTTTATATCAAAAAATAAAAAAATTTAGGGAAAATATTTTGCTAGAAATTATCAAATGGAAACATACATGGGAAAAATAAATAATAGAGTATTAATGATAGTGGTGAATTATTTCCTGTAGTGTATGTTAAGAAAAATACTTCATTCTCATTTTCAGTGAATATAAAAATTAGAACATTTCAAAAATAGTAAGAAAGATCCTTTTAAAATTTGGTATATATAATAAATTATAGTGAAAAATAAAATTATATAAAATTTTAATAATATTACACTACTAGAAATCGTACTTATACGAACGCTTATATACCAACAGTTTATAAAAACCGTTGGTATGTGTACCCTTTCACAATGGTTTTTCTAAAACATTTGGGAAAGGGTACTTTGACACCACTTTTCCGAACGATTTTACTGTACCATTTGGGAAAGGGTTCAATTTTGCTAACAGTTTTGGAAATTTTTTGGGAAAGGGTACATTAAGACCACATTTCCCAGCTGTTTAGTCAAACTATTGGGAAAGGTTCCACTTTTCCAAACGGTTGTACCAAAACCTTCACTTTTCCCAATGGTTTTCCCAAACCATTGGGAATGTGTCTAATTTTCCCAATAGTTCTGGAAAACTATTGGGAAAGGGTACTTTGATACCACTTTTCCCAATGGTTTAGGAAAACTGTTGGGAAAGGGAAGGTACCTATCCCAATGGTTCTACAAACCATTGGGAAAGGCCAATCTCAATGGTATCAAGAACCATTGGGATAGGTACCCTTATTTTATATGAATACATTTATCTAATATCGTCAAATAAATCAATATATAAATTACATATATATATATATATATATATATATCCAAATATATTCACAAAGGTAACTATATGATAGTGGTAAAGACTTTGATATATAACATGGAGTTTGTGGGTTCAAAAATCCACTGGAACATTTTTTTAGATTTAACTATCCCAATGGTTTGGGAATACTATTGGGAAAGACCTATCCAAAGGGTTTGGAAAACTGTTGGGAAAGACTTATCACAACGATTTTCAAACCGTTTGGATAGGTCTTTCCCTACTCTAAACCACCTAATAAATAAAAATATAATTTTATGATTAAGAATACAAATTAGAGTTATATCAAACAATTTCATCCTTTTAATATTTAATCATAATAATTCTAGACAAAAATTAGATTCTAAAATAAACCCCTTAACTCAAGTATGTGTTGTTATATAAGAACTATAAATCATATAAAATAAATTAAAATTTATCATATTTCTAATCCCAAACAAAAATAATACATATAAAATAATAAATATTTTACATATAATACATTACAACTCATTAATTAAAAATACTAAATTAAAATAAATATTTTAGGGGTTACCAACATCATTTTTAAGGAATGTTTTGGTTTTCTAGTTATTTTCCTAGATCATTTTTCATGAATAATTTATATATTTAATATTAATATATATATACCATGTTAACTATAAACATATTTATAACTATTCAGATTAATAATTCATGAAAAATATGTTACATCACTATAAAGAGACTATAGTCTGTACGTATGCATGAAAAATGTTTCCATGTTTCTATAGATGGTATGAAATAAATTTATTTGATAATTCACCATTAAAGAATCATTATTATGTCATAAATATCATATATTATCATTACATCTATCTACGTTACCATATAATAAAATGATGAATTATAAAAAAATCACATGAATCATGGAGGGGGTATCCCATATGTACGATCAAGTGATGCAATCATTTACCAATAGACCAAATGTTAAGAAGTTTGATAAGATATTATATTTGAAGAATAATAATTTACTTATAAATATCATATATATATATCCATTAAATCCATCAATATAATAACCCATAATATATTATGATGAAAAAATTATTGTATCTCTTTGTGGAGGTGGTAATCGATATGCAGAAACGAACAATAATTTCATTTCCATTGGAATTATAAGGGGTGTAAAATTGTTTTATAATAATAATAATAGCATATAAGTATATATAAAATTATATATTAATCTTTATTATATTGATAAAATAATTTCATATAATTTTAATAAGAAATAAAATTGAAAGTTCATAGTTAATATTTATAATTCTACATTGAGATACCATATTTGGCTGACATATTAATCCTTAACGGGTTGGTTATAAAAGAAAAAAATAAGCTATAAGATGATAATAATGATTCTTTGAGTGATTTTTATTATTTATTATCTGATATACAAGACTCAAATAGTGTTAATTGTGGACGAGAAGAGGATCCACTCTATAAGTGAGGGGATGTGAACATATGATATTTTATAATAAAATTTGAAAAAATAAGATCACATTCAAGGGAAACTAGGTCCATGTAAAAAATATTCAAATTTAACTTAATATTTGGCTGAAATATATTCAAATATTATGAATTATATTTTTTTTGGAAATCCTACCCTTATCTCTTTATTTACCTCATATAAAAACGTTTTAATATTAACAATGGTAATAAAATTTTACTTTTTTTATTAATTTTGATAGAAAACTAAGAAGAAACTAAAATATTATATTTATTGTTCCCATTTAAAATATAGAATCCATAATACTCTATTAAATTTATATAATTTGGTTAATTTAATTTTAAATAAGTGTATAACCCGCAAAGTTAACCTATTTTGGAAAAATAAATCACTAAACATAAAATATTATCTAAAAACATTTTATTCATTGTACAAAAATTAAATAAATTTATAATTATATTATTTAAGATTTATTTTATAAAATTTATTAAAAATATTAGTCAATATTGATTAATTTGATTTAGTATGATGAAAACCAATTTCATGCAAAAAATTGTTTTTTGTAGGAATTTTTTTATGCCAAAAAAATTAACTTATACAAAATGAAAAATATAATAATGAATTATATGTAATTATTTATATTATTTTTTAATAATATGGTATTATGTTACATTATTATAAAATTCATTACATAATGGTATCTATACAATAAAATGAATGATTGTTTTTGTAAAAATCAGTATCTTTAAATATTCAACAAAAAATGAATATTTAAAAAATAAATATAAATTACTCTCTATGAATGTATTAAAATTAGGATTGAAAAAATGATATTAATTTTTCTAAATAATTTTTCTAATAATCGTAGAAATTAATTATATACCATGTTCACAAAATATTTAATGAAAATCATTATGGATGAAACATATTTTTCATGCATAAAAATATTTTTTAGAAAGTTGATTACTTATTTATAATTTTTTAATAATAAATCTTGAGTTATTTAAATCATTTTATTTTTTATAATGTTTTTATTACTATCCATAAATTATAATTTAAAAGTATTCTTGTAACAATTTACTATATTGCAATTCTTATAGTCTCAGAGTTGCATGGAAAACAATAAAACAAACCCATAATGTTTTTTAAAAATATATATTTTAAATCGCATGTTGTTACATAATCCCCTAATGTAAATTGAATCCTCAAAATTTTCATATTGTTGTTAATAGATTAATATTTTTAAAAACCTTTTTCTATTAGGCATGCTCTAAAAAAGGAAAAGATAAATTCATTGAAAAGGGGATTTAAAAACATGAAGGTTACATAATGTTACTCATAATAGGGTTCCTAGATATAAGAAACATTATTTTGAAGTAAAAAATTGACATGGAAGAGAAACATAATGTGTAAATAAAAACATAAAGTGATATAGTACATGATTATAATTATTTTAATGACCAGGAATCCAAAAATCAATGGTGGGTGAAAACAACTATCAACTCTGAATGAATTGAAAAAGGGAATAAAATTAACTGTTTTGGATCATCTTTCATAAAGATAGGGAAATATTTTATCATTGAATATTTTAGAATATAAATATTTAATTTCTTAAAGTCTATAAAATTAATTTTATCATTTGTTTTATTAATCATCATCCACTTCTTATCATTTTTATTAAAAAATATGGATTTTACATGTTTGAAGAACTAAAATTACGTTTTAATGGATCATATGATCCATAAATGAATTAAAATTCATCATTTTTCCCTAAATATTTATAAAAAACAAAATTGTTTATATTTGTTATCTAATTGTTATAAATATTTATATGATGACATACTATACTAATCTCTAAAATTTCAAAATTAACATCTGAAGTTGATCCTAAAACATTTCATTAAAAGTTAACATTATGAGTCCCCCAATACTTTTCTGAAAATTTTGAAACAAAAAACTATTTAAAATTGACTTAGAAGATCCAAAATCAAGTTATCCTTAATTTCCAAACAATATAATGTATCTATTAATTCCACATACCACACATGTAGATACCATGATCATATATTCTCCAAAAATATGCTAGGAACTCAAAAAATCATAAATGGACAATTGAAATACAAGTAATTGTAATAAAATATAACATAATCCTTATTCCTTAAATATAGCCTATCATATATATTACATATAACCAAAAATAAAATAAATTTCATCAATGATAACAAAAATATATTTTTCATCAAATCACTAATCTATTTCAAGGAGGTAATACTATCCAATTTTCCTTATCAAAATCAATCATATATTAATTCTAATTAAAGATTAATATCATGACCATAAGAATATATTAATTGTTATCTAACTGACAATCATGTGTTTTTTGAAAATATATCCACAACACTATAAATATTTTCTAGGTTATCAGTACCATTAAACATATTCCTGGAAACAATTGACGAAACATAATTGTGGAATAATAGATAGAAGATTTATGATTCTTATAACATTAATATCATTGATAAAAAATTCATACAACATAATTATCAAATAAAAATAATAGATATTCTACAATTCCACATTATTCATAAAAATAAACCATTTTTTCTTTATCATATTCCCTAATTCTTATTTCCTTGCATATGTAATTTATAGTCTCTTAATCAAAAATAAAAATCCTTTTCTCATATAACATTGTTGATCCTCAGGTTGGGATTTTACCCTAGGCAATTGATTTTTATAAGCCACATACATTCCAAATATTGATCATTTTTACATAGATGATATATTATTGAAATATAATTATCATATATTTTGGTAATTTTACTGTTCATTTTTTATTGGAAATTAATTTCTATATGTATTTCTTTTTAACACCCATAAAGTATACCTATTACATTATAATGTTACCTTAGGTGTTTCTTCCCAAATTCTCTTCTTGTTTGAAGATAAAGGTTTATTCTGCTAGGAATATCATGATACCAAAATTTTTTATTATAAGGATTATCTTGGTCGACAACTTTTTTCAGTTTATCATTCATAAATTTATTTAGTTGGTTAAGAATAATCATTATATTTCAAATTTTATCTATAATTTAATTTTTTTCTCATAGGGACAATGATTTTATTTCACATCTCATTCATTTTTATATTAATTCATCCTAATCACAATGATGATCTATAAGAAAAATCATAGTCTGCGATAGAATAAAGAGTAATCATATAATCCTCATAGAGAATTTATAAAAAAAATAAACTATGTCACCTTTGATTTAACCTAGCACATCTATTCTAATAATACATAATGGTTCATAATTAATATTTGAATTAACCCAAGAAAATATCTACATAGTGTCAAAAGAGGTTTTTAATAAGGCCCCATTCACTGTATACCTGAATAATCTATGGGATATACTCAACAAAAACATTTAAAGGGTATTATCCTTAGATACATCTATGTAGAAATTTTGTCTAGTGCTATTATCTAGACATAGTTTTATTTATAGGAAAACAACATTACATTGATTACCATAACATAGGATGTCACTATATTTATAGGATTTTTTTAATGGTTATAAATTTTATTTCCATATCTTATTATCAAAAATTTACTAAACCATGATATAATACAATCTATAACAATCCAACTATTTCATTCATAGAAACTTTATGATATTAGTGTAATATTCATTACATATAAATATGATTCAAACTAAAAAAAACCATTAGTATTTATGGAAACATTGATAAATAAAAAATATGTATATAAATGATAAACATTGTTTCCTATTATTTTTATCAAAACTAGAACCATTCGTAGACAAAACATAAATAAAACATTTCTCAATGACATGGGGTTCGGAAAAAAATAATGGGTCTGATCAGATAATCAGTAAGGGTAAACATAATATATAAAGAAAAATGATCAAAAGTGATAATAAAATAACAATTAGGGTATAATATAGATATCTAATAATTTTAAAATCATACAAAACAATTCATAGACAATAATCTTGAAAAGATACATATTTAATCAATAAAATGGCATATGAAATAAGATTTAGGAATCATAAATCCTCAATCAAAAGCCATGAGAGTATATCATAAGAATAATAAATAATAGTATATAATGGAAATAAGAATATAACATCATTTCCTAAGTCAAGGATCACTTCCAGGACTATCAGAGTGGATTGAGATTACCCTTTATTAAATCATTTACATTATATAGGTTTAATCAAAATATTATCTTATTGGAAAATATACCTTAGAAAACTAGGTTCACTACCCATTATAGTCCTTATTATATTAGGATATATCCATCTTTACCCAATTCATTAGAGGTTTGTATATTTATGGACCCACCTATCATATAATGAAAACTATACACATGTTTTCTAAAATATAATAAAAACATGATCATATAATCAAATCATTACATATTCAATGGATATTAGATACATTATAATTTTTTTAATATTTATAAAATATCCTTATGGAGATTGTAACATGAAATCATAACCCCATAAAATTATAAGAGACCTCAAAGTATTTTTTAAAGATAAAAATACCATTAAGAGATAATTAAAATTATTCATTCGGAAATTAACTATTTAATTTGAAATCACTTGTTTAGAATCTATAATTTTAAAAAATATTAATATTTTTTTATTTTAATATAAAAAAGAAAAAATATGATGAAATATTAATTGAAAAGATAATTCTTGATATAAGTGAATGTATTCCATGTGATATATGTTAAAACCAAAATTCCTTTTATATTTTTAGTAAAATTTTATAAGATTATATTTAAGAAAATGATTAAGTGAATGCAATAAAGCAATAAAAAATAAAGTATCTTTTAGTCAAAAAATAATTTTAATAATAATTTGAATAACTTTAAAAAAAATACTTACATTTTTTTATTGAAAATATAGACATGGATGAAAAGAATTCGGACTGAATGGAAAAATAAAGCAAGTTATACTTAAAAACAGTCTTTCAATATATTTAGTACATAAATATAGGAATATGAATGTAAAAAAATTCAATATACTGAAATAGAAATAAGAGATGTAAATACAAAATATTTTCAAGAGATATATTATACTATTTCAATATTGAAAGACTTAAGCATAAACAACCCCATAAAAATGAGAATGTAAGTTAAAAACCTTACCTAATTTATTTCTTACATTTTATGTTCTCTAACCTAAATTTTAATAAATATTAATTTATTATAATTATATACAATAATAATAATAATACATATAATAACAATACTGGAATACCTATAACATCTTATCGTTCATTTATTTTCAAAATATCCTTATGATAATCAATTTGAGATTGAACTAATTCATTTTTAATGTATATATTGGTTTGGTGGTTATAAACCTTTAAAATTGATCATGTTTCTTTTATATACATAATTATTATCAAGATTTAAATATAATATATATTAATTATTTATAAATTTATAACCATTCACAAAAATTAGCAATGAAAAATTCGCTACATCACTATATGAATATGGTAGTCCTTACGTATGCACAAACGATGATTCCACTTTCTAATGGATTGAATAAAATAATGATAAATTAAAATTAAACTTTAAAAAATAAATATTACATAAAAAATATCATATATTTCAATTAATTATATCATTGTTTCCATCTATGTAATGCGGAAATGATAAACATTCCACTTTTTATGTGGAGGTGGTAGTCTGCATATATGAAATAGTGATATTATCATTTACCAATAGATTAGAAAGTAAGAAGTTAGATAAGACACTATAATTTCTAGAGTAATTTAAAAAAAATATCATGTATAAACATTAAATCAATCATTATAATTTCCCATTAGTGATGGTGATAGAATATGACTCATAATATTGTTTATAGGAGGTAATACTAAGGCATATAAAAGCGATGCATTTATTTACTATTTGATGGAGAAGGAGTGAGAAATTTTTGATACATCATCATAAAAATATGTAAATATATTTATGATACTATAATAATTTTTTTATATATAATAAATTTTTAGAGAAGCTGTAAGAAGAAAAAATATTTTGAGGACCTTAGTATATATTTACACCACCTCTATAAGATAACTAGTTTGGCATATATTTTATGTCTTGATGGATTGATCATAAGAGGAGAAAATATTCTCTTATATTAATGGAATTATACTAATATAGACTTATTGTTTTTATTTTCTACTCTATAATGATATGATGTTTTGAAAAATGGAGGAGAACATGTGGCCCTTTATAAGTGTGGGGAGGGACTCACATTGAATTTCATAATAAATTTAAATTATATAGGGTTAATTTTGGTTGAAACTAGATCCTAGTGGTCAAATATTTTAATTCAGGATATGATAAGATTGAATCATATTCATAAAATAATAATTATACTAGTTTTTGTTGCAATCCTACCATTATATCTTTATTTTACAGTCATGGTAAACTCATTATAAATTTAACAATTGTAAAAATATTTTAATGAATAATATGATCATAAACTAATATTAGCCTATTATATTATATTAACTAATATTATTTATCATATTGAAGCCATATTAATTAAATAAATTAATCATATGGAATAATTTTATTTTAAATTAGAATGCAACCTACAACAAAAACCCATTTTAGAAATATGAATCTTTAAATATAAAACAGAATTTAATAATATTACATTCCTATTAAATCAAATAAAATAATTTTCAAATTAAATAATAGAATATATAATCTATATTTTTATTTTCATAAATCAATCAATAATTTTTAATTTCAATTATTATCCAAATAATACAGTGCCCTTATCAAATCAATTTTTTTCATAAAATTTGTTTAAATCCAAAAAAAATAACTCATAAAAAAATATTATAATGATTATTCCTATATATTTTATTAGATTATTTATAATTAATGAATGAATAAGTTACTCTAAGATAAAAATCCAAATATATTTCGTATTTTACATGAGAATAAAGGAATTATTTTTACAAAAATATTTACTTTTCACTATTCAATGGAAAATAATTATTTTAATAAAAACTATAAATATTCACCCTAAGATAATGTTCACATGCTTATTTAAAAAGTAATATTTAGTTCCTCAAATAAATTTTCTAAAATAATTATAAATTAATTGTTATATCCATGAAGATAAAACTAAATAAAATCCATTTTGAAGTGAACTTGTTTTTAATGCTTAATTTGATTTTACTAAAAATTAAGTACTTATTTATTATATATTATTCAATAAATGAACATTATTTAAAAAACTTATAAATATTTTTTATAATGTACTTATCACTATCCATACTAGTGAATTGAACATATATATTATAATTATTTAGTGTATAAATGATCATATAGGCTCACTGTAGTCTGTAAAGAGTCCTAGAAAAAACATAAATTTTCTGTAATGGAAATAAATTATTGTTGACGCCGAAAAAAAGTCCATAACTCTCAGAGGAAGTTTCAAAATGACGAAGCGAAGTCATATACAGAATCAGAGGCCCGATCCGGAGGCCCGATCCGGAGGCCCGGGAAGTGGTGCACGAAAAATTGGGTGAAGTGCGTGGAAAAAATGTCCCACGCGAAAGGCAGCCCGAGATTCGTGAAAAGTCCCGGCGCCAGCGCAAAATAATTTCGCGCCCGCTTCCTGCGCGGTTGATAATTTCGCGCCGCCGCCCCTGACGTGCAATAATTTCGTGCGCTGCCTGGATTCCGCGCCAGACGTCGCCTATAAATAGAAGGTGACCCCGAACGGTTTGGGGGTTGAGGAATCCAAAGCAACTCCCGTGCGCGCAATTCGGCTCCCCCCGCGCGCAAGATGACTTCCAGGTAATCCCTTATTTCGCACCACCTTGCCCTGGAGTTCGCCTTTGTGTGCAACTCAACCGGCTTAAGTGAATTTTGCCCCTTCCCCGGGTTCCAGCCTTGCGCGCAATCCGTGTCTCGTGCGTGTAATACCCTTCCGTGCGCGCTATACCCTGCGCCTAATTTCCTCTCCGCATGTAATTCCATTGCTCCAATTGCGCGCCGTCCCGGTGTTTTGCGCGCAAACCTTCCCTTTTGCGTGCAAAGCCCAGGACCCCTCACCTTGACGCCCCTTGGCTACCCCCTACACCGGCACCTGATGTCTCTCCTGCCAGGCATGCACACCATGCGTTGTTTTCCCGTACGGCCTTCCAGGCTCGTGCGAAGTAACCTCAAGGTCCCTTTGGCCGTGTTTCCCATTGCGGTGCTTTTCCTTATGCTTCTCCGCATAGGAACGCTAATGGCTATTGCTTCATCGCATAGCCACGCTAACGTGGACCCCCCGACGGTTTGTCCTGCGGCCCCGCTTCATTATGGCCTTGCCGATGCCTTCCCCCCCCCCCCCCCCCCACAAGGGGTAGAGGGTGTTGGGCCTGTGAGCCCTAGGGGTGTGGAGCGAACCCACCTTGTCCAAGCTGCAGGACGTTAAACTACTAAGCACCTCATCCTTAACACATGAAATTAAACTGTGGTCCGACCCCGTGCTTCGCATGCAGGGTCCCCCCAACTCGGACATTTTTTACACCTCTCGTCTCCACGGGAATGGACTCTTCCTCACATGGAATGAGATCCTCCTTGTCGGATTGGAGTTTGTTCGCGGGGGAAGGGCTGCCTCAGAGCGTAATCCCCTAGCCTCTCTTACGGATGATTGCACCCGTGCATCTCCGTACTTCCCCCCTGCCAAGGCCAGTGGACTCCCTTTCCCACTATGCTTTGTCGCACCACGGGCCTCTACCCTGGAGTAAGCCCCGACACCAAGGGTCGCTAACCATGCGTAAACCCCTGTTTCCTCTTTGGGCCGCTCAATACGTAAGCCCCATTCTGCTTCTCACGGACGCACCTTTTGCGATGTGATCGTCTGGTCCCTACTGTCTCTTATTTCTCACACTGAGCATGACTCGCATGAGCTTAGAGTGCGCATCAACCATGGCACCACCTTGGGCCGCCTCAGAGCGTAAGCCCCATCCCAGCGAACTACATGGACTTTGATCCGTGCTAACGCATGGTACGTAGGAAGCCTCCACGAGGTTCAATCCCACCACCACCCGGTCGTCCCGACCTCTCCACGTCAGTTCCCTGACCATCTTGGGCTGCATCAGAGCGTAAGCCCCAAACCCCTCGTCCCGTATGACATTAAACTGTATCTCCTCCCGCATGACGTTAAACTGTATCTCGTCCCGTATGACGTTAAACTGTATTCCCCATCTTGGTCCACCTTAGAGTGTAAGCCCCAAACCTCTCGTCCCGCATGACGTTAAACTGTACTCCCCCTCTTGGGCCGCCTCAGAGCGTAAGCCCCAAACCCCTCGTCCCGCATGACGTTAAACTGTATCTCGTCCTGCATGATGTTAAACTGTATCTCGTCCCGCATGACGTTAAACTGCATTCCCCCTCTTGGTCCATCTTAGGATGTAACCCCCATGTCTCACTCCACCATCTATCCTGATCCTTACCCGGGCCGCCACATCTCGGTGAGATCATGCCACCCCATCCCACTCTATGAAATCTGGGAAGCCGCCCACGTGCTGGCCCCAACATCGGTGTTCCCACTAGGGGTCCTTCAACCCGATCTATATTCGCAAGATGTTAAACTCGCGACATACCCCGTGTTAAACATGGGAAGCTAAGGAAAACCTCATATGGTACACATTCCCCACGTTTGATGTGGGATGCATCGGGCTTCCGCACCCTCGAGAAGCCCTGTGATGAGGGACCAAAGACAGACATGCCAACGACACCCCAACGTGACCATTCTCCTCACCGAAGGTTGCTGCCCCAACAAGACCCCTTGGAGAATCTCGAAGGAAGCAGCTTAATTAACTGGCATCCATGTAGATATGGCACCAGGAATGAGCTTCATGAACCCATTTAAATCTATGAGGGAGACCCGGACTAGTTGATGAGCACCGAGGAGGAATCCACGTAAGGAAGAACCGACATCCCATCATCTCGTTTTTGATCAAGGAGCAGACATCCCTGAACAAGGAACGGATGCTGCCCACCTTTGGAAAGCGGTAATTCGGGGTAACAAGAAGCGCGTCCTCCCCACAGATGGATGCGCGTGCCCCAGAAAAAGCATCAGAGCTAACAAAAAATGGTGAACCCGATGTGAAGCTCTTCTCCTCAATACGGGGAATGGTAGCCGTCAGGGCGTCAGAAGAATAGCATGTCACCAGGTCTGGGTAACCCCCACCGGGTCGTGGACCCTCCAGGGGTCGAGGCCGTCAGGACGTTGACCACTCCGTTCTGCGATGTCATCAGCGTAGATCCCTCTTGCCGACCATGGAAGACGGAATGATGCTGGGCCTTGGTTTTTGATCTCCTTTCCTGTTGATGCTAATGGGTTCGTCTCCCTGCTTCCAGGAATCAGATCACTGCATTCGGAGCTCAATCGTCACCTTCCCACCAGCGTAGGGGAAGGGACAATACCGACGCGGCTACCCCGCGCGGTCCCACCTATTCCACGGTCACTCCGACTTCAACAGCCATAGCAGCTGGGCGCTCGTGCCCCCTCTCCCCGTCAGAAATCATCCAGCAGAGGGTGATCGTTGACTTGGTTCATAGGTATGACGAGGAAGGGATCATCCCCGCCAGGGGCATGGCCCGTTTGGATCTAGAGGCGGCTACGCCTCACCACCATCGCCGCCCTCGAGGGCTGCGCAGGGAGCCGCCACTCCCCACGCCGACGTTCAACTGCTTCGAGAGCCTATCCTCGAAGCGCCTTGACACATCCCTCCCCTACGCCAATGAGGTGGGGGATGTCCGGGTCCACCCGATCGGCAATCCGTCCCAGGGGTTAATGGCAAGAACCCCCGCCAGGCTGCGTCGACGCCGCCGCCCGACTCCCCGAGCCGAGGAGCAGGAAATCTTCATGCCCGCACCGCCGGTTCCGACCCACCTAACTCGACGCCAGCGTCAGGCATGAGCGGGATAGAATGCCCGTCCTGGGGCCTCAGTAGCAGCAACCACTGTGGCCCGAGCCACTGCTGACTCCTGTTACTAAATCCCCGCACACGTTAAGCAGGGGCAGCCACATGCCCGACTGGGATCGAAACGCCGACCGCCCTGCAGGCAAGTTGGGTGAATCTCCCGGTCGCGGGCACTGACAATGGCCACTGCGGATCAATCCATGGTAGTACCGCTCACCATGAAGGCTCATTCCAGGCCACCGATCTGGAAATCTGAAAGCTTCTTCGCGACGACTATGCTCCGGGTATGACTCTTTCCGGCGCCCACTACATGGGGTATGAGGTCACTCCTCCTACAGCTGGCCGCGAGTATGGAGCTGTTGTGTATCCAGTCGCTCACTCACATGGAGGTCCTCCCCATGTCCCATTCGGAATCTGTCCCGGTGCTTCTCGCACCCCGGCCTTCAGTCCCCTCCGCCCCAGCTCTATTGTGGCCAGGGGACCCCATGACAGAAATTATCCTTACCCTGAAGAGCCACCCAGGGGCAGGAAGGCCGGGCGTTGTCGCCATAGGAGGAATGTCAGGGGAGTCCAGACTGAAATTAGACCAGTCTGTTTCTCAGATTCTGAGGTGGAGTACGACTCGACGATGGAACCTTCCCCCCAACCCTTCGAGTTAAGGGTTGGGATGGGGATGTAGTGCGTCAGTCTCGTACTCCCTGAATGTGAGATCTGTATGATTCCCTCCTCCCTTCAAAGGTATATCCAAGAGGATGAGGACTAGGTGTACGACCATGGATCAAGCCCACAGTTTCCACTGGCCTCCTCGGAAGCACCTCCCTCCCCTTTTAGGGAGGGTGGGGAACTTTTCTGGGGACCGACGGAAGAGTCGTGAGGCGACACACCCTCAACAAGTGCCGACGCTGTGACAAGAGGCCCATTCGCCGACCCATACTATCGCGACGTGGAAGCCAGGGCACTGCAACCCCTGGAGGATGACCCAGGGATCGGCGACCAATCGGCCTGTTCGCCGTATTCCCCACCGGCTAGCCCACCGGCCCGACGGCCTGCCTCGACGCCATTTCCAGTTCCCCAACTATCCTCGGTGGACGAGCAGGGGCGGCAAGGTCAGGATCCTGAACCAAAGCCGTGGAGCTTCTGGACCGTTCTTGCAACGAGCCACTTCCCAGAGAATTTTTGGCCGGTCGCAGAATCAGGTTTGATATGACAGAGTCACTCACCCTGGGATAGTTTGAATGCTTCCTCCAGATTCTTCGGGTGACTCACTCCCTCCTTCGCCATCAGATAGCACCTTATCCCGGGATCCAAGCGCATCTTGAGGAGATCGATGAGCAGTGCCGTCAGGTCGACCTAGCAGCACTCCCTGCGGTTCGGCACCCTGAGTCATTGGACCACCACAAGGCCCTACAGAAAAAAATGCGTCCAGAGTTTTCAAGTATTCCGTAGAGTTATTGAGGAATCCACCCCCCACGCGCACGTCCGCAGATGGGGGCAAAACGCTGCTCTCCTCTTCTGTGCGATGCGTTGACTGCCCGATCCACTGGGCGGCCCTAAGGGAACGTCACCAAGGGCAATGGCGGTCAACATGGCTGAACTTTCAGATGAGGGGAACGTTGTGGATCCCCTCGATGGGGACTCACCCCCTGAGGAAAGGCCGCTACTGGACCCATCTGGGAGGATTACTCGCCAACAGAGGAGCCTCCTAGGTCTTCCTGTACCCACGGAGGCACTGGCACTAGGCCGAAACATTGGCAAGGGTAAAGAGCCCGTCGGGTCTGTCAAACTCACCGACCCATCTGCATCGGGCCACAAGGTAGAGGAAGATCCCGAGAAGGCCATGCTGCGCCAACAGCTATCTAAGCAAAATAGGCTGGTTGATGAGCTCTTGGCCGAACGCATTGCAGAGCGGCGACCTGACTACGGTGACCCTAGACTAGGACAATAGGGGCAGGAGCATCTACCCCTTGCTGAGATCCCCACGGGCAACCATGACCGTGTTGTGTTCGCCGATAGGGGAGACACTAGGACCCATGGCAAGAGGGCGTGATATGTTTTGCCAAACCCTCCCGAGCGACGAGGCCACCTGGGGGACCCTGCTCGGTTTCCTCTCACTGCCCCGAGAGTCACTCCGCCAGCTGCCCCATGAGCTGCTGATCGTGACTACCGTATCGAAGAGCCTGGAAATGCGCTTGTGGTAAGAGATCCCCATCAGTACATGAATCCGCATCTCAATGATCTGATGGAAGTACTCATCGCCCGCATGGAGGCCCTGGAAACTTGGCAGGTGGCAATCCCACCGGATGGCAAGCCATACCCAGCATGGGTGGATGCCATGCCAGCTCTGCCAAGATTTGGGAACCCAACTTTTAACCCCTTTAACGGGACCAGATACCCGCCAAAACACTTGGCCCACTTCAACTCGAGGTGCTAGCCTATGTTAGGGACTCCGGCACAGCAGGAAGCTGCCAAGCACCAGTGCTTCGTTCGGACACTGGAAGGACCAGCATTCGTCTGGTACAGTCAGCTTTCTGTTTGATCTGTGGCTAGCTGGGAGGACCTTCACCGGAAATTCCTCTACCAGTTTAGCTCCACAACCTAGAAGACAAACATTGTAGACCTCTTCAGGTGCAAGAAAAGGCCCGACGAGCGAGTCGCGGACTTCGTCGCCTGGTGGAAGGGGCTCACGTACTCCCTTGACATGCAACTAACTCAGGAGAAATTACTGATGATGTGTGTAGGGAATGACAAGGCGGAGTTGGTTCCTTCTCTGATCACACAGAATTACCCTGGAGGGTTTCGGGACTTCTCGGACAAGGCTCAGTGCCTCGAAGAAGCCCTGCAATAGGCCGGCCAGGCACACCCGCTGCCACCTGTAATCTCTGCAGGGAGAGCCCCCAGAGCCGAGCCCGCTGTTGTGGTCCAGATAGGGGCCCCCAGACAGCTAGATTTGTTGCTAGTGAGGCCATCTTAGCAGGATCATAGGGGTCCACCACCACGGGCACAGCCTCCGGCCCAGCAGCAACCGCCTCAAAATCAGCAGGCGCCTCCGCGTAACGCACCACCACCACCTAGGTGAGGAAATCCGGCTCCAACTCCTCGGCATGCTCATTTGGCCCCTGGCCATGGTCATCCCCCAAGATCCCCCTTTATAGATAGAAGGAATTGGACTTACTCATTTGGCGAGGCCCATGTCCCTGGTTATTTCCGTAGCGCCTTGGAGCAGAGGATCGTGTGGCTGCCTGAGTGCCGGAAGCCAGGAGAGGCGTGTCTCACTGATCACCCTAACTATTGCTCTTATCACCGGATCCTAGGACACACCATCTAGCAATGCTATTTTTTCAAGGACTGGCTCCAAGACCAGATTGAAAACAACATAGTCAGGTTGGGCCTAGCCCCGGCACAGGTGGCAGGTGTCTTCGTGGGATCAGATGGCAGTAGTGACTATGGGGATGGGTGGGAATAGGTTTCCAACCGTGGGTCCCGGAAGTATAATGACTGGATGGCCCACAGGACGGTCGCCCATGCCCATGACATCATCCGTGCCCCCTGAGTCAGCCAAAGCCCTCGGAGTCTGCAAGCTCCACTTTGGCATCGTCGTCCCAGCCTACTTCTTCCCAGAAGAGCAGGCGGCAGCACATGAAGAAAGAACGCACCCTGCCATTGCCGTCATCTTCTCACACACTTGGCGATTTCATGCCCCCAGAAATGGGGATCCCTCCGAGACTTCGTCCGGTAGTGGAAGACTCCTTGAGTGAAAGCCCGGGGTACGCTTCGGTTAACACCGTAGAGTTGGTAAATACCTTTGTGACTCCCGACAACGAGGAGCGCCAGGTGGACATCCCCAATGTCCCCGTCCATTGCCAACGTCGACGGAGCCGTGGCTACGTGGATCGCCGGGGCACGGAAGTCGTCTCCTCCAGTCAGGCCGTGCACGCTACCGAGACTAGGAAGCAAGCCCGGTACATAGAACAGCACTCGCGGCTCCCTCACCCGCTGACAACAGGTTTGCTTCCACCACCGTTTGTGTTGCTGGATTGGGCGGAACCACCTTTCCCGCGTCGCAACCAGACCAGCCCTACCACTAGCCGACTATGGCCTTCTGGTCCTAGCACGACAACCACCTCCTGGGCTTCAGTTAGTGAACAGCGGGACGTGACTAGTACCAGTCAGTCACCGGTCCCGCCAGTAGGGCCCGTCATGCCCCCAATCACAGAGTGACCTTCTGTAAGCGGAAGCTCACGTTTAGCGTGGAAGTATGATGTCCTGAAGCATCTGGATGACATTCTGGCAAGGCTTTCCATCCTTGAGTCCCTTCGCCTGTCGTCTGAAATGCATGAGGCGCCCACCGAGGCTCTAAGGAGCCCCCTCCAGTTTGAAACGGAGGTAGCGGCCACATAATCCTTCCACACCGAGGTGACTAAGGACGCCGAATGTCAGGCGGTTATCTTGTTTTTTGGTGAAGATGAAGACCTTCCCATACAGGGGCACATCCGCCCGCTGTACATCACCGGCCAGTTCAATGGTGTAGAAGTCCATCACTGTCTTATCGACATGGGTTCTAGGATTAACTTGATCCCAACTCAGACACTGTGAAAACTGGGGTTGTCCGAGGATGATTTAACTCCCTCCGACCTCAAAATCCAAGGTTATGACAGGACCGAGCAAATTCCACTTGGCAAGATTCATCTGAAGACCCAGTTCGGCGGCTTAATTGCCAATAACGAATTCATGGTTGTCTCTCAAGACACTGCCTACAATGCATTGATGGGAAGGCCGTGGCTCCATCTTCATGCAGCGGTTCCCTCATCGTACCATCTGTGCCTCAAATACTCCCTTAAGGGTTGAGTGGGTGTGCTCCAAGGAGATGCGTCTCCGTTTGCCTCTTGTGAAGCTCGTTACCTGGACGCTGATTATTACAAGAGCAAGGAAAAGCAAATCCTGTTAGGTGAGGTTGAGCCCGCCACTGTCACGAGTGATCCTTGGGCAGGTTTGGATGATGCATATGTCTTCCCAATCCATCGGTTGGAGGCCACGACTACTGATATGGGAGAGTTCTTTGTTGTCCCAAGTACCATAAGAAGGAATATTTCTAGGTCCAAGCGACGACGGGAAATAACCTCACACTCTTACACCAACCAGGCTCAGGTGATCCCCGAGCCTCCTACCCCTGTATGATATCGGGACGTTGGGCTCATGGCAACGATAGTACGCCATACATGTCTGTTTAGCCGGGCCGGAATCGACCGGCTCAAGCCAACGCGTCACCACTGCTTTGATGTCATAAAGAGTGGCCCCTTGGGCCGAAGGTTGGATGGGATTGAATCAATCGCCTTCATCACCATGGTCTCTGCGGTGCATGAGTCTCCCGTCATGATGACCTCTGCCGCCCAAGCCAGTGCCAACTCCCCATCAGGGTTGAGCAACCCCGAAACGGCTCCCCCCGTGGATGATCCTTCCACAAGCGGAGAAGAAGACATGGAAGATGCTCCTCTTGCCTTTGAGGAGGGCGTCTCCACCACGATCGACGAGTTAGTACAGGTGAACCTCGGTGGTGAGGCGGACCCGAGACCCACATTGGTCAGTGCCACTATGCCTCCCGAGGAATGGAAACAGTACATAGACTTCCTCAGACAGCACCGTGATGTGTTTGCCTAGAGTTATGAAGAGATGCCGGGACTAGATCCCTAGGTACTCTTCCACCGCCTTGGCCTCCCAGCAAACCATCGCGGGTTCAAGCAGCCTCCCAGGAAAATGCACCCCTTTCATGGTTCCAGGGTTGAGGCCAAAGTTGATAAGCTCATTAATGCCAACTTCGTCATGGAAGTCCAGTACCCTAGGTGGCTAGCCAACATTGTGCCTGTCAAGAAGAAGAACGGGTAGATCAGGGTCTGCATCGACTTCCGCGATCTTAATCACCACTGTCTGAATGATGACGTTCCCCTTCCCATGACAGAGCTTTTGATTGATGCAACGGCCAGGTTCCAAGCCCTCTCCTTCATGGATGGATACTCCGGGTACAACTAGATCCGGATGGCCCATGAGGATGAAGAGTTCACTGCCTTCAGGGCCCCCAGGGTACTTTCTGCTACCGGGTTATGCCCTTCGGCCTGAAGAATGTGGGTGCCACCTATCAACGGGCTATGCACCACATATTCAAGCCGATCCTCGGGACACTGGTGGAGTGCTACATAGATGACCTAGTGGTTAAATCTCATCTGTACTGGGACCATCTCAAAGACCTTGAGAAAGTGTTCGGTTTCCACCGTTCTTGCCACTTGAAGATGAACCCGTTGAAGTGTGCCTTTGGGGTCACCTCTGGAAAGTTTCTTGGCTTCATTATTAGGTATCGAGGTATCAAGATCGACCCCGAGAAGATCAAGGCCATTAGTCAGATGCCTCCCCCGAATAATATTCGGGAGCTTCGAGGCCTCCAAGGGCACATAGCCTATATACGCCGATTCATTATGAATCTGGCCGGAAAGTGTAATCCCTTTTCTACGCTCATGAAGAAAGGCGCTGCTTATGGGTGGGACGAAGAGTGTCAGACCGATTTTGAGGAAATAAAGCAGTATCTGCTTCAACCTCCGGTCATGATGCTGCCCGTTCCTGGAAAGCCACTGGTCCTTTACGTGACCACCCTGGAGCGATCCCTCAGCGCCCTTCTCGCCCAGAAGAACAACGAGGGAACAGAGAATAGCCTCTACTACCTTAGTCGCATGCTCCTCGATGCGGAAATTAGATATTCTCCGGTCGAGAAGAGCTTCTTGGTGCTTGTATTTTCTGTACGGAAATTGCGGCACTACTTGTAGCACCAAAAGGTACAACTGGTCTCTTGGGTAGAACCGTTGAAATACATCCTGAGCCGTCCTATGTTGACCGGCTGATTGGCACGCTGGGTGGTGATCCTCCAGTAGTTCGACATTAGGTTCGTACCTTAGAAGGCCATCAAGGGACAGGCGTTGGCATACTTCTTAGCTGCCCGCCCAACCTCTGTGGACCAGCCACTGGATTTGGGCCTTCCTGATGAGGCAATCCTCTCAGTCGATCACGCCACCCTATGCAGGTAGATGCAGTTTGACGGTGCCTCCAGAAGCCCTACCGGTATAAGGATCAATGATCCTAGGCTTAACAGAGTGGGAATGGGTATCATCTTCATCACCCCGGAGCAAGCCCTTCTTCCATATTCATTCTTGTTGTCAGAAGGCTGCACCAATAATGAGGCAGAATATCATGCCCTCATCACTGGCATCGAGTTGGCTCTGGAGGTTAACGTACCCCACCTGTATGTAAAAGGGGACTCTGATCTAGTCATCAAGCAAGTTAATGGATACTATGCTATCAAGAAGCCAGAACTCATGCCGTTTCTGGAATGCACCCTCCATCTAATGGTTAAGTTCCCCTCCCGAACAGATGTCGTCCACGTTCCCCAGTCGCAGAACAGTTGAGCAGATGCTTTGGCCAGCCTGGCCGCATCACCCGCGGAGCCCAAACAGGATGACCTAATCATCCACGTGGTGCACTGGAGAGTCATTGCTCCTGTTACCCCAGAGGGCAGTAATGGCCCGCGAGTGAACCATCTCACCACTGGTGCCCCTACATCAGGACCCCCAGAGGCTTCAGGTGTGGTGATCGAGATAGCTCCTGACTGGAGGACACCCTTGGTTGAATATCTCTGGTACGGAAATCTTCCGATAGACCAAGGAGAGCGGGAATGAATCCGGCGCCGCACGCCGTAGTTCACCCTTCAAAGCGGTCCCAGCCGTGAGCAGCTCCTTTATAGGCGTGGGTTTGACGGTGTTCTCCTCAGTTGTCTTCAAGGAGTCGAGATCCCACAGGTCATGCATGAAGTGCACGCTGGTTCCTGTGGTGCCCACCAGGCCGGGTTGAAGTTGTCCCACAAGATTCGGAGGTTGGGATACTTCTAGCCCTCCATGATTTACGACTGCATCGAGCACGCAAAGAGGTGTCATGCATGCCAAGTTCATGCTAACATTGTGCATCGTCCACCGGAGCCTCTCCATACTACTAAGTATTCTTGGCCCTTTGGAGTCTGGGGGTTGGATGTCGTAGGGCCTAACCCGCCGGTGACGGCCCGCCTGTGTCGGTTCATCTTAACCGCTACGGATTTCTTCTCAAAGTGGGTAGAGGCAGCCCCGCTCAGGGAAGTCAAGGCTTGTTCTATCGTCGACTTCGTGAGCTCCAATATCATCCACCGGTTTGGAATACCTCACGCTATCCTCACGGATAACGGAACCAACATCCGAGCGGCCGAGCTGAAAAGATTGTATGACAAGTACAACATTCTCTCTAACCACACCTCCCGCTCTCATGCGCAGGCGAATGGACAGATTGAGGCATTTAACAAAACCCTCTCTAACATTCTGCAAAAAATGGTTGGTCAGAACAAGAAAAGTTGGCCGAACAAGATCCCCAACGCCCTCTGGGCTTATAGGACGATGACTCGTAACTCCACCCAGGTGACTCTATATTCCCTGGTATACGGAGCTGAGGCCGTCCTGCCCATCGAGGTCCAGCTACCCTCATTGCGCACGGTGGTCTATGCCCAGCAAGCACCGGATAGAGTTACCGAGATCCGTCTAGCTGAATTGGAAGCGCTGGACGGAAGTAGGTTTCATGCTTTACATAACTTGGAAAGGCATCAGAGCAGGATGGCTCGAGCTTTCGATAAGATGGTTCACCTCCACTCCTTCCTGCAAGGTGACTTGGTGCTGGATCTCAGAGCGCCAATGATTCTCGGCAGGAAACCACCCAAGTTGGAGCCCAAGTGGTAGGGGCATTTTATTGTCCACAAGGTCTCCCAATGGCGTGTATTCACTGGTGACTATGGATGGTGAGCGTATCACTCCTCCCACCAACGCCAGGTTCCTCAAGAAGTACTTTTCCTAAACCCTTGTTGGTCTTGCATGACCTTAAACTGTATGGTCTCGCAAAACCCTAAATTGCACCTTGGTCCGAGTTCTAAGACCTAAAACTAAGATCCTCTTGGTCCGAGTTCTAAGACCTAAAACTAAGACCCTCTTGGTCCGAGTTCTAAGACCTAAAACTAAGATCCTCTTGGTCTGAGTTGTAAGACCTAAAACTAAGATCCTCTTGGTTTTATTTTTTTCGTTGGTCCTATATGACCTTAAATTGTATGGTCCCGAACGACCCTAAACTGCACCTTGGTCCGAGTTCTAAGACCTAAAACTAAGATCCTCTTGGTCTGAGTTCTAAGACCTAAAACTAAGATCCTCTTGGTCCGAGTTCTAAGACCTAAAACTAAGATCCTCTTGGTCCGAGTTCTAAGACCTAAAACTAAGATCCTCTTGGTCCGAGTTCTAAGACCTAAAACTAAGATCCTCTTGGTCCGAGCTCTAAGACCTAAAACTAAGATCCTCTTGGTTTTATTTTTTTTTGGTTCTGCATGAACTTAAACTGTATGGTCCCGCACGACCCTAAACTACACCTTGGTCCGAGCTCTAAGGCCTAAAACTAAGATCCTATTGGTCCGAGTTCTAAGACCTAAAACTAAGATCCTCTTGGTCTGAGTTCTAAGACATAAAACTAAGATCCTCTTGGTCCCAGCTCTAATACCTAAAACGAAGATCCATATTTCGTCATACATGACGTTAAAATGTGCTTTAAGAACTACGTGTGGCTTGATTCCCATCCTTATGGGATACGTAGGACCGCCTGAACACCTAGATGTCAGGTCTAGTCCATTCTCTTATGAGATCCCATGATCTCTCGGTTCCCATGGTGTTTGGCATTACGCCCCCTCTTTTGCCTGGGGATCCGCCATTCTTTTTTGGCCGCTCTCGGACTGAGCCCTCTGACCCTTTCCAGTGGCCTGATGATGTGCTCGGGGTACTTCGGTCTAGGAATTGGAGTTCCAGATTCGGCTTATGCAAGTTCCATCCACTTGCCATGCTTTGTGTTCCCCTTCATTCGGGTCCCCGTCATCCTTCACACCTAGAGGGACCCCCAAGAACGGCCTGGATACAACGCCCAAGGGCTCTCATACCATCATCGGCCAATGCCCCCGAGGGTTTCAGACAACAAATTGATATGAATCCCGCGTTGCGAACATGGTCAGCGGTTGATGCTCATTTGTTTGTCCCCATGGCTAATATGACAGGATGTTGTGTTGCGAATGTGGTCAGCAGTAATCCTCAGTCGTCGTGCCGGTTTCCCTGGGCCCTGAATGTTGGTGGCATGGTTCATGTCATGTTCCTCCCCACTGTGTCAAGGTGGAATCTCGACACTCCTTATACTAACCCTCAGTGCACCCCCCGCACATCAGACAGACCGAGCTGCGTAACGGTGTCTCTCGGGGCTCCCGCGATCTGAGCACTAGAACATGTGCTTGGGTCTCATCTCTACAGGTTGCGTGCAGCTTGACCCTCATCCCCATGGGGAATGAGGAGTCGCCCAAACATTGCATTTCGGGCCCAGAATAGCCAGGAGCTAGCATCTCCTGCCCCCCCTTGATTGTTGAACCCTCGTAGGCCCCTTTGGCCCGAGGCTCCTCCCTCGGTCGGTCGGTCCAAACCATACGACCTTAAACTGTGTGACGGTCCAAACCATACGACCTTAAACTGTGTTGTTGGTCCAAAACATACAACCTTAAACTGTTTTGTTGGTCCAAACCTTACGACCTTAAACTGTGATGATATCATCCTGGATATGCGCCGTTAGGATGCTACCGCTCTATAACTACGTATGGCTTGATTCTCATCCTTATGAGATACGTAGGAGCGCCCAGGGCACTTCCCTACAGGCCCAGCCTACCTTCGTGATTTGTCCCTCGACTCTAGAATTTCCCCGGAGAGCACACGGTAAGTAGGGATTAGGTCCTTATTCTCGTTGGGTTTTGTAACCGCCTTGCCATGTGTCCATTTCCCCCCTTACCCATTCATGGTCAAAGCTCTAAGACCTTATACTAAGATGATTTCAAGAACTACGTATGACTTGATTCTCATCCTTATGAGATACGTAGGAGTGCCCGGGGTACTCCCCCACGGGCCCAGCATACTTTCGTTTTCGGTCCCTTGACCTAAAACCTCTCTTAAGGGGGGTGTGCGGTGTGATATGGGATTATGCCCTCATTCACGTCGGGTTGTTCACTGCACCGTACACACCCCCTATTCCCATTCACTCCATGTGTTTGAGTTACTCCACCGTGTGCCTCTTATGTTTCCTTCCGATCATGGTCTGAGCTCTAAGACCTAAAACTAAGATCCATATTACACCCCGCATGATGTTATACTGTATTTCGTCCAACATGACGTTAAACTTTATTTCGTCCAACATGACGTTAAACTGTGTTTCAAGAACTATGTGTGGCTTGATTCTCATCCTAATGAGATATGTAGGACCGCCCAGACATTTTGTTTTGGGTCCAGCCCTAGGGATTACTGAACCCCGTCCTTCCTTATTGTCGGCCCCTCGACCCGACTTCATGGGAAGTGGTGTAATCGAGAAATCTATCCCGAGAAGGTTTGGGATGCCCCATGGTAATAATGGGAAGTGACAGTTCTCTTGCCAAAGAGGTCCTGCCTAGAAATTGGGACGACCTGTGATCCGGTCGGTATGTCCGCCTAATGCGCCGTCGCCATGGTGGCGCAATTTCGGGAGTGTTGGACTCTATTAGAACAAACCACCACTCCACCTTCCACACTTTGCGTCCCCTCTTATTCAGATCCTCATTTCCTTTCATGTTTGACGGGACCCCCTAACAGTATGGATGAAAGACCTATGGTCCGCCTACTATCCTGTGCCAATGTTCCGGAAAACTGACTGATGATATTTGAGTTAGGCCCCATGTTGCGAACATTGTCAGCGGTCAGCCCTCATTTATTGTCCCCATTCTAGTCCAACATGATATGGATGTTGTGTTTCCACCACGGTTGATAGTTATCCTCCATCGTTGTGCCCCATGGTGTTCCAAATTTGGGCAGCATGATTCACCCTTCCTCTCCATCCCCCTATGTTCGGATGGATTTCAATGCCCCCGGCATCGCCCCACTCGTGTGTTAGAGCACATTGAGAAGTCGACACGTCAATTGGCCCAGGGTATCCTCAGAAGTCCAGGACCAATTTTGGATGCCTGAAGCTTGGTCAACGACCCACAGTTGAACGAAATGATGGCACGAGCATCTTCTTCTTCTCACGTTGGGCACGACCCACAAGAACCTAGGGATGAGTTTTTATTCGTTTCGAAACTATGGTTGAGCGCATGAAACCAAGGGTAAAAATGAGTGGATTTTGCCATATATTGTATTGAGATGATGAGGAGTACAAGAAAAAAAGTTCATGAGATGGAAAAAACAAATCCCTAAGGCTTTAACATGCTGAAGCGATCTTTCCAGCACCGCTACCCTTTGGCTGGTAGCCTCTAGGACTGCTTCTCGCTCTTTGAAGACTCTCTCCTCATCAGCCACCACAGATCATTTTCACGCGCAGCCGCGGAAGCAATTTCACGCACGAGAGAGATGAGCTTATCGTGCGAAAAAAGTGGAAGTACGGATCTGGGACCCACCGCCCCTTTTTATAGGCGAGGCCAGTGTTCCTCGCCATGCGGAAAGAGGGTTCCGCGTGCGTCCGTAGTTTTGTGCGCCCCATCAGAATTTTGCGCACAACTTGACCAGGAGACACAGCACTTCGGCGTTTCCCTTGGAATCCGATCGTTGAGACCTCTCGCTGATCCAATTCCAAGGGGGGGAATTTGTTGACACCAAAAAAAGTCCATAACTCTTGGAGGAAGTTTTGAAATGACGAAGTGAAGTCATATTCAGAATCAAAGGCCCGATCTGGAGGCCCGGGAAGTGGTGCGTGAAAAATTGGGTGAAGTGCATGGAAAAAAAGTCCCGTGCGAAAGGAAGACTGGGATTCGCGAAAAGTCCCAGCACCGACGTGAAATAATTTCTCACCTGTGTCCCTCGCGGTTGATAATTTCGCACTGCCGCCCCTGTCGCGCAATAATTTCACGCGCCGCCTGGATTCCGGGCCAGACGTCACCTATAAATAGAAGGTGACCCCGAACGGTTTGGGGGTTGAGGAATCCGAAGAAACTCTCATGCGCACAATTCAGATCCCCCCACGTGCAAGATGACTTCCAGGTAATCCCTTATTTCGCGTCACCTTGCCCCGGATTTCAGCTTTGCGCGCAACTCCACTGACTTAAGTGAATTTTCCCCCTTCCCCGGGTTCTAGCCTTGTGCGCAATCTGTGTCTCGTGCGCGCAATACCCTTCCGTGCGCGCAATACCCCGTGCGTAATTTCCTCTCCACGCGCAATTCCCTTGCTCCAATTGCGTGCCGTCCCGGTGTTTTGCGCGCAAACCTTCCCTTTTGCCCACAAAGCCCAGGACCCCTCACCTTGATGCCCCTTGGCTGCCCCCTGCACCGACACCTGATGTCTCCCCTGCCAGGCATGCACGCCATGTGTTGTTTTCCCATACGGCCTTCTAGGATCGTGCAAAGTAACCTCAAGGTCCCTTGGGCCGTGTTTCCCGTTGCTTTGCTTTGCCTTATGCTTCTCTGCATAGGCACGCTAAAAGCTATTAATTTTTCGCATAGCCATGCTAACGTGGACCCCCCGGTGGTTTTCCCTGTGGCCCCCCATCACTATGTCCTTGCTGATGCCTCCCCCCCCCCACAAGGGGTAGAGGGCATTGGGCATGTAAGCCCTAGGGGTGTGGAGAGAACCCACCTCGTCCAAGCTGCAGGACATTAAACTGCTAAGCACCTCGTCCTTAACACATGTCGTTAAACTATGATCCGACCCCATGCTTCGCACGCAGGGTCCCCCCAGCTCAGACATTTTTTACGCCTCTCGTCTCCATGGGAATGGACTCTTCCTCACATGGAATGATATCCTCCTTGTTGGAGTGGCGTTTGTCCGCGGGGGAAGGGATGCCTCAGAGCGTAAGCCCCTAGCCTCTCTTACAGATGATTTCACCCGTGCATCTCTGTACTTCCCCCCTACTAAGGCCAGTGGAGTCCTTTCCCACTGTTCTTTGTTGCACCACAGGCTTCCACCCTGAAGTAATCCCCAACACCAAGGGCCTCTAACCACGCGTAAGCCCCTGTTTCCTCTTTGGGACACTCAACGCGTAAGCCCCATTCCGCTTCTCACGGATGCACCTTTTGCGACGTGATCGTCTGGTCCTTGCTACCTCTTGTTTTCTCACACCGAGCATGACTCACGTGAGCTTAGAGTGCGCATCAACCATGGCACCACCTTGGGCCACCTCAGAGCGTAAGCCCCATACCAGTGAACTATGGGGACTTTGATCCGTGCTAATGCATGGTACGTAGGAAGCCTCCATGAGTTTCAATCCCACCACCACCCGGTCATCCCGACCTCTCCACGTTAGTTCCCTGACCAACTTGGGCCGCCTCAGAGCATAAGACCCAAACCCCTCATCCTGCATGACGTTAAACTGTATCTCGTCCCGCATGAAATTAAACTGTATCTCGTCCCGCATGACGTTAAACTATATTCCCCCTCCTGGGCCGCCTCAGAGCGTACGCCCCAAACCTCTCGCCCTGCATGACGTTAAACTGTACTCCCCCTCTTGGACCACCTCAGAGCGTAAGCCCCAAACCCCTCGTCCCGCATGACGTTAAACTGTATCTCGTCCCGCATGACGTTAAATTGTATCTCGTCCCGCATGACGTTAAACTGAATTCCCCCTCGTGGGCCGTCTTAGGATGTAACCCCCATGTCTCACTCCACCATCCATCCTGATCCTTACTTGGTCCACCACATCCCGGTGAGATCATGCCACCCCATCCCACTCCATGACATCTGGGAAGCCGCCCACGTGCTGGCCCCAACATCGGTGTTCCCCCTAGGGGTCCTTTAACCCGATCCATCTCCTCAAGACATTAAACTCACGACATACCCCATTTTAAACATGGGAAGCTGAGGAAAACCTCAGATGGTACACATTCCCCGCGTTTGATGTGGGATGCCTCGGGATTCCACGCCCTCGAGAAGCCCTATGATGAGGGAAAAAAGACAGACATGCCAATGATACCCCAACGTGACCATTCTCCTAACTGAAGGTTGCTGCCCCGACAAGACCCCTTGGAGCGTCTCGAAGGAAGCAGCGTAATTAACTGGAATCCATGTAGATATGGCACCAGGAATGAGCTTCACGAACCCGTCTTAAATCTATGAGGGAGACCCGGACTAGGTGATGAGCTCTGAGGAGGAATCCACGAAAGGAAGAACCGATATCCCATCATCCCGGTTTCGATCAAGGAGCAGACATCCCTGAACAAGGAACGGATGCTGCTCAGCTTTGGAAAGCGGGATTGCGGGGTAACAAGCAGCACGTCCTCCCCACAGACGGATGCGTGTGCCCCGGCGAAAGCATTAGAGCTAACAATTATAAAATATAAATGTATTACATGTAGTTTCCCTCATAGTGAGAGAACAAGATCCATAATTTAGGATGATGTTTTAAACATCTAAATCCTCATCCACCTCCTCTCATCATGTAACCATTCTTAGGGTTCTAACAACTGTTACCAATGGTTAGATTTTTTTTTCTATTTCTAGAATGTACGGAGAATGTTTTCAAAAGAAAACAATTTTCATATTTTTGAATGAAATAATTTGTAATGTTGAAAAATATAAATGGAATATTGTTTTTTCCTTGGGCATGGTAATCAATAATGAATCCATTTCTGGAATGAACGATAATATGGAGAGTGGAGTCTTAACGAAGGGTGATCCTCAAGAACAAGATGCTAATTCAAAATCCATTAGTGTCTTTTTGATGTTCTATATAAAATCTTAATTTCAAAAAGGTAATTTCCTAAAAACCCACCTATTTTTCGAAAAATTATTCTTAATATTTATGAAGTTTTATTAACGGTTCATGAGGTTACGTTAGGGTTTTATGAAAAAAATATGCAGACTTGAGAATGAATTCAAATGAGCTAGATGATTCAAATTTTGAACATAAAAAATGCATATTAATGATTTGTGAAGATATGTAGATATCTCTAATATGGGTTGATCTTGAATAGTATTATGATGTAAATCCCACCTCAGTTCAATTTAAATGTCTTATTTCTATAAGAAAATGATAAAAAATTGTTATCCCGTGATATATTTCATAGTATTAATGTTGATTTTGAGATGCAGAATATAGAAAAAATGTTGTGAATAAAAATGATTACCCATGTGGTGGACATTAATTTTATGAAAAATCTCACAATCAAGGATAATATCAACATTAAATAATTTAAATATTTTAGGAAATTTTAAATATCTACTTGTAGAAAAGTATTATGGATGTTAAAGTGTAGTATTCCTATAAAATTATTTATATATTGAATGGTAGTACATCTTAGGAAAAATATCTAAATAACCAACATGAATATGAAGATTAAACGAATAATCCTATGTATGTATCATTATATAAGGAAGGTAAATGTAAATTCTAATGGAGATCCTTCAAATGAAAAAACTTCCATTTTGATGAATAATATTTTTGTAATTAATGTGAAATAAAAGAAACCAATGTTTCAAGGGATGACTAAGTGTGTATGGTTATTGAAAATAATAAAAATTATTTTGATAATGACAGATATTTCACAAGAGTTTATCATCCATATGAACTAATGTAATCCATTTAAGAAATTTATCATTGGATAGAAAATACTAATAAGTCCCTTGTGTTGGTGAAAGATTCCAAGCATTAACTAGAACAATAAAAAGAATATCCGAAGAGATGAGTTCTAATATTGAAAGTATAAAATTGGGATTTTTTGAATGGAAGTCCAATAGAATATTAATGTGTAAATTAAAAATCCAGTCATTAATGGTTTAGATAAAACAATAAATGATAGATCTAAAATTATGAGTACTTAAAAGAGGATATTTTGATTTGGAATCATAATATTGTTGATAAATAATGAAAATTGAGACCCAAAACGATGATAGAGAGTTCAATGGAATCATCATTAAGTTAAGTTGAAGTGATAGATAATGAATAAAATATAAATATTACTCATTTAAAAATATTTAATGACAATGGATTTTTTTTGATTCATGATGAGGAGATAATTAAAGAAATGTTCATTTCTAACCCATTTGAAACAACTATCAAGATGAATTTAGATCATTAAAATACTAAAATGTCTATAAATTTTTCTTCTAGGGAATTCAAAATTATATCATAAGTAAGATAATTTTTCAATAGATTGTTGGGAAAATATATTTTGTGTGTATTATAGACCATACTGTTTTCATGGGTAAATTCCAATCGAAATAATAAATAAAAAATTCAATTCATTATTTTACATTTAATGGATATTTCATTTTCTTGTAAGGATTATGTCATATTGAAATCAATTGATAATCAATAGGAAAAAAGGGTATCCCTAATGTATTGATGTGAATATAATAAAAATAAATAATCTTCATCATAACAGATATAAATTCAATTTTTTTTATTTTTATAGGAATTATAATAGTTCATGGATACATATGTTGGAAAAAATACTAATTTTTAATATGGGTGAAGAAATAATGTTAAACTATCTAATGTTGCATAAATTTTATTGAGGAAAATATTCAGGTTGTCTCCATGGATCATGGAAGTTAGATGTACATCACACATTACTTAAAATTATAGCCACATTATGGATATCAATCCAAATAATGATAGTGAAATTCATTTTAGGAATGATGAGGGCCTTAGTAATATTTGTTTTAGAAAGGCCTAAATTAGTGGTAAATTTATCAAGAGAGTTTTTGTTATCTTAGTAGAGTGGGTATGTCAGTATTTTATTTCTGTTATCCAATTTTGTGACCTATAGAAGGTATTAGAGTTTAATAAAATGTTATATACTATTAAAGATAAATATATTTCACTTAATCATTAGAGAAGTTGAATAGGGGAAAATCTATAACCTTTTGGAGATGAAAATGTGTGATTTTAGACAAATGTTGAGGAAAATATGAATTTTTACTAGAGACATGGCTATTTTATAAAAATATATTTGATTAATTTGTAAAAAATTGATGAGTAATATGACATTATTGTTCACACATATTATAACACATATGTGATATTCTACCCAAAATGTGAATATCATTAAATATAAATAAAAGATATGGAATGTGAAAACATCAAGATTTATCGAGCTTATGCCTATATAACTATGCTTATAATATTACCAAAAGACACAAATAGAGAAAGGTATTATTTATGGTTTGTTGATGAATTCTACTAGATGAAATACATTATTCTTATCAGACACAAGACTTGAGAGTAAATATATTCCACCCATTACCTGTGTAAGGATGAAATTATAATCAGTGTGAAGATTTAGATATTTGAAACTGAAAATTATATGTAATTTTTTAATAATAGAGTTGAGGAATATTCAAATAAGGATTTAATTTGACATTAGGTTTAAATAGTTAGGACACCCTAATAAAATGGGGTAGTGGAAAGAAGAAATATAATTATCAAAATCATGGCCCCAATAATTATTATAGAGATGTATCATCTAGAAATATCTTTGAATGAATATTTTCATGCATATATTTACATATTTAATACAAAATTTCACTATCAAAAAAAAGGGAAAAACCATATTAAATTTGGTATAGAAGGAATCATTCCCATTTATACATCAGAATGTTTGGATGTAAATGTTTTATCCACAATAGTGTGAGGAGAACAATGTTTGTGGATTCTGGTGATTGAGAAATATATCTTCTATATTATTAAATATGAAAAATAAAAAATTATATAAAAAATTATCTTGGAAAACAGATTAATAAAAAAAATTCTTCAATGGCTGAATAAGAGAAAAATAAATCCACATAATAGAATATTTCACATATCAACCAAACAATTTTGATAAGAAAACAAAAATTATTAGGGGGTCTCATGTCCTATGGAAGATTACAAAAAGAAATTATAGTGAGGATGATTGAATAGTTACAGAATGTTTATAATGATGAATAAGCATGGATGAATTATTCAAGGGGAAATTATTAGAGATTGGACATCCATAGTTCAAATTTGAAGAATGAAAGAACAATACTAGGAATCTTTGTTAACATAGGTGGATCCAAAAAAATTTAAAAGGTTAAATTTTTTGATATTTAATACAATGAAAAAATGGAGATCTTGATCAAATAGAGAATAATGAGACATGGAATGTTGTTCCATGGAAAAATTATATACATTTTATTGAAACCAAGTATCAGTTTTGAAAAAATAATAATGAAAATGGAATGTATATTTTGTACAATTAAATCCTTTTGTTTAAGTTATTTTCCCAAATTTACGCAATTAAATTTTATAATACATTTTTACCAGTGGAATGAATTAAAACAATATATTTATTATCATGCATTTGGATGAAGAACAGATTAAAGGTGTAAAAAATAGACATCAAATTACATTTTCATAAGGGACTTCTTGAAGATGATATATATAAATAGTATAAAGATAAATTTCTCATTTTTAATGATAAAAATTAAGTATGATGGTTGAAGAATTCATTATATGTGATAATTTAATCCCTAATGGGCTGGTAATTAATATTAGAAAAATATACAATGATGATTCGATTTTAATGTGGATTTGTTGATCAAAAGATCTATTTCGTAATTAAAATTGATGAAATTATTATTGTTCTTGTGTATGTGTATAATTTTTTTATGGATTCTTGGGATACATTTAAGGAATTAAATGTTCAGATATCTGGTTGTGTGAATTTGAGATGTCACTAATTGGTGTGTTATTAATTTTAGTTTTTGAATAGTTTATTCATGTAAAGGATGGGTCACTTATACACAATTGATATATTCAATGGATGTATAGAGAATATTTCAAATTAGGGATTTGGAACCAATGAAAACTCTAGATGGGACTAATACAAAATTTTCAAAAGTTTAAGTCATTATGGTCGACGAGTCGACACTATTATGTGATGACTTTGAACAGCTATTTCATGAGTAATACCTATCCTTCTTATGCTTCATACGGTTTTAGGAGCTACTAGAGATTCGTTGGGGAGGTATTATGGTGGTTGATTATGCGTATAGGTTCACATATCTTACTCAGTACTTTTTGGATGAGGTCCATGATGGAAACTTATGAGAATGAATGTTTGAGCATGGTCTCTGTAGAGGAGATTCATGCCAGTATATTACCTTTGGTCATTCTCACCTATCTTGGAGTACTGAAGTAGGCACTAGTGACAAAGATATTTTTATTAGAGGGGTGCCCGTTGGATAGTTTTGGAAGTGGGTGCAACAAAGTTGGGATGTCTTCCATTGCTAGCGGTCATCAGTTGGTAGACCCTCAACGAAGGAGGCCTCCCCTTGGTAAGACTAAGACACATGGTCAGGGACACCATAGAGCACTGTAGAATCTCTAAATGGGTTGTTTCTATACATGTGACTGGTGTGGTCACATGGAATGAGAATACCTAAAAAGATGTGCTGAAATTTATAGGAATTTAGTAGATGAACCACCAGGACAGAGGTAGTGTTTTGATCAAAGATCTTCCAAGTGAGGACCGGGTGGTCCCTAGGGAGGCTATGTTGGTAGATGAGTAGGGAGAACTGTGTTTGGTGGATGACATTTCAAGGTCCTACAACCACTAGGAGTCCCACATCCAGCTTAGGGTGCTAGAGTCTAGGGCCGCTTGCAGCTACAATTTATAGATGTCTTCAATACTGTAGTCCACAAGATGATAATAGGTACCCTTTGTGTCTTTTCTAACTTTTACATTCAAACTTGGTAGACACTGCGTTAGGTAATATTTTCTTCCAACTCCTTGCTCGATTTGTAACTGAGGGTGACGCCAGGCATCGGTGTAACCCTATGTTGGTGTTTTTTGACGTAGCATTGAATGCATGATAAGATGGGTTCTTTCCCCACTCAGATGCAATTTTGTGACATGATCAAAACCATAAGTTTGATTCAGTGCCACCTAAAGAGGATAATATCGAGGTATGGTGTATGAATCCCACTATCATGTGTGTTCATGGCGAGGTTGTGTAGTGGAGTGTTAGATAAGGTCTTGGATTTCCCAGTAGAGTCTTGTTGCTGGACCTCCCATTGGTTAAGGAACCACAAGTGGGTTTCAAAGAGTGCTTGTTTTGGGGATTACTCTCCTTCAAAGAGTGTAAAAGACACGTGAGGTATGCCATGTGCTTTCTGTGTCTAGCCTCTTACGGTTGGATGAGTTTTCTGACCTTCCTTGTTCGTTGGTACCTTGTGTGCTCAATGCCATTCTTGATGTTGTAGTTATCAAGTACTGGTTAAGGTTATGAAAACCCAATAAATATAACTACACGACTCACTATGTGGTGCTATAAGTAGTAGTCTTCGCCCTGATTATGTAGAGATGATATCTTATGGGAGAACGCTTTGTGGTTTACTTAGACCACCAGTGTCACATGTGTGTCTTCACCCTAAGAGACTTGATCCTAAGAAAATGGTGGTGGTTGAAATTATTGCAGGACTATGACATCGAGGTAGTCAATGCTCTAGATAAAGGCAAAATTGTAGTAGATACCCTTAGTAGGAAATACCACGCACGCTAGATGCAGGATGTTTCAAAGTAATTAGATTCTGTATAGCTGACCCTAGGGGAGCAGGAGGGTACAATTTTTTTCAGCCAATGGTTTTGAATCCTTCTCTTCCTAAGAATTCAAGAGAGTCTTGGATGTGATACATCGACTGAGAAATCATCTGTGACCTGATATCCTTAGGTGTTTCACCAGGTGGGCATTCCGAAGGATGGAATCATGATACCCTTTTCTAAGAAAAAATCATGATTCTAGTTGAGGTGTTGAATGTAGTGGTTCGTCCATGGAAGTAAACTATCCCCGTGAGTTTATTTGGTTCGTTCAAGACCTTTCTCAGAGATGGTGAGGTTTCCTACCACCTTGTCTAATACACCCAATAGATGGAGTGGGTGCACAATTTCTTTCATGTGTCACCACTAATGAGATACGTGTGTGTTCCTTCTCACGTCATCGAAAAGAGATGACTTTTTAGGGATGGACCATCTCTTTGGTTTGCGTGTTGTTCCAGCATGGTAATGTGAAGGTTTTCTGGGGAGCATGTGAGTCAGGTGTGAACTCAGGATCCTGAGTTTTTTTCCTAGTATTTTCTTTTTGGGGATAAAATTATTAAAATAGGGAATGATGTACATACCCTTTTTCACCCTGTAAGACTTTGTAATACTTCTACATATGTTTCCAGAGCTTGGAAATGAGACATCATGCAATTCCGAGGCCCGATGTGCTTGAAATAATCTTTACAAAAAATATTAAGTGTTTTGTACTATTCAGTCATTGAAAATGGGATATCTCTTAAAAGGTAGCTCAAATCATAAATATGATGGTACAGTTGAGTTAGGAATGTGCTGTTTAGCTTGGGAGTAGTATAACTTTTTTCAGCGCAAGGCCACTATGAGAAAAGTCACACAGGAAAAAATGGTATTTAAAATAATTAAACTTAATTATTTTATTTCAAATTCCAAACCAAATAAATTTTGAATGGGGGATTGGATAGGAAAATTGAGACTTCCATTGAGGTTTTATTGGGGTATTCTTATTAAGCATGATATAAAAGGATGGACTATGGTAATATCATATTTCTGCACTGAGTGGGGCTTCTATAAATAGAAGTTTAGGGAAATAGAATTTAGGTTATCCCAAATTTTATCTCTCGCTATCTAAAAATCCTATCTCCCTCTCTATTTTTATCTTTTTTTCTTCAATATTTATCATCAGATCGAGGAAAAAACCCCACTAAAACCTTGGCAGATCGAAGCTGAATCGCAGTAGGCGCATCGATGAAAAACAGATCAAATCCATGTAGGATTCTTATTGAATATTCACACCCCAATTTTCAATTTGTTTATTCTTCCTCGATTTCGTTAAAAATTTCATCATTGGGATTATCAATGATGATATAAAAATGAAAATGGCCATCGTCAGTCCTCCTTTTTTAATCCCACCAGTGAGACTTCAACATCGGTCTTCGACTTATTTTATCTATATGCCGAAACATCACTGAATCTTCAAGAAGAAGTCGGAACTTTGAATGTCTAATCTTGAGGACTCTGAAACTGGTCTTAGTTTTTTTTGTATGATTAGGGTGGTCGCGGTGTTCGGCCAAAGGGCCCACTAGAGGAAGCTGGCCGAAAGTGGTCAGCGGTGGCCTACTGGTGGCGAGCAGGTGGAGCCGGAAACCCGGGGTGCAGGTTTGGTTGTGCGGCTTTAGAGGGTTGGAGGAATGGTGGAGGTGGGCCCATCTAGCATCTAGCAGCGTGGTTCATAGGGGATGATGATCCATTGAGTAGGGGTGCAGGTGAAGTAGAGCTGCGGTGGCAGCAAGCCATGTGGGTTGACCACGGCAGTGACCCGGGTCCCGAGGTTCACTGTAGGATGCTGGGGGAACCAAGACCCGCCTCACAAGAAACTTCTATATATGATGTGGGGTCAGTAGGAGGACTGACCCTTATGGCCGGTTAGTGTCGCTAGGTCATGCTAGCTAGAAGCGGGCTAGTGGACTAGGTATCAGAGCATGGGATGGGCCCTCGGACTAGGTCACGGGCCGGTGGACCATGTTGGCCCAGGTGGGATGGACCGGCCAAACTGGCCAGACTGGGCCATGCTAGCCTGTTTCAGGCTTGGGTTCTCTAAATGGTCATATTGATATGGGCCTTTGTTTTCTGTTTCGTTGGTGGTAGCCTGATCCTTGAGTCGAGTGAGACCATTTTAAGTGCTTTTGAGAAGTTTTAATTTCAAGTCCCAATGGAGGGTATCTAGAAACCCTAAATTAAAATAATAATAATAATATAATTATTATTATTTATGGAACCTTCTTACAAATTTACCACCTACGCCTAAGGTTTGATTGACGTGCCATCAGAGGCGATGTGACCCCAATGTCAAGATAGATCTTCTACGATTAGTTCAGAACCTTTATGACTTGGTTTTGTTCCTTGGCTACGCAAAACACTTATGTTTAATAATAATAATAATATTATTGTTATTATTCCTAAATCTTGTTTCATATCTACATTCTAAATGAAAGGTCTGTTTAATGCACCGTCATCAATGGTGTGACCCTACTATTCGCACAGACATTTAAAGACCCCTATCTGGGGTTTTAAACCAAAGTTGAGGCATGAGCCCCATGGGGGATCTTCGCATGTTTTGCGGTAAAAAAACAACAACATTTTCACCGGGTGTCTATTCTGTATGAATGGGTAGTCAATATCATGTTTTATTCTGAGAGGATTGTAATTGTATGATCGTTATAACTTCTTTTAGAACCAAGGAATGGGCCCCTCGAGACACATTTCGAGTTCAATGCACCAAATGATGACTTTTCCATCGGATTTCTGTTTGGTACGAATGAACATTCGATCTTGTGTGTTTTTATGGAAGGGTATCAATGGAATGATCTATTTGAACATATGGATCCTTGTTTGTGATCCCATGAAATGTGGGAACATTAAAGGAATACCAGTGGAAGATCCTTTTGAAGTGTTTGAAGAGACCCCACAGCTTAGGTCAAGATCGACTCCTGTGAGAGCAGCGAAGATGTATGAAGAGATATGGTTGAATTTTCTTGAGCCGTTTGAGGAGGTATGCCAACATAATTACACTTTTGGACCTAAGGATCAATGATGACCATCGTTCACTCATCGGCATTTTAATAGGCATGTCGTGTAATCTGGGAGTATGTCAGTGTGACTAGGGGTACTTGTTCATAGTTTTCTACCCCAGAATGGTTACATACATGACCATGCAACGAGGTGGGAAAAGATGACATGTGGGACCCACATGCATAGAGTACTAATTTTTGAATCTTCATCCTCTCACATATCTTTCTTATGAAATTTGATTATTACCTTTGAGAAGGCTAACCTATGTGTTTTTGCATGTAGAACATGATGGTGCCCTCTGTAGTGGCTTTTGAGGTACGATGCACAATGTTCTAAGTATGACACCCATCTGAGGTGATGCTCGATGTTATGAGCATGAATTCTATTCGAGGAGATTCTCGATGATGATAGTGGTGGTAGTGATGTTTTTTGAATCACTATAGTAGTACATGACATACCTTCCAACATGGATGGGTGGTGAGGTTCATCATTTAATCTTCCTAGCTTACCATCCAATGAGGTTGGGTAGGGAGGTTTATCATTATCTCTTCAGGGATTAACCTCTAGTGTGGATGGGTAGTGAGGTTTTCTAGTTAATCATTTAGGACTTACTCTACAGTGGGGCTGGGTAGTTAGGTTCATCATTTACTCTTCCTGGCTTACTATCCAATGAGGTGGGGTAGTGAGGTTTATCATTTTCTATTCAGGGATTACCCTCCAGTGTGGATGGGTAGTGAGGTTCCCTGGTTAATCTTTTAGTACTTACCCTCCAGTGGGGATAGGTAGTGAGGTTCATCATTTACTCTTTCGGGCTTACCCTCTAGCTGGGCTGGGTAGTGGGTTTGTCAATGACTCTTATGAGCATACCCTCCATCGGGGTAGGGTAGTTGGTTATTGACATTGTAACATGATCTTTCAACCATGAGGTACAGTGAGAGACATGTTTGACATGAATTTGGACAATAAATAAAGAGGGGATATTTTCCCACAAAGACACATCCTTGGTATGAAACCTAAAACCGTGCAGGCGAGACAGACCCACCCAAAGCGGATGGTATCAAGGTTCGGTGATTAAGCCCCTTTGAATTTTAGTTTAGGGTCGATGTGTGGGATACTGAGCATTGATGGTGGTTACTTCTGGATCTGTTGTTTACTATTTTCCTAGGTTGATCTGTGAGATAGATATCCCTTTACTCTCTAGTATGGGCTTCTTTGGCCATGTATATATATGTATCCTATTTGTAGTACCCACTTCTTTGTCATCAATTACTCTCTTTACAGGATATGCAAAGACATGTGGGTTATACCACATGGTGTCTGTCTCTAAATTCTCATGGTTTGATGAGTCTAATCTCCTACTATAGGTAGCGAAGACTCAAAAATATGTTCATATTCTCACCATTTCTAGCTCCTTGTGTTTGGATGAGATTACATCACTCTCTAGTTAGTTTGAGCAATACTCTTTTACAATACCTTATTCTATCCTCTACTCCCCTATTTAGTACATCTCTTGTTAGTCCCTTGATTCTTTGGTCCATCCTAATGAGTATTTTTTTACTCACCCCTGCTTTGGATTTTCCCACACTTGTTATGCCCTTGAAAACAATGGAAAAGTTGATCGCGACTTCAGAGGAGCTAGGGATATGATGTTATTTGGCCATGTGTGGTGGTCATAACTTGGGATTTGGGAGAGGGACTCTCCCATTTGTTTTAAATTTTCACATTTTGTTTTGTTTTAGCACTTTTATAGTTGGGTGTGTATTTTTTCTCTTTTCTTTTCAGCTTTACTTTTCTTTTTAAGTTTATTATTTAGTGGTCGATGCATGTATGTTGTTTATTTATAACAGTACTTCATCTTGTATTTCTTTCCCTATGCATGATTTTAGTTTAGTTGGATACATGTGTGTGTACAGATACACAAGAAAATGCCTACACAAGTTTGTTATGCCTTTGGTGCTGGTCGCCAGCCCCTGGCCTTTGGGTTTTTGTGGCTCGAGCCCCGGTACATGTCAGGTCGTGGCATTTTTAGCAGTCCATAATAATGTTTTATGATACCTAGGTTATGATCCTTGGTATTATGTTTTAAAATTCCATTATTATGACCTATGGTTATACTTTTATACTTTTTTCTTGTCTATTTCATAGAAACTTTTTAATGTTACTCCACATATAATTATGATTTTGTTATGTCACATGTTCATATGATCATTTTTTTACTCTTTAAATCATGTAGATTTTATTATATTATCCATCATGTTTTAACCATGAGTTCATTTATTATCAATTTTCTTTTCATCTCCCATAATGTCATTTACAAAATCAATCTTTCTTATGATTCCTCTTTTACATAGTGTTGAAATGAATTGTATTTTTATATTATAGTTTCATGCATGTAAAATATTGATAGACTAAATGTACTTTATATTACGTATTTATGGTTTAAATGTACCTAGTTCCCAAAAGACACCAAACTATTGATCATGGTAGTTTCATGTAATTAAATTTATGTATAAAAAATATGTTTTACTAGTAAAATATCATGTAGTTTGGGTTTGGAATATATTTGAATTTATTAGTGTAGAGTTTGTTTATTTTTGGGAATTAGGAATTTAATTTTTTTCCTATAGATCTTTGATAATAAATTTTTTCCTTATTTGACTATGACTATGATAAACCCATAAGATTAACATCCCCTATATATTCTTAATTTATTATTTTTATAGAAAAATACTTGAAATAATTTGTGTTTAGTATATTTATATCAATGAGTAAAATAGAAACATTGTGATTTCATTAATTTTATAAAATGTAATGGACTAAAATTACCTTTATGCTATAAAAATAAGATCTCTTATATTATATTTAATATTTTATTATGAGCCCATAGAATTTATATTAAATAATTTAAGTTAATTATACATAATTTTATAATATTTATTATAACTACTAAATATATTATTGGGAGATAAACAAAAAAGATTAACGCTCACAGTAATGAAAAATCTATATGCCCAATTTTCCCTATAAAGACTGATCTTGTCATAATGACTACAATGTAGAAAGTGATACATAAGTAAAATTATTGAAATTATCAATATATTTATAAAAATCATTATAAGTTAAGTTGAAAATGGTGATTCTTAAGATATGGGCATATTTTAAGGGAAATACGACCATTTGGAATTATGATCATTAGTCAATATGGAAAAATTAAATTCTTACCCTTGTTCATATTTACATAATAAGATTACTGTTGGGTTTTTTTAAAATTTATAAGGATTTTTTTTCATTTTTAAGTAGAAACATCCCTTATGAGGTCCCTTATTGGAGCATGGGAGATAAGTGGTACACTAGGATTTACCCATGACCAAACACAATCAAAGCATAAAAAGATAATACTGGAGGGAAATTTTATTCAAGATAATTTCATGCTAGAAAAATCACCACTTGAATGATGTTCTCTTATGAACCCAAATAGACTACTACCATTAGAATCCTTACCCTTAGGACATCTGAAAATGTAATAAGGGGCTATGAATCTAGGGCCTAAGTTAAATATATGTGAAATTGTTTCTAAAATTATATTGTATTAACAATACTCCTCTTTACTATTTCCCAATTTTATATTATCATGATTATATGATAGATAAGATATACTCATATATCAGATGAATTTAATAAAATATATTTTTAATATAATCATTCCAAGATTAGTATGTTTTTTTTGATTATATAATTTCATTTATTAAAATGATAAATTTATAAATTTTATTAAATAATTATGATGAAATGAATTTCATTTTTCTAATAGTCATATAAACATTTTCTTAAGAATAATATTTGGTATTTTTTTTTAAATTTAACATTTGGGGAAAAAAGTAAAAAATAATATTTTTATGAAATACCATATAACATATGATAAAAAATTAATATTATTATATCACTAGATTTATTAATAATTTTTATTGTAAAATATTATAATTATGGAATAAAATAATACGTTATACGTCACTTTTAAAAATATATGTTTTATATTTTTGAACAATGATTTTATCTTTTCAAATAAATTAACTTTTTTTATAACATATGTATCATATTAGATTTAATTTTTGTTAATTTTATATATTGAATAATGTAAAATGGATTTCATATTTAGAATTATATTGTCTTAATTAAAGAATAATTGAAATTTCTATTTTATACACAAAAATACCAAGAAAGAAAATTATTATCCAAAATATGGGTTAAATAATGTAAAATGATAAAATTATATGGTGAAGCCATAGAATACATATAGAAGCACTATTAAATAGGCGGTTAAAGGATTTCATGAACTTTAAAATATTTTAAAAAAATTAATTATTATCCATATTTATTGTAATTAATGTCACCTAATAGTGGTTTTCCATAATAACTGACTAATAATTATTTAAGCCCTTTAGACCACCCCTCCTCAAGTATAAAAAATCATCCCCTATCCCTATTATACCAAACCAATAATGAAAAGTTTTTTCAGATATTTCTCTCTCATGAATTCTATTCCTTTTATCTCACTACAATAAATAAGAATTTTTTATGGTTCAATTCTATTCAAACAATCTCAAGAGATTTAATGGTTTCATAAATAATTCTCATTAAATTTAAGGTAATATAGTTTTAATTCAATGCATTTTTTAATTATTTTTTCAAACATAACATTGATTTATTTCAATGTAAAAATATTTAATTTGATATATTATTTATGAGTTATTATTCATTCCCTATTATTATATACTTTACCTATGTTAATACTCTTTTGAAATATGGGTTCCTTATCAATCCATTCCCATTAAATTTTCAAGGATGTTTAAATTGATTTTAATTTCTATAAGAAACTATATAATGAATCAAATTTATAATATTAATATTATTTTATCAATGATAGATAAATATTCACTGTAATTTTACAACCTTCTTAATCCATTATAATGGTCATGATTTCTCATATCTATAAAGAAATGATGAAAATCATAAGAGAAAGTGAATGTGGTTTTCCTAGAAATGATATTCCAATCTAGATACTATAATTGATTGTGACTCTGAGAAAAAATGTGCCTAGGGTTAATAAAAAACAAAACGTAAGATTGTATGCTAAATATATCATAACATGGTGCATGATAAATAGTAATTTCTACACACCTAGTTTGATACTCTCTAGGGATTATCATATATTAATCCATAAGCTCTTTATAAGAAACAATGAAGGATTGAATTATATGGTTTATTATACACCTTATATTGATTAATTTAATATTCATTACTATTTTATATCCTCTACTTAATTGAGGTATATAATATTTAAATGTGGATATATTATAGTATCAAAATGGATGTAAACATGTATAGACATAGTAATTCATTTTAGGGGATTATTTCCCACTCACATTATTACTAATGTTCATGTTTTATTTCACTCTCAATATTTATCAAATTTTTTTCCATTGTTATATATTTTTATGAGCTTATGTAAATGTTGTATAGTAGAAATACGATCACTTCCAAGAATAATCCTTCACTAATTTTTTCATACCTTATCATCTGTTATAAATAAAATATATTTTAATGCCATTGCATTGAGGATACCTTTTTATGGTTCTTATACATGAATGAGTTTTACTAAGATACCCAAATATTGCTTGATATGGGGTTTTATTAACTAAAACATATACTAATTATTCTATATAGTGTAAATTCCCCTCAAATAATTATCTAGACAGATGTGTACTTATGTACTAAGGTAATTACATTTATTAGAAAAATTTTAATTTTCCGTTGGTTAATGTTATGATTATTGATAGATCTATATATGTTTTTCTTATGTAGAACACATGAATAAATCCATATGAATGATGAACCTTGATCATAGTTTTATGACTTAGTAATAGTATAAATATCTATAGATGAAATGTTTATGATACCTAGTAATAATTCATTATTAATGATTTATGAGACCATGATCAAAAGAAAAGGTAGTAGGTTTAATTATAAATCTGTTGCATAGATTGGTGATATATTTATGAGTTTGTGATGATTATTTTGTATCCACAATTCCTTGTTATATCCCTTGTACTTATGATCATGTTATGTCTAATGTACTTATGATAATGTCACGAATTGTTTCCATTTGTTCTTGTTCTTATTTTATGGATCATGTTTTACCCACAAAGTTCATTTATTATTCATTATATTAACATAACAATTTTTTGGGTTTATAGATCACCCTTTCTTATGTTTCTAATTTTACCATTGAATTTATATAAAGGGGATACTTAATTGAGAGTTACCTTTGTAGAGAAATATTATAGGTGAAATAAGTTCTCTTTATTGATAATTAAATATGTAATTGTACGTAGTTCCAAAAGACACCAAACATTTAATCTTGGTTGCTTATTGTAATTCATGTGATGTATAAATGTAATTTTTATTTATTAGTAGATATTAATTTTTCGATTTGAGGTGTCACAATAGATTTCACATATAACAGCATTTTGTATTACCAAATTTACAAGACCCCATTTAAGGCTCTTTATAAAAAGTGATGCTAGAATCTATCATGTTGAGATAATAAATGAGATGAAAATATGATAGGTTCTATTATTGTATCAAAATGGATGTAATCATATATAGACATAGTAATTCATTTTAAGGGATTATTTCCCACTCACATTGTTTACAATGTTCATGTTTTATTTCACTCTCAATATTTATTAGATTTTTTTACCATTGTTATACATTTTTATGAGATTATGTACATGTTTTATAGTAAAAATATGATATCTTCTAAGAATAATCCTTCACTAATTATTTCAAACCTTATCATCCGTTATAAATAACAATTATTTTAATGCCATTTCATTGGGGATACCTTTTTATGGTTCTTATACATGAATGGTTTTTAATAAGTTACCCAAATATTGATTGACATGGGTTTTTATTAACTAAAACATATAATAATTATTCTATATGGGGTACATTAACTTCAAATAATTATCTATATTGATGTGTATTTATATATTAAGATAATTACATTTATTAGAAACATTTTAATTTTGCATTGGTGAATGTTATGATTATTGATAGATCTATATATGTTATTATTATGTGGAAGAAATGAATAAATCCTTATGAAGGGTGAACCTTGATCATAGTTTGTTTCCTTAGTAATGTAATTAATCTCTATAGATGAAATTTTTATGATACCTAGTAATAATTCATTATTAATATTTTATGATACCATGATCAAAATAAAAGGTAATAGGTTTAATGATACATTATTTGTATAGATTGGTGATATATTTATGAGTGTGTCATGATTATTTTGTATCCACATTTCCTTTTTATATCCCTTGTACTTATGATCATGTTATGTATAATGTAGTTATGATAATGTCATGATTTTTCCCATTTGTTCTTATTCTTATTTTATGGGTCATGTTTTTCCCATGATGTTCATTTATTATACATTATATTAACCTAAAAATTTTCAGGGTTTATATATCACCCTTTCTTATGTTTCTAATCATCCCATTGAATTTATATGAAGGGGATACTTAATGGAGAGTTACCTTTGTAGAGAAATTTTATAGGTGATATAAGTTCTCTGTATTTATAATTAATGATGTTTGTGTACATAGTTCCAATGACACCAAACATTTATTCTTGGTTGCATGTTGTAATTCATGCGATGTATAAATGTAATTTTTATTTATCACTAGATATACATTTGTCAATCTGAGGTTTCACAATAGATTTCACATATAACAACATTCTATATTACCAAATTTACAAGGCCCCATTTGAGGATTTTTATGAAAATTGATGCTGGAATCTATCGTTTTGAGATAATCAATGAGAGGAAAGGATGATAGGTTCTAGAACATACCATGAAATTATATATATGGTTAAAAATATTTAGATACATATGAGAGATTCACACAATTTAATGATGTGTTACATTGATAACCATTGATGAGATAATGTGTTTGAAGTTTGGGATAAGGTGTTCTTATGAACATATCAGTAGAAGTGTTTTATGAGATTTAGTATAAAATAAAAGATAATACTGAGTTATAATGTTTCATATGAGATCCATAATCATATAAATGTTTTATTCCATATCTTATATCATTGTCTCCACCTCCCATAATTGTATGATTTGTTCTACATATCAATTATGAGGATATGCACAAATAATTTATCACATGCACTAAGCTCAAAAGATGTACAAATGGAGTAAGATTAATAAAAGGAGAAAATACCTATCAAAATCGATGATCAAAGTGATAAGGTTCTGAGAAAAAGGGCCACCCATATATTCAAATTATTTTAGTGAAATCATATATTTGAGGAAAAATAGGAACATGATGACGTGTTAAGATATAATTAACATAACATGTTTTCTAAAAGGAAATAAAATGTTTAGGATGAGATTAATTATAAGGGGTATAATCCAATGACTTCAGTTTTAGTTAAATAGTCCTCATATAATAAATAAATTATTTGATAACTTTCTCCACTTGAAAAATAGAAAATTGAAAAATTTAGACCATTGTATGTTAGCTATTGAGTTTTTAGGTATAAATAGTTGTAATAAAATTATGTTATATATATATAATGTTCAAATTAAAATTTAAATATTGAATCGTAATGTGTAGTTAAGAATAAAAAAATAATTCCCCAAATAATTATTTTCATGAATAATTTTTTTTAATTAATGACGAACACTACATTAATTGTTACTTTATATAAAAGAGTAAGAAGAATAGATTATATACCAAAATTAATTTTCTTTTAATTTTTTTAGAATTATTATTTAAGAATATAATAATTTATAAAATATATTATATTGAATTTTAATTTGAAAAAATATAATTCATTTTGGGATTTATCATTGAAATATTAACTAATGTTTATTTTTGGTGATTTTTGAAAAGAATAATTCTTATTAGAATACTACAATATCCAATTTTTAAAAATATTATGTCCCGTAGAATTATCAGTTTATACTAATGAATTGGATATTTATGAAATGATTATATTGATAAAATATGAATTTGTTTTGATATATGTTAAATTTAATAATATTTATTATAGTTTAAAAAATATTTAATATTTTAGAACATGCGTAATATTTTTCTCAATAAATTATTTATAAAAAATTAAATAATAATTATTCTAATTTTTTTTCAATTTTATAAATATAATAAAAATAAGTTGATATAATATTTAGAATTATTATATTAAAATTATATAATGTGGAACATTTAACTTTTTATTTATAACTGAAAAGTGACTTAGGTAAAATATTGTTACTATGCTAAATTCTATAGTGATAAAACATGATTCTAAATGTAAATTACCACAAAAATGTATAAAAACATGTGGGAATGTGTTTATGTGGACTTTATTGACAATTTAACTTCTCATATCCATTTGGTTCTAAATTTTTCTGTCACATTCCTTGAGAATGACTTCCCATTTTTTAAATGTGATTCTTATTTAAAAATTTTCATCACTTTTCAGTTATAAATGAGGCTCTCTGATACTCACATTTACCCACACAAAAAAACCTACAATCTGAACCAAATGTACCCAATCAAAAAATCAGTACTATTATACAAAAAAAACATATTTTATTTCCTTCTCAAAATATCATCTCTCTATGTGTTGACTCCCTTAAAGAAGGAGATAATCAAAATAGCGTTGTATAAAATTTAAATGTCTCAATTATGTATTTTTTATTTCATTATGTTCACATATCCTTATAAATATTCAATTACCCAATATAAAAATAAAAAAATATATATCACTAGTATAATAATGTTTGATTATAATTATAGTATAATAATTAACAATCATTATCATTTTCATTATGTAAAATAAAAATGTAAAAGGTGTGTATATGGGGACTACCACTTCAAGGAATTAATGTTTTTTCCTTTAGAAACTAACAAGGATGGTAATAAAGTTTAATGTAAAAATATATATTATAAATGTAAAAATATAATTTTTCTTAAAAAGAGAACCATGTTTCTCCTCTATTTATTTCCCCAAATAATAAAACACAATTCTATGCCTACGTGTGGACTACCACCTTCATCGAATGATTTATTCCATTATTTATTATCTCCATTTTGGATGGCTATTGTTTATAATTCATGAATATATATGATATATGTGTGTAATATATATCTATAAAATGGATCTTTTTGAAAAAATTATATTTATTGACTGATATAATGTAATTCTTTGATACTAATAAATAACAGGAAACTATTTCATCATCGAATTTTTTTTAAGAAAAGATAAAAAACCACTAAGTTAAGGGAATTATAAAATTATAAAAAATTATATGTAACATTATAACATTTTTTGAATTTTTTTTGAATAAATTTAATTTCTTCAAAATCTTGTGTTACATGAAACACAGAGTTTTAATGATTAAAAAAACTATTAATATTATTATTTAACACTACAATTATTACCTAGTTAATAAACATAGAAGAATTAATATTTATATACTTATTTTGAATTTTATGTATAATGTTTTTATATGATTAAATCATATTAATAAAAAATTAATTAATTTTTAGTAAATTCTTTATTTGTCTCTAAAATACTATTTTCTCAATGAAATTTTTTTATTGAATTTTTGAAAACAAATAATAAATGTTTTTTAAAACTTTTTAAATTTTTTAATAAAATTAAATTAATTATTAAAACATTCACATAAAAATTTAATGATGGTTAGTTTGTTGTAAGTTTTATAAAATATTCATTTTTCGATGAATAATAAAAAATACATATTTTTGAAAAAAAATGTAATTTTTATATTAAATGATTATGTTAACATAAATTACCATTATGTTTAGAATATTTTTATTATAACATAAGAGTTATTAAGTTATATTTAATCTAATTAATTAAATTTTTATCAACATTAAATTTTATTTAATTATTAGTTTATTTTTGGGTTTAAAAACATGATTTTTTAAAACTATTATAAAGGGAATAATGTTTATCCATTTTAAATAATTTCAAAACCCCTTATAGAGAATAAGTAAATTTAAATTTATATATTTTATATAATAAAATAATAATTTAAATTAATTTAATGATTATTAAGAGTCATTGTGTTGATATAAAATCATTATTTGCTTGAAAATAACTATTATTGAAAAATATTTTTTTGTTGCATCTCTGGATATAATTTTAAATTAAATTTTCAGATTCATGGTAATTGAAATTTGTAAAAATGCTTTAAAATATTAAATTATAATTTTTTTTAATATCTTATAATGCCATCCTATTTTTTTATAATTAATAGTAAAAATAATAAAAATATATTTCCACAATTGTGGATAAAATAGATTTACTGGGGTCATAATAAATTGATATGTGTTAAATTGACAGAAAGAAAATATTAAAATATGTTTAATGGACCTAGTTATACCATATAATGTAAAATTATTTATTAGGGTCTATTTTTTAGTCTTTCCATGAGAAAAATCTGGCCAAACATATTTTTATTCAACAATTACGAGTGTGCCACTAACAGTATATACAATGGACACCCCTCTCTTCCAAAACACACATTTAAATGAATTTTTACCAAAAATAGATAACTATATGTATTAATTAATTCTATCACTACAACCATGATCTTTTATGTTGATCATAAATCCATCATTTGAATCCTTTTGCGACATACCTAAGAAGGTTATTTGGAGAAGAGGTATCATGCTTAACAAAACGTCTTTATTTTATGTCTTCTTCCCCCTAATTCAAACACTATTCAATTTATATGTTATATTAAAGAAACTAAATTCAATATATTGGGATGTTATTCTATTAATGGTACTACCTAAATCCATATCCTATTCCATCAATTGGGAAACATAATAAGCATTCGCTTGTAAGTTGAACTAGAACCTTTTGGAATGATGTTATTCATTTTTCATCACCATGTTACATAGTTGTATATAATGATAGATTTAAAATATATATATATATTATTTGTGATATTGTTATAATTTTTGAATTATTATATCACATATACAATCTTTCTTTCAATTCTGTGGGGGATACAATGATGACATATGAGTGTACGACGGACTAACACCTCACGAAGTGATGTGATTCATTTTTCAATAATTATTTTGATGAAATTTGATTATTGAAAATGTAATCTATGAATTATATATATATGATATAAAATTTATTTTTGAAAATTAATATATTATTTTTTATGACCAAGATGATGGTAATGGTAAATGTTGTATTTTGTTATAAAGAAGAGTTTTTAATGAAAAGGAAATGACATCACTTTTTATATGATCAGAATCATGTTTTCAAAAAGAATCAAACTCTTTGTGATATGACCCACCTCAGTTCTGGGATGAAAGTGAAAATATTTTTCGAGAAGTAAATGATCATTAGATTTACTTTGGGCCCGATGTGAAAGACATGTTTGTTTTGATGAAGAATCAGTGTATTTATGACTATGTTTAGTTAAATTTGAGGATGATTTTATGATTTTTATTTCAAATAAATAATATTTTATATTTATAACATGTGATATAATATTTATAGAATAAAGGAATAAAAAATAGGTGGTTTCGATTGTTTTCCAAATGATCGTATTAGATAATAACGTAAAGTTGAGAGTAAGAAGAGAAGATTATTATTCACCATAGCATCTGATCATCCATTATTTCATAATAAATGTTTCATACCTAGGATGATTTTACTCAAGATTCAGAAGAAAATACCTTATTTAAAAAGACCATACTATGACTTGATTTCAAAAGTGTTGTTTCATCTTATGGGTCAATAGCCATAGAATCATAATTGACGTGTTTCATTCTATTTTCAAATGAATCAAGAGAATTTATGAATAAAATATATGGATGTTTTGTTGAGGGGGATATTAAAATATAAAGAGAATATTTTTCATCAAATGTTACATAGATTTGTTTTGAAGATATCAGTATGAGAAAATATGACCCGGAAAATTAAATTGGACTAGAGATTGAAAATGAATGGCTGGAGAAGGAGTGAATATTGTAGAAGAATCTAGAAACAACAATAAGAGTTGACTAATTAAAAATAAATCTTGATATTTTAGGGGAAATTTAAATTTGGGTGAATTTTTGTGAGCTGGAAAGAATTTTGGAATCCCACCAAAACTCTTGATGGTCACCTATAAAAGGGAAAAAGTACATGTTACTTTTATAATGAATGATGTAATATTAATCACTATAGAGAAATAGGCTCTATGTCTCTTGTGAGAGAATGGAGATATTGTATTGAACTGCATTGAAGACATTTCAATGGGAAGAATACGTAGGAGGAGAGATAAGATTGCAACATTGTATTCATCTTGTTATTCGTATTTAGATGATCATCATATCGAGAGGGATTAATCGGCTTTAGGATTTCTATATTATGATTCTCATACTGAGGAATACTAATTGAAGTAGTATAGATTTTTTCAAAGTTATATTTTCTCATACCAGGAAGAATCAGATTGGGAAGAATTGAACTCAGAGAAATTGGACTCAGAAAAATCAGACTAAGATTTACATAACAATGTCCAAGTGGTTATTACAATCTTCTGGGTAAGAAAGTGAAGAATTGTTTTCCACTCAAATAAATTTTTTTGAATTTAAGAGATCCACATGCAATATGACTTGTTACATAAACATATTATTACCCTATTTTTTCGAAGATGGTGCTCATATGCTATTGGGATTGTTTACATAGTGGTATACGAGTGAAAGGGTATATCCTACTTATTATAATCCAGGGATTGATTTCTAGTGTATTGTATAGTATTAGATCATTTCAAAACCATAGAAAGGATTTATTTATTCATATTTAATAGTGAACCTTATAAATCATTATGTTCCTATGGAATTGTGTTGGATTTTTTTTCGGCATAGAATTGAAATCTTTAATAGGAGGAGAATGTTGTTTCAATTAAAAGGAAAGATAAAATAAATGGTATCACTGATTCACCCCCTCCTTCTCCCAGTGATAAAATTACACCAACTGGGCACTTACAACTAGTATCTGAGCTAATGGTGACCTCTTCTTATTTTTTGTTGAGGGAGAATTTTAATTGTTTAAACAATAAAGGCATTCATATTATAGATGGAATTAATTATCATATCTAGAAAGATAAATGGTTTCCTTATCTTAGGATTATTAGTTATTAAATTCTTGATACTGCAATAATTGGGTTTCCTCCCATTGATGATAAATCTCCACTTACATATGTTGAAATGAAGTACCTCGAGAATGATGGAAGGTAAAGAAATTATATATTATCATCAATTTTTAAAAGTGAATTCTTGAGAGTGAAAAGAGTTTCCAATACCAATGGTATATGGGATAAATTAAAAAAACAAATATAAAGACAATACAAAAGTGAAGAAGTCAATGCTACAAATTGTGAGATTGAAATATGATGATTTGAGGATAGGTTAGCATGAATCTATAAGAGACATCTTTACTAGGGTTAATTTCATTGGGTGTTTTATCAGATGTCTTGGTGAAAAATCTTGATGATACTACAATTTTTGAGATGATTTGGGAATCCTTCCAGACAAGTTTAATGAAAAATTCTCTTCATTAGAATATATAAACCATGAAACATTATCTCTTAATTATTTTCATATCTCTTTTATCACTTAATAAATTAGAATATAGATGTCTATAAAGAGAAAGATAATGGTTGATAGAGAAATGTCTTTCAAGGCTACGAAGAAAGAATAGCCTAAGAAGACTCTTATTAAATAAGAAGATGATGCGTCTTACCCTGAAAACAATTTATGTAAAAATATTTAAAATAATTTACCTTGGTTTCTAAAAATATGAATTGGTGTATAAGAAATTACAAGGGAAAACATCCATTGAATTATTTTGAATGTGGAGGCATTGACCACTTGTTGAAAAATTGTGTTCGAATAAAGAATGTAGAGGATAATGATGAAGATGAGATAAAACCAAGAATATCATGGAAGAAATAGGGAGGCAATGAAAAATTGAAATCAACAAGGAAAGAAATAAAATACTTAAAATAGAAAAAAAGATGTTTCTAGTCCAAATTTGTATAATAAGAAGATAATGATGCTAAATCTAGAAAATTAGTTATGTATGGTATTTAAAATAATTTTATTGCAATATTAAATGAAAAATAATTCAGGAGTAGTAGTTTAAAAGAAAAATAAACTTAACATCAAATTAATTTGAATGAAGAATTGAATGAGTGTTTGAGAAATATCAAATGGTTTAAAAGTAAAAAGGGGTTAAAATTAATTTTACTCAATAAGAAATCAATAATGTTTTTCAGATGTGAAGGAAAATATCATTAAAAAGAATGATGATTTTAAAATGTATCTTGAAGAAGAAAAGAATATTAATAAGCATCTGGAAGTAAGGCCATAGAAAAAGATTTATAAATTTTCCAACAAAAGATATTTAAAGATAAATTAAAGAATATAATTTTCCAAAAATATATTACTGATGTTGTTTAATGTTATCTAAAAGTTAAACCTAATTAGGATAAAAAAATTCCTTCAAAGGGTAAGAATTAATCTGATGTTTTTTTTCTAAAAATAAGAATATTGGAAAAGTAAATTATGTGTCTAAGATCAACAAAGTTGAGAATTCAGAAATATCAATGAAGCCTGAGTCCCAAAATGTTTTTGAAAAATCTGAATCCAAAAAAGTCTGGAATAATTCTAATTAAGATAAGTTTGAAAAGACTAATAAGAATATATTTGATAATAGGAAGGCAGATGAATCAGAAAACAAAGATATGATAGTTTTTGAGAAATGAATTCACAATTCTGATGAGTATGGGAATTTCAAAGAAAATACTCATTTTATGGAAATTTTTGGTATTGTGAGGGATTTGGATAGATAAAAAATATGTTTTGGTTTAACCAACTACATTTTTATTATCACACATATTATGAATGGAAGTGTTTAAGGGGGAGTGAATCTCTTCAAAGAAATAATTCTAAAAATGTTGTATTGAAGAAACAAAAAAAGGTTGAATTGAAGATTGAAAATAGGTTCCAAACCTTGGAAACTAATTTTGAGAATTGTGATCATCCTGAACAACTTGGAAAAGGATGTCTTTTTTTTCATCTCAAAAAAATATTCTTAATTCTTATAATTCAAATGTGAATAAGGTAAAGGAATAAGAAAAATCTCTTGTTGTTGAAACTATATTAAAATATTCAAAAGGGGAATGACCTTATATTCTTGATTGAGGGTGTTCTTCACACATGAATGATATATGAAATTTTTTAATAATGTGAAAGAGTTAAAAGTTTTCTTGGTGATATTTGGCAATGATAAATCCCTAAAAATCAAAGGTTTTGGATTAGCCATCACTAGAAAAGAAAAGTTGAAATCCCATAAAACATTCTATGTTTATGGGATGAATCTCAATTTACTAAGTGTTTCACAATTATGTGATGAAGGTAACAAAGTTGTCTTTAGAGAAGATTAATTTTCTATAAAAAATGATGAAGAATGGAAAAAAAATATAAGAGACCAGTGTAAAAAGGTAAATATTTTTGAGATTAGTGAAATAATAAAATCATGTTACAAGAGAATATTGAAATACAATGAGTTATGCCTTTAAAGGTTCATGCATATGTGTCAATGAAATAAGAGAAAGTTATCAAAAAGGGATACGTCCTATAAATTTATTATTCTCCAAGAAGATGAGATTGGCGATGCATGACTTTTCAGAAAGGATTGATTACAAATGTTGTTCATAAAAAAGTTCATATTTGTTCAAAACAACCCCTGAAGATGATTTATTCTGATATTTTTCATCTAATGAAAAAAATAAAAAATAGAGATAATTACTTCATAAAATTCATTGATGACTTTACTCACATTACTTATGTATGGTATGTGAAACAAAAAACCAGATGCTTTGTAATTTGTTAAAAGTTTCAGAGGGAAAGATAATAAATAATGTGAGTATTCTGTGAAGAAGTTGAGAAACGATAATTTTGGTAAATACATAAGTGAAGAGTTTGAAGACTTTATTAAGAAGAATGTAATTTGGCATGAGTATAGTTCCCCATATACTCCCCAAAAAAATGTGTTTGCTGAAGGAAAGAATAGAATCTTGGTGGAAATGGGATGATCCATGTTACTTCAGCACAACGTTTCTCATAACTCCTGGAGTCAATCGATGAGTACTAATATGTATATTCAAAACCAATACTTCTATTGGACTCAATTAGGTAAGACTCCATATAAATTTTTTATGTAATAACTCCATGTTTTAAACACATCATAGTTTTTGAGAGTCCATGAATTATAAAAATGAATAGTAAAAACTATGGAGATTTAGAGTAGAAAGGTGAGGATGGAATTTTCCATAACTATGATCTGGAAGAAAGACCTTATTGGTGATTGAACAAAGAAAATATAAAAATATTTCATTTAACATATTTGAAAGTAATTTAAATCTCGATGAAATAGGGAAATTTTTAGGCAGACAATGTGGTTGAGAAATTATAGAATACAATTATAATATGGATACAAAAAATTGTAATCTTACCCAATGAGAAGAATCAGAATCATAAATTTCTAGTGATGATGAAGACAATCTAATGTATCATTCTATGTTGATAAAACATGTAGAAGCTCATAATATAATTGTTGATCAACATCAAAATGTTCAATTTAGATGAACAATTAATTCTATTTTACATTCTTCTTTATATTCAAAAGTGGAAACGAATAATATGAAAGGAGATTTTGAGAATCTGGAATGGGTTCAAGACATTAATGTAGAATTGGTTAAAATTGAAAATAATGATACATTAGAACTTGTACCCAAGACTAAAAACAGAAATAATATTAGCACAAAATGAGTTTTCCCAAATAAGCTTAATGAAGAAGGTGAAGTGATAAGAAACAAAGAAATATTGGTTTTCAAAGGGTATTCACAAATGTAAGGTATTGATTTTGAAAAAACCATTACTCCAATAGTAAGATTATATATAATTGGAATCTTTCATGCTATTATTGCATGAAGAGGTTACAAGATCATTCAAATGGATGTTAAATATTAATTCTGAAATGGTGATATTGATGACGAAGTTTGAATTGATCAAAATTATGCGTTGTTATTGGGAAGGATGAATGTTATGTTTGCAGATTGAATATGGCATTATTTGGGATAAAAGATGCCCATAGGGGAAAATATTGCAAACTAGATACATGTTATGGAAGCTGAATTTCAAAAAGGGAAGAGTGGATATAAATATTTACATTAGAGAAATTCTAGAGTATTCCCCCATCATAATTGTTTATGTTGATGATTTTATCATTATTTGGAATAATGAAATAAGTTGTGAAAAAAATTATAAAGAGATAAAGAAGGTTTTTGAAATTTCTATACTAGGTGAAATGAAGTTATTTCTTGGGTTAAAAATTTCACAAAAGGAGAAATTCGTTTTTTTCTTAGGAATAATATTCCATGGAACTTATAAAGAGGTTTGGAATGAAAAACTCAAAACCAGTCATGAAACCAATTTCAATGGGAACAAAGTTGAGTAAATATTTAGATGGAAAACGAGTTTATCAGAAATAGTATCATAATCTGATTAGAAGCCTAATGTATTTAACTACCTATTGACCTCAAATTGATTATGTTGTTACATTATGTGCAAGATTTCAAGGTACTATAAAATAATCAAATTTACTTGATAGAAAAGTATTTCTAAGATACATTAAGGCACAATAGAATTCTGTTTCAAATATAGAATCTCTTATTGTGTTGATTTATTTGGGTATTCATATACTGATTGGGAAGGAAATGTTGATGATAGAAGATCCACATCTGGTGGAGTATTCTTACAAGGAAACAATTATGTTAGTTGGCCTTCAAAATAATAGAATTATTTAAATCATGATGTAGATGAATCTAAGTATGTTTCTTCCACTCAATCAACTAATCAAATATTGAGGATTAAAACTAAATTAGAATATTTACTTCTTGAAGTGAAGTTACCCTTTCCCTTGGGGTATGAAAATCAAATTAAAATCAATCTCACTAGGAATATTGTTCAATAATATCATTTAAAACATATTGACATCAAATACCATTTCATCAATGAACTTGTGGAGAAGAAATAATTTAATTTGGAATATGTTTCAACATTGGAATAAGTTGATGACATATTCACAAAACCATCACCGAAGGAATCATTTTAAAAATTGAGGTTGAAAATGGGTTTATATCCAGTTTCTCTTCAAGGTTAATGTATATGTTTATGTCCACTATCTCATCTAACCTTTAAATAATTATTTCAAGGAGGATAACTATTTAATAAATCAATCATTTTCAATGATTGAAATAGGGTGTTTTGGGTAAGATTTGATTTTAGAATAATATTTTGTGTTAAATATTCTAAATTATTGTTAGAGTGGTTATAGGAAATAAGGTTTTTTGTTTTACAAGGAGGTGTATGAAGAGATGAGGAAGAAAGAATAAAGATCTTGTAATAATTAATACTTTTGTTAAGCCAGGTTTTGATGTCAATGATTCTTGTTCCTTATAATGAGTTAGCCTATGTCAGTTTATATGTGTTGATATGTAATCAATTACATGAGGATAGAAAGCTCAAGGTTTTATGAAACTTGTTTGACAACAAAATCCAAAGGGGGATATTGTTAGGACCAAGTTGATGATTAAGGTGTGTATTGTATTTTGTTGTCAAGAATAGTTTTTTATGAAAATTAAATCATATAACATTGTATTTTCTTAGACCCATGTTTTTCAAAAATAATTGGATGCACTGTGAAAGTCCATCGTATCGATAAGAAGTTTTTTGAGAGAATACATTGTTATAAAACTCACCTCAAGTTTGAGATGAAAGTGGAAGTATATGTCTAGAAGTAAATAGTCATTAGATTTAATTTTAATCTGATTTGAAAGAAGTTTTTATTTTGATGGTGGGACGAGAGTCTCTATTACAATGATTAATTAAACGTGACAATGCTTTTATAATTTTTATTATATATAAATAATAAGTTAAATTTAGAACCTGTGATAAAAGAGTTTTGGAAGAAAGGATGAAAAAGAGGTGGTTAGAGTTGTTTTTCAAATGGTCGGATTTGGTAAGAAATAGGTGTTTCTAATTGAAAGTGAAGTTACTTATTTAATGTAGAATCTCATCATACGTCATATGTATAATAAACATTTCATACCTAGGACAAAGAAACTTAGGTTTAGGATGAAAAGGACCATATTAAAAAAGATCATACTCAGACTTGTTTTCAATTGTGTTGTTTACTCAAATGGGTCAAGAGCCATTGAATAATGAATTGAAGTGGTTAAATATCTTTTTAAATGAATCAATATAATTACTGAAGAAAATAAATGGATTTGTTATCGAGGGGTATATTTAAATTCAAAGAGTATTTTGTTTTTCTTAAAATGGTATATCATTTTTTTTGAAAAAATTAATATGAGGAAATCAGATTCAGCAATTAAAATTGGACTGGAGATTGAAAATGAAAGGATGAAGAAGTTACAATTGTATAAGAATTGAGATAAATTGATAAGAGTTAACATAGTCAAAATGAGTCCCAATATTTGAGGGTAAATTGAAATTTGGGTGAATATATGAGGGAAGGAAAGAATTTTGAAATCCCAAAAAAACTCTCGAGGGTAACCTATAAAAGGAAAAAGTACACTGTACTTTTCCAATAACTAATGTACTATTCATATCCATAAAAAGATAAGATCTAATTTTTTAGTTTGTGAATGAATATACCATATTTACGTGTGTTGATGACATTTATATAGAAAGAAAATACAGGACAACGGGGATGATTGAAAAATTGTATTCGGCTTGTAAATTGTATTTTATTGCACGACATATTGGGATAGATTAAATTGGATTCATGATTTCTGTATTGGGATTCACATACCATGGAAGAATAATTGAAGCAATACTGATTTTTTAAATTTATATTTTCTGGTACTAGAAGGGATTAGACTAGGGGGAATAATATTATTAGAAACCAGACTCGGAAAAATCAGACTAAGACATATTTAACAAAGTCCAGGAGGTTTTTAGCAGCTTATGGGTATGAAAGGGAATTTCTTTTTCAATTTAATATATTTTAAGAATTTAAAATATGTACAAGTAACATGAGTTGTTACATAAACATTTTATTACCATTTTTTCTCTAAGAGGGTTCACACACACAATTAGGATTAGTTATATAGTGCTACATTATTGAAAAGGTATATAATAATTATTGTAATCCATGGATTTTTTTCTAGAGGATTTTATGGTATTGGATCATTTCCAAACCATACTAACAAAACAACTATTATTATTTACCAGTGAACATTGTAAATATGTTTATTCTAGTGGATGTGTGTTGGATTTATTTTCATTAATGAATTGAAATCCTTAAAAGGAGTTGAAGGTTGTTTCCATTGAAAGGAAATGTAAAATAAAAATTATCACCGATTCACCACTACACCTCTCAGTGATAAAATTACACTGATTGGGATCATACATTATTTTCCTTCTATTCATTACATTCTTTATGAAAATAGAAACAATGTTCATGTGTATGTTCGGCCTATTGTCCCCATGAATGGTGTATTTCATTTTCTAAACTTATGGGTTACTCTAAATATAAATTTATTTAATAATATGGTAATTATATAATAGTTAACATTATTTAGATTATTTAACAATGATTATTGTATTGTTAACCAAAATACAAAATCCAAACACACATGAAACAAAGCAGTGAATACCAAAAACATGATTCTAACCATTAATTTTTAAGAAAAGGTAAAGAAGTTTCATTAGTAATTCATTTATTATATGATATATATAATTATGGTTTCATAATAAATTTAAAATTAACTTATATTTATTATTATTTAGGATCAAACATTTACAAAGGATGTCGAGACATTGGGTAAGTGATTTTTCTCACAAATTTATTTCTTTGGGATAATAGAGATGTTATACACCTATATACTTTTATGATGTGAAAATGTTTCCAAATTGACCTGTTATATTATGAATATCCTTATTATAATAATATTAAATGATTCATTTTATTTTATTTATTAATTAAGTGTTTGAATCAAATGATACCAAAGTAGTAAAGGTTTGATGTTACAATTACAATGATTATCGGGATTGTAAATGATTATACATTTGATGATATAATGTTATGATCTATTTAAGAATATAATCATGAATTTTAATCTCATATACTTATATTATTAAAATACAAAATTTTCATCCATTTGCATCACTTTATGTACACAAGAGACCAAAATACTGTTTTTAAGAAAAATTGCCTTTATTTCTTTTTTTTGGTTGAAACCCTTTTTTCTTCAATATCCTTGATGTCTAAAAATGTTTTGAAAATTTTATTATCATTCCAAAAAAGGGTTTATAAATAAATTTTGATCCTTGGTTGACTTTTTATAAATTGTTTAAAAAATAATATTCATTTCATTTTTCAACTAAGGCTCATTTCAATTTTACTGAAAATTTTAAAGGATTCATTGTTTTAACATGTGTTGGGTGAACTAAATTTTAACCCACCATGAAAATTATTTATTTGATAATTATTTGATAATTTTAAAGTTTAACTTCAATTAAAATTTTTTAAAAATTACTTAATGATTTTTTAATTTTAAAAAATATATTTTGAAAGAATGAATATCTTTCTGCACAAACAGTAATTTTTTTTTCAAAAATCAATTTTAATCTTAGGTGAAATACTTTGATTTTACTTTATTGGGGATATAATATAATGATAATATAATTATTATTTCTCTTAATTGGTTATATTTATGATTCCATTATTTATACGAATCCTATTTGTTTTTTATAGATTATGTTATAACGAAATGTTTTATGGAACCAATTTAATTTCATTGGTTTTGATATAATGATTTATTTATGGAACCCATTTATTTTCATGGATTATAATATATTGAATATTTTGTGATCTTGTTCCATATTTATTCATGATTTTCATTATTTTAATGGAGGGGAAAATATCCTCCACAAATTAATTGGGTAAATATTAATATCTTATGAGACAAAAATGATTGCAATGGGGAGTGAAGATAGTTTAGGAATTGAAAATTTTTACAATTATATAATTGGTAGTGGTACATGAATACTATGATGATTTGGGGAGTGAAAATAATTAAAATATGATATTATTAGAAATTATACTTAACTACAAAGGAATTTATTTTCATATTTATATGTCTATACCACAATTCCATGCCTTTTTCTATTCTCAAGACATTATGGATCATTTTAGTTGATTCCCTTATGTTTCTATCTTATGAACACCCAATATATATTTCATGACACAAAATTTCAAACATTCATATGCATGTTTTGTTTTTAAAATTATATTCTCATGTTTCCATACCCATAAACTCATGTTTGTATTCTGTATCTCACTTCTTTATGATTACTTTTAATATCAGCTATAAATTTCTTAGGATTCCATTCCCTATATAATGAATAAATGTCTTATATATGACACGTTTACGAAGGGATCAATTTTAGAGAACATAGTGAGAGAATAAATTTCTATCTTATAGACTATTAGATTATATTTTAACATTTCCAAAGGAAATATAGCATTCCATGATTTTACAGTATGAATAAATATAATTTCATCAATAGTTTATATTGCATTGAACATTGAGGGTAAATGAACTCCAAAATAATATTATTTTAACATGAAAATTTTAAGCAAGTCAATAAATTAGAAGGAATGAATAGTATAAAAAAATTATGAAATATATAATTTTATATCCCATTATTAATGTAGTAATTAACGTTTTTTAATTATCAAATATGTTTTAGTAATGTCATCTTGTTCTTGAAATAAATGTTTTCTTAAGAAAGTAATTTTTATTAATATATATTAGAAAATAAATGTCTTTAATTTCTGACAATTTTGTAAAATGTATTTGATATAATTAAAATCATATTTGGATTAATAATTTCTAAATTATCATAGGATGTATTTTTGAAAATTTTATAAAAAGTCTTATTTTTCATTGAATGGTAATAAAATTATCAATTTTTATAAAACACTAATTATAAATATATTAAAACTTCATTTTATGATTTTAAATTTATATAAAAGTATCATAATTAAATATTAGTTATATAAAAACTATTTAATTAAATTTTGAATATATTTATACCTTATTTTTTTATAAGTACAATTTTTTCGCTAAAAAACATATTTTTTTTTTCAAAAAAAAAATGATTTTCATTAAATTTTGATTTTATAATTTTAAATGTAGTTTTTCATATTGTTATATTAAAATATTTAAAAATGGATTCCAAATTTTGACTCATGATTTATATATTAGGTTATATGTCCATTTTCATTTTTATGGATAAAAAGGTTATGATGGTAAAAACATATTTACTATAATATAGGTAAAATAATGTAGCAGGTTAATGTTAAAGGGTAAAAACATAAAATAGCTAAAAACTCATTAAATGGGTGGTGTATGTGTTTATAAAACATAAAAAAATTTAACACATTAATTATAATCCAAATTATTTGGAATTAATTAAACCCAAATGAATTTATACTGAAATAGAAAATAATCATTAATTAATCAATTAAATCCTCCCATACTCATGTATAAAAACCATCCATCACCAACTCATTTCCTATCACAATACTTCAAAAAATTCTAATATATGAGAAATATTCTCCTCTACACTCTTCCCAAATCAATTTTCATATGGTCTAACCCAAATACTAAATTCAATGTCTTGTAACTGGTCCTTCTAGGAGGTGATATTCAAGAAGTATCTTTCTCAAACAACCTCTCTTAATTTCTTTTCATTTTTTACAGTCACCTACCCTCATTCATCCATAAATGAATAATAAATCATGCACCACATATATACTAGGATTATATTATTATAATTGAATATATTATATACACCCCTATTATTAACCCCTCTTATTAAATGAAACAAAACCACTGTCTAAATTCTAGCGTTTAACCGTATCTATAGAAAATGATTTTTTATTTTTCATTTCTACTTTGAATGATAGACATAAATGTGTTATTCTGGTCAAATAATATTTTAATAGGTATATTATAAAATATTTTATGTTTTAAAACTATATATATATATATAATATTATATAAAACAAAAGTACTTCATAATGGTAAAAAAACACAAAAAAATAAACTAGACATTCATTATTTGCATTTTATCAAATGAATAATAGAAATGTCAGAAATAAAAATGACATTTCAGAAAATTTAAACTTTTATAAGTTCAATAATACGTTTTATTTTCACTTATGGAGTTTTATTTTCATTTTAAATTATAATCCCCAATCATACATAGAATAACCAATCATGAAACTATGAAAGAGACACACAAAAAATATTGAAAACAATAAAATATTATTAATCCATGGGTGGTAATATATTATTTATATATCACAAAAGGTATTATACATAGGATTATAGTTATTTAATTAATTAATAAAATTATCTAATACATTATACATGAGTTTATGGATAAAAAACTAAAGGGATACATGAGTTAAGGGTTTCTCATCTCACTTTTACTTTGGTGAGATGCATTCTATATTCACCAGTTATTTCTTTTATGGTTTTTATATAATTAAATTTGATATATTTTATAATTAATCACATCATATTAATGGTATTAAATGTTTAAATTTACAATTATTACTTTTATTGGGAATATTATTAGACTGATTACAAAGTGGTAATTGAATTGTTAACCCAATTTCCATTATTTGAGTTAAACTTTTCTTCCTTGATTATATCTTAATAAGATTATTTTGGAAATAACTTTTTAATATCAAATGTATTACTTCCACTTGTTTTATATGTCTTTATAGTTTATACAACTATTGGATTCATTTGATTAATTATCACTTAAATGATATGATATTTATATGAGAGATTCTTTTAAAAAATATTTTTAAAAAATTCCCTCTCAAAAAGTCCCTTTTTCTTTCTTGTCCATGTTAAATATATTTTTTAAATTTTTTTGTATTTTGATTATATTGTTATTTTAATTAATTTTCATTGAATTTTTTCTTTTGGAAGAACAGTTTGAAAGGATTATTTTTTTTTGTTTTCTAAATGAGGTTATTTATGACTGTTCCAGAAAAAATATAGAAGTAATGTTTTTTTAACATATATGGCATGAGTAAAATTTCCAACCATCATGATATAATAATTATTTTATGTATTATTTAAATTATCACAAGGATATTTATATATATAAACCTTTAGTTTATAATTGTACACCACTTTAAGAAGAAATAATTTGAAAATGGAAATGATAATTGGATCAATAATTAATTCAAGAGATATTCTGAAAATGTTTTCTATTAAAGATAACAAATTTTAGAGGTTAAGTATGATTATCTTGGGAAATTAGTAAAATAAACCTATCCAAATTATTTTTTGGGTGAGTTTGTGATTTTTATGGAATGATATTTATGAAACACATTTATTTTCCATGGTGTATTCTATGATGAAATGTTGATGAAACCCATTTTATTTCTTGTGTTATGATATGTTGAATGATTTATGTTCTTGTGGAACACATTTGTTTGGTTTTTGTTATATGATGTGTTAGACCTGTATCACATTCCAATTCATTAGGTAGTGATTTATATCTCATTAATAGTAATGACTAGAATGTGGTGCAAACCCAGTTTAGTAAGATAAGACTAGAAATATAAGTAGAAATGATTCTTTAAGGGGATTTTTCATCCAAGATAGTCGTTGGAGAGAGAATATATTACTACAATTGTTTTTAGAGTTAACACATTAAATAATGATAGTCTTGGAAAATATCATTTACTACTAATGAAATTGTTTTTTATACTTTTGTGTATGTGAAAATTCCACGTATTATGCGAGTGTTATCGTCTTATGATTCATGTCTTATGAAAATATATAATTTATTCCATGACTCATGTTTATGATATGTTTTATGCATTGTATTATTTTCAAATTATATGTTCATGTACTTATTACTTTATGAATATGTTATTATTGATATCTACCATGTTTACCCTTAATGATCATCTAATCTCACAGTTTAATTATGTTACTTTTATATGGGATATGAAGAAAGGTATTATGTATGATATGTCAAAAAACGGTTATTGTTATGAATGAATAAACAAAAGTATATATAGATGTTTTATGGACCAATTTTTTATGTTTCTATGTTTCAAATTAAACATATCCTATATAATTTTGGTATGGGTTTGTTTCATCATGTAATTAATATTCATATATGTATATGTAATATCTATGTATGAAAACTATAGGTTGTTATAATTGGTAACATAATACCTTTTAGTTATCCTTTGTAATATATGTTGAGAAAACATTATGTAATATCTATAATGACAAGTCAAATTATAGCTTACAATCATAATTTATTTAATATTCTTGATTAACCTTGCATTAAACCAAATGTGTCATATATTTTAATTTTATAAGGAATTTATCATGACTATGAGATTTCACTATTATAATGTTTGCTCACACTATTCATTTTTGGTCATAGAAAATGCCTAAAACCAAGATGATTCATGTTAATAGTGAATCTGATAGAAAATGGAATGATATTACCTTTAGGGGACCAAATATAATTGGATTCAGAAGTAAAAACATTTTTATTGTGTCTAACCTACAATCTCTAAATATGAGCTATATTATAAAATTTTCTGAGTTTCCTTCCCATCTAACATGACAAACACAGATTTTCATGTTGAATAAAGTGGAATGAATGTTAATTTTTTCTATTTTATTGATTTTGGGAAGATTCATTTAAGAGAATGTTTTAAAGGAACTCAATGATGAATTGGGTGTGGAAAATAATGAAAAAAATAAAGTAACTATAATATAATTATAAAAGGTTCAGTTAACTCAATGGATGTGAATAATGGTATCCCAAAAGCTAACATATATAGTAATTTTTTAAAAATGTGGAATGTATGATAAATATGTAAACTGATTTCATAGAGTGAAATCTTGTTAAGATTATATGAATGGTTTTATGAGTCATGGATATATTGTTGATTAAGAAGAGATTATGAATGAAATTTGAGACGAAAGATGTGTTGAGGAATAAAAGGGTGAATCTTGGTTAATAGATTAAGAATTATCTGTAATGTTTGTGTGTTTATATATTGGAATTCAAGAATAATATTTTAGAATTATCTTTATAGTATTATCGAATAATGGATCCTCTTAAGATTATTCCACTATAGTTTTTCCTTGTCTATTTTGAAGTATATTTGAAATTATAATAATAACCATAAAATGTGATTGAGGTGGTAAGGTGATATTTTTAGATAACACATGATTAATTGATAGATAACCCTTAATATATTCATTATGAGTGGATAATAATGATATAAAGAGATTTTTTCTGATAAAATAAATGGGGTAATATTGATGACATTAAAACTAATTAGTTATATGATGAAACTATGGTTTGTGGATTAAGTTTATTTAATTTTTGGATATATGGTAAGATAAATGAGTTTATTTTTTAAAATAATACATATTTTCACTTAGGGTTTATGGTAATTCTGGTTATTACCATGTTTTAAGGGAATACATGATTAAGTTATTCACATGTTTGGTATATTAACATCAATATACACTTTATTGTAGATGATGATTAATCATTAGTTCATATGGAAATTTTGTGACCATTATATACATTTTGAATTTTAATAGTATTATAAGTTTATCAAATTAGTTAATGTATTATGTTGAACATTTGATATGGTTTTAAATAATAATGTATTAAATGACCATATGATCATTTATGTATATTGAATAACATGTTCTAACCCTTATGTTATGATCATAATTTGAGAATGAAGGAATGAATTTCCATCACATTATCGATATTATGCTCAACTATTTATTCATGAATTAAAATTTAAACATAATTTATTGGAGTAATAAATGATGAATAAATTTTTCATAGAACAACTAAAGAGTGGTGTTTTACATATGAGATTAAATCAAGTAATTATATATTTTCAACTAATTTTGAAATAAAATGTTACCATATTATCACAATTTATGATTATATCAATGAATTTTTTAGACCTATTTGGTTTATGGTTTTGTGGTCCTTAAATTTATAATGCACATGTTCTCTATCATTATCTATTAGAACATGATAGTTTGAATTTTCTTCCATGTCTTTATTTTCACTTTCCCTTAATATTATCATAATCAGAATTCTAGTTATGTTGTGTTCTTCAACTATTAGTTTACCTCTTTTTTAGAGGATGTTGTATTGAAAATTTTATAAATGTTGGTTTTTCACAAAATAATTTTCAAATATACAACATTTATTTTCAATGTGTAATTTAAAATTTTAAGGACACATTTGTTTGCAATGTTAATCATATCAGGACAGTAGCTTTTCGATTGGATCTTCCACTAAACCAATATCAAATTCAGGAATTGTTCTATGTATCCCTTATATTGAAGTACATAAATAGTCTTTTACATGTACCAAACATAGGGTTCATACCATTTGATAATGATATTTCTTATAAGAAAAAACTGGTAGATATTCTCGATGGTAGATATAAATTTCAATAAAACAAGACCACCATATTGGTTAATATTTTTTTTGGAAAAACCAAATTTTTTTTTAAAATGTGTGGGAACATAAGGATGTGATAAGGAAGAAGTATAATATTATGATTGTATTTTTGTGATGGATTTATATTTTGAAAATCATTTTATAGGGGGGTATAATATAACATCCCATGATTTTAAAATATAAATAATTTTGATTTCATTGATAGTTTTTGTTTCACAGAGCACTGAGCTTTAACAAATTACAAAATATTATTATTTCAACATGATTATTTGTACCTAGTAGTTAAATTTGTTGGAATGAATATTATAAACCACATCATGAAATATATAATTTTGAAACAAAATTTTAATTTATTAATTAAAACTTTTTTATATAAACATATTTTTTAGTAAATTCATTTTGATCATCAAATATAAGTTCCCTTCAAAAATTTCTTTTTTATTTATTTTTATGAGAAAAGAAATATAATTATTTTTTGAACTCTTATACGGATAATATTATATAAATAAATTCATTTTTTATTCAACATGTAAAAATTATATCATGATAATTTTGTAAAAATTTTATGAAATGTTTAATTTTTCAATGAATAGTTAAAAATACTGATTTTTTTATAAAACCCTCATTTTCATTATATTTAAAAGTAATATTTTGTTTTTAAATTTATCTAAAACTAAATTAAGTAATTTTTAGTTATATATTATTTATTTAATTTCTAGCATAAAATATTTATAACTTATTTTTGGATAAGCATATTTCTTGGCTTAAAAATACATTGTGTTTAAAACAAATTGTTTTTCATTGTGCTTTGAGAGTTTAATTTCAATTTCAATTTTCAAAATTATATTTTTTGAATGTTAAAAAATGGATTTGATATTTATAATCACGAGTTCCAAATTTGGTTATAAATACATTTATATTTTTTGGAATAGAAAACTTATCATGGTAAAAAATGAATTACAAGAATATTGTTTAAATATTGTGGAGTATTAATGTTAAAAGGTTAAAGCATAAAATACCTAATAACTACACCATTAAATGGGTTTATAATGTATTTATAGACATTAATAATATTTTATTAAATTAATTATAATCCAAATTCACTGTATTTAATTCCACCCAAATGTTGTTCTCTTTAAATTTTAAATAATCATTACATTTGCACATAAAACCTCCTGACATATAAATAGAATCTCTCACCCCCCATTTTTCATAACAATATTTGAATACCTTAAAATATATTTCAAATCCTCCTCTATAAACTCTCCCCATTCCTATTTTCTAATTGTCTCTCAAAAATACCCAATTCTAAGTTCCATAAGGCGTACTTCAAGTAACACCCGAGCTTTTTATGGGAAATATTTTGTTTTTATAAATCATCAAAGGAATCTTTTAATACACACAAAACTAGATTGTCTTACTTTACACGCAATCATGGCCTTCCTCGATAGCTTGCATTGTACGCAATACCGAGTTTCACTGAACAACGATATGCTATTAAAATATTATTAAAATTAGCCATTATGAATAGTAATAACCACTTTTTATTATTTTATAAATTTTATTTTTCAAAATGGACTTCATTTTTGGATTTGGAATATCGAAATTAGCCTAGGGTGAAATTTTGGTATTTTTCTGAAAACTTTCAATTTTTGATGAATAGTGAAAACACTGGGTTACTATTTAAAAACCGACTTTTTTATTTAAATAATTATTTATTTTATTTAAATTTATTTTATGTAAAAATTGATACATAATACCTATATAAGTTCAATGTAATTAATCGGAGTCATTTAATAATAATTTTAGATATATAAAAAATTTATTGAACTTTTGACCGTCTTTTACCCACCTCCTAGGAGAATTTGCAAATTTACATAAAACATAATTTTAATACTCTGTTGAATGGAAAGAAACATGGAGGGAGTTGTATTAAAGGGAAAATTAAATGTTTCAAATGTGTAAAGGAAGGTCATCAGGCATTTGAATGCGGCAATGATTGGAAGAATATGTCTAGTGATGCGAACAAAGAAAAGGCTACACAGAGTGCACCTCCTACACATCAATGTTACAAGTGCAAGGAAATGGGGAATTATGCTAATAAATTACCTAATCCAAGTGTTGTTGATGATGATCAATTTCAGCAAACTCTTAATGCTAAAGACAAAGTAAAGTCACATGCAATTTCTATCAGCGATGTGGAGTACGATAACGAAGTGGTGAAAGGTACACTTACCATCCACTCTAAAGTAGAAAATGGTTTATTTGATTCTGGATCCACCCAATATTTTATTTCTGAAGAATTTCATAAGGGTATCGCCATATTACCTCAACAATTAGATTTTTAGTTAGCTGTGACAACCCCTAATGGAACAACAGTCGCATCAAAAGTTTATAATTCTTCTCCAATTTAAGTTTGTGGGAAAGTGCTTCCTGAAAATCTTTTGATCCTCCCTATATTGGAATTTGATGTGATTCTTGTCATGGATTGGCTTTCTTTATATCGATCTCATATCAATTTCCAAAGAAGGGAAGTCACATTTCATATTCCAAATCAATCTATGATCGTCTATCGATGGAAGGATGAACATAACATTCCGGTGGAAATTTCTTCCATCTTATTGGTCTTGATTCCACTAAATGAAGGATATTTATCTCAAATAGTTGGAGATAAACTCACGATTAAGAGTATGCCCATTGTACAAGAGTTTTATGATGTCTTTCTGGAGGAATTGCTGGGTCATACACCAAATCATGAAGTTGAGTTTTTAATAGAACTCGTACCGGGTGATTTGCCTATTTCAAATACACGTTATAGAATGGCCCCAATTGAGTTGCAGTAATTGAAGAAGCAACTCCAAGAGAATCTTGATAATGGATTCATACGCCCTAGTGTGTCACCTTGGGGAGCACCTGTTTTGTTTGTTAATAATAAATATGGATCAACGAGACTTTGCATTGATTATCGAGAACTTATCAAGATCACTATAAAGAACAAATATCCTCTCCCACGTAGTGATGATTTATTTGATCAACTACGCAGAGCTCAATACTTTTCCAAGATTGATCTTCATTCAGGGTATCATAAATTAAGGTTACAAATGGAGGATATACCAAAAACGGCTTTCCGTACAAGGATGGACACTATGAATTTATATTGATGCCATTTGGTCTTACTAATGCCCCTTCTATCTCCATGGATTTGATGAATAGAGTCTTTAGAGATTATCTTGATTAGTTTGTGGTAGTCTTTATAGATGATATTCTGGTCTATTCAAAGGGAAAGGAAGAACATGAAGATCACTTGAGAATTGTATTGAAGTCCCTGAGAAAGGAGAAGCTTTATGCCAATTTTACGAAGTGTGAATTTTGGCTTCAAAAAGTTTCATTTTTGGGTCACATAATATCAAAAGAAGGGATATCTATGGATCCAGCAAAAATGGAGGTTATAGAAAGATGGTCGAGACCAACAACAGTAACTAAGATATGAAGTTTTCATGGTTTGGCTGGATATTATCGACGTTTTGTGAAAGATTTTTCACGATTATCTAATCCACTCCCCAGGTTGAATCGAAAAGGAGTTAAGTTTGTGTCGATGAAGGAATATGAAGAGAATTTCAAGGAGTTGAAAAGAAGGTTATCCAGTGCACTTGTACTCACACTTCCTTGTAGTGGAGAAAGGATTTTGATCTATAGTGATTCATCCAAGAAGGGGTTGGGGTGCGTTCTTATGCAAAACGTTATAGTGATAGCTTATGCATCATGACAGTTGAAAATACATGAGAAAAATTACCCAAATCATGATTTGGAGTTAGCTTCTGTAATCTTTGCATTAATGATTTGGAGGCATTATGTTTATGGTGAAAGGTGTGATATTTATACTTATAATAAAATTTTAAACTATATTTTCACACAGAAGTAGATGAATATGCGTCAAAAAAGATGGTTGGAGGTGATTAAGGATTACGAATGCTCAATTAATTTCCACCCTCGGAAAGAAAACAAGGTGGCAGACAAATTAAGTCGATAAGGCCATGTTAGATAATCCATGATGAGGGTCACACAAGATCCAATATTTATGGATTTACAAAGGATGGATCTTGGAATTATAATGGAAGGGGAAAAATCTTATCTTTCTCAAATGAATGTTCAACCATCTATACATGTGAAGATTAAAGAGACACAGAAAGAAGATGTAGAGTTACAATAGAAGGTGAGAAATGTTCCTGAATTCAACCTTGATTGTGATGGGATAATAAGGTTCAGGAATTGGGTGTGTGTTCCTCCTATCCCAGAGTTAAAGAAGGAGCTACTGGATGAGGCTCATAGTTCTTCATTCTTTATTAATCATGGAAGCACAAATATGTATAGGGACATGAAAGAGTACTTCTGGTGGGATGGCATGAAAAGAGATGTTGCTGAATATGTCTCTCGATGCTTGGTTTGTCAGCAAGTTAATGTTGAGAGATAGAAGTCTAAGGGGATGATACAAACATTACCCATACCCGAATGGAAATGGGAAAACATCACTATGGTCTTTGTCACTGGACTTCCTAAAACATCTAAAGGCAATAATGCTATCTGGGTTATAGTTGATCGTCTTACGAAGTTGGCACACTTCATTTCTATTAGAGAGGATTTCTATCTTGATCATCTTTCCAAGATATATGTAAAGGAAGTGGTAAGATTACCTGGAGTACCACTTTCCATTATATCTGATCGGGATCCGAGGTTTACCTCAAAGTTTTGGTGAAGTATTCAGCATAATCTGGATACAGAGTTGAGCTTCAGCACTGCTTATCATCCTCAGACAGATGGTCAGACTGAGATAACAATTCAAACTCTAGAAGACATGTTAAGAGCTTACTATATGGAATTCAAAGGTGGTTGGGATCAACACCTACCTTTGGTGGAATTTTATTATAATAATAGCTTTCACTCCAGTATTCAGATTGCTCCTTATGAAGCTCTCTATAGAAAGAAATGCCAATCTCCAACTTGCTGGGATGAAGTTGGGGAAAGAAAGCTATTAGGACCTAATCTTGTTGATGAGATGGTAGAAAAGGCCTGATCTATTGAACAACACATAAGAGCAGCTCAGAGTCGACAAAAAATTTATGCTAATAACTGAAGAAAAGACCTAGAGTTTTAAGTGGGTGATAAAGTGTTCTTACGAATATCTCCTTGGAAGAGAGTAATGAGATTTGAAAAGAAGGGAAAGCTGAGCCCTGGGTATATCAGTCCTTTCGATATACTGGATCGTGTTGGGAAGGTACCTTACTGACTGGCGCTTCCACCGAATCTCTCTAAAGTTCATGATTTGTTCCATGTATATCTCCGGAGAAAGTACATACCTGATCCTTCACATGTACTCAGCTCAGAAGTTGTACCGTTAGAGCAATATCTTTCTTATGAAGAATAACCGATAGAGATTCTGGATCATAGCGAAAAATTTCTACGAAATAGGACCACTTGCTTGGTAAAAGTTTTATGGAGGAACCACCAATTAGAATAAGCTACATGGGGGCTTGTAGATATGATGAGGGAGAGGTATCCTCATCTGTTTGTTACGAAGTAAATAAAATTGAGGGCAAAATTAATTTTAAGGGGGGTAGAATGTAACACCAGAGATTTTTATGAGAAATATTTTATTTATACATCATCAAAGGAATATTTCACTACCCACAACACTAGCTTGGCTTTCTTTACAAACAATCACGACCTTCCTCAATAGCTTGCGTTGTACGCAATACCGAGTTTCACTAAACAATGATATGCTATTAAAATATTATTAAAACAACCCGTTATGAATAGTAATAACCACTTTTTGAAATTTTATAAATTTTATTTTTCAAAATGGACTTCATTTTTGGATTTGGAATATCGAAATTAGCCAAGGGAGAAATTTTGGTATTTTTTTGAAAGCTTTCAATTTTTGATGAATAGTGAAAACACTGGGTTATTATTTAAAAACCGAATTTTTATTTAAATAATTATTTATTTTATTTAAATTTATTTTAGGTAAAAATTGATACTTAATACCTATATAAGTTCAATTTAATTCACTGGAGTCATTTTATAATAATTTTAGATATATAAAAATTTTATTGAACTTTTGACCGTCTTTTACCCACCTCCTAGGAGAATTTGCAAATTTACATAAAACATAATTTTACCACTTTTGTGAATGGAATTTCAAAAATCCAAGAGACACGGTCGATGATATTATGTAAAATGTGGTTCAATGAGATGAAAATAATTTTTGGTGAATAATAACTTTTTACTTTTATTTACCACGGTTAAAAGTAAATAGGGTAATTAAGGGTTAAAATGATATTATTATTACCCTATCACATGTCCTAATTCTATTGGATAAGTTTAATTCGACCAAAAACAACATTTGATATAAAATATTACCATTTAGGTCCAAATGGATTAGATTAGGACATTTAATATTATTTTATTTAAAGAAGAGTTAAAATAGTTAAAATCAAAGTTTAATAACTAAAACATTTTTAATATATTTTTATGCATAATATAAATTAGACTATAAATATTCATTATAAAGATAAGAAGATTTCATAAATAATGGTATTTTATTTATAATTTTTAGACATTAAATAATTTAATTTATTTAGGACACAATGGTGATGCAGTAATTATCTTATTAATGAAATATTAACATAATTGATGTAATTAATACTCAAATAAATGTAATTTGAGACTTTTTAGGAATTAAAATAATTTTCTAGGTTAATATGACCTGTTAGTATGGATTTAATTAACTTTTTTAGAACTAATAATTCTGTTTTGATTTTTAAAAAAATCAATTACCAAATAGTGTCAAAATTTACATAAAATATTTTTTAAAACAAATATTATATTATTAATTCTTATTTTATTCCTAAAAATCTAAGTTTCGGCCAAATGAACTAGATATGGTTATATATATTAATAATAAACAACTTGGGGTTCTTTTGGCTTTTTATAGTAATTTTATTAACCTTATAGTGTAAGAAAACAAGAAGACACTGTAAAAGTAAAATTATTGAACTTAAAGTTAAATCTAAATGATAAGGTTAAAATAGTAACCTAAACTTGTCCAAATTCTATTGGATGAGAGGATTTCGACCCATACCCATCTCAGCTTCGAAATAAATCAATTTAGAGCAATTAAAAACCGAATATGACTTTATAATAAAATAATATTTTTAGTTTTTCCATTGGTGACCCTCTCCTCCCTTATAAAAGGGCACCTCCTCCCTCTCCACCTCACACAACTTTTGATCCATCAAGCTCAGACAAACCCTACCAAATTATCTTCTACAATTCCCTATAAACATCCTAGAGGTCCTGGTCTTCTTAAAAGACCATCCCTAGTGCCCTAAGAGGAGGTTAAGAAGAGGCGCGTTAAAGAAGAGGAGGTTCGGACATGTTCGAAGCAAATCGGACCCAAGGTAAGGGAAAATCTCACAATCTCAATTTTTATCAGAGTTTTTTTATACTTCAGAATTTACTGGGGAATATTTACCATCCACATACATGTTTCCTCAATATTTAACATTATTTATATCCTCCTACTATTTTTTAAATCTAATTTTACCCTTTGATGAGTTTTTAGTAAAATATATGAAAGGAATCTTTTGTCGTTTTTCATACGAGGTACTTTTTGACTTTTCCAACAAAATTACGAGAAGAATGTTTTTTTAACTTATACAGCATCAATTGATTTTATGATTTCATAAAACATTATTTCCATGAATCTTCCTTTACAAGTTTTCAAGTTTATTTTTAATCAACTTTTTTTAGATTAAAATTGTATGATATGTTTATAAAGAAAAAATGTTTTTTAAGTAGAAAGGATATTTTCTTCAAGAATGGAGTTCAAGCATTTTATCCAAATTATTTTCCATCTATGATAATATAGGGTTATGTTTCTATCCCTATTTTTACATTTTTCTGATTATGTTATGATGAAATTATTTTTTTGATGTCCTTCTATCTTATATGGATTGTGTTATGATGACATGATGTTTAAGAATCCCATTTTTATTACATGGGTTATGTTATGATGTATGATTTATGATCTTGTGACACAAATAATGATGGTATCATTATGAGATGGGTGGGACCTATATCTCCCTCCAATGAAATGGGTAAATATTTATATCTCATGAGATAGACATGGATGGAATGGAAGGTTAAACCGGTTCAGTGATACAGGACTGAAACGAGGAGTGAAATCAGTTCAGAAATGGACTTTTTCCACTAAGATAGTCTTGTAAATGAGTCTTGAAAAATAAGAAATGATTATCTATGATTATGTGTGTATGCCACAAAGTTTCATGTTTTAAGTTATGATTATTTGGGATTACATTTCACCACTATGATATATCCCATGTTATGATATTATGATCTCTTTTGCAGGTTAAGTTTCCCAAAATGTTATGTTCTTATGAATATGATGTGATTCATATTTCTTTTGTTTACCCTTACTAAGCATTTGATCTCACCCTTTTGTATGTTTTCATTCCCCAGGTTAGGAAGAAGGGTACTATGTATAATATGCCAAAAGGGACTCTAGATATGATGAAATAAATGGGAGACAACGTAGATGATTTATGAACCAGTTGTTTATGTTTCCCAGTTTCTAAAGACACTATACCTATACGGTCCTTTCATGGTTTTGTTATATGTTGTAATAAGTGTGCTTCAATTATGAAGTAATAACAATGTATGTAAAGTATGGGTCATTATACTTCAATAAGTTGATATTCAAGAGGTAATTATCTCCAACAATCTATCTTAATTTATTTTCTATTTTTGACTTATAATAACCCATTTTATCTATCAAGGATTAAGAAATATTGTGTAATTTTTATAATAAAATTTAATTCTTATAATGGAATATATTATATCCATCCCTTTTATTTCCTCCCCTTATTCAACAAAACTAAACCATAATTTATATTATGGGAGTTAACCATCTCCATGGATAATGATTCTTTATTTTCCATTACCACCTTCATGGATGGTCATAAAATTATTATTGTGGTTAAATAAGATTCTAAAATCTATATTATGAACTATTTTAATTTCTAAAACTAATATATATACATAATATTATACAAAATGAAACTAGTTCGTGATTGTTAGACCCCCCTAAATAAACAAAATAATTATCATTAACATTTTATCAAATAAATCATCCTCTTGTAAGAAATAAAAATTATATATAGTACCATTTAAACTTATTCATTTTCATTAATAACATATGTTTTAAATTATATTGTTTTATTTCTATTTGGTATGGAAATACATAATTAAACACAAAGGAACTGATCAGGAAACTATGATATAAAGGTACCCAAAACAATGAAGATAATGAAATATTATTAACAAATAGGTGGTAAGATAATATAAAAGTATAGAATAAGGTATTATAAATATTATTATGATTTTTTTATTGAATTAACAACATTATTTAATCCATTATAATTTATGTTATTGTATGAAAAACCAAATGGAATCAGAAGATAAGGGTTTCACATCTCGCTTTAACTTCTATGAGATATATGCCTGATTCAAAACTTATTTCATGTGTGTAGCATATATGCTACCATCTGATATATTATTTAATGATTATCATTATGTTAATGTTATTTAATGATTCATTTTATATTTATCATTTTTTGTCACATTTTATTCGACTGATTTCAAAGTGGTAAGGGAATTATTAACCCAATTTCCAATCTTGGGGTTAGAATTATACTATCTTGATTATTTCATACTAATATTATTTGTGAAATTACATATTAATATCTTATGTTGTATTTTCACTATTTATATGTATATTTATTAAGGATATATATATTCTATTCATTTTATTAATTATCACTGAAATGATATGATGTTTATAAGGGATATTATTTTTAAAAATTAATTTTGTAACGTTTATATTAAAAAGAGTAGTTTTATTCTATGACCATATTTTCTATAATTGTATTTTATAATATTATCTTATAATTATTTAACTCAGTTTAACTCATGTTTTAATTTTTACAATATGGTTGGAAGTTTTTCTTTTTTTCAATTTCTAAAAGAGGTTCATTGTGACACTTCCGAAAAAATATCAAAACATTTTTTTAAACTTATACTTTATAAGTTTATTTTCCCACCGTCGTGATTCTTTAATGATTTTATACCCTATTTAAAAAAATAAAATGGTATTTTCAATATAATTTTTTACATTATAATTGTTTGTATTTTTATAAATAACATATATTAAAATAGAAATGTTATTTTTTCATTAATTATATCATGCGATATCTTATAATTATTTTCCATAAAAAATGATAAAAATCTGGATGTAATTTACAAATTGCTAGGAATATTATTTATGGATAATATCCTTATTATTTTTATAGTTGGTTTATGTTTTTGATTCTATTAAATTTATTAAACCCATTTCAATTTCATGGGTTTTCATTGTTAAATATTTATGAATCACATTTAATTTCATGGGTTTTTATATGTTGAATTATTTATGTTCTTATGGAAAAAAAATTTGTATGGTTTTAATTACATGATGGGTGGGATGTATATCTCCCCAAAATGAATTGGGTAAGGATTTTTATCTTGTGAGATAGACAGTAATATAAAGAATAGTGAACCCAATTTAGTAAGACAAGACTAGAATGAGAAGTGAAACCTTTTTATTAAGGGATCATGTCCTCTAAGATATTCTTAGGACTGTACCATGACTACTATAACTATTTTCATTGCTGACCCATTCCACTAGGATAGTATTGGAAAATATCCTTAAGTAATAAGTAAATCATTATCTATGCTTATATGTATTGAAAAATTCCATGACTATTGAAAATATTATTTTGGTATGATTCATATCTTATGAACATATATGATGTAATAAATGGATTAAGATTATGATCATTACTATGAAAGGTATACTTTTCAAAATTTTGGATCATGTTCTTATTCCCTTATGATGATGTTATTATTTATATAATTTTTTTACCATTACTAAGAAACAAAGATAACCGTTTTCTGATGTTCTTTTTTCCCAAGGATACCAATAATTTTATTCAGTATGATATTTCGAATGGGTTATATTTATATAGGAATAAATGGTAGAAGATTTGGAGATTTTATGAATCAATTATTTATGTTTCTGAAGATTATAAACACGTACAATTCTAGCATTGGTTTTTGTTTCACGTAATGAATTTTTATCTATTTTGATGTGATATCAATGTAAGAAATGTTTTGTTGGTTAATTAATGTATAACTAAATTATTATGGCATGGATTATTATATTTTGAAATTATTAGTTATCAATTATTCTTTAATATTTATGGATGAAATGTTTGGATCATTATATTTTTTTGTATAGAAAACCGTATTTATCCTTTGGAAATAATAATGAGAATAATTCATCATGATGTATAACTATTTGTATAAGGATATGTCTATAGATAAGTCTAATGATGATTCAACGTATTTTAAAATACCCCATAATTTTGGTAAAGGATATTGCGGGTGGATTATAAGAAATTATATCCATGTGGGTATATTATAAGTGGATGTAAATAAATAATAAAGGTACCTAGGGGTAATAACACTAAAATGGGTCCATTAAACTGGACATGATCATCACACATTTCGTGAAAATAGGCCTTAATACATACATTTTTTGAAACTCATAGGGGATATGCTTTGAAAATTCAGAAACACATTATGAATCATCATGAAGGATTTAAATATATGATGACTATGAATGTACAATTTCAAAACTAAGGTTTAAAAAATAAAAAATTTGGTGTCATGGTTTATACATATTATATATTATCTTTCATTATTATGTGGTCCCTAACACTTAATAATATTTCTAATAGTATATTTTTTAGTTTAGTCAATATAGGTATTCTGAAGTAATTATGTCAATGTTTAGTGTGATGGATAATGAAATGATTTTCCTCAAAATAAAACCAATTATATGGGATTTAGAATTAAAAGTATTGTTACTGCGATCAAACAACATTCTCACACTATAAATCATGATGACCATTCAAACCTAAAAAGTATGGAATAATATTCTGATGAGATGTTCATGAGGAAACATCCACCTTATTTAATAGGTTCTGTTGATTAAATGGTTTTTGAATAACATTTTGAGTACCATTGAGATGATATTTTATGTTCTATGTTGTTTGGATCATGAAAAAGACATTTTAATTTTCTACCATTTAGAAGGTGAAGAAGATTAATGGTGGAATATTACAAAAAAAATAGTCAACAAGATGAAATTTACATGATTAAATGCTATGAGTTTAGGAACTAATTTATAAATAAGTAATTTCTGTATATTCTTTTCATGAGATGGGAAAATTAATTCCATGAGTTAAATAATAGGTATGATTAATCCATTGGTACATATGAAGTTATTCTTTCATGTCATGTGAGGAACACTTACAGAATTATCATCCTACCCAAATATAAGTTTGACCGATTCTTCATCACCTTAAAACAATGTCTCCAATTATCATTTTCTAAAGGTAATTTGGTAGTTATGAGGAATTTTTTTTGTTATATCAAAATATAAATGGTGATTGTGATTACCCATCAATCTCCTGGTATTGAGAAGAAAATAAATATGGAATTCAATGGAAACTCAAGAAACACAGGAGAAAAGATGAAGACCTGTCCTTTTCGCTCAATGTGTGGAAGAGAACAAGAAGGAAATTGTATTAAAGGAATTGTTAAATGTTTATTGTGTGGGAAGGAAGGTAATTAAACTAATGATTTCCAACGTAATGGGAATATGATAACTAATAATGCGAATAGAGATAAATCTACAAAAAAAATGAACCACCCATAGTCCATTGTTTTATATGCAGGGATTTTGCATATTATTCGAACTAGTTACCAAATATGATGTTTAATGATGATCATTGATGTTTAAAACCTCTTAATTCAAGGGAAAAAGGAAAATATCATGGGATGAATATATCTAATGAAGTGGGTGATAAAAACATTGTGAAATGTGTAGTTATCAACAACTCTAGGACCAGAAATTTATTATTTTACTCTAGATATACCCATTTATTCATATCTGAAAAATTCTTCAAGGTTATCAAGCTTCCAAAAAACTATTATATGTAAAATTAAAAGTGAAACCCCACTAAATGTAAAATAATCAATGTAATAAACCAAATATTTATACAATAATAATTTTTTATTTCTATTAATATTTATGAATAAGATATTAATTTTATGTAATTGGAGATACTTTTTTCGATAGCATACTCAATACGCAACAATAGGTTTCTCCGAAATCCTATGTTGCACACAATATTGAGTTATACCAAAAAATAATACTATAATAATAATATTATTTTATATGGTAGTAAATTATTAGCCATTGGAATAAAAGGAATGAATAGTATCAACAAAATTTTGAAATATGGTTTACACATGTTTAAATAATGATTTATTGGTTACCAAATTTATTAAAAATGGTAATAAAAACCAATTGAATATAATGGAAGAGTTTTTATAAAAACCTATTTAAAAGAGAATATTGGGTTTATAAAATCATATCACTCTTTACAAATTTATATTTAATGAAACAAATATGTTATATATTCAATATAACATTTTAAATTCATCATATATTTTTTATCGATATTGTATAATAACAAATTAAATTTTTCAGATAAAAGAATTATTTTTCTAAAAATATAGTTTTACTGCCTTTCGATGGAGAAACCATGTTAAATATAGTTTTCTCACTTTTATATGTTCTATTTGAAAAAAATATCATCTTTTTTATTATAGAGACATCATAAAATTTACTTTCAATGAATGTTTTGTATTTTTCTGATAGAATTCAAATTTTTATAAATAATGAAAAATACCACATTTTAATTCAAAACCGCCTTTTCATCTTATTTATTTATGTAGTTAGATTGTAAGTTTTATTGGTTTCAAAGTTTATTTGGATTAACTTTTTTATCTTTCAATATAGTTATGGTCATTGGAAATAACTTCACATTTAAATTGGATGTAAACACATGTCAATATTTGATAGTTTTTACTTCTTAAAATCCTGTTTTTTGGTTTTTGACATTGGGAATTAATTTTAAATTAATTTATGAAAATTATGTGTCTAGAATTTCTAAAAATTTATTCCATATTTTAAATCAGAAGCCTCAAATTTTGTAAATAATTATCATTTTTGTTTTAAAATTATAGATAGTAACTTTAGTAATTATTTTTATTTACCATGGTAAATGTGTAAATAATGTAAAAAGGGTAAAAAATAATATTATAGTAATAAAACTACCCTAAAACATAATCTAATCCTATTGTATGAGTTTATTAAGACCATTGGCATCCGTGGGTCGATTTTGGTACCCCATGGAGCCGCTTGGGAGTAATATTGTCATGTTATAATAATTAATTTAAAGAGTTTTATAACATAAGCATGTTTCTTTTACTAAACCAATTTTAATATAGGGTTATATAACTGATATCTATGACTATAAATAGTCATTAAAAATATAAACATATTTCTTACATCATGGTGTGTTATTTATAAATTCTAGGCATTAAATAAATGAATTTATTTAGGACACAATGATGATGTAGTGATTACCATATTAATGAAAGATTCGAAAAATGATATTATAAATATTAAGATAAATGTAATTTGAAATATTTTTGGATATCAGAGGCTTTTATAAAATAAATTTACATATTATATTTAATTTATTTCCTTTGGTTCATAGGGATAATGTTGTTATGACTTTGAAAAAAATTAATTAATAAATCGTGTCAAAATTGACAAAAATGTGTTTTTAGAAAAAATACTATTTTATTAAATGATATAATAGTCCAAAAATAAAATATTCATCCAAATGACTTATATAATGTTAAAAATGTCATTAATTATCCACTTGTGGTTCTCTTAGCATTTTATAGTTACTATAGTAACCATATATTATGAAAATACAAGAAGACATGGTAAGAGTTAATGTTTTTAACAAAGGGTTAAATATAAAAGATAAGGTTACTTTTTTGACCTAGTCTTTTCCAAAACCTATTATTTGAGAGTATTTCGACCCATTATCATCATATCTTCAAACTATATCACTTTTAAAATTTTATAATTTGAATGTCATTTTATAATAAAATAATATTTCAAGACTTTTCTAAAGTGCCCCTCACCCTCTTATAAATTGGTATCATCTCTACCCACTTACTCACACCCCTAAGGCCCCTTGGCTCATCCAAATTCTACTCAAATAAAATTACAACATCCCTCACTTACATCTATATGATATAACTTTGGAATAATGAAATTAAAGAAAGCCTTTTGGCTCAAATAAAAAGAAGTTACCCAATTTAGAGGCAACATATTTTCTAAAGTTCCATTTCTTTATTTTCCTTCTTCACTCCCTATGATATTATTTTTATTTGATTATATAAAAAAATAAGTATCCTCAATATACTTAGATGTTTTTATTAGAATTATTCTAACTACACTTACACACACCTCTATCTAATGGATACAGACATATTGTTCTTGTGTACGACGAACTATGGCCTCACGAAACGATTATTGTTCAATTTTCCCATACCAACCCTCATGGTGGCTATTATGATGGACCTATATTTATATATTATATATATTATATTTATATTTTCTCTATGCTTCTATAATATTTATTTACAAAATACCTTTATTCTTTCTATGATGTGTAAATAGGATAATTTCATTTGATGAAGTGTGGACTACTACCCCCCAAAGTTATATAACTCATTAATTCTATACATGGAATGAATAAATGATTGTTTCATTAAACGTATGATACATAAATTAAATAAATATAATATTTATATTAAAATATAAATTTATAACATTTAATTATTATTATTAAATATGATAACAAAATGAATGTAGCGTTCATACGTACGTATGGCCTACCGTCTCCATAAACAGTGCATTTCATTTCTTATCTCCAAATATAATGGAAATTATAATTACATATATACTGGATATATATAATATTTAAATCATGAATAATATTATGGATATGATGGTCTTTTTATCACATGGACAATTTATGTCAAAATAAGTTCACTTTTGACTAAAGTTCTGAATATTAACAAAACGACCCATATGAACATAAATAATTATATAATTTTTATAACATGATAATAAGTAATATAAAATTAATAATAAACTTTAAATTTTTTATTAATCAATAAAAAATTAACATAATTTTATTACTCAAGAATATAAAGAACAAATGAGACAAGTAAGATTCAATGTAAGGGAACTTCTTAACATAATTTAAATTCTTTGGGTTGATCTTATACTTTTTGATTATGTTGTGATATGATTATGTGAGAAATAACTTTTGATATCATATCTTTAATGTATACACGATTTATGTGTACTTATCGTGAAGACAAATAATTGATCAATTTTATATACAAAATGATATTTGTATAAAAATTTCTAAACTCAATTTCCACTCATTGGGTTTTATGCATTCTTTATTGATTATATTAAGCTAATAATATGTGTATAATCAAGGTTAATTTATTTATGTTTTAATTTTAAATTCCATTTTTGTGTATATATAGTTTCTACACATATTAACTCCATTGATAAATTCTTACATCACTTATAAAAAAATTGTAAAGGAAATCTTAACTCAATCTCATTTAATTGAGTTAAATATCCATGTCATTGGTTTTATTTTTCCAAGAATATGTGTGAATGACCTCTGATTGTTTTACACTTAATATCCACTTATATTGGGTGTATTTATATTTTTCACACATAATTATTTCATTGATTTATCCTTAATCTAATGATACGATCATTATAAGGTACTACATATTAATCTTCTTTTATTGAGACATATCTTGATATTGGGCACCTTTATTATCGTGTAAGGTGTATATACAACCCTTTTGACGTTTTATGTCATGAATTTCTATATTCTAATGATATTTAATGTTTTTTATATTATACATTAGTTATTTTTATTCAAGTGTTTCTCAAGTTTTACAAGCCTCTTTAACTAAAACATGAATTTAAAAGTTTTAATGATTTATTATAATAAATATTTATCATTAGTATCCATGTTTTAAAAATGGTTTTGATGATTTATTTATATAGACATGTATGTTTTAAAATTTTAATTCTCTAACTACTTTTAAAAGTTTCAATGTTTTTTGAAACAATTTGATTGAAAAATATCATTATGAAATGTTTTAAATGGTTTTAAAATGGATTTAATATTTCAATAACTTGAATTTATTTCTTATGATTGATGATTGAAATGTTGATAATTTAAATATTTTATGTTTTATGATAATGTAATGGTACTTGGATGTTTGATGGGTGGTTATGTGATAAAAAAATATGGGTGGTTTTGTGATAAACCTAGGGTGGATGTGCATGTGATTTCTCTCCAATGCATTGGGTAACATGATGGAGTTAAACGTTAAGGTTTCTCCTAAGATATTTAGGGAATATACTTTGATGGGTATTTCAAATGTAACAATGATGGTTACTCCCTATGTAGATGTGAACGCACAATGTATGTATGTTATATATTCCACAATTTAACTTTATAATTTATGATTTATATGAGTTATTCATAAATCCTATGATTTCAGGAGGTATGTTAAAGATATTATGTTTTATAAGTGAAAATTATCATTTTGTGAAAATGTTTTCATGGGTTTTAAATATTCATAGACTAATAGTTTTACTCTTTATTTTATATTCCTCACTGATATTTTTATTATCATCCTATGTTTTTGAAATTTTTTCCACAGGGTATAAGTAATTATTATAGAAAATAATAATTTAAGAAGATTTTTATGAGGAAAATAATTCTTGTTTTTGAAGGAATTTCATTATTGTGACAAAATTGGATGGTGTAGAAGTGTCTAATTTATAGATTTTTCAGATAAAATGTAATAATTATTTCCTAATTATCCAAAACTCTAATCTTAAAAAGATTTTCAATGTGAAATAAAGTAAATTCTTGATCAAAACTCTAGATTATATAAGGTTTAAGGTTGGGGCCTTATAGTTGGTATTAGAGGAAAGGTTTAGACATCTTTGGATATTAGGATGTTTTCATAAGGGTTAGGGATATTATCATATGTTTATAATTTTAAGGTATATGATAATTTCACTGACTTAGAAACCCCTTTTGAGTCTTAGGTTATTTCAAGGTGATTAATGGTATATTTTAGAGACATTCACCTTTGAGGAAATTATTGGTTATTAGTTTTTGGGATGAAAAATGCGAGGTATGAAATAAATATTGAGTTTAAATCTTTTTTATGGTTATTTTAAATGATTTTATCTCATTTTTTAATGTTATTAGAGTTATACCATTTTTGAAAAAGGACAACACACAGATTGTGTGACAACCAGTCACGTTGGAAAAAGCTGCGAGAATCAAAACCACAACCAAAGTGCAACTATGATTTATCACCTACCACTGGCCTACATGAAGTCTCTGGTTAGTATGACTTATTCTTTATAGTTAAATAATTTTATGGATTATGAATAATATGATTTTTGGAACTTATGGTTTATCCTATTGATATCATTATTATAGGAAAATGATTTGGTGATAAAGTGATAATTGTTATTTTAGAAGACATTCACTTATTTGAGAACACTATATGCCTATGGAAAATATAATAAAATGGGTTTTTATTTGAATATTTATGGTTGAATTTTAGTTTTGAAAAATCTATGTCATTATTGTGGACATAGATAGATTTAGGTTATTTATGGAAATGATTAACATATCTTAGATAATATGTGATTAGGTTAATTACATTTAAATATGAGACTTTAAGAGTAGTCTATGTTATTTGGAGATAAATGTTAAGATTTATCATGGAAGACTTTATGATCAAATCCTTCTGAATTTTGGGTTACAATCTTATTTTGGATTATTCATTTTGAAGAATTATATGGAAAAATATTTATTGAATGGTATTCATTGAACTTTGGGGTATTGATTGTTGAATTTTGGAGATTAAAATTAGTCCTTCTCCTTATAAAGGATTATTATTTTGGGGGATTATCTGATCATGTACTAATAATTTTAATTTTGGTTAATTTATAAATATGGGGGAAATATTTAGTTCATATTTTGTGGATTATGTGATTCTCTAGAGAAAAGATGAGTGTGTTGTAGAAATTTATTAATGGATGAAACTCTACTATTCGTGTATGTATATTTCCTCATGTTATTATTCTATGTAGTAAAAGAATTCATCAACATTATGAAAAATATCTTAAAAACAAAAAAATTCTGTTTACTTTTACTAATAGGAAATCAAAGTCCTTTTAACCCCTCACAAGTTTATGGTTTTCTGGTTGTTTACTTTCTCATGATAATGTTTTATATCACTCTCTATTAGAATTAGATGGTTATTTTTTCTTCTATATCCATGTTTTCTTACATGGAAACCTAGTATGTGTTTTATAAGGGTACATTTTTTTACTTCTATTTATTTTTTTAAAGTGATATTTTTATTGACTCTTTTTCGATTGTGCGATTTTAAATGAAGTTTCAAGCCAAATTTTAAAATTGCAGGGATGCAATTTCCATATGGGGAATGATGTAATGACCCAGTTATTTATAGAATAATACAACTTCATTTATAATAATATTTATAAAGAATATATTAATTTTACATTAAAGGGGATTCTTTTTCTGATAGTATACTCTATACACAACAACGGGTTTCTCCGAAATCTTAAGTTGCACACAATATTAAGTTATACCAAAGAATAATTCAATAATAATAATATTATTATTTTAAATGGTAGTTAATGCATAACTGTTGGAATGGAGAGATTTAATAGTATAAATTGAATTCTTAATTTTGGGTTACACACGTTTAAATATTGATTCATTCGTTACCCAATTTATTTTTAATAGAAATAATAACCAATTGAATATAAATGATGTGTTTTTATGAAAAACTATATAAAAGAGAATAATTGTGTATATTAAATCATATCACTCTTTACGTATTTTTATTTAATTAACAATATATGTAATATTTTATAGATAATGTTTTAAATTCATCTAATATGTCATATATATTTGATATAAGAAAAAATTCAATTTCTGGGATAAAAGACGTATTTTTCTAAATATGGAGTTTTACAACCTTTTGATAGAGAACCCTTTTTAAATATATTTTTTGTAACTTTTATATTTTATATATAACAAAAAACATCTTATTAAGAATATTTACATCAAAATTTACTTTTAATTAAATTTCTCTATGTTTCTGATAAAATTCATATTTTTCTGCATAGTGAAAATACTGAATTTTAATTCAAAACGTCATTTTCATCTAATTTATTTATATATTTAGATTTTTATTTTAATTGGTTTTAAATATAAATTATATTAGGTTTTAATTTTTAAATATCTTTATGATCATTGGAATTAATTTTACCTTTAAATTGGATATAAAGAAATGTCAATCTTTTGATTGTTTTTACTTCTTAAAAACCGGTTATTTGGTTTTGACAACTGGAATTATTTTTAAATTAATTTTTGAAAATTATGTGTTTTTAATTTTGAAAAATGGATTCTATATTTGGAATCATAAGCTCTAAATTTTGTAAATATGTAACTTTATTTATGGGAATTATGAATAGTGACTTTAGTAATTATTTTTATTTATCATGCTTAAAGGGTAAATTAGGTAAATATGGAAAATAATAATATTATTATAATATATAAAACAACCCTAAAACGTGTTCTAATCATATTGGATGGGTTATTTCTGACAATTGGAATCCTTGGGTCGATTTTGGGACCCCATGGAGCCACTTGGGATCGATAATTACATGTTATAATAATCAATTTAATGTAAAGAGAATTATAATAGAAAGATGTATCTTTTACTAAACCAATTTTAATATAAGGTTATATAATTGATCTATATGACTATAAGTAGTCATTATAAATCTAAAAATATTTCTTACACCATTTTATTTTATTTATAATTTTTAGAAATTAAATAAATAAATTTATTTATGACATAATGATGATGTAGTTATTACCTTATTAATGAAAGATTCAAATAAATGATATTATAAATATTAAAATAAATTTAATTTGAACATTTTGATTCCATAAAATAATTTTATGGATTATATTGATATATTATAATTGATTTTATTCCTTTTATATAAGGAATGAAGTTTAAATGACTTTAAATAAATCAATTACTAAATAGTGTCAAAATTTACAAAAATGTGTTTTGAAAACAAATACCATTTTATTAAGTGATATAATAGTCCAAAAAATATAATATTTGGAAAACATACTTATATAACGTTAAAAATGTCATTAATTATCCACTTTTGGTTCTCTTGACATTATATAATAACTATAGTAACCATATATTATGAAAATACAAGAAAACATGGTAAGAGTTAATGTTTTTAACTAAGGGTTAAATATAATAAGGTTAATTTTTTCCCCTAAACATGCCTAAAAAGTATTGGTTGGGAGTATATAGACCCATTATCATATTATCCTAGAAATATATCACCTTATAATTATTAAAATTTGAAAATAATTTTATAATAAAATATTATTTCAAGACTTTCAGAAAGTGAGCCTCCTTCCTCTTATAAATGGGTATCAACTCTACCCACTTACTCACACATAAAAATCCCCTTGTCACATCAAAATTATACTCAAATAATCTCCCAAAATCCGTCCCTTCCTTTAATAAACCCTACCTTTTTGATAAGGCAATTTAAAAAATCATTTTTCTCAAATCACAATATGTTACCCGATTTAGAGGTAACATATTCTCTACAGTTCCCTTCCATTATTTTCCTTCTTTACTCGCTATTATATTCTTATATTATGATTAAATAACAACACCAGTATCCTAAATATATTAGGATGTTTTTATGAGAATTTTTATAACTACACTTACACACACCTCAATATAATGGATATGAACATACAGTTTCTGTGTACGGTGAACTACTTCCTTGCAAAACGGTGATTGTTCAATTTTCCCTTACCACCTCCCATGGAGGCCATTATAATCAAAATATATTTATATATGATATATATTTTATTGAAATATCTCAATTCTTCAGTAATTTTATTTACAACACATCTTTATGCTTTCATGGATGTGTAAATACGATAATTGCATTTGAGGAAGTGTGGACTACGCCCCCTCAAAGTGATATGACTCATTCATGCTATACATGGAATTCATAAATGATGGTTTTATTAATTTTATGAGAAATAAATAATGTAAATATAATAATGGTGTTATAATATACATTTATATCATTTGATTATTATTTTTATATATGAAAAATAAATGAAAGTAATATTCATGAGTACGTACAACCTACACTCTCCATGAATAGTGAATTTCATTTCTTATATCCATATATTATGGAAATTATAAATAAAAATATAGTTTATATATATGATATTTAAATCATGAATAATATTCAAAAAACAATGGAATTTTGACAACATGGACAATTTACATCAAAACAAGTTCACTATCAACTCATGTACCAAATATCAACAAAACGACAAATATGAACTTAAATAATTATAGAATTTTTATAACATGATAATAAGTAATATAAAATCAATAATTATATTGAAAATGTTTCAAAAGAAACTATAAATTATCATATGTTTGTTATTCAGGAATATAAAGAGTGAATGAGACAAGTCAGATTCAAGGTAAGGGAACATCTTAACCTGATTTCCATTCACTGTGTTGATCTCCATTTTATTGATTATGTCTAGAAATGATTATGTGAGAAATAAATTTCGATATACTATCATGAATTTATAATTTATTTATGAGTTATTATAGTGTATGCACATAATAAATCACTTTTATTTAGAAAATTATCATTGTAAAAAAATTGCAAAACTCAATTTCCACTCATCGGGTTTTACACATACTTCATTGATAATATTATGCCGGGATTATGTGTAATCACTATACATTTATTTATGTTTTAATTTTCACTTCCCTTTGTGTAGATATTTTATTTCTACACAAAATCTCCCCATTGATAAATTCTTAAGTCACTTATATGAACATTGTAAGGGCAATCATAACTCAATCTCATTTCATTGAGTTAAATATCCTTATCATTGGTTTTGTTTTTACAAGAATACATGTTAATGAAATCTGATTTTTTTACACTTAATATTTAATTATATTGGGTGTATTTATATTATTCACTCATAATCAAGTAATTTATTTGTCCTTAATCTAATGATACGACCTTTTTAAGGGATTATATCTCAATCTCCTTTAATTGAGTCATATCTTGATATTGGGCAACTTTATTATCCTATAAGGTGCAGATAAAACCCTTTTGACATTTTATGGCATGAGTTTCTATATTTTCATGATATTTATTGTTTTTTATGTTATTCATTAAATATATTTCTTCATGTGTTTCTCAAGTGTTACAAACCTCTTTAACTAAAACATAATTTTAAAAGTTTTAATGATTTATTCTACTAAGTATTTCTCATTAATGTCCGTGTTTTAAAAATGGTCTTAATGATTTATTTATATGGACATATATGTTTTAAAATTTTAATTCTTGAATTTATTTTAAAAGTTTCAAAGTGATATAGGACACTTTTATTCAAAAATAACTTTATTAGATGTTTTAAATGGTTTTGGAAATTGATTTAATATTTTAATATATTGAATTTATTTCTTGTGATTGATGAGTGAACTGTTGATAATATAAATCATTTATATGTTACTATTATGATATGGTACATGGAAAATTGATACTAGGTTATGTGATAAACCAAATACGGGTTGTTTCATGATAAACCTTAGGAGGGTGAGTCCATGAGAGCCCTTTAAATCATCAGGTAACATGATAGATGTAAAAGTTAATGTTTTTCATAAGAGATATTGAGAATGTTCTATGATGGGTATTTCAAACGTAACCATCACGGTAACCCCCTATGTAGCTATGAAAGGTAAAATGTATGTATGTTATGGCTGCCAAAAGTTACCTTTTTTAATTTATTATTTCTATGAGTTATCCATAAATATTATGATTTCATAAGGCATGTTAAAGACCTTATGTTTTATGAGTAAAAATTATGATTTTTTTAAAATGTTTTCTTCAGTTTTAAATATTCACTAACAATAAGTTTTATTCCATATTTTATATTCCTTATTAATACTTTTATTCTCATCCAATTTTTTTGAATTTTTTTTCACAGGGTACAAGGAATGATAAGAGAAAAAAAGAATTCCTGAATATTTTTATCAAGTAAATAATTCTTGTTTTATTTAAAGAGTTTTTCTGTTGAGAAAAAAATGGATAGAGTTGAAGTGTCTAATTTTTAATTTTTGAGATGTAATGTAATAGTTGTGGCCTAATTATATAAAACTCTAAACCATAAAAGGTCCTCAATGTTAAGGAAAGAAAATTCTTGATCAAAACTCAAGATTATATAAGGTTTAAGGCTGGGGAATTATAATCACATATCATGTATATGATCCCTCTCTAGTTTAATTTGATGGGATTTTACTTCCTGCAAATAATTTTATTCTTACTCTGGTTGAATTAGATGTCATATTTGGATGGATTTTATTTATTTACATAAATAAAACATTGATTTATAAATAATATAGATAATATAGGATATTCCAAACATATATATGATAATCTATTAAATATCCTATAAATATGATCTTCTAAGGGAAATCACATTAAGTATATGGGTTTTGGTTCAGATTCATGTGTGGAATTAATCTTAGATAGTACAGATGAAACTCAACAATGTTGATATTCATATTGTGTAATATTTTTTAATTTTATTTAGGAAGCGATGCCTAATATTCCACTAAAAAATGAAATTATGTTCTCAATAGAACTTATACAAGGTCCCAAAACTATTTAAAATACTCCCTATAGAATTTCTAGGATTTAGTTTCATGAATTAATGAAGAAAATCATGGAGAACCTTGAAAATGGATTCATTCGATGAAGTGTGTCACCTTGGGGAGCACATGTACTATTTGTTAAAAATATAGATGTATCAATGTGACAATGCATTGATTATCATGACCTGATCAAGATCATGATCAAGAACTATTATCCTATACCACATATTGATGACATATTTTCGCAACTACATAAATAGAAATACATTTCCAAGATTAAATTTCATTGTGGATATCATCAGTTGGGGTCCAAGAGGGAGGATATACCATAGAAAAAATTTCATACAAGGTATGGAAACTATAAATATATAGTGATGCATTTTTCTATTTTAATGAACATTATCTATTAATAGATTTAATGAATGTTTTTTAGAGATTACCTTCATAAGTTCATATATAATTCAAATATAATACTCTCATTTATTCAAAGAGAAAGGGAGAACATGAATATCAATTGAGAATTGTACTAAAAAGCATAGTGAAGGGAAAAATATATGAAAAATTTACCAACTATGAATTATTTAAGAATTTGTTTTTATTATTTGGTCATATAATCTCATGAGAGGGTATATCAGAAGATCCATCAATGTTGGAGGATACTGGATATTGGCCCAAACTAACTATGGTGACTAAGATTCACTTTTTTATTCATTTTGATAGATACTATAGAAGATATGTGTATAATTTTTCATGATTATCTAATCAACTAACGATGTTTACATAGAAGGGTGCCAAGAACATATCAACAAATAAATGTGAGAAAAATTTCAAGTAACTAATGAAATCATTAGTCAGTGAATCTATGATTATATTACTATATACTGGAAAAGGGTTTTTAATCTCTAACGGTTCATAAAATAATGTATTGGGATGATTTTTTTGTAGTATATCTTATTATATCTTCTTCCTCGTGAAAATTTAATGTTTAGGGTAATAGTTACACAAATCATGATTTTACGTTAGTTGTAGTAGTTTTTTCATTAAATATACTAAGGAGTTATCATTATGAAGAATATTATGATATATTTACAAATCAATAAAATTTAACATATATATTCACAAAAAAGGATTTGAATATGAACTAGATAAGATAGTTAGTACTGATCAATGATTATAAATTATCAATACATTACCCCTTTTGGAAAATAAAAAAGGTTGTTGTTGCTTTTATTTGAAAGGACTGTACAAGATTATCCAGGAAGAGGACTAAGAAAAACTAGTTCTTCAATATTTTGAAAGGATAAATATGGAAATCCCAATGGAAGGGGATAAATCATATAATTAATAAATGAATTTTCAAACATCTATCTATGTGACGATTATATAAGAGAAAAAGAGAGATGTAGATAATAAAATCAAGGTTATAAATTTTCAAAATATTAATAATGATCATGTAGAATAATATGGTTCCAGAATAATGTAGTTGTTAAACCCATTTCCAATTTGAAAATGGATTTTTTATAGGAAGGTCATAGTTCTTTTATCTCTAACAATATTTGATGTATGATTATTTATAGAGATTTGAATGTTAACTTTGTAAGGTATGGAATGAATAGAGATATCATAATATTAATATCTCGATCCTTAGAATGTGAGAAATTTATGAATGAGAGAGATAATTATATCTTGATGTTATATCTGTTACCCATATTGGAATGGAAATGATAAAACATCATCATTGATTTTTCCTCGGAATCCAAAAAATGCATAAAAGGAATAATGTTATTTGGGTCGTAGTGGATCTCCACACAAAGAAAAAATACATCATTAATATTAAATAATTTTTTATATCTACATAAATATTCTCCAATATAAATAATAGAATTGGTAAGGTTTTTTGGATTTCCACATTCAATAGTATCTGATCTGGATTTGAGTTTTACATAGAAGTTATAGAGAAGTATTCCAAAAAAAAATCATGATACGAAGTTGTTTTTTAGCAGTGTATATCATTCTCTGAAATATGGTTAGCATGATAGAAAAATTCAAATCACATAGGATATGTTCAGATCCAGTTATCATGATTTTAAACATGGTTGGGATAGACACCATCAGGTTGTTTAGTTTACAAACTACAATATTTCTCACTCGAGCATCAAAAAGTTTCTTTATGAAGCCCTATATGAAAACATAGTATAAATCCAATGTACTTGAATGATGTTAGAGAAAAAATCTATTGGGACCTGAGATATCAAATGAAATGGTTGATAAAAAAAGTTTCATTGAACAACACATAAGGTCATCACAAAGTCTCTATGAAATTTATGTTAATAGATTTTAATGCAATTTGGAATTTGAATATGGGGAATATTTTCTTCAATGATTTTCACAATGGAATAATATAACTAGATTTGAAATGTAAGGAGAACTATACCCTATATATAATGTTTACATTTAAAATTTTGACCATATTGGGTTGTTATCCTATCAGTTGGAACTTCCACCAAACCTCTCTCATGTCTGTGATATATTCCATGTATCCCTCTGGAGGAATTACATACCTTCCCCACAACATGTACTAAACAAAGTGGTAATACTTTTAGAGAAAGATATTTCTTATGAGGAATAACTGCTGACGATTCTAGATCGAATGGAAAATATATTATTAAAAAATACCACTCAACATGTTAATGTTTTGTGGCAGAACCCCGAATTTGAAGATGTTATGTGGGAACTTGAGGAAATTATGTGGTAGATGTATCCTCATATGTTTGTATTAAAGTGATTAATATCAAAGGTGAATTTTAATTAATGATTTTAATAATAAAAAACATATATATTTATTGAAATATATTATTTCCAATAAATTTAATTCCATTAATCGACTGTGTTACACGCAACGCCGAGTTCTATCAAAACATGACGAACTATTAATATAATTATTTAAACCTGACCATTATTACCTTGATGATAAACATGGTCAAATTAATAATGAAAAAATATTTTAAATATTATATACAAGGTACTTATATAAGGAAATAATACAAATAAATAAATACTTTATATTCTTTAATGTCTTATTATGAATCAAAAATAATATATTCTCAAAAAATGATTTTATTACATTCTGTAGAAAATAATAATAATACAATTGTAGAATTATAAAAAATGTATTTTAATAAATATAATTAATTTTTGAAATCAACGTATAATAAGATACTTATAGTGAATTTTTTTTGATATTTCAGAAAATAATGATTTTTCTATAAATATTAAAAAATAACGATATTGGAAAAATTATCATTTTTTTCAATAAATTATTTAAATAGAATGACACATTATGTTTGGAATATGATTTAAGGTGAAGAAATAATTTATTATTTATATTGAATTCACATAATTAATTTTAAATCAATATTATTTTTAATCTTAGTATTGGTTTATTTTTGGGTTAAAGAATATGAATTTTTGAAAAACTATTTTAATGTGCATAAAGTATCACATTTTTAATTAATTAAAACAAAAAACAATGAGCAGTGATCTATATTAAATTTATATATTATATATAATTATATTTTAATTTATATTCATTTAATTATTATTATTAGTCATAGAGTTGATATAAAATCATCATTTATAGGAAAATATAGTTCTTGGAAAAGAGATTTTTGCTTTACAATGCAGTTTTAATAATAAATTAAATTTTACCACATAATTGGATTTTATTTCCTAAAAAGGATTTCATTTTTGGATTTAGAATAATATATATTATCTATTATGTTTTACATAATTTTTTTTCATAATGAATGGTAAAAACTGTTAAAATATTTCACTGTAGTTTGAGGAAAAAATAATTGATGGGGGGGGGGGTAAACTAAACATATATTAGATATAATGAAATAAAAAAATGCATGAAATATATTATTTTAGTTTAACTTGTCCTTATAATTTCAAATTATAAATAATATTCCATTTTTTATTCTGTTTGGTTTGTGATAATCATGGGTACAACTTTAAAATTTTCAAAAAATACAATGGTGCTACTCACAACACATATCAAAGGACACCCTCTCTCCTATCCTATTAAGACATTAAAAGCCTTTTATCTTAGAAAATCTATACAAAATATGTTTTAAACATCACATCTGATGGCTCATTTTCCTTATTTTGATCATAAGTTTTTCATAAGAATCCTTTTTGTTCTTACCCAACAAGGATGTCCAAAGAAGATGTATCATAATTACCTGAGTGTATTTATATTATTCCTTATTATACATCATTAAGATATTCATTAACAATTATAATATAATAAAAACAATATATATAATTTACTGATAAGTAATTATTTTAATGGAATAACCTAAATCCATCTACCCATTACTAAAACATGATACGAAATCACCATTCTTTTTAATAGTGGAAAACAACCTTACAAATCAATGTTATTTTTTCCATAAATACGATTAATTTATAGATATAATGATATATTTAATATCAATATATGATATTTATGAAATTAATATACTTTTATCTTTATGATGTCACATATAACTTCCAATATTTTCATTTTGTGGATGATATGAAAATGTTGATTGTGTGTATAGCGACCAACCTCTTCAGAATACGATGTGATTATTTTTCCACATAAAATTTAAATGTAAGGTAATTAGAGTAACATTAATTAATATATGTTATATAGTTGTCTTTAAAATGATTCTGTAATAGTAATATAATATTTACATTCCTTTCGTTTTATCTTTTGAGAAAATAGAAACAACATTGATGCATATTTACAACCAACCATCTCTATGAACGATGTATTTCATTTTCTATATTTATGGAATAATATGAATATATAATATATATATATTATAAATATATCATTTTTAATAATATGTATATTATGGAATATTAATAATTTTAAGAGTTCCAAAAATACAGAATCAAAACATACAAGGAAAACAAAGAAGTTATTCACCAAAACGTTATTTTAACATTGGATTATTAATAAACTGGTAATAAATTGTCATAAGTAATATTATTTGGTGTGATATATATTATTTTGGATAAATACTATAGTTATAATTAACTTATATTTACTACACATGAGTTTTAACATTTATGATAGATGTCAAGAGTTCAGGTAAATGTTTTTTGTCTCAAATTCCACTCATTGGGACAAAAGTCATGTTATGAACCTATATTCATATATAAGTTGTATTGATTACCTATTTTTCATCTTATATCATGAATATAATTATTTTTATGATGTTACATTTTTAATTTTATATTATTAATTAATGTTTCATACGATTCAAAAGATATCAAATTGATAAAGGTTTGGTGTTACTATCACATTGTTTATCGGGATTGTTTGTGATAATATTTTCAATGGTGAAATATTATGATATATTTCCCAAAAAGATAAATAAATATATATTATAATATTTTTATTTCATTAAAATATATTTTTTCATATCATTTTACTCTATATATATATTTAAGGGATATAAATATTTTTTTAAGAAAAAGTGTCTTTATCTCTTTCTTCGGTCAAAAACACATTTTTCCATATAAATGTTTTCTGAAATTATCTTAAAAAAAGTTTTAACATTATCCAAAGGATTTAATAATTTATTTTTAATCATCCTTTTCTTCTTCAAAAATGTTTTATGAAATGATACTTCATATATGATTCAAAATAATTCTTGTTGGAGTTTTATAGAAAATGTGAAATGAATATTTGTTTTAATATGTACAACATCAATAGAATTTAACACCATAATGGAAAATATTATCTTTCAAGATTAATTTATAATTTTTGTAGGTTATTTTCATTGAATATTATTTATAAAATAATTTATGACTTAAATATTTGACATGGTTATTTTTTATGGAAACATTTTTCCTCAAGAAACGCTCCATGTCATTTTTTTTTAAAAATAAATTACCAAAAAAGATGATATCCATTGATGTTAAAGAAGATAGAGTAGAGATATGATCCAATGATATTATCTTTATTCATTATCTTTATATAATCTCTCTATTATGCCATGATTTTTATGAACCTCATTTCTTTTCATACATTATTCCATTATGATAAAACAACACGAGTCATAAGGGCTCCTACTTGGTATAAAAAATACATAGCTTTTAAACCATGTGGGAGGGAATTTGAATTATTGTAGAGTTAATATACCAAGTACTATTTGGTACTATAGTATAAAAAACTATTCAATCTATTTTGGCCTTCGGGTGACCAATTTGGGCCAATGGGACTCAGGGCCTTCAGGTAATCAATGACCTTCGTGCAATATAGCCTTCGGGCCATAAAGGCATATGGGACACAAGGTGATAGGGCCATAGAGACATGGAATTATCTCAAGTAGGCCACACATGAAAAAATCCCTAGAATATGATTTAGAGAAAGTAGAATCCACCAATGTAGAGCTAACCAAATTTAGAAGAATGAGAGGGTATGGAAATTTCCATCTATACTAGGCACCATGAATATCTAAATTGAGGATATTTTAGCCAAGATGCCATGAAAAGTGGAGATATAAAGACATAAATGTTTAATATTTTAGGGAGGTGAAGTTACAAGGGACAAGATTCTAGGGAGGGGATGTTCCAAGGGTCAAGGTCGGGGCTTTAGGTTATATATTAGTTCTTGAACCTCTTGACATTCAAGTCATGTAACATGCCTCATGACACTGGTCCTAAGAGCCATGCAAGTGTTCCCCATAAAACATTAAAAGGGAAATTATCCATAATAATTAAATATATAAGTCCTTCAGGACATTTAAGAAGTTTATTCAATTATGAAATGTTCATTGAATCCCATTTCTTCTCAAGGGTTATGATACAATGAATGTATTATTATATTTTGGAAAATGCATGTATTATTTCCTTTATGTGACATGTGGGACTATATATCCATCCAATGCATAGGGTAATGATTAATATCTCATCAAATAAATAGGACTATAATGGGGATTGAACAATGTTTAATAAGAAACATTTTCCACTATGATATTTTTTGGAGTGATCCATTATAACTATGATGGTATGAGGAGTAAACCCATTCCACTATGATATCCAAGAAAATTATCCTAGAATACTAATTAAATTCTTTAAATATGATTATGTGTATACCAAAATTCAATTCCTAAATCTAATTTAATTTCTTTATAGATCATTTTCTTTTATACCGTTATGATTCATCTCATATGAACTTCCAACAATTATATCAAGACTCGTTATTATGATCATTGATATTAAGTGTTTTTAATTTCTTTATTATTCTCTAATTCCCTTATTCTATTTTTTTTCATATCTTCCTTGATTACCCTTACTAAGAATATGATCTCATGGTTTCATATGTTTTCTATCCAACGTTATGATAAAATTTATTATATATAATACTTTTATGAAGCATTCTAATTACGAATAACTAGTAGGATATGACATAGCTCACTAATGGACCAATTTTTTATGTGTCATTACTTAAAAGGACAAGATATGAATATGAATCTTGATTGAAAAATTATATTATGAAATGAAAAATAATCTATTGAGATGTAATATTTATGTATGATAAGACTGGGTTATTACATTAAAAAAATAATTTCCACTACCTTTATTTTTTAATGATGTACATCTATAAAAAGAGAATTTGGACACCAATATTAAAAAATTATTACACAAAATGAACATATATTTATAGAAATATAATAAATTAAGATAATAATTACAAATCATGGTTTTGAATATAAATTTATTTTAATTTTATTTAATTTATAATTAATCTGTTTATCATTATGATACAAGTTGTTAAAAAACATTTTTGGAAGTAAACAGTAAGTGTAAGTCACTTTTGTAACTCAAATCCCTTTCCCAAAGTTATGTATTTTATTTTAAACTTCAAAAATCAAGGTTACCTATACTTAATGAAATACTTTTACATATGATGTCCACTTTTACCTATATTGGGAAACTTAATTCTTAATATAAATCCCCCTGTAAGAATGAATTAATTTTCTCAAAAAAGTAGAATATGATTAAAATATTTTTCATCATTTTAGTGTTGATTTATATGAAATTGATAATTTTTTAAGTCCATTTTATAACATACCATTAATTTTAACATTTTTAAAATTAAAATCTAAATAAATATATATTCATATGATCCTCATACAATCCGTTTAATGATAATATTTGTTACTCCCTTTTATGAGTCAGTTTATTTTTTTCCTAATTATCTAAAAGGGATGTATTATTCATGATGATATATTTTATAAATTAACCTGTAATTTATTTTATGAAGATACTCATTGAGGTGATTGAATCTGGTATTAATTTATTCAATTTATGTGGTTATTTATGTGATTTGTTTAGAAATTTATTGTGAAACCCATTCATTTTCCTTGGTTTTAATTATGTGATATTTTATTACAAAACACATGTGTTTGGTTAATATTTATGTGATATTTTAATATTATGTATCCATTCAATGCATTGGGAAAAGCAATACATCTCATGATGTAATGATGAAATTGGTAGAGATAGTAAATAAAATTTGGGGAATAAGTTGTTATTCATCATATTCTATGGGAAATAGTTTTTGATACCACATATTTAATATAATGTCTTAAATATGTTGGGACCACACTGCCATGATATGTGGATATGATATTCTATATGTATCATGATTTATGTGTCATTGTTTCCAAGAATTGTTCCATACTACATTTTTATGATATTACATATTCACATATCATTCCATGTGAATCATTTTTATTATTCATTTTTCATTTAATTAGAGATATTTATCCCACTTATTAGTTATCATATGCTTCTGATATAACCCTAGGATACATGTTGATATGTCTATTTCTCTCATACTAGGTGTTATATCCCACCCATTTATTATATTTCTACTTCAAAGGTTATGATGATGGGTTTAACTTTGGATATTTTTTAAAAATAGAATAGTATGGTGAAATTGTGGTTAAATTTTAAGTCATTTTAAAATATGATGCTTATTTAACCACTATCACAAGATAATAGCCCTGTCTATTATTATTATTTTGAGATTACTATAAAACTAAATGTTTTTATTATCGAAATCAAGTAAAATAGATGAATATTTATCTATGTTCACCTAAATAAAGACAATAATAATTAAGCCAAAAATAAAATAAACAGCATTGTGATGTTCTATGAGATTATAAGTGGTCCTAAAATAAGGTGAAACATAATAACTAAAAAGAGAAAAAAATATAATTTCCTAAAAGGATCGAATAATTTTTATTCCATGTAATCTCATTATTAATAAACTGACGTTGAAGGTGAAATAATTATATTTATATAATTTATCACATTATTATATAGTTGAATTTATCATGGAAAAGGTAAATATAGAGGTAATATATATTTTATGATCCTTAATTTTGGAAATATTTCCCACTTTCCAATAAGTTTCCCCTAATGTCTAGAATATGAAGAACAGAAGGACAGTCAATCCAAAAGGTCACATCAGAGGATCATGGTGACTACATAAAGAAATAAATAAAGATTATCTAAAGGGAAAGGTGAATATAACATGAAAGAGAAGAATAATTTCATATCAAATCATTGAATCCCCATTATATAGTGAGGGATGAATAATATAACATAGGGTAATAGTTGAACATTTCCCCTATGGGAAAATCAAAACAATCGAAGCTCTCCTTGAGTAGTGATAAAGAAAAATGGATCAGTGAAAAATGGATCATAAATGAGGGTGAAATGTTATATTTTTATCTTAATTTAGTGATTATCGTATCCATTAATTGAAACAAAATTCATAACGAGGTCAAAATATTGAAATGACATAAATTATTAATTAATTTAACCCTATAATTATTAAAATTCTAAAATCATTCATGAGATGTAAATTATTTTTGAAAAAAAGATGTGATATCCTAATGAAATTCATGATCAAAGGGGAAAAATGACTGAGGTTATCAATCCATATTTCATTTCATTGGATGGATGTTTGGATACTTATAAGGTAAATTTAGATAAAGGTATGAAATATTTGAGTTACACAAATACATTTAATTTCAATAATTTTTAATCCAATATTAAAAAAATATCAATAATTGTTGCGAATGAAATTTTATTTACAGTAGAAATGGTTGATTATATATTTTAAGGGATTTCACCACCTAAAAAGTATAATAAATCCATCACTAAAATCATAAATATTTCAAGAAATTAAAATGGAAAAGAATCATTAACAAATAAAATTATTTAAGGATAATAGTAAAGGATATTTCATAGATTGGAGATAGGATTATGACCTTGATATGTTTAAAAACCCATAGTGAACCTCTAATTAAATGGAGAAGCAATTTTTTTGTTTTGAATAACTAATTTTACGTCAATAGATAATACTCATTTTTGATTATATTAGTTTGATGGAGTTTATTAATTGAAATTATATATTTTAATGTATATTGTAACATCATGGATCATCCCATGAATTATTTGTAAATATTATATGAAATGATTTTGAGACAAGGTACTGAGATAGTGTGTGATACCAACGCCTCATGTTCCCATAACAGATTTTTTAAAATATTATATTTTTAATAGCATGCGCCTACAATTTTTTTAAAAAAGTGGAGTGACTCTTGAATGGGTGCCTAGGTCAGAAATACTAGGGTGTCATTGAGATTAGAGTAGTGGATTTACCCTTTCCATGACCTAACATTTGTTGGTGTGGGTTATCTGTAAAATAACTCACCAAGTATGTAACTACAAATAAAATAATTTTATAAAAATTTATTTTGATGATGGGACTCTATTTTTTTATTTAGTCATATCATAAATTCAGGGTTATCCTCATAACCCTAGAATTTATCTCGAGACATGGAGAGAGATCTTATGGAGGAACTATTGGCTGATAATGATGGATCGATCGAACAACACACCCCATACTTGGCGAACAATGACAATGACTACAAAAATGTTTCATTCTACATTAGGGACAAAAACAAATTAAGGTATGGAGTGTTTTTTTGAGTTTTTATTCCTTGTTCTTGAATTCTACGATGAACACAGACTACAAAATAAATTGATTGGTCGATAGATCGATCATTGACGTGTGATGGGATATTTTCTAAAGGATTACGAGGAGAATGATTTTTTTATTAATTCTTCTTAGTTTATCATTATAATATAAATATATTGAGGCCAACATGAACAAAGGATAAGTTTCACTAATCAGGGTGTTATTATTGATTGTCTCCCCTTGTTCGTTATATTCATTATCGTTGGACCCCCATGGTAATGGATCAAAATAACAGGTGGTGATGAATGTGATCGAACCATAGAATCAGTGGAAAACCAAGAATAGAGTCTGGGTCTGTATAGATCAAGACTCAAAGAGCTTTGATCTGTGATCATTTAAAATTAAATATTTTCAAGGTGGCTCAGTGGTCCATGAAAGGGAATACTGGAAAGGGTTTGGTGCAGCGCAAGGTAGTGGTAGGGTCGCTGACTTCGGTAAGTCTGGGAAGGTTAGATAGTAGTGTCGTCATCCTGAAGTGGAAGAGGTCAAGGGTTGTGGTGTTAGCTGCATGGATCATGGTGGACAGCCATGTGGGAAACGATGAGGCTGGCAGGAGCATACTACAACGATGACCACATGAGACACAGTTGGTGACTGCGTGGATCAGAGGCCTTATGCCTTGCTAGACATGCTTCGTATAGTGGCCCAGAAATTTTGTGTGTGAATACATCAGGGTATTGGAGATGTACTCGGATATAAAGAGTGAGTAAGGATAAGGCAGAGTGGGCCGAGCCGATCGAGTCTTGCAAGGTGGGCCCATTCGAAGCTGTAAAAGCTGAGTGGGCCAGACTTGGGTTGGACCTAGGGTGACTGGGCTAGAACTAGGCCGTGGTCAACCAAAATAGTCTACCATGACCAATGGTTGCTCTATCTACCATGCGACCATGATAGCTAGGGATTGTCAACCATGACGGTCGACTACCTCAGTTGTTGGACCAACAGTGTGGTCAATCCATAGGCCTTGTGATCCCCAATATAGCTCGTTTATCCATATGGGTACATGGTACCCCTCAGTTGGTCATGGGTGTTCCATGATGTCACTATTTCAATTTTGGGCATGGACCCCTTTATGTGTGTCATAGTCTTACATGAACTAATTTTTCTCATTTGGGTAGGGTCCAAATGACCTAGAACTCTTCAGGAGTTTCTCTAATGATATCATGTCTCGTGGATTGAGTTCTCCCAAAGTGAGCTTGATTTAGGTAGAATGCTATGGCTAGTAATTGTTTGTGGAATATCTATAGGCCGCGTGTCTTGTTTTGAGTATATGTGGAGATTCTTGATACATGTATTGTAGATATATACCTATGTTGAGCAGATTGTACTTTCCTTTTTGGTATTGATTTGCTATATTACATTGTGGTATTCCTTTTTTGAATTGATTTTAGGTTTCAGTGGTCCTACTAGGTATTGTTTTACTCACCCCTTCGCAGGATTTTCCTACATGTGTTGTGTATCTTGCAGATGATTTTCCTTTTAATGGATCTGTTGGTGGACTAGGACCTGACTATTCTTAATGGGACTAGGCAGACCGAGGTGTGTTCATGTGTCTTTATATAGTTTTATCAGTACATTTACCTATAGATTTGAATTGTGTTACATACTCTTTTTGGTGGGATTTTCTTTTAGACATGTTTACTTTACTATAATTCATGTCATACTCTGTTGTGGGATCTTAGTGGTATAAATTCTTGTCCACTTAATGGTTTTTACATTTCAACTTTTTTTCCTTGGAGATGTATGCATGAGTACAAGTACTTAGGCTAATGCCTCTCATTTGTGGGATATTCCTACTCAGTGCTAGTCACCACGCCCTAGACTATTGGATGGGGTCTTGGGGTATCCATGGAACAATACCCTCTATGATGGGATATGATAGAGTGGTATTAGTTTGGTTTGTTCTACTTTAGGACTAAGAGTCTATGAGGTTGGTTTGTGGTTATAGTTTTATGTGTTTTGAGTTCATATTTTTGGATAGGGACCCTAGTGTGGGTGCGGTGGAAGACATATTCATACACCAGGACTCTGATTACCTACTTTTCGATTCACTACATGAAAACATAGCTTGTATGGTAAAATAATGGTACATGATTCATATAGTAATGATTGTGTTTTCCATGTCCTTCTTGATTCAGCACTCCAGAAATACTTTAATGATAGTGGTACATCTTATTTTATTTCTGGATGCCTTCACATAGATAGCCATACATGATTCAACCATGTGATCATGAAGATGATACTCCTAGTGAGAAGGAATCATTATAATGACATGTACTAGAGATGGAACCTATGGGAGGTTTATCAGATATACTACCACCCGTTGGGCAGTAGTTACTACTAGTGCTTTCGATTATGGATGGAAACAGACTACGTGTGTTTCACAAGCTTCATAGGAAGTGACCTCCTAGGTCTCTAGGTCAGACAGACCCCATATTGTTGAGTATTTTCTAGAGGTAGTCACATGTGTTTTCTGCTTTGAGAGGATGCCAGCTGACCAAATGCAAGTCCATACCATGAGTCTTCTTTTAAGATTTGTGGGATGATGGTGGAACTTGGGGACTTAGTCACATGACTACACAACTATCTTTGGATAGAAATTGAGAATACTATATGGAGGAGTTCTATCCATCCATGTTGTGGTCAATATATATAAAGGATATTCTGTATCTATAGTATGGAAGTATGACCATGGCGGAGTATTCAACAAAGTTAACAGTTTTTTCATGCTACTCCTTGGATATGGTATGAGACCAGATCATCAAGGCTAGCACCTTAAAGTAGGGATTACGTTGGGACATCAGGTCATTAGGGGTATCCCTTATAATTACTACATATGTTGTGTTATATGAGGGAGTCATTCAAGTGCAGAGTTTTCTAAGAGATCAGAAACTGGTAGTGGGAGTGAGCATTGGGAATTGGGTAGTTGAGAACTCAAAAATAGTTAGCTGACGAGAGTCTCATTTATGAATGTGGTTTAGTGGCATCAAGGGGGAGATCCTAGGACTCAAGTCCAGTAGTATAGGGCTACCAAGGTGACTTAAATCAGCCAAGGGATAGACAATGTCAATCATGCGGCAGTCAGGGACATCTGTAATGAGATTACCCAACCCGTTGTATAGCTAATCAAAAGACAGTCAAGGGACCACTGAGACAGCGATAGAGAATGGAGAAGGGTGGTCTTTAGGTTTTCATACATGGTAGATAGGAAGGAAAGGAATTAGGATGTGGTTTTGGGTTTGACCTATTACCATCACCACCCCCAAGTGGTTGACCCAAGGCTCAAGGATTTGGTGGAAAAGGACGAGACAAAATAAACGTCATGAAATCATATGATCCCAAAGCACTATAGAAAATATGAGGTATGATCTATGTATTTTCCTCCATAGATGTAGTATTGATAGAAACATGTTCTATTCATTAATTTCTTTCCAAAAACCATATTTAGGATTCAGAGATTCAGGTTGAACTATTTTCTCAACCATTACGCTTGTAGACTCTAATTGTAGGAGACTCGATGATCACAAACTGGTACAAATAGTCTTCCTTAAGACTTGGAGGAGATATTTTCGGTTTGGATCTCTTAGTAGTGGTGTCGGGGCCTAATGAGTTAATTTTTAGTATGTAATTTTTATCTATAGTTCATGATCATATTGACTATTTTAGAAACAAAGTGCGGTGTGTATGTATTAATGGATCCATATTTCCATTTTTTGGTGAATAGTAAACACAAAAAACATATGATGGACTCAAAAATAAGAGGGTGCATCTGATTACTCATCAGTTGGTGTCCTCACACTCGATACAATGGATGATATTATTCCTCAATTTCTTGATTTTGTAGTGGAGTATTAGAACGTATTCTATGAATAAGTTCTAGGATTACCCAATTATTGGGATACATACATATGAATTAGAATAAAAAATAAGATGGAATTGGTATCTACCCCTACATATCAGATAACTCCAGCCGAGTTTCGTGAGCTGAGAGTGCAATTGGAGGAGTTTTAGAGTAAGGGATTCATGAGACCATGTGTTTCACCATTGGAATCCATACTTTTGATTGACAATAATGGAAATAGGAGATTGAGGTTTTGTGTGGATTACCAACGCATGAGCCAAGATACTATGAAGAAAAAAATCCACTACTGAGGATCAATGAACAGTTTGATCCATTGAAAGGAGTGCGATGGTTCTTGAACATTGACCTCTGATCAGGTTATCACTAGCAACATGTGTGGGATGAGGGTATACTGAAGATGAACTTTAGATGTCATTACAGTCACTATGAGTACACAATCATGCCTTTTTTCATCAAGAACGCCCCTGTAGTTTTCTTGGGACTCATGATCCTGATCTTGTAGCCTTACCTAGATTGGATCGTGGTGGTCTTCAACTATGACATCCTTGTGTACTGGGCATCCAAGGGGGAGCATGTGAGACTCTTGAGGATGGTTCTGTACACCCTCTAAGAGAACCAATTTTTTGAGAATCTATCCAAGAGTAAGTTTTGTATTAGGGATGTCAATTTTATGGGACACATTATCATTGAGGTTGGAGTTGTAGTGGATCTAGCAAAGGTTGAGGTAGTTATTTCTTTGGGGACTCCAAAGATTGTTACTGAGGGGTATGGTTTCCTTGGATTGGTAGGGTATTTTTGGAGGTTCGTACTTGACTTCTCATAAGTGTAAGAACCCTTGTTAGATTTGACAAGAAAGGGTATACCCTTCATGTGGACAAAGAAGTGCCAGCAATGATTTCAGGAGCTGAGGTAGTGGTTGAAGACACTCCCATATTTAGGTTTCCAAAGGAAGGTGATAAGTATGTGGAGTTATTCGATACATCAGGGACCAAGATTGGTTATGTCCTAATGTATGGGAAAGTGGTGATTTCCTATATTCTCACTAATTGAGACTACATGTGAATAACTACATGACCCATGATCTTGAGCTAGCTATGGTAGTCTTCGTATTAATGAAGTTGTGACACTACTTGATGAGAAAGTGGTTTATTGTAAAATCTGATCATAAGTGCCTCAAGTATAAATTCTCTTATAAATATATGAAGTTGAGGCAGAGGCGATGGAATGATTTTCTCTGGGAAAATGACATTGTGATTTCCTATACTCTTAAGAAGGGGAACATGGTTGTAGATTCTCTTAGTAAGAGATCTAGTTTGTAGTTTCTAAATGAGGCATCTGAGAAGTTGGACTTGTTGAAGACGTCCTTTGTGTATGGATATGGAGAATCTTACCTATAGTCGACGGTTTTCACACCTCCACACTTGTAGTGATTCATGGAGGTAGAACTTTTGGATACAAATTGTGAGAACATACATGCTCATATGTCTATAGGATATGCTTCTGATGGGTACCCGAATGGTGGGGAGCACATCATTCCTTTGAGAGGATGAACCATAATACCCGTGGAATTGTGAGATGATCTTAATGGGGAGTTCCACGCATACCTTTTGGTGGTACATATAGGTGTGGAGAAGATGTACAAAGACCGTCGAAATTAGTTTTGGTGGCCATGGATGAAGAAGAGAGTTGTAGAGTTTGTCTCTTGATGCCTACCTTGTCTGCAAGTAAAGGCTGAGCACCAGGTTCCTACAGGGTTAGCTCAACCACTTGAGGTACCAGAATGGAAGTGGAATGGGATATATATGGACTTTGGGATGGGTTTACCACATAAATCTAGTGGACATGATTTTATATGGATGATCGTCGACTGAATCCCCATGATGTCCCACATCTTAGCAATCCATGAGCATAGATCAGTAGAGATTTTGGGAAACCTCTACACCTAGAAGATAGTTTTCCTCAATAGTGTCCCACTAATGATAGATTCATGTCATGATGCTTGCTTTGCATAATAGATGTGAAAGGTATTTTTCGTGGAATTTGGTACACAGTCACACTTGAGTACATCATTTCACACACAGATGGATGATCAGATTGAGTGGATCGTTCATGTAACGTCCCGGTTCCGAAAGCCACCTAGAGGTGACCTATACCTAGTTGGCCACATGGACTCAAGAATATTTCTTCAAAATCCAGAGTCTACCGACTATCAGCGAGGGCCTTGAGTGTGATAGTGGGGAAACTATGCCCTCATTGGCAGAGTAACACATCAGAAGTAAAATAGATATACAATAGTGGAAGCAATATTATTAGTATACAAAAAGAAACAGTAGAATAATGAAGAAATAAACAATTGAAGCAAATATATAATGATGCATGATACATATTTCTAGGAAAGTATCCAAAAAAGTCACAATTCTGAAATACAATACTAAACCAAAGTATAAGAAAACAGTAAAAAACTCGACAACATCACATGCCAAAGCTTAGTCCCATGCTCCCCAACTCCAAAGCAGTCAAATACTTGAAGTAGAAGGGTACTTTCCCTTATATGTACATGGTACAATATAATCTATTTGGGCACAAAATCGTGGCCTAAATAGGGTGTGATACTAATCCCAGTAGTCAACCACCAAGAGATCTATGCCTAATAGTCAGTGAATATATACAGCAGGTAATAAGTAAGTTAAATCAGTAAACAAGGAAGTACTCTACAGTAACCATTCCTATAGTTTCAAATAATTCCTACAACAAAAACCATGTAAGTAGATAATCACAAATAGATAACCCTCTGGGATGTTCTCATAGCCTAATATCCTCAGGTCCTACCATGAAAACACAAGAAACCCTCTATAAAGAACACACAGTCTAACCCCTCTGGTGCAGCTTAAGTACAGACTCTATAGGGAAGAACTCACCATTAACTCCGCCTATAGTCTTGTATCAGTAACTAAAAGGAGATCTGATGAAGTACATACATCTCATTCCCGCTGTGGCCCACATTGAGGAACTAAAGATACTCTGAGGAAGCACTTACTTCAATTCCCCATAACGTCTCACATCGTAACAATAAAAACAGACACTCTAGAGAAGCCCTTTCGTCCATTCTCTATATGGTCTGCTACACTAGGTTCTCACAGCCCTGTGAAAGTAAAATGAGCAAAAAAATTCTATACGGACAAATTAAACCTTATAAAATACTTGGTTAACAGTATACAACATAACGACATGTCAGATAAACAAACACTCCATCCTACAGTACCAGGGATGGTGAAAAAAAAGGCAGCCTAACAGGCTAGCAGGACTAAATCGTCCTAAAAAAATCATGCATGGGAAAACACTTCAAAAGCAGAGTAATTAACCATATTCACATTAAATTAACCTCTATTAAAGCATAAAATCATAGTAAGCACCTAACATGGCTAAAACAGTAAACACGCAATACCTCGTTCAAGGGTATTGGGAAATTTTTCACATATAACTCGAGGACTATCTATAGAAAGTAAAAAACCATATACCTTGGCTTCGAGAGATCAATATACTTGAGTATCTAGTCTTGAATCCTCTTAGAATATCGTAGATCTACAAAAACATCTAAAACATTCATCCCATGATATCTCACGAGAGAGAAGGAATCAAATGAAGTTGTTCAATAAGAAGAGTGAACACATTAATGTGATTCCAATGCAACTAACAGAGCCCGATTTGGAGAACAAATGCTCAATCGAGGGCTCAGTGAAGATCTGCACTATACAGATGCTCTTGGATGTACTAGGTCGAGAAGGAGAAGAATCTGTCCATCAGAAACAACCACGGTATGTTTAATGAAAAAAAGTGAGTACATGGTGCGTACTTTATAAGTACACAGTGTGTACTTGTCCTTACAGGCCCCCACATTAGGCAGTCTCTAGGTCAACACACACGAATGTCTGTACGACCATTACACGGCCAACACCTGTCTACTCACGGTAACTGAGTATATGGAGTGTACTTATAAATTACACGGTGTGTAGTTCAAATATTTCCAGAAACTCCTCTTTTTCTCAAAAACTCTAGAAAAAGGAAAGCATACATGAAAAGAAGATCCGGGTTCTTACAAAAATCCCCACTTAATGAAATTCCTCCCCAAATTTTCCAAGAAAGGTGGCGTAGAAGAGGAATACTCGAATAGCTCTGGCCACTATGATTGTACATCGGCCTCCCTCTCCCAGGTCTCGTCCTGTACTCGCCCGTGCTACCATAGAACTCGTACCAGAGGAACAGACAGTTCATGAAGAACCTTCATAAACCGATCAACAATCCAGATAGGATGATCCTCAAACAAGGCGTCCACCTCTAACTCAACCTCTTCATGTTGAAGAACATGAGACGGGTCTAAGAAGTAACATCGAATATGAGAAATGTGAAAGACGTCATGCATAGTGTAGTACCTCTGAGGTAACTACAGCTGATAGGAAACCCGACCAACTCTCTCTAAAACCTCAAATGGACCGACATACCTCAGTTAAAGCTTAACCTGTCTCATAATCCTTTTGTGCCCCATCCTCAGTTTGATAGGCAAGAAAACCTGATCCCTGACCTTGAACTCCAGAAGTCATCTCTGTTGATCATCATAAGAATTCTGTCACAACTGTGCAGTAGAAGTCCTCTTCTGAATCAACTCTCTCTGCTCTATAGTCACATGGACAAGATGAGGTCCTAGCATAGCTTCCTCTCCTCCCTCCAGCCAATATAAGGGTGATCAGCATGGCCTACCATACAAAGCCTCATAAGGTGCCATCATAATTGTTGCTTGAAAAATATTATTGTAGGAAAACTCCACAAAAGGTATGTTCTTCTCCCAAGAACCTCCAAAATCAAGGATGCATGCTCTCAACATGTCCTCAAGATCTTGAATCATATGCTCGGACTGGCCATCTATCTAGTGATGGTAAGATGTACTCAAAATCACCTATGTACCCAAGGCCTTCTTTAATCCCTACCAGAACCGAGAAGTAAAACAGGCATCCCTATCAGAAAAAATGGAGAGTGGAACACTATGTAGACATACAATCTCTCGGATGTACAACCTTCTCAGATCATCAACACTAAAGGTCTCCTAGTTCGGTAAGAAGAGAGAAAATTTTGTGAGCCTCTCAATGAAAACCCATACTACATCAATCCCTCGAGGAAACCTCAAGAATCCTGTCATGGAATCCATCACGACGTTATTCCACTTCCACTCAGGAATAGGAACTCCTACAAAAGCCCTGCCGGCCGCTGATGCTCCGCCTTCACCTCATGATAGGTGGATATCCTCATGAAAAAACCAGCAGCATCTCTCTTCAAACCTGGACACCATAAATGATGGTGTAGATCATGATACATCTTCGTGAAACGAGGATGAATTTCCCAAATTGAGGAATGAAAGTACCGCATCATCTCCTCGCATATATCTGCTAACACCCATACACGCCCATGGAAACACAAGATCTCATACTTGCCTATGGTCCAACCAAGAATAGGGTCCTCTTTAGATACACTCTCTCATAGGACTATTTCTTTAGAATCTGATAGCTGCATCATTCAAAATATATCAAGAAGAGTAGAGGTAACAACTACAGAAGAAGGAAACAACTTCCCATGTCTGTCGTGCACCTCCAAATGCATCTCAAAGAATAGACATAAGATTCCACTCACTAATAGCCTCCTAAACTGCCTGTATCTGAGTCCTCCTACTTAGTGCATCAGCCAAAGCGTTGCCTTTCCCAGGCGTGTAAGAAATCTTGAAGTCAAAAGACTGAAGGAACTCAATCCGCCTTTGCTGTCTCAAATTCAGATCACATTGAGTGAAGATATACTTGAGAATTTTTTGGTTGGTGAAAACCACAAAATTCTCTCCCAGAAGATAATTTCTCCCATAGCGTAAGTCATGATCAACTACTGCCAACTCAATATCGTGAGTCGGGTAATTTATCTCATGTGGCCTCAACTGCTGAGACCCGTACACAATGAATGCTTCTCCCTGCATAAGCACAGCTCCTAGCCTAATACTTGATGCATCATAGTATACAATATAGATATTTCCCAGCTCTAGAAATAATAGTATTGGTGATGAAGTAAACCTCCCTTTTATCTCCTAAAATCCTAACTCACAAGAGCTGACCACACGAATTTTTCACCCTTGTTAGTCAGGCCCGTCAGTGGTGCTGCTAAGCATGAAAAGTCCTGTATTAAATGTCTGTATTATCTAGAAAACCATAGAAAACATCATACCTCAAAGACATTATTTGAATGATCCCAAAAACTAGTATTCTCACTTTCTTGGGGTCTACTGATACTCCTGCCTCTGAGATAACATGACCCAAGAAGTGAATTTGGATCATCCAAAAGTGGAATTTTGAGAGATTAGCATATAACTGAGGCTCTCTCAGTGTACTCAAAATGATCTCAATATTGGTAGCATGGTCATATTGAGTTTGAGAGTACACCAAGATATAATACACAAAGACTACCCCACAAAAGAAGCCAAGTATGGATGGAACACTCTGTTCATCAGTTCCATGAAAACTGTAGGTGCATTTGTGAGACCGAACAACATAACCCTATACTCATATAAACCATATCTACTCTGGAAGGCTGTAAGAGCTATATCAGATAGTATAACGCGCAAACAATGGTAACCAGATCTTAAGGCAATCTTCAAGAATAGTCAAGCCCCTTGAAGTTGATCAATGAGATCATCAATCCTCGACAAGGGATATCAATTCTTGACTATCCACTGGTTCAACTTCTGATAATCCATAGAAATCCTAAGGGTACCATCCACCTTCATTGAAAATAGGATAGGTGAACCCCATGATGAAGTAATGGTTCAGATGAAACCATTTTCTAGTAACCCCCAACTGCTTTTTGAGGTCTAGGAACTCAGGTGTAGCCATACTATAAGGAGGAACAGACACTAGTGCGACTCCTGACACAAGCTCAATAGAAAAGTCTACCTCTTGCTCAGGAGGAAAACATAACAATTATTCTAGAAAGACATCCCTAAAATTATTCACCACTAGAGGAAAGTTCATATGTGATGTCCCGTTTTCATCTAGATATAGACTAGCAATTTGGGCTGTAACTCCTCCCAACCCATGATGCTCGGGTTATGCTCTACTCGGCTGGACATCCCATTCTCCCTTATGAAGAAATGATCTACCCTCTGGTGATGTGAAATTCACCATATGGTGATAGAAATTGGAAATAGCCTAGAAAGAAACTAACCAATCCATTTTGAGAATGAAATCATATCCTGTCCTCTATATGACATAGATGTCCCATAAGAAGTGACACCCACTAAACTCAAGAGGGAACTCCTTACACTATTGTACACCATTCATTATTGTCCCCAACGGTATTTCTAGAGTAAAGATATCATCATTAGAAAGGATGCATGCCCAAGAATCTCCAAAATAGCGATAAATATAAATATATGGGAAGCCCCTGTATCGAAAAGAGCAGAAGCTAATACTAAGGCAACTAAGATCGTACCTCAAATTGTAGAGAGTCTGAAATCCTGCTCCTATTGGGTATACTCCACTTCAAAAGTCTGAACTACACCACAACCCTATGACCCTGCCTAACCACTCTGAGATAATCCACCCTATTGTCACAGAAATCCTGGTGAATAACTACCACAACCACAACCTCCACCTTGGCCAGAACAGTTGGAAGATCTCTAGTTCCCAGACTGATGAGAAATTGGTGGAACTTCTCCTATATGAGGAGTCACAGAAGAACCCCCTGTCACCATCTGCTATTGAGAAGAACTGACAGAAGCGCTGATGAGGACCCATATTTCTGCAAGATCAACACTCCACTAGGTATCTCAGGCAATGTGGTCTCGTATGCCCGCTCCACCCACACTGGTAGCACACAACTTGTCTACCAGAGGAAGTTTCTATCCTCCTTGGATCACCATTTGAAGACCCCTTGCAGTTCTTTCTATTGTTAGTAGGAGGGATACTAAATCTGGATGTTGAACCGCCCCGGCTCACAAATCCAAAATCCCTCAAATTACGCTTTGTGATCAGTTCCTGTATGACTATAGAAGTGATGGAATTAAACATGAAGATATTCACCCGCGATTGGATGTCATGCCTCAAACCATCCTTAAACTTCCTTACTAGGAAGAACTCACCACATCCTAGAATAGGAATGAATTGCTGCAGCTCATTGAAGTGAGAAGAATACTCCATAATAGAAAGAGTACCCTGTTCCAGACTCATGAACTCCCGAGCTCGATCGACCCTCAATGTATCTAGATATGAGTAGTCATAGAAGGTTTGCTGGAACTCATCCCATGTCATAACCTACTAGAATCCCTCCTGTGAGATCACATCCCACCATATCTTGGAAGATTCCCGAACCATATAGGTAGAAAGTTTCAACCTTCTCTATGGAGGTGTCTCCAGATGCTCAAAAATAGAAAGCATGGCTTCTAATCATGACTCTGCAGCCTAAGGTCCTCTTTCCCATATGAATGTGGGAGGATGCTGCTGCTAGAAAACCCATGTCAACTCTGCCATAGAAAGGGCAGGATGGGGTACTCCTCAAAATGTAAGCAAAAACCTCATAAAGACCTGTAGGAACTGTGCATCAACACCTATTTTCAGAATGACGGTTGGTTCCAATACTTGCACAACTGGTGGATCTACTGGTAGTCCCTAACCTACCATATCTGGCATCTGATCTATTCCCTATAGCTGGCATACAACCATAGGACGTCTCAGTGGCATGACTCTACAAGGTCAAACACACACCTTTGATGAAAACTGAAAACTAGAAGGGTAAGAAGGGAACATGAGAAAGAAAGGATTCATGTTTTTCAGAACATGGAAACAGGACATGTATAATGCCTACATGACATGTTCCCTTAGGCCTTTCACATGGGTGTGTAATCCTTCCACAACTGGTCGTGTAACAAACCAAACACATGACATGTTTTCCAAACACAAGACATGTACATGACTTATCTTCCCCTACTCATGTTATTCTATATAGCTAAGACTCATGGTCCTCATAGAACAAGACTACACAACATGTTCATTCCCGACACGACGTGCACTAGACAAGATTCACTGACCCTTTTTGTTAGTGACATGACTTGATACATGGCTCACACTATACATTGTTTTCTAGACAGACATGACTTGTATTAGAAAAGACTCAACTGTCCCATGTTGATAGTGATACGGTCAGTTACACGGTTCTACAACATGACATGTACATCAAGTACACGGCGTGTCCTACCAAATATTCCAAAACCCGTGTCCCCTCTCATAGAGTCTGAGGCATGGTTAGCGACTACACGACGTGTACATATAGTACACGATGTGTACTTAAGAAAAATAGTTTCTTCCTGAATAGAATAACATATGGCGTGTATTCATCATTACACGGCGTGTATTCAAGGTTTTTCTGAACATTAAGCCTCAAAAACTACTCCAGAACCAAGAAAAACACAAAAATGAAAATTAAAGTGCCAAATTACGTTCCGTGAGGGCCCATAATCCCCACAAGTCAAATCTTGACATCTTATGCATGTGATAAACAAGGAAAAAAGTGCAATGATCCACCAAATTCCAATCCATGAGGGACCATAACTCATCAATAACCAAAGTTTAGTATTCATTCAAACAAAACCATACACAATTCAAAACCCTATCAAAATCATGTATTCTATCAAGGCATATATCACAAGATCATGCCTATCTAGCACAAAATCTATCACAAAAACATGCAATTACTAATTCACCCAAAATGGCATGGTATGAATGCATGACATGTGATTTTTTATAAGTGCCTATATGATGTATGAGATGGAATACCCTCATCTCACCAGGTTGCAACAGAAATATAACCTCAATAACATAAACAATAAGAGCATAAAACATGTGAATCACCCAAAGATGAAATCAGATCGACTGTAAAATTGCAAAACCAGAAAATTGCAATAAATGAGTTAAATTGGATTTTCCAGGTACCCGAGTTAGCTACTCCCAGGAAAAACTTATTACCAAGTACCAATTCCTTCATATTCCTAGATATAGGCTCCAAATAGTAAGTCATGAAGAAAATAACTCCCTGATACCACTTTGTAATGTCACGGTTCTAGAAGCCGCTCAGAGGCACCCCATACCCGGTTCGTTACATGGCCTCAAGAGAATTTCCCCGAATGCCAGAGGCAACCGACTAGTAGTGAGGGCTTTATGTGTGATAGTAGGGAAACAATTCCTTCATTGGTAGTGTAACATAGAGAAAGTAAAACAGATATACAATAGAAAAAGTAGTAACATTACCATACAAAAAGAAATAGCACATGACTGAAGAAATAAACAACTAGAGCACATATGTAATGATGCATGATACATATGTCTAGGAAAACAGTAAAAAAAGTCACAATGCTAAAATACTGTACTAATACTAAGTACAAGAAAATAGTAAACAACTCCACATCATCACTATCCAAAGCTTGGTCCCATGCTCCCCACCTCCAAAGCAGTCAAGTACCTAAAGAAGAATGGTGCATGTCCTTATTAATACCTACAAAAATATAATCTTTTTGGGCCCAAAATCATGGACCAAATAGGGTGTGAGACTAATCCCATTATGAAACCACCAAGAGATCAATTCCTAACAGTCAGTGAATATATATGGCAGGAAATAATAATGTTAAAGTAGTAAACAATGAAGTACTCAACAGTAACCATTCCTACAGCTTCAAAGCATTCAAACATGACATATCAAGTTTGTAGATAATCAAAAATAGGTAACCCTATGGGATGTTCTCAATGCCTAATACCCTATGGTCCTAACTAGAAAATAGAAGCAACCTTCTGGGAAGTATACACAGTCTAAACGGTCTGGTTCAACTTAAGTATAGACTCTTTGGGAAAGCACCCTCCGTTAATTCACCATATAGTCTCGTATCAGTAACTAAAAGGAATGATAGGGAGTAACTTATGTCACATTCCCCCTATGTCATGCATCGAGGAACTACAGACACTCTGAAGAAGCACTTACATCAATGCCCCCTATGTTATCGCATCATAACTATAAAAAAAGACACTCTAGAGAAGTCCTTACGCCAATTCTCCCTATGGTTTTCTACACCGGGTTCTCATATCCCTATGTAAGTCAAATGATCACCAAAATGAAATACAGCCAATGTAATCCTCATGAACTACTTGTCTAACAGTCTATAGCGTAACAACATGTCTGATAAACAAACACTCCATCCTACAGTACTAGGCATGGTGAAAAACAAGGCAACTGAACATGCTAAGCAGGACCAAATGGTCAAAAACAAAACATGCCTGGAAAAAATCTTCCAAATAATAATAATTAACCATATTCACATTCAATTAATCTATATTAAAGCATAAAAGCATAGTAGGAAACTAACAGGGCTAAAACAGTAAACATGCAATACACCGTTAAAGGGTATTGGGAAATTTTTGCACATATAACTTGAAGAATTTCTACAGAAAGGCACAATTCACCTACCTTGGCATCGAGATATCAATATACTTGAGTCTCTAGCCTTGAATCATCTTATAACAGCTTATATATAAAAAATGTCTAAAATGTTCAACCCACGATATCTCAAAAGAGAGAAGGAATCAAGAAAAGCTGTTCTATAAGAAGAGTGAACACACCGATCTGATTCCAACACAATCGACATAGTCTAATTTGGAGAACGAATGCTCAATCGAGGGCTCAGTGAAGATCTGCACCGTACGGATACTCTCGGACATACTAGGTCAAGAAGGAGATGATTTTTTTCATTAGATGCAACCCTAGTATGTTTAATGAAAAAAAGAAAGTACATGGCATGCACTTGTCCTTACCATCCACCACATTAGGTGGTATTCAGGTCACCACACATGGCCGTGTGAATGCCCGTTACATGGCCATCACCCATCTACCTATGGTAACTGAGTTCACAGCGTGTACTTGTAAAGTACATGGTGTGTACATCAAAAATTTCCAGATACTTCTATTTTTCTTGAAAAACACTACAAAAAGGAAATCATACTTGAAAATAAGATCTCAGTTCTTAAAGTTAATGTACTAGAGGACATATTGTAGGTGTTCTTGTTATACTTTGTTCGTAGTTAGTAGGATCAACTACCACTGGTGTATTTTCCATATAACAACAGATATCATTCCACCATAATTATGGGACTATTTGAGGACATGTATGGGAGACCATGCAGGTAAACACATTTCTAGACTAACCTAGGTGTTTCAACACTCATGATCTCAGTGTTTTTTGAGCAACCACAGAGAAGGTTTAGATCACCTAGGAGTGGTTGAAGACTACACAATGCTGTCAAAAGTCTTATGTTGTTAGGAGACTGAGGGAATTGGAGTTTGGGGAAGGATTCCTTATTTTCTTTCAAGTTTCTCCTTGACGGTTATTACATATATTTGACCAGGGAGGAAATATTTCCTCAAGGGTCATTGGAACATTCCATTTACTGAGTAGATTTGGATAAGTGGTGTACCTATTGGATCTACCACTACAGTTAGATCATGTTCATGATGAATTCTATGTGTCACAGGTGAGGATATATGCGCAATGAACCATAACACATCATCGACTAGGAGAAACGAAGATTGAGGATGGATTGACTTTTTCTAAGTACCCAATGCAGTTCGGGGATTGAAAGGATAGGATCCTTCATGGGTAATCTATTCCTTTGTTACATGTCTAGTGGAAGCATTGAAATATCTAAGAGAGAATATGGGATAGGGAGGCTCTAATTTGTGATTAGAACTCTCATCTATTTGAGTATCTCATGTTTTGTCTCTTCGGGGACGTATTTCCATATGGTGGGGAGAATGTAATGTCTTATATTTTCCCATGTATTATTTTTAAATATTATATGGAATGATTTTGAGACAAGGAACTAAGCTGGCATGTGATTCTAAGTCCTACTGTGCCCAAAACAATTTTGTGAAAAATATTATTCTTTAAATAGAATGCACATGAAAAAATTAAAATAATACATAAATGAGTGCTTGAATTAGACATTTAAGGGCACCATTTAGTTTAGAGAAATGGATTTAATCTGGTCCTGGCCAAACTTCTGTTAGCATGGGTCGTCTTTATAAAAATCCACATAGGACATAATTGTAAATAAATTAATTTTATAAAAAATATTTTTCTGGTAGAGACTCTCCTTTTTATTTATTATTGTTAGAAATTCAATGTTAGAATAAAAATCCTTGAATTTAGATAAAGAAATGGAGAGAGAACCAATGGAGAAACTATTGGAAAATGATGATTGATCGATTAAACAATGCACCTCAGATTCAAAAAATATTTCCAATGATGAAAATAATTCTTCATTCTTTATCAGTGATCAAACTGAATCAAGGTAGGAAATGTTGTTTTGAGTTTTTCTTCAATGTTCTTGAATTCTACAACGAATGTGTAACAATAAACAAATATATTGTCCCCTGAATTGATCATTGTTCTAGGATGATATATTATCTATAGGATTATTGTGAGATTGAATTTTTTATTAATTCCTATTCTTTGATCATTATAATGAAAATAGATTGCGACCAACACAAAAAAATTCCAAGGTTCATTCCTTAGGATGTTCTCTGCTCTTTTCTCCCACCGTTTTCCCTGTTATTTATTGTTGGACCCCCATGGCCATAGCTCAAGTTTTCTGGAATCTGTGAACACTATAAAAACCCCAAATTGGAGGAAGAACAACAATAGAGGTCTGTTTTATGTAGATCATGAGGAGATCAAATCTATGACCATTTTGAATTCTGGACATTAGAGGTGGCTCAGTGGACCCCAGAAGGGACCACCAGCATGGGAAAAATACAACAACTGGGCACTAACTTCAACCTATCTAGAGAGGTTAGGAGGTTGCATCGGCATCCTGATTACACAGTAATCGGAGGTGGAATCACAAGCATTGTGGATAGTGGCGAGAACCAAGTGGGGGCCGGTAGGAGCAGTCTATAGTGGGTGTCATGTGAGATGAAGTCACTGTCCGTGTGTATCAAAGGCCATGGACATGGAAGGTGGGTTGAATAAGGTTTCCCAAATGTCCCAAGAAAGAGTGGTTGGGCGAGGAGAAAATGGTTGGTCCTGGTGTAGTGGGCCAATCCTAGGTAGAGTGGGTTGGGATGACTGGGCTATGACAGATGGGCTTGACCCAAGCGGGTTAGGCCTAGTGGGTCACCTAGGTTGGACAAGGAGAGACTAGACTAGAGTCGAGCCACATTATATTTAACTACTATGTGGCTACACAGCTAGGGGTAGTTGACTATGGTAGTTAATAGCCACAGTTAGGGGACAGACAATATAGTTTTTCTAGAGGCCCTATAATCCCTGACATAGCAGGTTGATCCACATTGGTTACATGGTATCCCCCAGTTAGTTATGGAAATTTTTTGTGGTGTCCCTTAGTCAATTATAGGAGTGAAACACTCTCTTTGTATCATATTCTTCCTTGACCAAAACATTCTCATTTGGATAGGGCTAAAATTTTATAGACCTATTTGTGTGTGTCTCCGAGAAAATCATGCATCGAGGAGTGAGTTATCCCATAGCTAGTGAGATTCTAGTGGAATCTGATGGCTGGTAATAGGTTTTGAATTACATCAAGACTATGTGTCTTGGTTGGAGTAAATATGGATGTTCTTATTACATGTTTTGTAGACATATACATGTGTTGAGCTAACTGTACTTTCTTTTGTGATTTCTCTTTGTGGTATTTCATTATGGTATTAATTTTTTTTATACCATTGTTTTATTCCTCAGTGGTATTCCTTTTTATTATTTAGTTTTGGCTTCATGGTTTCCAACAGGGTATTTATATACTGACCCTACATGGGTTTTTCCAGCACATGTAATTTCTGGGGAAGATGAAAAGCCTTTTGATAGAGTCTTAGGTGGACCAGAACTAGATGGTGTTTAGCGAGACTGGATAGACTGAGATGTGTTCTTATGGCATTAAATAGTAGTCTTAGTATCATTACCTCTAGGTTGGACTTATGTTAAAAACTCTTTTGGGTGGCATTGTATTCTGGCCCTGTTTACTTTATTATACTTCATGTCAGGCACTGTCAAGGGATATTAGTGGTATACATGTTTTTTCACATAGCTGTTTTTACATTTCATCATGTTGGGTCTTGGAGATGTGTTCATTTGTACATGTACATAGGTTAATAACTCCAATTTGTGGGATATTCCTACTTAGTTCTAGTCACCATCCCTTAACTTATTGGAGGCATGATTTGGGTAGTCGCGACACGATCCCCTTTGAGATGGTTTGTGACATATAACATTTTACTACCAAAATCAAAATGTGTCCCTAAATAGAGGGCCGTGTTATCTAAAATTCAAACAAATCATAAAATATATAATTGAAATATAATGTTTAAAATGAAAATTTTCATGGATTCTATTGATATGAAATGTTGGTAGTGAAACCACACAATACACACTAATAAAAATTTTATTAAAATAGAAGTATAGGAGTGAAAATAAAAGGATGATTTTAAATAATTTAATAAGTGGAACCATTAGGAGAATTCCAAGATGGTCGGGGTGGAACACAAGTATAAAAAAAGATATGTTTCATCCTTCCATGATAGTGGTTTCTCTTCATACATTAATGATGATAAAAATATATTCAATGAAAACAATTGATCAAATTGGTTGTAATTAATTTCATATATTCTAGAACAATCCAAACAAATGGAGTAAGATACGCTATAATTTATTGTAAAATTACTAATGATCTTGTCTTTATCAATGGGTTGAGGAATAATATCAATTGTTTTACTTAAAATTATTATAATTTTAATGATTTTACTGTTAAAATGAAATAGGATTCTATAAAAATAATGAAGGATTTCATGATTAGCACAAAATTATAGATTATTAATATCATTATTTTTTAAATTATTAATAATTCACTAATGAGAATATACCTGAGTGATAGAGGCTATTTCTTTGTATCCAAGAGACCTAGGGTTAATTCAGGGTGGATGTCAATTTCTGGGTTACTATAATAGAACTTTATTATTTACTATTTGGTACTCTAGAAGCGGACACTATTCAACTAATTTGGGCCTTTGGGCCACTGGTTTGGGCCTACGGGTCTCAGGGCCTTCGAGCCACCCAAGGAATTTAGGCCATAGGGCCTTCAAGATATAAGAATATTTGGGCCACCAATAGCCTTCATCCCATAGGAACTTTAAGCCACAAAAGACTAATAAGAAACCCATGATTGACCACACTAGAGCATTCCCAGATGAGGATTTAGAGAAAAAAATAGCTGCCACCAGAGTAGAGCTAATTATATTGAAATAATGAGAGGGTATAGAATGTGCCATAGGGACAAGGCATTGTGAATATTTTCATAGGCATTACTAGATAATCATTCATACGAGGTGGGAAGCTAGGCACCTTGAAGTTGCATATGCTAGGGAGGGGTTCTTTGAAGCCTTTCATGTCTTGGGTCTTCAATGTCTGGTATTGGTCATTGTGACTGGGGCCTACGGGTCATGTAAGGGTTGTATTTCGGCCTTGTGCCTTGGTCCTACATGTCTTATAAGGGTTCCCCCTCAAACTTTAAAAAGGGGGATTATCTAATAAATAAATAAAAACAAGGCCTTCATGCCATTTAAGGATTAATTATTAATCATTTAAATCAATTTTTCATTATCATAAAATAGGAATACCATATTTTTCATTGATTAATATTCTATTTTTTTGGAATTTAATATGGTTAAACTTGTAAAACATGTTTTTTGGGAAATATAAAAATTAATCAGTATAAAAGGATCAGTACATATTCAATATTTAATTAGAAAAAAGGATGAGAAATTGTCATTTTTTGTGGAAATTGAATCATAGAAACCTCATAAGTTAGTTTAATTAGTTGTATGCAACCTGATGAGTATGAATTTCACTTATGATGTTATATATTTCTATAGTATTGTTATGAATTTTTATTTGGTTAATTATTTCATATTTTACCATGTATAGATCATTATATTGATAGATTTAAATAAATTTTAATGATTTTTTACAATTGAACATGAATTTCATCAAAATAAAAAAATATGACAATTAATATGAATTCATGAATAGATAATTCAGTTAATGTATTGATAAATATGTAATAATACATGAATGCAAAACACTATACCCATTATAAATAAAAATTTATCATAATATAATGAAATATTTTTGGACACAGGGTGAATTTAATTTTTTATAGTATGGATAAAGAAATTGTTACATAGTCATGGTGCAACCATGGATTTATATATTCTCAAAAAAATTTCACTTGGGAATAATTTAAATAAAACTCTAGAATATTTATTGTTTAAAAGTAAAAATTCATGATCACTAAAAAGGTATTCGATAAAAAATTATTTTTCAATATTTTAAGAAAACATTTTGGAAATTTATATGATAGGGTAAATGATTAAATATTTCATTGGTATACAACTAGGGTTAAAAGTCAAAGTTTCTAAAAACGTATATAAGGGTGTTTGTTAATATAATTTATATTTATGTGTTAGAAAATCAGTTTCCTTCACAAATATCATTTCTCTTTGAGGATTAAATTAACGAATCCCTTGAATATATCATTTAATATTATATTAAAATTGTGGATTTATAATAATATTTTCATAAATTTGATTATGAGTTAGAACAGTAAAATTGAGATATATTCTTACAGTGATAAAGATGACTGTTCCATTTAAATATAAATTATGTTGAGAGTGAAAACATTCTTGAAAAAATAATCACTGGGGTACATAATAAAAGAATCATGAAAATTTATAATTAAACTATATTCATACATAAGTTGACCCAATGAGTTTGGTTGTGGATGTATGACATGATCATTAGCTTCTATTGATCAAGTATAATCTCATCCAATTTAAGAATTATTTAAATTAATTATTGGGTTTACATCCCAAATTCAGAAATGTGATGGTCATGAAATTGGGTTTTTAGAATCAAATCAATTATAATAGAGAAATATAATGAAAAAAATATTATTATTCACATAGGATAATCTCGAATAGAATGTGTTTATTTTTATGAGTGTTTTGATCTATTTTTATGGTCAGAAAATAATCAAACATTTCATGGAATTTATTTTGAAAGGAACTAAAATATATTTCATGTGGGAATAATGTATTCATTCTATAATTGGGAAAAATTTATACATTATTATATTGAATAACCATAAGGTCTTATCATTAAATTTCAAGGATCTCAGGTGTAAATCTTTATTAGTTGAAATGTATGGTATCATAAAATCTCCACATTAATGATATTAAATGAATTAAGATATATAAAACTATTTACAATTCTAGAAATAAAATATTATAAAAATTAGTATTTTAATAGATATATCATACATCCTCGCATTATGATTTTTTATATCAATGATTTATTTTATTTGAAACAATGATGAAACATTTAATGAATTTTTAACAAAAATTAATAGACTATTTGTGATATCGATGATTATTGGGATGACTTTATTATTGGAAAATAATTTCACAAATATGATAGTTATTTCATTTTTCTGATGAAATTTATACTTATAAGATTGTAAACATGTTTTTGAATTGAGTAGTGAATATATGTTCCAAATATAATAGAGTAAGTGTCTAAGGAATAACAGGATTTGAATGGAGGAGATTTAATCCAAGGGATTCTTGAAGGATCACTTCAATAATAAAGTATTCATTGGCAATATGTTTATACATTGGGTTTTTACTAACACATTTTACATGATTATAGTGAAACACGATGTATAAAAACAAATTTTATGATACCTTAACATGAAACTTTATTCTATATTTAGGTACTAAAAATAAATAATTATAGCTTTATTTATTTATAAATATTGACTTCGAAGGTGATTATTGAGTTAAGAGGAGTACTTATAGATGTAATTTATTTTTTAGAGGAAGACATGTCATTTGAATTTCCATGAACTGTAGATGTATCCATCATACCTTAAAAGGATACTAATTATGTGGTGACATCAAAATATGAAACTCAAATGATGTGGATGAAGTCATGAATTCAAGACACGAGTGTTTAATTGTTATAACTATTAGTTATTAGGAGTGGAAATAAAAATATAACAAATATATAAACTAATCTTGTACAATATTTAATTTGAAATCATATTAACATATTAAACAAAAAAATCAAGGTGGAGGTGGAGGTCAGTGAGAAATTAATTGGAATATGTTTCAATCACAAGTAATATCATGGATATAATGATGATGTCATTGAAAAAGGATGGATTCGATTACATACATGATTTTTTATAGTGTATTCCATTAATGAAATCATGTTATTTTTTGTATATTATTTTCCATATTCCTTATTGTGTAATTATTTTTAAATTATTCTTAATTTAGAAGGAGATATTATTGAAAAATGGTCGAAACTCTATATTATTTTTCCAAATGATAATTATCATGAGATTTGTTTGAATATTTTACAAACTAGGTTAATCATGTTGTAATTATTTTAGGTGTTTAGAGAAGAGATCATATAAATGTTTTTATGATTCAAAGAAAATAAAAAGGTGGTATATTAAAGGACCTTTTAAGAAATTGAATCTTAAAAAACCTCTATGATGTCGAATATTCAAAGGGAGGATGATTTATCTTAATTAATCCATGACAAATATTTATTAGATCATGACTCATGGTATATAATTATCTAACAATAATAATTTTAGGATCTAGTGAGGTATTTCGATTTCCACAATTTTTTAGAAATGTAATAAACTATTTCTCTTTGAAATCATTCATGTTATATGATGTTTTTAGACTAATTTCATTGGGAAAATTCTCAAGGATGATATTGAACAATAATTTATTAGGGTAAGATGTGTAATAATGTAATGAGTGATGTTATATTTGACATTCCAAATCATGATATGAATTTAAGGATAATTCAACAATGTGATTGAGATAGTTACATATAAATTGAGTGGAATGATGTGATAATAAATCCTTATTGAATTAATATATAAAAATTTTTAGTCTCTTTTGAGATAAATCATTTCAGGCATATGAATATTTTAGTATGATTATATGAATTAATGAATTAATTAATATGACATGAGATTAAATTACACATAGAAATTTTTATCTAATAAGAGACTGAATTTGGTGTGATATGTGTCATACCACAATAGATATTATTGAAAAAAATCATCTATTTGATTATAATTATGTCCCTTATATCATAAAACATTCTTTGTAGAGTTAATTTCCATGAAAGTTTGAGGGTTACTTTCCCTCACCTCATGAGCGAATGTATCAGGAGTTATGCCATAAGAAGGATTATATAGCCACACTTTAGTTCATGAAATAAACCCTAATGGGTATTATAGAAGGTTATTAGTGTATTTTTGGTTTATATATATTAGGTATTATTTGAAATAATTTAAATTAAATACTCTAATGTTAGTTAGTGATCATATGAGATTCTTTTAGAACATTGATATTTAGCATCCCATGTCATTTTGTTAAGAGTATCATGTCAAAAGTTGGGATATTAACAAAAAATATATGTCATATAAATAAATAACCACATGGACCAAATAGAAATACTATCTCAAATTAAACAAAGAGAGATACTACCATTATATGATAATTACATTGAGGTTAAAATTGTATTTTGATGTTGAGAATAATGGTTCAAACCAATTCTAATAATTGAGTCATATGTGGTATGTGATTTTTGAGACACTTGACTTTTTGATCCACATTATTAATATTTTAATTGAATTTCTTGAAATTCATTTTAATCTTTTACTTGTTCAATTAATAATAAAAAATGTTGGTAGTGGTATCAAAAAATTTATTTACCATGGATTGGAAACATAATAATATGCGTGAGTGAACCTTATAAGTTTTTTTTGTTGGGTTGGAAATTTCTCATTAAATCTATCTTCATCACATAAACACCATCAACAACATTTCAATATACGTAGTCATCTTAATAACGTGGTGAGAGGGTATGGCTAAGGCCATCAGTTCCATGCCCGTGCATTTCGCACGGGACTGCTTGTCATCTGGCCAGGCATTGGTGATGGTTTATTGACACGATGCATTTTCTGGGGTGAGACAGAGCTAGGATATGCTTGGGTTATATTTATTTTTTTGGTTTGTTTGTAATGTTGGGTTCTCACTTTGTCCGTAAAGTGTTTTATAATAAAAAATGAATTTTCAGTCAGTTAATAAAGTGGTGAGAAAGTGAAAGTTAATGTTTTTAAAGGCCACTAATTATATCCCTGACCATGGATTTAATATATATTGTGGTCCTATCATGTAACAACAAGATAATCACTTATTTATTTCTTTTTAAATTATTTTATCTCTTCAATATATTTATTAACAAGAAACACAATATTTTAATGAGCCATGATATTCTATTGAGATATAATTATGTAACATGAAATAAAAAAAAATTATATTAAAAAGTATGAATAGGATTATATTATGAAATTCATATAGACATTTTTTCATAAATGAAAATTTATTTGTTAATTTGTAAGAAATAATAATAAAATTTTATTTAAATCATTTCATGGTTTAAAGATATATTATTGTAATGGAAATTTGTTTTTGAGGAGTTATGATTTATAAAAAATTACTATATTGACCACTATTAAAAATAATTTTAAAGAAATGTATTGAAAATCTATGTGTAATATTTTGTATAATGGTTTAAAATGAAAATAAAATCTTCTAAAAGTAAAAATTATTATTTTTATAGAATTTTTTTGCAATTCTTTTTACATTAATAATTTAAGATAAGTACTATTGATGAATGATTATAATATTGAAATATCTAGATTAAATATTCAATAAAAAATTTTAATAGTAATTTAAGAAATTTTAAATGTCATAGAAAAAAATTAAATGTAGTTTTACACATAAATATGTTTTTAATAAGTTTTGTTTAATTTTTAACATTTATATTAAAATATATTTTTTCACATATGAAAGAAGAATATTGAAAAATACATTATATATTTGGAATTAGTATATATAATATAATTTAATAACATCAAATTAATATTGGTTCATAATAAATAGTTAAAAGAGTAATTTTTTTCCACCAAACATAGAGTTAGAATGGATTTATTAGGGGTGGGGATTAAACTATAAGAAATGGGTAACCAATAATTTCAAATATTTCAATATTTTATTTAATGATGATATTTGAACATCATATTACTTTACCATTTATGTATTTACCACTTTGGGCCACATTACAAATAAAGTGATCTTTTATTTTACAAATGTTTAATGTAATTCCTTATGTGTCCCCCCTCACTTAGATTAGGGAAACTATTCTCTTCCCTTTTCCAAAAAAATTTATCCTATAGGTCCAAAAAACCAATAAAAATCATACTAGAATATTTGTTATTTTTCTTGATAAATTTTTCTTAAAAAAAGATAATCTTATGAAGGCTTGATAGGTAAGGCAAACAAGGCCTCTAAAATAAATGATTATTATCTTACATGACTCACTAAATGTTTATTTCATATATTACACATTCAAAATAATTTCTGAACAGCTTAAAATAAGATTCATTTATCATAATTATATTGATATGTTATTAAAATTATTGGATATCCATTTTATTTTACTCTTTTTCTAATAGAAAATATATATATCCCTTGTATGTTTGTGTGGTCTACCACCTCCACACATTGATATGATTCATTTTACATCACCAACACACATTTAATATTATAAATATATACTTGAAAAATATATTTATAATTTATGATATAATTAATCATTTTGAATTATATGATCATATCTCACATCTCACCTTCCTATATTTTGGGAAATAATAATTTTCCCATGTGTATATGTTGACTACCACATCCACGAACTTATGTGATACATTTTTTAAATCTAATTTCCCTAAACTGAAATAAAGATATATATAAATAATATATACTATAATTATGATACTGTATTTTTTTATTTTTCATAATAATTTATATTTACTTATTTTTATCCAACATAATGTGGAAATATAACTCCAGTATTCATTCAGATTGCCCTCTCGGCGAAGGGATGTGATTAAATTTTCATCATCATTTATATGTAAGGGTAAAATAGTTTATATAATGAATAAATAATATTCATTTGTCAAAATAAAAAATATGGATATGATGAATCAATGACTAAGGTGAATTTTCTAGAACCATCAAACTGAAATATGCGTAAAAAAACAGACAAATATTGAACTAATCATTCATTTTAGTAATGAAATTCCTAAAAAATGATAAACATGTAGATGTTATAAATCTTATGTTATATATGAATATTTTTCTATAATATATTTATTATAAATAAATATTTACTGTATATTATTTTTTAACACATACATAGATATACAGGACTTAAGGTAATCAATTTATGTTACAATCTCATTTTATTTTAGTATTTTCTATGTTGAACCATCATCCAGAGAATATTATATTATACATATACATTATACCCCAAATATTTTTTAATTAATTAGTTATTTATCTGGTTTACATATTTTAAATTTATTCTCCAATATTTTTTACATAAAATCAATGAGATATTTTTTAAACAAAATTCAATCATGTTACCTTATTAGTCATTAATGATTATATTCATTCTTTAAGCTCATAATTTTTTCTACATTAGTTTAAAAATACACATGAATTTGTTTAGAAAAAATTTCAATACATTTTAATTTATTTAAAAATTATTAAAATGAATCTTTCTAAAAAATTAGTTTTAAGAAATTAACCTGTTAATTTTGACATATTTTTGGAATGAAAAATCTCTTTTAATGTGAACTATATAAATGATTTTTTTCTATCATCATGACCATTATTTTATTTGTTTGTTATATTTTATTTTTGTATAGTTATTTTATAATTAAATTAATTTTCATTAATTTTAGTAATTTTAGTTAAAATTTTATCAAAATAAACTTATATTTTTCTCATGTTTTTAATGAAATGATTTAATGAACTTTTAATGGTAATTTTTTCCTTTATTTATACATCCTTAAAAGAAATTTATGCCTCAATGGGGATGTTACCTTATGATACAATATATATTTTTAGATGACTTATGAGTCCAATATTCTAATTATTAATAAATGAAACCTTTTTATTTATTATGGGTTAGTTATTCTCAAATGGGAGAATACATGATATTATGATACAATATATTTCATCCACCTAGATAGATTATGATTATAAAATTAAAGGATGTTGTTGAAACAATTTTATTTTTCATGGGTTATGATATAATGATAGGATTAATGTTTTATGGTCTTTCGGAACACATGTGTATCATTTTTATTATGTCATTAGAGGAACCATAATTATATATCCCTCCAATTATTTCAGAAAAAATAATTTTTTCTAAGATAATAATGTTAGGAATAGGGAGTTAAACAATTTTATTAATGATCTCTATAAAGTTTGATTATATTTTTATTCAACCTCGACTAAATAAATAATTGAATGATGAATAATTCCATAATAATATGTAATCCTTGTATGAGATCCCTGTGTTAGAAAACAATTTTTTCTACTTATTTTTATGCCAAAAACTTATGAATTATTCTTATTATATGTTCATAAGGATCATGATTAATTATTTAGGATTCCAAAAACTCATGACTAGTGCCATTTGTTTCTAAAAATATATTCCATGACTCATGATTAAAATTATTTTTCTTATTGGGTATAAATTTATTATGTTATGGTTATGTTGTTATACCTCTATCACTACCGGAAATTTAATCTTTACCAATGGTTTAAAACCATTGGTAAAGGCTGGACCACCTTTGGTATAACCTATACCAACGGTTTTCCAAACCATTGGGTCTTGAGCCATAGGGATAAACATATCCCAACGGTTCTATGAGACCCATTGGGATATGACTAAAAAATACGTATATATCACCAGTTTCAGTAAACCATGGGTGTAAATGTTTTCTAATGATTTTAAACCATGTGTAATATAATGAAGTATCTCTATACCAATGGTTGTGTAAACCATTGGTATAGACTTTTAACAATGGATTTCCACAAACCATTGGTAAATCTCAAGAAAAATTTTATATTCCAATGGTTTACAAACCATTTGCATATTCTTATACCAAAGATTTACATAAAAACATTGGTATAAGTTATGTTTTTAAGCATATGCCAACAGTTGTAAACTGTTGGAATAAATTTTTTATACCAGCAGCAGTAAGCTGACTTGGTGGCCTCCCCCTGTGCAACTGCATCAATTCCACCAACAAGCCTACAAAATTCATAAATAATAGAATATCTGCTTATATATACAATAATTAATACAATACACCATTAACAAGTATTGTTTCATAATATATACAGAATTATGTATGAATTCATACATAATTCATCCAACACATAATTCCAACATAAACTTGAATACCTCCAATTCTGTATTTTATTACCCTCTATACACATACTGAATTAACATATAATTCATATGGTAATTGCAACAAGTATACACATACAAAAAGTATACCCATACACCATTAACATATAATTTATTAGTTAATTAAATACATAAAGAATTCAACTCATAATTAGGGGGGTTGGGAGGCTGTTCAGGGGTTCGGGGTGGATTTTCAAGGGGGGTAGGGGTGTATATAGGGGTGGGGTGTCTAGGGGGATAGGGTTGTTTGGGGGGGGGGGTTGTCCATGGGGGTGTCTAGGGGGAGGTGTCCAGGTGGTCGGGGGGGGGGGGGTCTAGGGGGTGGGGGTGTCCAGGGGGTGGGGTAGTGTCCAAGAGGGTTGGGGGCGGTCTAGGGGTTGGGGTGCTGTCCAAGGGGGGTGGGGTGGTGTCCACAAGGGTGGGGGGATTTCTAGGGGTAGGGGTTTTCCAGGGGTGAGGGTGGTCCAAAGGGGTGGTGGGGGTGTCCAAGGGGTCGAGGGTGTCTAGGGGGGTGGGAGGGGCTGTCCATGAGGGGGGGGGGGGGTAGGGTGTGTCCATGAGGGTGGGAGGGGCTTTCCAGGGCGTACAAGGTGTCTAGGGGGTGGGCTAGTTGTCCACGAGGGGTAGGGGTGGGCGAGCTGTCCATGAGGGTGGGGGGGGGGGTATCCACTGGTGGAGGGGTTGTCCAGGGGGTGGGCGGGGCAGTCCAGGGGGTGGGCGGGGCAGTCTAGGGGGTGGGAAGGGCTGTCCACGGGAGTGGGAGGGGCTGTTCAGGGGGGCAGGGGGTGTCCAGGGGGTGGGTGGGGCTGTCCAGGGGGGCACGGGGTGTGCAGGGGGTGGGGCTGTCCAGGGGTGGGAGGGCTGTCCACAGGGGTGGCGGGGCAGTCTAGGGGGTACGGGGTGTCTAGAGGGGATGTGGGGTGGAGGGGTGTTCTTGGTGGTGTGGTGGGGGTGGGGGACGGTCCATGGGGGTGTCCAGGGGGTGGCAGGCCATGGGGGTGGGTGGGCTGTCCACGAGGTTGGGGGGGATGTCGGGGTGGGGGGGTGGGCTATGGGGTGTCTATGGGGGTGGGCGGGCGGCCCATGCGGGTGAGCGGTATGGAATCCCTCCATTTTATAACATAAACTTTCATTACATTACACAAAACTGAGGATCTTTAAGGTCTAGTGTCTTGGAAACCAGGAACATAATACATGAAAACAACATAAAACATTCTTCTTAAACACTTGAAAGGCGTATCCTTAAGTTCATTCTAGGTTCATTACTGCATCTCATAACCTGGGGACATACATCAAAAGAAAGGGTGAGCAGAAGGCCCAGTAAGGGAAACAAGAGGAACATTTTACATGTAAACTTGATATACTTCAATAAGGACATGAAAAGAACTTTAAGGCATGAGAAAGAAATCATGAGGCATTTCATAATTAAAACAACATTTTTCATAACTTGAAGATGTGGCTACATCATTTAACATAGACAATCATGAACATATCACCAAGGTCCATCCCCAAGGTGTCATTTGAAAATTACCAAGGTTATTCACCAAGGTATCGTGAAAATTGTAATCTCTAGTGGTTACATCATTACCCAATGCATTGGAGCGCTATCAGGGCGCACCCTTAAATTTGCCTTTATTATCATGTGAGCCACATATATCATCATCAAACATTTCATAAATAACCCATATAGCATAAAAGAAATGGGTTTCATTTCATAATCATAACTTTTTTTTAAAACTGCTTTAAAGACATGATCTTTATATCACATTAAAACCCACAGAAAAGGAAGGTGGGTCTCATGTATGTAAATCCTAGAATTTAAAATAGAACATTTTGGTATATATGTGAATAACCCTTTAGAAGAAATATATTTGAGTATTCACTTAATAAAATAATAGAACTTTAGAAAAAGAGAGAGACATTTTGAGACAGAAATTCTACAGCATAACGGCAATGTTCCGAGGTTTTGGAAGACATTAAAAGAGAGGTAAAATGGGAAAACATTCATAAATGACCCATAAAATAGTACATGGACAGAATAAGAAGGATACATGATCATGGTAATGAAATTTCAAGGACATACCATTCGAAATGAAAAACATGGAAGGAAGAAAAAAATTAGATTTCTCTTATGAAAGTTCGGCAGCCTAACGACGTTACTTAAACATCAACAAAAATGACTTGAAAAGATAAAATAGGGTCTCTCATCATGTGAACATAAGAGTTCAGTATGATAGATATAGAGATAATTCCCCAACATAACAAAAAGGAACTTGAAAGAATTGACATGAAAGTAGAACTTCAAAACGAGAAGGGTGAAGAACCACTTAAAAATTCGGCAGCCTAACGGCGCCACGTAAAACTTCAAAATACTGAATTGAAGCGATAAAATGGGGTCTCTCATCATATGAACATAAGAGTCCAGTATGATATATATAGAGATCATACCCCAATATAACAAAAAGGAACTTGAAATAATTGACATGAAAGTAGAACTTCAAAACGAGAAAGGTGAAGAACCACTTAAAAATTCGGCAGCCTAACGACGCCACGTAAAACTTCAAAATACTGAATTGAAGCGATCAAATGGGGTCTCTCATCATATGAACATAAGAGTCCAGTATGATAGATATAGAGATCATACCCCAATATAACAAAAAGGAACTTGAAATAATTGACATGAAAGTAGAACTTCAAAACGAGAAGGGTGAAGAACCACTTAAAAATTCGGCAGCCTAACGGCGCCACTTAAAACTTCAAAATACTGAATTGAAGTGCTCAAATGGGGTCTCTCATCATATGATCATAAAAGATCAGTATGATAAATTTAGAGATCATACCCCAACATAATAAAAAGGAACATGAAAGACTTGAATGAAAATAGAACTTGAAAACGAGGAAGGTGAAAGAATCCCTTAAAAATTCGGCAGCCTAACGGCGCCACTTAAACATTCATAAAACGAATTGATGAGAGAAAGGGGGGATCTCTCATCATATAAAAATGAAAGGGCAGTAAGAGGAATATAAAATAACATCCTCTCACATAAAAACATGGAGCATAAAAGGAATGACATAAAAGAGATTACATGAAAAGAAAGAGAGGGGTCGCATCCCTTACCTTAAAACGTAACTCTTAAAACTCAAAGGTTTGGACCTTGAGGGCTTGGGGGCACCTTGGGAGGACTCCTTGGGAGGTAATGAGACCAGAACTTCGTTGGGGAAGAGTTGGGAGTGAAAACTAAAGGAGGAAAGGGTGGGTATTTATAGGGAAAGTGAGGGGACAAAGCATTAATGGCCAAGGGACACCTCACATGTGCTTTTCTCAAACCCATGTGCTCTCCTTTGGCATTTATCATGGAGTTAGGCCACATGGGGCCCCCAAAACAATAATTCATCACCCTTGTCCGGACAACCCTCAAAAGATCTCATGGCATCATCATGAAATCATTATGATGTCATGAAACATACCGAAACCCTAAAACTGTATTTTTTACTATTCACTGAAAATTCATCTTTCTCAGAAAAATCCCAAAATTTCACCTTAACCAAATATCAATGATATGATTTCAAAAATGAAATCCATTTTATAAAAATAATTTTCTAAATATTTTTAATTTAATTTTAAAATAAAAACACTATTCCTCGAAAATTCATTTTTTTCAGAAAAATCCCCAAAAATTACCATAACATAATATCGATGCTCTGAGTTCAAAAATAAAGTCATTTTTATAAAAATAATTTTCTAATTATTTGTAATTAAATTTTTAATTAAAAAACACTATTCATCCGAAAAAACTAATACTTGAATAATAATTTATGAAACCGTTATTTAACCATTTTATTGAATCACATTACTAAATCAAGGTGCCTAGATTATTTTAAAACTTTCTTTAAGTGAGATTACTAATCCATTTGGTCACCTTACTAATCCTAAGCATAAAATCACTATTCATAATTTACTATTCATCAAAAATTAAGTTGATCTTATTAGACTCCAAATTTTGTACTGAACATAATTGTAGAAGACCATTTTTTGAAAATCATTACACATTTTTAATTATTTAAGGTTTACATAAACATTTCTAAAATATCATTTTTCTAAAATTCATCAAAAATATGCATACTATATTTATCCGGTCATTTCAAAATTCATAAACTTCATCATAAGAAGAAATCACAATTTTTATTTAAAACAAGGATTACACAAGGTAGTTACGGTCTCGTTACATAGCCCCTTATAATACCAGCATAGGACCTAAGAGTAAGGTGTTCTAGGGTGATAGAAGCTTGGGGCGGCTCAGTCAACATTGCCCGAGTAGTAATTTCTATTAGTTTGAACTTCTCACGAAGGCGATTCCGTTCCAGATTCACATGATGAAGTTCAGCTTGGGTTTGGTCCAAAGCAAAGCCCAGTGGTGCTACCTCCTTCCCAAGTTCTGTTAGATGGGCTTCGATCGGTCCAATACTACTGGGTGAGGCCATCAAATCTTCTTTCTATATTAATTAACCAAGATTGCTTGTATTTAGAGACAATAGTCAAAACATTTAGTTTCCAGTGGTCATATTGACCAATGGTCAAATAACAGTCAAAATCCAACAGTCTCATTTTAATTATACTCATGTTACCAAATGAAACATTTTTGTTGAGTATAACAATAACACATAAAATTAGGAAAGAAAATTTATTTAAAAATTTCGGGTCGTTACAATCTTCCCCCCTTAAGAAATTGCGTCCTCGCAATTTTTAAAATTGGGTTTTGAAATTTCATTTAAATTCCCACATCAGAAAAAGAGTCAGTAACACCATTACTTTAAAAGAAAGAAAAGGAATTACAAAGGCCACCCGAGTTTACTCATACAAGGATTCCATGTAGGAAATATGGACATGGAGGAGAAAACAAAGGGAAACATTCTTAAAATAGAGTGATAGAAAACATGATTAGGAGGAAGTTAACCACCAGAAAATCCCAAAATTATGATGTGTGCAAGCGGTCATTGATTACCTAGTAGGAAACATAAACCAATAACTTTTTTTTGTTTTACGTTCCTTTTCATAACTTTGAGGAATTCATTTACAACATAGAACAAAAACATAAGGAAATATATCTACCTTCATGTGGAGTTTCATCCTTTAACAAGTCCCTACCAACACTAATCTTTTCTCCAAATGATGAGAATTCAAAAACACTTGGTCTCATAAAAGCACAAGAATCATCTTCTATAGAATCACATAATCTAAAAAAGATTAACTATCTATTTCTTCTATCTTTAAACATTATCCCAAAAACAGAAAGGTTAAGGTAAAACAACTCTTCAAAAAGAAAGAATCCCATAGGAATGGAAACTACTTTTAAATCATCAAAGTTCCATGGTACTACCCAAAGTTCATCATAGACCATTCCATAAATAACGGTCCTTAAAATTCCTCAAAACAAACCAAACTAAGATTGAAACCCAAATACAAGAAGGATTTGATAACATAGTCTTCCAAAACAACTTCATTGTTCATCTCCAGACAATATCAACCACTCCTAACATTTTATAACAAAAGTAGCTAACCTAAACATATTTTACCTAAGATAGGTTAATCATTCCCATAAGTAACCTAAATTACTATAAGTCCACCTTAAATTCATCAATTTTTCAAAATATAAGTCAAACTTACTCCTCAATGAAAATACCGTTGTAATCTATTTACCTCGATCATATAGGGTCCCCAAAATAGTGAACGTCTTCCAAAATAAAAATCATATTTTAATCCCCTAATCATCTCTGTCATCTTAATACGGCAATCATAGCATTTTCTATCACATTGGTTGTTGAGACATATTCTTCCATTTCCCGCCATTAATAAGAAAAGAAACTATAATTAGGGGCTTAAATACTTATCCAATAATCAAGAAAAGAAACTTAAAGCATATAAGGATAACTTGTAGTTGAAAAGTATACCCTAACTTGTGATCCCCTAGGTTCCCATCTAGGTTATCCATGATCATATATTCTTATGTGAACCTTTATTTTATTTTATCTTTGATCCTTTAACAATGGTTCATACTAAGCTTATGAATTTACCGAAGCATATCCCCCGGGAGTGTCGTAACCAAGAGTGCAGCAAGGCCCGTTGTCGTGTACCAGTTCCCGTTCGAGTCTAGCTCAAAGCGGTGTTTTCGGGTTTTACCCCTATGTACATCTGTGCCAGAGCCACCTCTACCTGCTCGTATCCAGACAGGGATGTATTTGCTTGGAAACCCCTTACTCAATACTCACCAAAATACCAGGAAGATTTCCTATATTTAAACTTTTCTATAGGGTTCTTCCTAAAGTTTTTATATCCTAATTTCCACAAATAACTAAACCATCCTTTGATACCAACTATGGCATCCCGCCATTTTATAACATAAACTTTCATTACATTACACAAAACTGAGGATCTTTAAGGTCTAGTGTCTTGGAAACCAGGAACATAATACATGAAAACAACATAAAACATTCTTCTTAAACACTTGAAAGGCGTCTCCTTAAGTTCATTCTAGGTTCATTACTGCATCTCATAACCTGGGGACATACATCAAAAGAAAGGGTGAGCAGAAGGCCCAGTAAGGGAAACCAGAGGAACATTTTACATGTAAACTTGATATACTTCAATAAGGACATGAAAAGAACTTTAAGGCATGAGAAAAAAATCATGAGGCATTTCATAATTAAAACAACATTTTTCATAACTTGAAGATGTGGCTACATCATTTAACATAGACAATCATTAACATATCACCAAGGTCCATCCCCAAGGTGTCATTTGAAAATTACCAAGGTTATTCACCAAGGTATCGTGAAAATTGTAATCTCTAGTGGTTACATCATTACCCAATGCATTGGAGCGCTATCAGGGCGCACCCTTAAATTTTCCTTTATTATCATGTGATCCACATATATCATCATCAAACATTTCATAAATAACCCATATAGCATAAAAGAAATGGGTTTCATTTCATAATCATAACTTTTTTTTAAAAAAACTGCTTTAAAGACATGATCTTTATATCACTTTAAAACCCACAGAAAAGGAAGGTGGGTCTCATGTATGTAAATCCCAGAATTTAAAATAGAACATTTTGGTATATATGTTAATACCCCTTTAGAAGAAAGAGCTTTGAGTATTCACTTAATAAAATAATAGAACTTTAGAAAAAGAGAGAGACATTTTGAGACAGAAATTCTGCAGCATAACGGCAATGTTCCGAGGTTTTTGAAGACATTAAAAGAGAGGTAAAATGGGACAAACATTCATAAATGACCCATAAAATAGTACATGGACAGAATAAGAAGGATACATGATCATGGAAATGAAATTTCAAGGACATACCATTTGAAATGAAAAACATGGAAGGAAGAAAAAAAAATAGATTTCTCTTATGAAAGTTCGGCAGCCTAACGGCGTTACTTAAACATCAACAAAAATGATTTGAAAAGATCAAATAGGGTCTCTCATCATGTTAACATAAGAGTTCAGTATGATAGATATAGAGATAATTCCCCAACATAAAAAAAAGGAACTTGAAAGAATTGACATGAAAGTAGAACTTCAAAACGAGAAGGGTGAAGAACCACTTAAAAATTCGGCAGCCTAACGGCGCCACGTAAAACTTCAAAATACTGAATTGAAGCGATAAAATGGGGTCTCTCATCATATGAACATAAGAGTCCAGTATGATATATATAGAGATCATACCCCAATATAACAAAAAGGAACTTGAAATAATTGACATGAAAGTAGAACTTCAAAACGAGAAGGGTGAAGAACCACTTAAAAATTCGGCAGCCTAACGGCGCCACGTAAAACTTCAAAATACTGAATTGAAGCGATAAAATGGGGTCTCTCATCATATGAACATAAGAGTCCAGTATGATAGATATATAGATCATACCCAAATATAACAAAAAGGAACTTGAAATAATTGACATGAAAGTAGAACTTCAAAACGAGAAGGGTGAAGAACCACTTAAAAATTCGGCAGTCTAACGGCGCCACTTAAAACTTCAAAATACTGAATTGAAGTGCTCAAATGGGGTCTCTCATCATATGATCATAAAAGATCAGTATGATAAATTTAGATATCATACCCCAACATAATAAAAAGGAACATGAAAGACTTGAATGAAAATAGAACTTGAAAACGAGGAAGGTGAAAGAATCCCTTAAAAATTCGGCAGCCTAACGGCGCCACTTAAACATTCATAAAACGAATTGATGAGAGCAAGGGGGGATCTCTCATCATATAAACATGAAAGGGCAGTAAGAGGAATATAAAATAACATCCTCTCACATAAAAATATGGAGCATAAAAGGAATGACATAAAAGAGATTACATGAAAAGAAAGAGAGGGGTCGGATCCCTTACCTTAAAACGTAACTCTTAAAACTCAAAGGTTTGGACCTTGAGGGCTTGGGGCACCTTGGAAGGACTCCTTGGGAGGTAATGAGACCAGAACTTCGTTGGGGAAGAGTTGGGAGTGAAAACTAAAGGAGGAAAGGGTGGGTATTTATAGGGAAAGTGAGGGGACAAAGCATTAATGGCCAAGGGACACCTCACATGTGCTTTTCTCAAACCCATGTGCTCTCCCTTGGCATTTATCATGGAGTTGGGCCACATGGGGCCCCCAAAACAATAATTCATCACCCTTGGCCGGCCAACCCTCAAAAGATCTCATGAAATCATCATGAAATCATTATGATGTCATGAAACATACCGAAACCCTAAAACTGTATTTTTTACTATTCACTGAAAATTCATCTTTCTCAGAAAAATCCCAAAATTTCACCTTAACCAAATATCAATGCTATGATTTCAAAAATGAAATCCATTTTATAAAAATAATTTTCTAAATATTTTTAATTTAATTTTTAAATAAAAACACTATTCATCGAAAATTCATTTTTTTCAGAAAAATCCCCAAAAATTACCATAACATAATATCGATGCTCTGAGTTCAAAAATAAAGTCATTTTTATAAAAATAATTTTCTAATTATTTTTAATTAAATTTTTAATTAAAAAACACTATTCATTCGAAAAAACTAATACTTGAATAATAATTTATGAAACCGCTATTTAACCATTTTATTGAATCACATTACTTAATCAAGGTGCCTAGATTATTTTAAAACATTCTTTAAGTGAGATTACTAATCCATTTGGTCACCTTACTAATCCTAAGCGTAAAATCACTATTCATAATTTACTATTCATCAAAAATTAAGTTGATCTTATTAGAATCCAAATTTTGTACTGAACATAATTGTAGAAGACCATTTTTTGAAAATCATTACACATTTTTAATTATTTAAGGTTTACATAAACATTTTTAAAATATCCTTTTTCTAAAATTCATCAAAAATATGCATACTATATTTATCCGGTCATTTCAAAATTCATAAACTTCATCATAAGAAGAAATCCCAATTTTTATTTAAAACAAGGATTACACAAGGTAGTTACGGTCTCGTTACATAGCCCCTTATAATACCAGCATAGGACCTAAGAGTAAGGTGTGCTAGGGTGATAGAAGCTTGGGGCGGCTCAGTCAACATTGCCCGAGTAGTAATTTCTATCAGTTTGAACTTCTCACGAAGGCGATTCCGTTCCAGCTTCACATGATGAAGTTCAGCTTGGGTTTGGTCCAAAGCAAAGCCCAGTGGTGCTACCTCCTTCCCAAGTTCTGTTAGATGGGCTTTGATCGGTCCAAGACTACTGGGTGAGGCCATCAAATCTTCTTTCTATATTAATTAACCAAGATTGCTTGTATTTAGAGACAATAGTCAAAACATTTAGTTTCCAGCGGTCATATTGACCAATGGTCAAATAACAGTCAAAACCCAACAGTCTCATTTTAATTATACTCATGTTACCAAATGAAACATTTTTGTTGAGTATAACAATAACACATAAAATTAGGAAACAAAATTTATTTAAAAATTTCGGGTCGTTACAAGCGGGCTGTCCACATAGGTGGAGGGGATGTCCAGGGGGTTGGGGGTGTCCATGGGGGTGGGTGGGGTGTTCGGGGGGGGGTGGACACGGGGGGTTGGGGTGTGCATGGGGGGTGGGCGGGCTTTCCACGGGGGTGTGTGTGGCTATCTAACGGGGTATGGGGATTCCAGGGGGCTGCCAACAGGGGGAGGGGCTATCTAGGGGGTGGACAGGCTGTCCATGGGTGGGGGTGGGCTATCCGTGGGGGTTGGCAGGGCTGTCCGGGGGGGGGGGGTATGGGGTGTCCATGGGCTGGAGGGTTTCCATAGGGGGAGGTGGTGTCCACGGGGTGGGTGGGTTGTCCATGGGGGTGGTCGGGCTGTCCAATGGGGTAAGGGGTGTCCATGGGGGTGGGCGGGCTGTCCATGGGGGTGGCTGGGCTGTCTAGGGGGGCACTGGGTGTCCAGGGGGTGGGGGCTGTCCACAGGGGGAGGGGCTATCTACGGGGGTGGGAAGGCTGTCCATGGGGGTGGTGGGGATGTCCAGGGGGTATGGGGTGTCCAAGGGGTTGGGGGGATGTCTTGGGGTGGGGTGAATTAGTCACACCAAATCATCAAGTCAAGTTTAATTATTTATATATATAAAGATAATGTGACCTACCTAATCACACATTCATTCAAGAAAAATAAATCAATAAACATCAAAGGTCAATAATATTAGTAAAAAATGTAACAGACCAATCTATCCCTCATCACCATCACTATCATCACAATCATCATAACCCTCAACCTCATCCTCATCATTGTCGCATTCATCGTCACCTCCCTCCTCCTCGCCCTCGTACTCATCCTCTTCCTCCTCATCACCCTCCTCCTCCGCCTCGACCTCCTCCTCACCATCCTCCTCTGCCTCGGCCAGCTCCTCGCCCACCTCCTCCTCTGCCTCTGCCTCCTCCTCACCATCCTCTTGACCACCACTAGAATAGACACCTGGTGAACTATATATAAAATTCATCAATAAAATATATTCATCAAATGTAGTCATGTCCTCTGGTGGAAGTGTTGGACATAAAACATCCATCAGTTTCATAAATGCAGTTTTTTCCCTAGTACACTGTTCTACCGTCTAGGTGGACCTTTTTTCATCATATTCCTCCTTTTCTTTAACCTGCTGCAACTCAGTGGCATTACAACTTGTACTTGAGGAGGGACAATACCTCATCAGAACTATACTCTTCCCTGGTTAGTAGCATTCTCTACCATGGTGCTTATCTCCCAACACCTGATGTAAGTGATCGTTTGGAACAAAATTGTCAGGTTCCTGGTCATCAAGGGACTCGAATGCAGCCTGTTTCAAATATTAATAGATTATTTAGTTACAAAATATAGATTAGAATTTTAAATCTACAAATTTAAACATATAATATGCTACTAAGTCAATTCATTAACCGCACTTCCATCTTTCTTGTTTCTACCTGAGAAAAATAATTTTTCTCGAGACACACATCCTTCGATATTCAATTTATGCTTTTACACTTACATTGAATATAGGTAACCATAATTAAAATTTAGATACCAAAAAAACATTAACTTCATAACTAAAATTATATAACAACTTTAGAAATCGAATAAATTATGGAGGAAGCAATAGAAAGTGAATGTTGTAAAGAAAGATTATAAAATGTCATACCTATTGTCTCTCATGATCTGGATTCATAGAATATCTCAATGTGTGGATGTATTTCTTGGCATCAATGTTTTTTTATTTCTTCCAGATGAATCTGAAATAAAATTCAATAATTAGTATTAACGAAAAACATGAAAATTTTCATTTAAATAGCTTTAATTTGATGAATACTGTAAATTGTCTAGTCGCCTAATGAGTAATCATCTATCGGTACTATTATAATGAAAAATCATCCACAAAAGGGACCACCACTAACTCTGTTCCCACTCTATCATACTAGACAATGTACAACACATGCTTATAATCTCTACAAATCTCTCCTAAATCCTTTAGACATAATGGTCGTGCACCCTCTCCATAGGGGAAATTAAATCACAGCTGACACCAAAATATTAATTCATATAAATACAAAAATTAATATATTTCATTAAATACAACATATTTTTTTACCCATATCTCTGATCAGGATTTATCCTTGACTTCATTTGGCAGCTATCTCCATGAGAGCGGGCTGACAGGAATGATGTTGGAGTATTTGGAAAGCGTCTCCAAAAAAACTACGACATTGCTACCCTGATTTTTGAATCATCTGACTATCTATATTGTTGTACACTGTCAACTGTGTGTGGCAGTTCCACACTGTACGCATGCGTGTACGCCATTGCCCATTCCTCCTATTAGTAGATGTATTTGTTATGAAATAAAAACACATATTTTATCAATTCATGTTATAATGAAAATAAATAATGGTGTAAACATTTGATATGGTTGAATAAGTATACTTATGGAAGTCTGATCAATGGGCGCCGCAGGATCTGCAGAAACTGAAGGAACACCTTGTAAAAATGCAGTGGGTCCCAATGTGTGCTTCGTAGGGAATGACTCTGGAAGAGTAGGAGTCGAAGAAGACGGAATATAAAAACCCGAAGAGAATGAAGAAGATGTAAAATAAGATGACAGGGATGGTTGGATGAATGCTGGATGGGTAGTGGAAATCATCATCAGATATGGTACAGACGGGTGAGGAGGCTCAGATGTAAATGGTGTTAAAAAAATGGGAGGCCTAAATATCCCATGTGTCCCTAATGACACACTGAGATCAGAATGTAGAGTGGCTGATATTTCAGTGGGTGGGGCATGATCTAATCAGGTATTCCCACTAGATTGTCTAGCTCTCGTACCACCCCCCCTCATACGAACACCCTGAGTACTAGGACCACTACTAGGCTTCTCATCAAATAACAGTCACCTTATAGTTGGATCATACAAAAATGTTTAAAAAAATTAATCCCATGACATTATATATTATTTAAAAATATATATTTTAAATAAAATACTCACTGTTGGCACTGGTGGTGGAATGCCCAGCTCAGCCATGTGATGATTGTTGTCCATAATCTGTTTTCATTGCCTCTCTTCAATTGGTTTCATTTCTTGCATTTGAAAACAAATATGGAAGTAAATAGAAAATGATAACTAATGTGTAACCCAAAAAATAAAATAAATGAGAGGGAATAGGGGGATTCATTTATAATTCAACTAACCATTGTTTTAGGCGAGATTGAAAAAAATATATAATGAAGTCAATAAATCAACAATAAATAAAAAAGAAATTTAATTTTTAGTATGATAGTTATTTAATAAGTATCATTAGTCTATTAAAATCCTAGAACATAGATTCAACTAGATTCATAAGTTGTAAATAAAATTTCAAAATTAAGGAATAATACAATTTTATTAGCTAAGATTGATGATGCATGTTTCAAAATATTTTTTGCAAAAGAATAAAAACCATCATGTTTATTACATGGTAAAATGTTAAAGAGAGGTATTATATTCATAATGATTTTATACAAATCACAGTTGAAGCATTTAAATGTTCACCAAGTCAGAAATGTTGGTTTCATAGGTTTAAATACAGTTCAATTCAAAATTAGAAAATGAAATTCAAATAAAATTGCAACCAATAAACATTGAAAATTCACATAACAGTCAAGTCAGATACAACAAAATTGAAATCAATATTAAATAAATTTTAATAGTACCAACCTTGACATCCCAAGTCAAGGTAAACCAAAAATAATTGAGAACATTAATGGATGATTTTACATATTTCCCACCACTACTTCAGGTTCAGAGTCAACTCGGATAATTGAGCTATTAGAGTCATAAAAAGTAATAAATGAATTTTTTCCAATGGTAGTAGGGATGGTGTCAATTCCATCATCACCATCATACAAAATATTTCTTTGAATTACTTCAATAATGACACCAAATTCCGGTCGAAGATGGTCTTTGACATAAAAAAATATTTTTCCAATGATGCCAATACATATGGTTCATCATTTGAAAGAGTGCGAGTCATATCAATTACTCAAAATCCACAATCATAAATAAATGTTCCATGCCTCATCATAGAATCAAAATACTTATATTTCATTAGCCTAACTCATCCATGAGAATAATAATACAATATTATTATTTTTTTAACAACTCCGTAATAACAAACATTTTCAAATCATGGTCTATTATCTGATGCAGTAGCATAAGAGTCTGTTGTGGATTTAACCATAACACCATCATGTTGTGTTCTTATGTTCTCTACTCATTTACTGATAATAAATTTGTACCCTTTGACAACAATTGATTTACAGTCACAAACCACGATATTAGGACTAAAAGACAAATATCTTATTTCCTCAGAGACAAAGTCAGCATGCAAACTCATTACCTGAAATATAAATCAATATTAAAATTATTTAATTATTGTTTTAAAAATTTTAAACAGTAATATTATTTCCTTTAATTTTAACCAAGATGAAAACTCCTTGCTATACAAAGTCTCCCTCCTTCTCAATGATAAAGAATGATGAATTCTATTTATCGTCACTTTATGTTCCCTATAGATAAAAATAGGAATATCTTAACAGATATATATATATATATATATGATATAAATATAAAATTTACTTACAAGATGTAGTCATTGAACAAATCATAGTTGAACAAAACTATGCGATGTGCCATCTCCCACACTTCAAGGCTTAATGTCGTTAATGTATATGATCCATGAATTCCTCCTATTTGAGGAAGTGATTGAAAACTGGGTTCAATTTTCTCATACTGTTCTTCTTCATTTCATATTAGTCTATTCATTCTTGTAGTAAGATCAACCAAATACATATAGCAGAAATCTGTAAATTCATGAACCAAGTAACCGTTCACGATAGAACCTTTGGGATGATTACAATTATGGACATAATACATTAATTTTTACATATTTATTTTAGTTGGATACATCAAATGAAAAGAAATATGTCTTATGAGAAGTATTTCAGTTGGAATATGGATAATCTGATGCAACATGTATGTGAAAAATGATGGAGGAAATATTTATTCTAACTCACACAAAATTAATAGGGAATCTGCCAACATTTTTGGCAAGAAGGACTTGGATAACTTCTTAACATAAAGATCTCTAAACAAATGGCACAACTGAATAACATCCACCCCTTACATTATTGGAAAAAAGATGAAAAATTCTTATTGGAATCAACTCATGAAGAAGGATTTGATAATCATGAGTCTTTAAATATTTTAGCTTCAACTCTCTTCTATTAAACCATTTAGATATGTTTCTTGAATAACCATCAAGAACTTTAATAGTCTCTAGTACTTCCAGAAATTTCTTTTTTTCTGTAGGTGCCATCACATTAGAAGCACATGAATGTTTCTATTTATTTCCACGGATACGCACAGGATGCAATTCCAGTCAGATTCCCCAATCCAAAAAGTCACACCGAGACCATAAATCATCTTTTGTCTTTCCGTCAACATTTTGATGAATCAAAAGAAACATTTCACAATTTTTTTCAATGTGAATTATGTCTAAGAAATGACATAACAAATTGGTTCACCAATAAGGAAAATCAAAGAAGATACATCTCTTCTTCCAATTATAAAAGGTTTTAGTGGAAACATTATTTCTCCTTCCATATTTCATTTGTCACTTCCCAAATTAAAAACTGAAATATTTCAATTCAAGAATCACATCAGTTCCATACATACACTGATGTGGATCATCTATCTCCATGGTATTGTAAAATCTTCGAAGATTATTTCTATATGGATGGTCCATTGGAAAGAATCGTCGATGTCCCATAAAACTGAATCTACAATGATGTTTCAGTCTTCTGGATCATGTATTCTTCATAAAAATAGGACATGATAGTTTTCCTTTCATTGTTCATCCAAACATTGTTGCATAAGCTGGAAAAGCATTGATCATCCACATAAGCGCATCATGCATCTGAAATATGTCTTTCCAATATGCATCGAATATGCGTACGCACACATCCCAACGAAGTTTCAACTCTTTTATTAAAGGATTCATGTATACAGCTATATCATTGTTGAGATCAAAAGAAACATAAATGATTATACTCATGAAAGTGAAAGGTTTTTTCATACACAACCATGGGTGAAGATTATAAATGTGTATAAAAATCATCCATGTGTTGTGCGACATGAGAATCGGACCAAACTGATTAAAACCATCACATGAAAGACCCAACCTCACATTACACATGTCAGCTGTAAAATCAGGATATCAAGCATCAAATCTATGCCATGCAATTCCATCTGCAGGGTGAACCAACTCATCATAAGTCTTCTTTCTCTCGGTATCATGACATCACATTTTTGTTGATATTTTATCAGACATAATAATATTCTGGAGTCTAGGGATCAATTAAAAGTGCCACATTAATTTTTGTGGCACACAGGATGGTCTTCCATCAGCTAATGTTTTCCAACAGGATGTGCCACAGTTTATACAATCATTCCTTTAAGAATTTTCCTCCCAGAATATACTGTAATCTTTCAGGAAAGCATGAATTTTTTTTCTTGAAAATACAAGATCCTCAACTAACTTCCATGCCATATAGTGGTTTGAAGGAATATCTGAATCATCTGGAAGTAACTCCTTCAAGAAGGTAAGAATGTAATCGATGGTAGTGTTAAAAATACCATACAAAGTTTTCCCTTGAAACAATCAGATTAAAAATTCATGCTTTTTCAATTTACCACATTGTTGATATACCGAAGTCATGGCAGCATCACTCAATTTTTTCACCCTGACAACAACATCATTTTCATTAGACACATCATGTGTGGTCATATCAAAATCATCTTGGGTTGGAATCTTTTCTTTTTCATGATGAAGAATAAACAGAAACAGGTCATATTATAAATTCTCCATTCCAGTCCTCTCATTTGGATCATCAAGAATTTGAGATGTCATTTTCTCCCCATTGTGATACCACATAGATTAGTTTGATTGAAAATAATATTTGGTTTTGTGGTAGTTAACTTATACATGGCTCAAACAAGGTCTTCTAACACACTTGTAACATGGGCGGTGTATGTGACCACTATCTAAAGCATTGTGAAATGAAAAATCTGAAAAGCTCTCCAAATTATTTTGAAAATTGCTTGAGATCTGATCAGTTTCATACATCCAAATTCT